>OY282525.1:5932675-7182675 GCA_958296335.1 Urtica urens
TTGGGAAATTTCGCCATCATCGTTTCCAGAAGTGGAAATTGGTGAGGGTGTCGAGATCAGCTTATCGATGCGAGCGTGGATCTGTCTATTTGTTTCTTTGAACTTCTCGTAGAAACTATCAAGGATAGCCTGGATGGCCGTATGGCCTGGTTCCGAAATCCTTACTGGTGACTGAGGAGAAGACGTAGCGAGAAGAGGATCGCGATATTATAACGTAGTTGATCTTACCTATAGATTTCCCACAAACAGCCCCAAATTTTTTATGTCGAAATGCGAACTCAACAATCTCGAAATAAAGCAATGAAGGGCTTTATTCGATTTCTTATTGAAGGAAATATGGACCTCGGTAAAATATCATAGATTTATAATATCACAATAGTAAGAAAGATAATTAAAACGAGACTGAGAATAATGATCAACACAGAGTCCGCCAAGTCGAACTAAAGATAATAAAATATAATTAATTTCCGAGCTCGAACTGATAGTCGCTACAGAAAACAATATACATAAATTTTTATTAAGATGAATTTGAATGCCTCCCTAAATTCTACGAGAACTCATATTTATATCTTCTTTTGAACTGGCTGTTGTTTATGCGCATCCCCCAGACTAGCCGAAAGTTCGCCACGTTGGTTGTATTCTTCCTTCTTTGTCCGGCTCTTCAGGCAAAATTTACTCTAACTATATGACTCCGTCTTCATGGCCTCGAGAGATTTGGCAAATGAACAGGTCCACACGCTTGACTTCGTTGCTGACGTGATTCTTTGGCAAAGTGGGCATGCAGTCGAGTATTTTAAAAGGCCCGCTAATTCATTGGGCTTGCGTAATCGGCCCAATCTTATCTGGACTAATTCTCACTCCCACAAGTGTCGAACCCACATAGACCTATAACTCTAACAATTTCTTAAATCTGTTGCAAATTGATTTTAGGGGGATGTTGAGATTGAGATATGAACTACTACTAACTAAAGTACCAAGTACTAGAAAACGACTACTAATTGGCCTAATTAAGATTTCAAAGTATATAAAAGGCAAGAGAAACGATTTCACCGGGTAGCTACAAAACTAGAGAATTCTATGTATGAACACTAAAATATTCCTATATATGCTAATCTCATTCTCTCACAACTATTCATTAGTCTCTCTCGAGTGATCTAGTGAACCTACGCAAATGTCGGATTAATTATCCTCTCGACTTTAAATCCTATCAACGCATCTACGAGCAATAAAACCGAAAATTTTAACAATTCATAATTCCTAAATCGTCAAGCAGTCTAAAAAATTGAGATGAATGAAACACATCACGAACCTTAGTTCTCTCTCTCGAGTAACTAATACCTAGTCTGTATACACCAATTCTATAGGTGATCACTCTTAATAATACATTAAACACAATTTCACACAAGCACACATATTTATGAAACAAATTATAGCAAATCAACCCTTCAAAACCTAACTAATACCTAGTCTGTATACATCGTAGTCCCTCTAAAAAGTTACCCTCTAATGGCGTTCAATAACATGATGACGATAATTAACGCGATTAAATAGAGCTAAAGCACTAGTTCGAGAAAAAAGTCTGACTTAATATTAACATATTGTTAAATAATATTTGACATTAATATTAAAACTTTTCATATAAATCATCCTTTTATTATAAAACTATATTGATTTAGCAAGCCACTTCTTCAATTTGGACAACAATATAGTTTGCTGCATTTAAACATAACAAATGTTTATATTCTAGTTAAAGTTGAGAATTTTGGCGTAACTACAATCAAAATCGTATCACTTTATTAATTCTAACTCATATTACTTCACAAGAGAAATAGAACTCTATGTTTTGCTAAGTAAAACAATTTAACACTTAAATATAAAAGTATTTTCTCGGATGATTTTTGCAAAGAGTGTAACGCTCTTGATAATTTCCTGGATCAATTACGAAATAAATAATGTATTTACAGTTTGACAAACAAACTTACGTATTTCACGATCAGTAATAGAATCATGCAACATACCAGTTCCAAAATAAAGTTAGTTTTTAGAGCAGTATATTTTACTTTTAATATTTGAAATAAAATTATTATATGTTTAGTTTTGGACAAGTTTATATGGTACTGTGCGTACGACATTCAGTCTACTTGATTAGTAACTTATAACTTTTTTTAATTACAAATTCAAGATATCATGAGCGAAAGGAAACGCTTTTTTAATTGAACGTGCGTGATTACTGGTTTTTCTCATTAAACCACTCGGGGTTAACCATTAAAATGTGTGGTTTGATTTCAATTTTTTATTTATATACACATGTTATACTTGCTACTCTTTGGCTTATTAATTTCTTTTCTTTTTTGTTTGAAGTTTTGTTGATAGAGTTTGTTCTTTTCTTATGAAAAGATGTGTCTCATAAACAGATGTTTCAATGTATTAATTGTTCTTGTTTTGATAGGACTTCCTACTAGCCTTCAGGTTCATCTGTGCTATAGAAATACGGGAAGAGTATTATACTATAAGAAAACATTATTCATTTAATTTACAACCATGAGTCACGCAGAATCAGAAATAGAGCAGTCAATTTTGTAACTGGTATGTTGCATAATTCTATTACAAAAATAAAAGTTAGTTCGAAATTTGCTAGTCTTTGAGTTATTAATTACTTTTTTTTTCTGTTCCAAATTTTGTTGATAGAGTTTGTTCTTTTCTTATAAGACAAGTAAATGTCTTAATTGTTCTTGCTTTGATAGGACTTTCTGCTCGCCTTCGGTGTCACTGGTGCTGTCTCAGGATATACGAAAATGCGGGAATGGTATTATATATTTACTTTACAACCATGGTCACAAAATCTGATTTAGAGTAGTCGAGCTTTTTTATTGAGATCTCTTACATAGTGCTTAGGAAAACTTAAAGCATATAATTTACTCATGCAAACATACAGTAATTTAATCATACGACGCACATTTAATTCATTTAGTTTATTGGTTCAAAACCATACTGTTGAAATATGGCATTGAATGTTACAAACACAGAAGTTGTATGCACTTCAAGGCTTTTCATTTCGACGGTGGTGGCGGGCAACCGCGTTTGATGACCTTGTTGCAGAACGGATTCTGTTTTGGCAATCTCGGTATTGGCGGAAAAGGCTTATTACCGAATTCCGGGATTCTCGGGAATCCTGTCATTATATATTCAACAAAGTTATATATTTATTATTCACACCATATGTACTGAGTCCATTCAACTATTCCAGAAAGTTAATAATTATCTTAGTGAAATAAAAAAATAAAAAATAAAAAATTGTGATGCTCAGTCCAACAAACAACACTAGAATGCCTAGAAAATGAGTTCATATCATAAACATTTTAAGAAAATATGAGTCTAGTGATGAAGTGTCAGATTTGTGTTACCGAACCTTCAACGGTTGAAAAAGGAGAAAAAAGAATTGCAGCCAAGAGCATCACGATCGCAACAAAGGCTCGCTTCATTCTTTCCAGAGTATTATTGTTGAAGAAGAGAGCTCCTTTTTTTTAATGTGCTAATAAAATTTCCCAGTCCTCACTTATTTATAGCCCATTCTTCCGTGGGGTATTAAAATGGCACCTCTTTCCTCGAACTAACTCACTAGTCCCTTCCAATATGTAATTATCATAATATAGGATAATATATATTGTGACGTATACTATGTGACGTCCTTTCTTCTTTTCTTTTTCGTTACGTCCTTTCGTATTTACAATCTATGAAGACTAAGATTGACCTAGATAAGTCAAGCGATAACAATTATCTCGTTCGATACCCGCGGGTTCCACTTCAAGCGTGGCAACCTCTCGACCATTTTATTTTTTTTGTTGAAAATTCAAGCTCTCGACCATTTTTCTCATGAAAATATATAAATTCCTTCTTATATGTAATATTTAATTGCAATGTATTTAAAAAAAAAAAGTAATTGTAGACTTATTCCAGTAGGACATGTTCACTTATTCTCTTTCTGGAATTTCGTATCAATAATAAGTTGTTGGATATGTAGTGTATTGGTTTCCAATTTAAATAAGTTTCTAGGTCATTTTAATTAGGGTCCTACAAAAATTAATCGAAAATCATAAATTGGATGATAAAATCGATCAAAATTTAAAATTCGGTCTAATATTTGTACACTATTAGTTAAAATGAACTTATATTTTATAATTTTTGTAAATTAAGTTTGAATTGACATTTCCATACAAAAACATGGTGAGTGACTTGTTACTTTATAAACTTATGAAATTGGATTTTTTTTTAATAGAAAATACCGTTCTATGTATATAAACATGTCGATCTTTTTTCGATGATAGTGTTAGAGAGATCATTACAAATTCAATATTTTTTGTTCTAGCAATAATACTACATCGAATTTTGTTAAAAGACTTTTGTAGGAGGGGCTTATCTTTTCGTGTAATTAAAGATCAACTTGGTTTTTGGTTTATGCTCTTCATTCGGTAAAACAAAATATATGGTAGCTTATCTCTCTAGGCAAAGTTCAAATTCGATCACTTGGAAAATCTTCACATGAGTCTTCAAAAAAAATGCCTTTCCTTACAGGAAGTTCCTCTGAATCGTGCCCGACGAAAACCTCGAGCTTATGCCTTGAGACATGTCTTTGGGATCGAAGTTCACACTTTTCCGGCCGGCTGTCAAATCTGTTTCACGATCCCAAGGCTTCCACGGATGCTGCCCAACCCATTCTTCCTTTTCGGGTTTTGCCACGGATTTTTTCTTCGACCGGCTTGTTGGCTTTCTTTCATCTCGGTGCTTTTCGACCAGCGACTTCGACCGCTTCTCTTTGTTGTACTTGTCAACTAAATCTGCATCGGCACTCTTCCTCGCCTCGTTCGAAACCAGCGCAGCTGCCTCGTTATATGCTTCTAGATAGCTGTCGTTGATTGAAAACAAAACGTGCTAAGCAGAGTCTTACATTTTGAGAAGGAAAAATGCTAAATTTGACTTACTTCATCTTTGCCTTTTGAGCTCTGTCGGAAGGAGTGTCTGTCCATGCACTTGTATCGCCACGTCCTTCTCTGGTGCCTTTGCTAAACGCTTTTGTCGATTGCATTGTCACTCCAGCCTGAGAAAGAAACAGTGTTGCAATTTTGAATACGGGACTGTGCTTTTCGTACACTATTTGAAAATCAGTTGAATGTAAATAAATTAGATTGCGATGAGTTAATTCGACTTAAACAACTTACTTTCCTTTCAGGGGGAAGTGTTGTCATCCACTCCTCTCTTTGTGGTGCCACTTTTACCTCATCCTCTTTCAGGAGCTCATCATCACCCTCCATTGATATACCTGCCATGTTTTGTTGCCTTATGCATTGTTGAGAAAATATAGAAACAACACATCCAAGAATTGTAATTCACACTATTCCAAGGGCTCAAGGAAAAACTGTAAATCGGTACAATTACTATTGTTTGCATTAGTCTAAATGAAGTAAAAGAAACTCTAAGCTTCAAATTCATATGGAAATATTATATGAGTTGCTTTTTATATTTCAAACCAATAATAAAAAAACGCGACTAACCTTGCGCCCTTCTCCATTGTGCAGCTTCGCGCATTGCTCGCAACTCAATCTACATCAACAACTCAAATAATAAGGAAAACCCATATCCACAAGCAATTTATTAATTAGAAAATAAAATAGTTAGGTGAATGTTTACCTTAAATTTCTCCATTTCCTCCTTTTCTTTCAACTTGTCATCCAGTGCTTTCTTCTGCAGAAGATAATACAAGATGGGAACTCCATATCGCAAAATTATAAACAAACACAAAACTGGTTAGAGAAACTCACCTTATCAGGATCTTGAAGTTCTTTAAAAGCTTTATTTAATTTAACAAAGGCTTCGTTGGCTTGAGGATGAGAGCATTTATCGGGATGCACCAAAAGAGATATCTTCCAATATCTAAATGGATGGTAACATGTAAGAAAGAAAGAAATTGATGAAAATACATTTTACAAACATATATAAGTGTATTAAATAAAATAAAGAGAAATTTTCCAAAGTACCACCATCTTTAATTGGTTTTCCCAAAATCGACTAAATTGATTTTTTCCCAAAATACCAATACAAAAGACTAAAATACCCTTTAAATAAATATTTTACATTCTATTCCCTATCCATATTAACCGGTGACTGCCTATTTTTAAAAAAAACAATTAAACTAAAAAAACTTAAAACCGTTCCACCTCAAAGTTTTTTTTTTTTTTAAATTTGTTTTTGGCCGGTAGTGTAGTGTAGGGTATTTGTTTAAGTTTTATTTTTTTAAAGGGTATATGGTGTTTTCAAGTGAAAAACACTTGTATTTTGGGAATAAAATGAGTTTTGGTGGATTATGGGAAAGTGAGGATAAAATGGTGTGGGCTATTTCTCTAAAATATAAAACATATCTATAGCCAAGTGAAACAAGTTCATACCTTTTCTTTATGTTTTCAGCAGTCCTGATCTGGTTTACTCCTAAGATCTCATATGCAGAATCATCATCAAAACCCAAAATTCTCGTAACCTAGTAAGACCATATATGAAAATTCAGTATTGCATCCCAGATAAATTACAGGCCCATCAAAAATATACTCGTACGGATGATATATATACTCAGCCTGATTATCATAAAGAAACGAAAACACATTCTTTTTATATTGATAAAGGCGAGAGCCAGTGTAGCACAAAAAAGTAAATGGGACATAAAGACTTAGCCCTTGGATCCAATGCCAATGTAGCACGCGAACCCATGACCTAAACGAAACATCGACCAAAAGTGACCGTACATTACAGAAAAGAAACTAAAATTCTAAAAGCCAAAAGATCACACCCCTCACAACCGGGAAAAAGATACAAAAAACAATAGGAGCGAAAACCTCTAGTTTTCTTCTATCAAAAGGCGCTTGCGCAATCTCTTTGAAAGATCAGCGTTAAGTATTGGTATTCCTCTCTAATAGCCTTTTTATTGAGGAAACCACACATGGTTCAGTCTTATAGCATAAAGTGCACTATCATACTCATATGACCGGGGGTTAAGTCTAGTAAATATAAACGGGTGCTTTTATTGATAACTGGAAAAATGATAACACCAAAAAACCTCCTACAATTCAAGAGGTAAATCAATCCCTCCCTCTATTCTACTCTACTCTTAAAATAACTAAACTTAATAGCTCAACAACTCTTCTCATCCATATAATAACACCCCCTATGACTTATTTTTACAATCAAACATGACTAAATAAATGTAAACGAAAACAAAATAACTAATGACTAATTTACCCTTTCCTTTTAACACATACCTCTTCAAATCGCTCTGCTTCATTTGCTGATGCAGCTTCAGCAACCATGGCAGGTGGTGGAGGTCCAACAAATATTTGATCATCTTCCTCCAACTCGGCTTCTCTGTGAGCATTCGTACGATAGCATCACAACATTTCATCATCTTATTTGAGGTTCACGTGAAAGTTTAAGGAAATTTCATCAAACGGGATAAATCTCCCTAAAAAAATTAAAACTAAAATTAAATGTAAAAACCTGAGCTCAGCTTGTGCTTCAGTTAATTTAGCAGCAGCAGCAAGTAACTCGGGTGATGGCATTGCAGGGCCAATTACCCTGTCATGAATTAACAAACAAGCCCAGAAACATAAGTCTCAGATAAAAATCAGAAGTATTTACAGAGCTAAGAAGCTTGAAGCGCAAAGTGACAAACTTTTTCCTAGGACCCGGATCATCGTTGCAATTCACAGGGAGTGGAACATTAGCATCATACGTATTCTGTCTGCTTTCGGTCTCTTGAGATGGCTTGAGATCATCTGATCGTGCAGACCGATCAAGCTGTTCAGCTTCGATTTCAGGTGAAGTGCAAAAAAGGTGTCCCACAACCTCCAAAGTGGGCCGAACTTTGTTGGGAAGTGAAAAAACTCTATCGCCGCTCTCCTTGAGACTCAACGCAACAAACAACTTCTTTAAATGCCTCACTAGGGACTTTTCAGAAATCCCCTTTATGTCAACGGCTTGCCGGTCATCAATCATTTGCAAAATCTGCATCGTCGAATAAAGTGGAGAAAACATCGATCACACTAGAAACAAGAGAAAGAAGAAATCAGAAATTTCGAAAACCGCACACTAAAAAACCATGTTAAGTCACCTGTTTCAATTCGACTCCAGCGCTCGGGAATTCCTTCAGCAACTCCTGCAACACAGCTTGAGGTTGACCTAGCCTCTCCTTTGACTCCGACTCCGACTCCGAATCACCAACACCGTCGCTTGAAGACTCGGATTCAGAGCCGTAAGTCCTTTTCCTGTACTTTCTCTTCTTCTTCTTCTTTTTCTCATCGTCCCGTCTATATTTCCTTCTCTTTCTCTCTCTCTCCCTCTCATCCCTAGGCGTCTTCCTTCTCTCCCCCTTCTCTCTCCTCGATCCGCCGCTGCTCTTGTGGCGGTGCCGCCTCGAAGAGTCGGAGCTATCCTCGGAGGCGGACGAAAGAGATTCGTCGCTCGATTCCTCAAGTCTCCGGTTCCTACTCTTTCTTCCACTGCCCATTTGGAGAGCTCAAGCGAAAGTGGTTTTCTTAGGCGGTGATGTCGATCCTCTTTCGGTCGATGGTGATTGGTTTTCCTTCTCAGAAATGATAAATTACGGCCAAATCACTTATAAAATAAGAGGCCGCTATTTTTACATGGTGTTGCAATTTTGGATTATTGGGGTACAACTTTTTCTTTTTTAGACAATCGCGGCAAAACTATTATATCGAGGATTGAAATCATGGAATTCCCAAACGGAAGATTGAGGGATCCTGACAAAGTTCTTGACGAACTCGGAATTTTCCTCGTGACAGGACTGAAAATTTTCAGGTTTCCGTTTTACAAAACTCAGTTTACTTCAAAATTACGGTATTTCACCAAATCCCATCTTTGATTATATCCGCTTAATCTGGATATCAATAGTAGATTTAGTTGAGAAATTTCATAATATAGACCAAAAAACGTTAAAAATATCCACATTAGACTCATCAATTGTTAAATATCTTAAAATGGACTTTAGACCAATATTCGGACAAAAATACCCTTCAACTCATATATAGGGTTTATTTCAAATTTCAATCTCATTTTCACTTTCGAATTCACTCAAATTCTCTTAAAATACGTTGCAATCACATAAGATCATCGTCATAATGGGTATGTTTTTTCGTTAACTCTGTTTAAATCATTTTTGTAGTCATTATTGGTGTTAGAATCATTTTTGGGTCGGGAAAGTAAAAGTTCGTCAAAAAACTGGAAAAATTGTACGATAAGTTACCTTGCAGGGCATCGTACGATGTCGTAGGGCATCGTATGACCTTGCAGGGCATCGTACGATGTCGTAGGGCATCGTACGATGTCGTACGATATCGTACGATGTCGTATGATATCGTACGACATCGTACGATGCCCTACGACATCGTACGATGCCCTGCAAGGTCATACGATGCCCTACGACATCTTATAGGTTTAGATGTTTTTCTGACAGTTTTTTGGCATGTTTTGGCATTTTTTTGACATGGTTTGATGGTTTTGGACAAGTTTAGATGAATTTTGTACAAGTTTAGATGAATTTGGACAAGTTTAGATGAATTTTGGACAAGTTTAGATGAATTTTGGACAAGTTTAGTTTAATTTTGGACAAGTGTAGTTGTTGACCTGTTTTTATGAATATGTTTGCAGTGTTCATCAGTGTTGGTGGAACGTGGGTGAGAAAAAGAGATAGGTGGGATTTTACTAAAGGTCGTACGTATACGGTGAACGCTACAAAAGAAACAACATATGATGAGTTGGTCCATATGATTTACCAAATTTCCAAGATGGATAAGATGGCGTATGACTTAAAAATTGAAGTCCCGTACACTGTGGGTGACATTGTGTTGGCGCCAGCAGTCTTGGTGTCAGATGATGATGTCGCATATTATATGAACAACGACTATTGGACTAAATTTCCTATTTGCGTTACTTTTGAACCGAAACGAATAATGTCACCAATTGCTAACGATTTGGATCCTAAGCGAAAAGGAAAACAGGTGTTGAAGGTTTCTTGCATTGAAGACAGAAGACAACATTATCCTCTTGCAATTGAAGTCTCACAAAGTAATCCAAAACGAAATGATGAACGTTCGGTTGCCGAGGATGAATTTTCAGCAGACAAGAGCGGCGAAGATGAAATGTATAGGCGAGATAGAGATCCCTTTGACGTAGATTTTGAAGACTTTGAAGAAAACGAAGATGATGATGACGGTAATGACGTTCAAGACGGTGAAGATTTTGAAGAGTTTGTGAATGATGAAGAGTACGATCACCTTTTTGAGAACTACGAAGTTCCTTCTGGTGAGTATCATCCCGAAGTTAATCCTTGTGGAGGATTTTCGGGAACTTATACTTGGAAAGATCCTCAATTCACGCAAGAACAATTGGTTAAGGAGATAGAATATTTTGAAGGCCCGACTCAATCCTCTACAGGTAATTCTTTTAAAGTTCATGTATAATTTATTTATGTTTTGAACTTAACCGTTTATCGTTTAATATAATAGGCAGCTCAGAAGACTTGTATTTGGGAAAACAGTTTGAGAACAAATCAGAAATGAAGACACACGTGCACCTATACGCCATGAAAAATAATTTTGAGTTTCGAGTTAAATCATCATCGAAAAAAAGGTGGTACGTTCTTTGCAAAGATGAGAGTTGTACGTGGAAACTCCGGGGCGTCGTTCAGTGGTCAGGAATATGGGAAGTTGTGGCTTTCGAAAAAGCTCACTCGTGCTCGCGTGTTGTTCGAGCAGAAGGTCAACGAGGACCTGCACCATGGGTTATTGGACACGTGTTTAAAGACAAATATTCCATCAACTCAATGGCCGATTATTCAGCACATAACGTTAGAGAAGAAGTGAAGACAAGATGGGGTTTAGACATATCGTATTTGAAGGCGTGGAGATCTAAAGAAGTAGCTATTGGACTCGTTCGTGGTACACATGAACATTCGTATCAGAAACTACCTTCTTGGTTGTACATGTTGAAGCAAAAAAACCCAGGCACGGTTACTGATTTTGTGAGAAATGGCGACAAATTCAAATATGCATTTTTTGCCATTGGAGCGTGTCTTCGAGGATTTAAGTATTGTAGGCCGGTCATATCTTTGGATGGTTCATTTTTGAAGACTAAATACGGGGGACAGTTGCTTGTAGCGATTGCATTGGATGCGAATTCACATTTGTATCCAATCGCTTTTGGCGTTGTCGACAGTGAGTGTCACGAATCATGGACGTGGTTTTTGTTGAAGTTGAAAGAAGTTATTGGTGAAGACGTACCTGATTTGGCATTCATATCCGATCGACATGTTAGTATCAGTCATGGTGTCGAAGTTGCATTTCCGGGAATACCTCATGGTTATTGTTACCATCATATGCAGCTTAACGTTCAACATAAGTTTAAGACAGATCATTGTCGCGGTGAATTGTACGAAGCTGCTTATTGTTTCAATAAGACGTCATTCGAAGCACACTTCAGGCAGCTGAGGCAAAAAGATATCGAGATGGCAAAATATCTTGAAGACATCGGGTTTGATCGTTGGGCAAGACCGTTCTTTCCTGGAAAAAGGTAAAATTAAATAACGTGTAATCAAATATTCATTTCATAACAACTTAATTGTTATTTTTGGCAGGTATGATATTATGACGAGTAACAACGCCGAAAGTTTTAACGCTAAAACAAGGCATGCGAGGTCATTCCCGATAACGACGCTTCTTGAGTTCATAAGATTCACACTACAGAATTGGTTCTTCAAACGAGAAGACATTGCACATAAGTTAAACACGAAACTTACACCAAGGTGGCAAGCTGACTTTGAGAATATGAACAATAAAGCACAATTTGTACACGCGTACGGGCTTGGGTTGTACGAATGTCACGTAAAAGACAGTGGGGGTGAGCATGATGTAAACTTGCAACAACATACTTGCACTTGTGGAATTCCTCAACTTCTAGGTATCCCTTGCGAACATGCCATTGCATCAGCTCAACATCGTTCTGTGGACGTATACTCTTTATGTAGTCCTTTCTATGTAAAGAAAACGTGGATCGAACAGTATAAAGACGCCGTTTATCCAGTTGGGAGTGAAGAACAATGGGATGTTCCAGAAGATATAAAGCATATGAAAGTATTGGTTCCCGTTGAAAAGAAACAAGCTGGTCGTCCAAGAAAAAGTAAACAAGGAAGGCGAAGGGTAAACCGATATCCATCTCAAGGTGAAAAGGTAGTTGTAAGACGAAAATGCGGAAAATGCGGTGGTTTAGGTCACAATAGAAAGACTTGCACATGGCGAGAGTGAGCGTGACGTTGAACTTTTTTGAATTATATTGAACTATTTTTTAATGACGTTGAACTCTTTTGAATTATATTGAATGACGTTGAACTCTTTTTTAATGACGTTGAACTCTTTTGAATTATATTGAATTATGTTAAACTCTTTTTTAATGACGTTGAACTTTTTTGAATTATATTGAATGACGTTGAACTCTTTTTAATGACGTTGAACTCTTTTGAATTATATTGAATGACGTTGAACTCTTTTTTAATGACGTTGAACTCTTTTGAATGACGTTGAACTCTTTTGAATGACCAAAATTATACACAATCAAAAAGTGTCAAATTTAAAAACAAAATTTATACACAATCAGAAAGTGTTTAAATATAAAAACAATTATCGGGTTATTCTATCTAAGAACAAGTCAACCGCCCACTTCTGTCTGAATATCTTCATGTTCTCCGTTATGAGTGTATCAAAGGGAATTCCAACAAGAAGATGCTCAACGTATTTGACGGCGAATATCCCACAATCACCGCTACAATAACGATACATAAGATACATAAGAATTTGTCAACAACTTAATTTTAACATTTAAAAATATAATTAAAACGTTTACCTTAATCTTGATTGAGGGACATTTTGGTCAATCAACCATGTGAACTCATGAAGCGTCGGTCGACCTGCTGAGAGAGGGTGATACATTTTCGGGTGGTTGTTGAACAGGCCACTCAAATTCATTACTCGTGGCAATGCGCGACTCCAATCCTATAGTATTCCAAAAAATGTTAAGTAATTACAAATTTATATATAAATATTGTAGGAGTTTAAAGAGTATCTATTTAAACTTACGTGCATGAACTCCATGAAGTCTGCTGAATGCTGCTCCTGCTCCACTAGTACCCGCTGACAATCAAGAACTGTGATCGTCCACTCCATCAAATCAACTTGAAATGTGAACCAGTGGACATTCTTGAAGTTGACGACCAGTAGGATCTCCTTAGCACCCTTCCACGATTTGATTTTGATGTCTCGGTATCCCGTCATCGGCGTAATGACGGATCTCTGATCCCAATCAACTCTCTCGGGTTCAGTCCCCAACTCTTTCGCCTTCTCTATGTTTGCCTGCTCTTGCTTGTACCTCCCGAAGACGTTCTGAACCCATACAGTGTCCATAATGCGGACATCCTGCCGATAACCACTGAGTTCATGTTGTCGAGTCCTCAACATATGAAGGATTGCGTCGATATGCTACAATACAAACATATAATTAATATAAAATTTCTAATAGTTGCACAAATAAAATGCAGTGTACCTCATCTGTCAGCCAAACTCCTACGCCGACAATGGGGTCAAAGAACTTTTGACCCACTTCTCTCGCCACTAACCGAACGTTAGGCATAAAGCGGCCATAGTACTTCCCCGTCTTCACCCACAACATCATCTCGGCAAAGTCTTTTCGGTTAGGCTCCTTAACCGGCTTGAAAGAAGTTCTTCTACGTGTTGTGTACTTGCGCTTCGTCGGGTCGGACGCGTTCGAGGAGTATCAGAGATATACTCCTCATCATCGTCCTCTTCCTCGTCGTGGCCGAGGAAGTCGGCTTCCTCCGCGGCTGAACCAACGATGTTGATTTCTTCATCAACGTTCCTTGGCTCCGCCGCATTGACTCCTTCGATGTCTATTGGATATAGACATTTCTTCGTCTGGTCTTCGAGAATATCGAAGAACCCTTTCTCTGCCGGTCTAGGTCGAAGCATTTGAAGGACGCCCAGCTGAAAACATTGAAAAATGTTATGATTTATTAAAAATCAATCTCAATTAAAGAAAAATATGGAAAATCAATAAAACTTACCGATTTCTTCTTCAGAATCTTCTCGACGTCCTTCCTAAGAACAACGACGGTGCCCGACCACGAATCCATCCTCGGCAATCGATTTCCACTGCTTGTTCCGAAGGCTTGCCCAATCTCCGGGATCGCCTCGTACGCCCAATATTGAAAGGCGTGAAGATTCCCAGACAATGTGTACTTTGCCTCCTTTTGTAGAACGTCGGGTTTCTTCTTCAACTTCGTCTCCAGACCCTCGAGGTGATGCTTCAAGTCGACCGAGAGCGATTGAAACGTCTCGGCCCAACTCATGTTCCCCCACGGCAAACTGTAGAAGAAAGGGAGATCTTCTACGTATTGCACGAATGGTTGCCACCTCGGCTCGATAACTTTGTTCGCCGGTTGTCCCAGTAGATATCCGAGAACGAAGACGCACAAACCGAGCTTGTAAACGTCTACGGGGTTCTTGCACGCATTCCAGAAACCGATGAGTGCACTGAACTTGATGTTGCTTGTCCCGTTCAAGTACTCATCAATGAGCCTTCTAGAGGATCGTTTGTCCTTCTCGTCTTTTGTCGGACCGTCGGTGTAGTCTAAACCCGATATTAAGGCATATTCGAGACGGCCGAATCGAACCCTCTTTCCTCCAAGTCCGAATTGAATCTCTCCGTACTTGATTGACTCGACCTTTCTCTCCAAAAGTGCGTGCACAAGAACGGGTGCGAAATTCAATTCGCTATTATCGAAGAAGAATTGCTCGAAGACCGTCCCTCGTAGTTGCTCGGTAAGTTTCATTTCTTCGAACCTATTCTTCACATTTTTCAACACGGCGGATCCACCATACGTGATACGTCCCGAGAAAGTCTCGTTAATGAGAAATTTCAAGTAATCCTACAAAAAACACAAAAAAATAAGATAACAATACACAAATCGAGCAAAAAATAGCAACAATCGCACGATATCGCACGATATCGTACACCATCGTACGATATCGCACGATATCGTACGATATCGTACACCGTCGTACGATATCGTACGATATCGTGCGATATCGTACGATGGTGCCTCGAAGGCCATCGTACGATATCGTACGATATCGTACGGTATCGTACGTCCATCGTACGGTATCGTATGGTATCGTACGGTATCGTACGATGGCCCCTACGATGGTGTTCATCGTTTTCCCGGAAACCTTAAACCCTAAAATCTCAATCCTATCTCAAATCTTCCCAAATCAATCCGATTTAACCTACATTACCGTCGAAAACACTATACAAACTAATTTCTATCGATTTCAAACAACAAAAACCATAAATCATACCTTTTTTTGAGATTTTTTCTCTTGTGAGCTCTCTTGAGTGTTCCGGCCGTCTCCCCCTCCAACGAAATGAGTTTCCGAGCTCGAAGACATTTGTTTTGAGACTATTTCCATCGTGGACCTTTACTTTTGCACTTGTGAAGATTGATTTGAAGAAAAAAAAAATTTGAAATGGGTCTCTATGGGTTTCGGCCGAGAAAGAGAAGAGAGGGAAGAGAAGGGAAGAGAGAAAGTGAAAGAATGAGGAAGAAGGGTATTTTTGTCCATTTTAGTGGCTAAAGTTCATTTTTGGATATTTTGAATAATAGAGGTTTATTGTGGATATTTTAATTGTTTGTAGGTTCACATTATGAAATTTCTCATTTAGTTTTTAACCACTTCAAATAAGTTTATTGTTACAGTCCAGAATACGATTAATCCCGCGTGAATTGGCTATGAAAAAAGAGAAAGCATATCCGATAAGTTATTCAAAAAATTCGACATAGATTAACTATGTTAACTATATATAAAAATTAACAAAAATGAGCGATGGAAGATTAACACGAACAATTTTTTCGTCTAATTTTGTTGATTCTGTTAGGTTTCTAACGTGTTTTGAGCAAGCAGTACATTATGTTTAAACTTTCTCATCCTTACTCTTATTTTTTTCAATTAGAGGATTAGGGAACTCGGATCTTATTCGACTAGAACATGAAGCGTGGAGAAATTAGAGATCGTGAACACAATTTTGTATATGATGTAAAACGAGCATACTGCTACTCGTGGTTTTTTTAATGGGTGGAAAAAAAATAGGTTCTTTGATGCATATACTCATATAAACTTTGCAGATTTTGAAATACCCAACGTTTTGTAAACATTGTGTAAATAATCATCTCAGCGTATTTACGAATTTTATTTGGACTATTTTGATCCACAATGGGATTCCCGCTCAAACCATAAAAAAAAAAAAAAAAAAAAATAAAAAAAAAAAAACTTAATGAAACGATTTGTCAATGCGTAAAACGAGAAAAATAATTAACAAAATTTAATTAACGTTTCAAATGCAAGAAGTAAATGGGAGTGAAATTATGAGAGAGAAAACGGACTGTAAAATATAATATGTAAGCAGAATGTTAATTGTAACTAGTGAAACAACTCATTTGTAAGCAGACCACGCATAATTGTTTAGTGCAATTTTGTTAAATGGTTGTAAAATAAAACAAAAAATTACAGAAACTGAAAAACTCATCCAAATATGTGTGTAAAAGACCTTCATGTTGTTATAATTTCATCCGTTTGTACAAAATAATAAAAAGATGAGAAGAACTATGATTTACGAATGTATAAAGCTAAACGTAATTAGGTCCGTAAATGTTGCCTAAAAAACTATTTAACAATGTTATGATTTTAATGGAGGTTTATTTTTTGAGACATGAAAAAATGTCAGATTATCAATCGCAGAAAGACGAATGTAAAAAGAGAAGTATAATAATTCAGATCCGAAATTTTTGAATTGGTCAATCAACTAAAACAAATTAAAATAGTAAACTGTATTAATTAATAGAGTAAAAAAGAAAATAACCGTTGTGTTAGTTACCACAATGAAAGGAAATACATTACACGGATTTATTTTCTTTTTAATACAAAAAAATTCCGGAAATTAGTAAAACAATAAATTGATCTAATTAAAACTGGAAATATTGAAATCTTAAATATTACAGCGAATAAAAGCTCAAATAGCCTCAGAAATAATTTGAATTTCAAACCCAAATAATATAAACCCAAGAAAACAATTACGAAAAATAAGTTTGAGGGTAGTTTGGACCAGATAATAATCGTTTAAACAAGTTTAATTGAGTATTTACAATTGTTTTTACAAAATGTTGGGTATTTTAAAAACAGTAAGCATATAAATAAGTTAAGTAAAGAAATAATTTTTTGAAAAAAAAATATGCCATAGATTAGTTAAATTTATTCCAGAGTTTTTGAAAAAAGGTCAATGACCGGTGTCATACTTGATGAAGAATACGATCATATTATAGAAGAGGACAAAGAAAATCTAATTATTGCTGAACTGAAGAACAAAAGTCAATAATATTTAACATGAAGCAAAGACTCCTAAAGAGAAGAATCAAGAATAGAGTAGGGAGAGGAGAGAGAGAAGAGATTGTAGGATTGTAGTTATGGTTATGTAAATTGGGGGCGAGTTGTGAAAATGATCTGTTGATTATGTGGGAAGTGTTTTTTCCTTCACAAAAAATGCTTTTGAGACCAAAATTAATAATTAAGAGAGATCAAATCCGACAAATTCATAACAATTATCATATAAAAAGGCGACAATTTTCTTCCATTTTCTTTAAATAAGAAGAAGAGAAATTCACTTTCTCTCACACTTAAAAAAGTTTCCGAACCCAATAATATTTTCTTTGTAAAAATATTCAAAAGCTCAAAAAATCAATTTATTTTATTTTTCACTTAATATCTTATAATTAATCCACAGATTAAAAGACTTGTGAACAGGTTCGTTCACACTTCGTGTCCTTGAAACAAAACAAAAAAAAAACTTATTTGAAACAAAATAAGTTTTACAAGTTTGAAGTAAATAAAATAAGTTCAATATGAAAGCATTCGTGGCTGAAGCCATAGTGCATGGGGTTTTCCTGTCGCAGTTCAAAATTCCGAGCGGTTTGGACGTCGTACTGGAGCTTACGAAAATCCCAGGTTTGAACACTTCGAGTGCAAGTGACGTACGCGGCTCCAGTATACAAATGACGTGAAACCGAAGCTTATTTTTCAGCATCTAGACTAACTTTTTCCTCTTTTTTGATTTGAATAAAATGGTATGAAAATTATATGGAGGTAGTAATTTTATATGAATTCGAGTAATTATCTTTGTAGAAATCGCATAATTAAAACATGTTTTTTTTCTGATTAAATTACTTACTGTGATTTATTGTCATTTCGCAAAATAAATAGAGGAATTGCCCAAAGTACCACTTTTTATTTTTGATTTTCCCAAAATCCACCCAAACATAATTTTTTCCCAAAATACTAGTAAATTTCATGTGAAATGACGAAATACCCTTTAAAAATATAAAACTAACACAAATACCCTACATTATACTACCGGCCAAAATAATTAAGAAAAAAATTAAAAAATTAAAAAAAATTAAAATTTAGGATTGGAAAAGTTTCTACATTTTAAAGTTTAATTTTAATAAAAAAATAAATAAATAATAACTGATTAATATGGATATGAAATAAAAAGTAAAAAAATTGTTTTAGGGGTATTTTAGACTTTTATACTAGTATTTTGGGAAAAAAATTAATTTTAGTGGATTTTGGGAAAATCAAATACAAATGGTGGCATTTTGGGCAATTTCTCAAATAAATATTGGCTATTTTCACAATTTTATGTTTCTAGTAGCTGGTGTAGTCCGTTTGTCCTTCGCTAGCTAGCTGCTTATTTATGAAGCAACTGAGTTCATTACGGCATTGCTATTTTGTTAATTGCACCAACATTTCCGAATACTGCTTTTTAGACAAATGACTACTTCAGCTTTACAAACCCGTCTATGCGTGTCTGGACTAAACAAATACATTATCAAGGAAAAACAATATACACAGGCAAAGATCAGAAGTAAAATAATTAGGGCTGCCTAGAAGCATCAAGGTTTAAAAGGGGCTGATTTGGCGAGCTAACTTCACCAAAATCTCGGGAACCAATCGTTTTCTCGGAGGAGCTACAGCGTCTTTGGCAAGAGCTTCTTTATCATCGGCATGTATCACAGAAACCAAGTGGTCAAACAGTTCGTCTTTGCCACCTCTTAAAGGATCCTGAAAATAAAGTATATACAGCAAATTAACAAATGCTTATCGACTTTATTAAAAGCAGAAAGCTCGATTGGGTTTGGATAACTTACCTGCAGAAACAGATCTGTGTGACTCTTTCCATCATATAGTATGAGCTCGGCTTTGACTCCTACTCTTTTGAGAATTTCGGCAAAAGACCGACTGTGAAACAACAAAAGAAAAACATAAGTAGATTCCAAGACAACGTCCAAAATAGATATGCGGTCAACTTCTGAGGACTTTCTAACCTTGCATCTGCAGGTATGGAATAATCTGCAGTTCCGTGGAAAAGAATAATCTGGGGCAAGAGCGAGACAATCTTTTTAATGCTTGGATCTTGTATTTTCACTTCTGGAGAGTACTCTCTCAAAGATTCTTCACCTTCCATGACACTGAGATATGTCAACAAGCAAACATTGAGTATAAATGTTAAAAGGCCGTTTAAGATCGAACAAAGGAAAGTTTGACAATTACATACCTCAAGAAAATTGAACGATAAAGTCCCCGGTTATCGAAATGATCGACTAAATTCAACAAATTGTACCTGTGTATATTATCCCATTAATCTGTTACAATTATCTATAGATTCAAAATTGAAAAGGAACCTTAAGCGCCAGAAAAAACTATAAAGGTATGGTTAAGTAGCAGAAATTTACCCTCCAGACAAACCAAAATAAGCCTTTAACTGAGACACTCTAGGAAAAGCATTTTCTCCTTCCTCGGACTCTCTAATAGCCAATCCCAATAGAGCACATGCCGATATATGTGCACCAGCGGATTGACCCATTAGGTAAATTCTAATATACATCGAAACTCAAGTTAAACAAAGTTAATATAACAAAAATAAGAGAAAAAACAGGTTTCAGTACCGACTAGGGTCGCCTCCACAATCTGCTATGTGATTAAAGATGAATGAGATTGCCTGAGAAACATCTTTCACCATATCACTAATGGTACCCTGGGGAAAATTCCTGCGCTTGTTATATAACACAGAATCATTGTGAGTGTCATGTACCGAACGTTATCAGAAGTAGTCAAACATAAGAAGCTAATTATATGCTAATAACGAGACCTGTAATCGATGCAAGCCACTATGATGTCTCTTTCCGCTAATTGCAGTCCTAAAAGAGAACCCCACGCTTTGTACCTGAACATATAACCAAGCGGAAAAGAGTAGCTATAAACAACTTGCTGAAGCTTCTAATCATCGTTCAACTAATCATCGTAATTCTTGAGGGCAGATTACATAAGATTATAATACGTATTCGGTTGAGAAACCAAAAGATTGTACTCTTGAATCACTCACCCAATAATCCAGGCTCCACCAGTAACGAAGATCACAACTGGCTTTGGTCCATCAATATTTTTTGGAAAATACAAATCCAACCTGTAAAATAAATACATACATTTAAACGAAAAGGTGTATAATCATAAAAGAGAATTGTTGGCATCATTCCTACCTGTTTCGTGGCTTATCGCCATATTCAACACTTCTTCGGACATTGCTAGATAAGAAGTAATAGTACGCGACTGTATTAAAACAAAAATACATCATTGAATAATTACACTCGTACACCAATTGAAGAAAAGTATTGATTTGAATTGGACCTTGAAGAAAACCAGGCATGAGCAACAAGGCGTAACAGCCAAGAGCGAGCAATCTCGTGATCCATCGATAACCTATCCTGAATCAACACTAATACGATCAAAATTATTTGTTTACGATAAGTATATAATAAACATGTATAAAAATGGAAAACAGTTCAGCCCACCGAGTGTTCTTTCACACCGGATTTTGAAAGAGTGTGATACGAACTCGCGCCATAAAAAAACATATATAGGGAAAGAAAAAAAAACTACATCACTGTATTGAAATCCAATAAATTCACTTAGCATCATATATCAACATTTGAGCATAGTACGAATATTTAGAATCCTGTACGATTTTCGATTTCCCTCCGTTTTCGAAACAAGCAACATGACGTACCCGAGGTAGCGCAGCAGAGTGAAGGAGAAGCGGGTGAGCATGTAAGTCTCTTTCGCGGCGTGACCTAGCTCGCCGCCGAGAGACTGTTGTCGCCGGATCCTCTCCGACGGTCTTCGTCGCTTCTGATGGCCGTCGCTGACCACGCGGCGGAGAAGTGGCCGGTCCTCCATCGCCGCCGTAAAATCTCCGGTGAATAACGACGAGCTCCGAGACGGTAAGGTCTCCGGCGAATCCATAGCGCTAGTTCAAGGAGTGTGCGGGTTGATTGATTTGACTGACTTCTTGTTATACAAAAAGGGAAATTGCTTGGATTTTTGTTTCTTCCAATGGTGTTTGTAGTTCTTATCATTATTGATTTCGTTATTTAGGGAATAAAATTGCGTGCATGTGTGTGGTGTCATATATGTCAGTTTGTTCTCATCTCGCACGGCAACAAAAATGACAGAGGTCGATTTCTAACTAAGATTTAATTTTTAATTTCAAAGCGGCACTCCTGGCCAAATATGATTTCGTTTTTATTTTATTATACTTCAAATTCATTTGTACGTCTGGTGATTATGAAATTTAGCTGCATATGGACCCGATTTACCTCGGCGACAAACGTGAGTAAGCAAAACTACCGTTTTCTAAAAATAATCCTAATAATAAAACAAATTTTTTAAATTTTAGAAGTTAAACAAAATTATTAAAACTACACTTCATCGATATTCATTCTTTCAATGTTTAAATTGACATTATTAATAAAATCAACGCCCACAAATATTATCAGAAAATATTATTCATGTTGATACAGATATCATGTTAACACTCCATTCTGTTGAGATGTGTCAAGTGCTGTAAGCAAGTTATCGAACTCTTCAGACAAGTACTCACCACTTCGATCGGATCGAAGGTTTTTGATTTGTTTGCCGGTTTGCTTTTCCACTAAAGCCCGAAAAACCTTACATATGTAAAAGCTTTCGGATTTGTGTTTGAGCAAATAGACAAATCCATATCTTGAGTAATCATCGGTAAAGGTAACAAAGTATTCGTATCCTCCCCGTGTCTGAATTCTAAATGGACCACATACATCAGAATGTATTAGTTCCAGCAGTTCGGTGGCTCTTCGACCTTTATCAGAGAAAGGTCATTTGGTCATTTTTTCCTCTATACATGATTCACAAGTCGGTAGTGAGCCTATTGCAGAAGTTTTGAGTGGACCATCCCTCACAAGTCTCTTAATCTTATATAGACTAATATAACCAAGTTTTAAGTGCTAGAGATATGTAGATTTTATTAGATCGGAGGAGTCACTAAGTTTGATCCTCTTTGGTTCCTTAATTAGATCATTATCTATCTGTGTCTAATAGAAAAATTGTGTTGGATAAAGATAGTATAAACCATTCTTCATACAAGCATCCGTGACAAATGTACTGGAAAAAGAAATACGAATTCCATTATCAATAAACTTTAAATAATAATTATGCTCAACAATGTGAGCTACAAATATTAAGTTTTTTCCTAAGGAATGAACAAAATATACATTATTCAAATTTAAAGTTCTGTCTTCGAAAGACAATGTCACAGATCCCACAGCCTTAGTAGACACCAAGCTCCCATCACCCCCTTGAAGCAGAAGTCGCCATCCTCTAAACTTTTGCTTTTCATGAACCCATTCAAGGACCAAAAAATATGTTTAGTAGCAGCTGAGTCAAGAATCCACGATGATACATTATTAGCTACTAAAGAAGCTTCGGTAATCAGTACAATACGTTTCCCTTTAGTCTTGAGGTAGGCAGTATCGTTTCTATGCTAGAGTCCCTCAGCGGTGTGAATCTCCTTCATCAGCTCGGTAACAGTGTACCCTAGCTTATTAATGGACTACTTCAGCTTGAAAGTATCTAAAGATTCAGGGAGAGTTTCGAAGATCATATCTGTTTTGATTTCTCCATTAATCTCAGACCCAAAGATCTTCATGTCATTGAGATAACTTATGATCAATATCATGTGTTCTCTAACAGGAGTCCCTGCTTTCATACTATAGTTCACAAACTGTCGAATCACTTGTTATCTAGCGTGACGCCTTTTCCCTTCAAACATAATGAAGAGCATGGTTTAGACCGAATCAATATCACGATGATGTTGTTGCAACATATTGTTCATTGATGCTAAAACATAGCATCTCACAATCTCATCTGATCGGATTCAGGCCGCTAGAGCATCCTTGTCTTCTTGAGTCGAATCATCATTCGTTTAAAGAATACATGGGGTGGTGAGTACTTATTTGTGCTTATCCTTCGTAAGGACGATGTCTAGGTTACGTTTCTAATCTACGTAGTTTTTCTATTCCAGTTAATTTGAGGAAAAGATGATTGAGATAGTGTTTAGAGACATGTTGGTGATTGTTGAAACAATTTATGATTAGTATTTTGTTTAGGATTTTAGGTTTAATTTTATTTAGACAAGAAAAATCCAAAGGTGTTATGAACAGAATGATACTTTACTCCTTCGAGGGAAGACTGTAAAGAGTCGTCTTTCATCAGTAAATGACACATCACTATGCATAGTAATGATGTCAATACATCAGGTTTGACTAGCCACCTTATAAAAAAGTTTGATTCAAATCTTTTCACAAGGCCTCGAGGGAGGATTACTAGAGATTGAGTCTAAGTGCGTAACCAACCACTTAGTTCAACAAGATCTACTTTGAAAACAATCCGCCGAGGGGAGACTTTGTCTCATTGTTTCACTTTTGAATGTACCTATAAAAGCAATGTTAAGAGCAATGCGTCTATGAGTACTCTCATTAAAGAGAGGGTTACGAGGGTGACTCTTAGTCTGGCAACATATGCACTTAACATTAGTGTTGGGGATCATGGGTTGCAAACAATAAGTATAATCATCTCACTTAGTTTTTAGAATAAGGGGATCGTGGGTTGCAAACAATAAGTGCAACCCTCCCACTTAATTTTTGGAAAAAAGGCATGTCTACTCTTGTACGTTTACGAAACACGTTTCCATGAGTAAAGAGAGATAAAGTGAATCACTAGAAAAAAAATCCCTAAAATCGATATTTGTGAGAGAAGACCAGTGTTAATGCACTAAGACACAAGGAACATACTCGGATCTTTTTGTCTATTAAATTTATTTTTCCTGAGAAAAGTGTGTGGGATTAATAAATCGTCACTTTTGCACTTGAAAGTTTTTGAGATTAAAAATCTCCTAAAACTAATATATTCGCCTTCAAGGCATCTTCATAGTGGTTGAGTGCGAGAACGTCGGAAAGCTAGGAAAGCATCAAGAAGAGGGGAAGAAGCTATGAGTCGCAAAATCCGGATTCAAAATCCTGGACTCGCGGACTGTCGTATACCTCGGACTTAAAAGGTCATAAATGACACATCCGGTATCCGATTGAGCTTAAACCAATTTCATTGGATAGCTAGCTTCCATACCTTTAATGTGGTTTAAGAACCACTAACATTAAAGTTCTGAGCAAAGAGCTATGCTCGTTTTACGGAGCCATAACAATTTGTCCATAAATTAAAAAATAATTAAAAGTACGTCGGATCTAGGCGTAATTGGAAAGAAGTTTGTTGAAATATTTTAATTGTTTGTTTTGATTTAAATTGTGTATTATATTAACATATTAATAATTAACACAATTAAACAAGCAACATAACATAAAACATTCAATAACAAATTTAAACTAGAATTGCAATAAACTAGTTTAAACTATGTACACAAATTTTCAAGCTTGTCAAAAAATTGATTTTAGTATGCTAAACATAAAATAATTAAAAACTATTTTAATGTATTTATATAGCATATTTAACAAGTGGAAAACAAAAAAAAAAATTAATCTTAGAGGTCGTACAAAAAAATTAAAATTTAATAAGATCTAGTCTTTGAAAAACCATTATTCCAGAAAATTTTGAAAACATTTTTCTTATAATGATTTTAAATAACATATACATGCTTATACATTGATTATAGCTCTGATACCATTTGTTGGAATAGGTCTAGGGTTAAGAAAAATTATCATTAATCATATTAATGACGGAATATAAATTTCTTAAACAATTTTACTAACCTAGGCAAAGTGCATGAACATGTTATAAATTAAAAACATTATTTAAACTACTTGAATACTAACATTTCTTAAACCTTTAAATTGAAGCGTCTTGAGAAAGGTGGATTTTCTTCCTTGGCTCGATTCCTTCACGTCTAGTCTCGAACTTGAGAAACCTAAGGTTTCTATTACAAGAGTCTAAAGAGTGTTTGAAGGATTTGTGTATGGGCACAATTAAACAATATGAAACAAGAACAATTCTTCGATCATAAGCTAATTCTCTAGATCAAATGAGGATCTAGGTGCCAAAATAAAAGAAGTATTTTAAGAGAGAGAGAGGAGAGGGTCGGCCAAAAACAAGAGAAAAATATAATGAAGCACACTTCTCACATCTCTATGTGAGGCTCTATTTATAGGAGGTTGAAAAATCTATAAAGGTCAATTATTCATTCATGAAAGAATAATGTATTCATGACACAATATTTGATTTTCCCTTCTCTTTTCTCTTCTAATATGACCGGCCATATCAAGCATTATAGAGAGGAAATTTGTTTCCTCACTTAGGTTATTTATTGGAAATTTATTTCCTTTTGGGTAATTATCCTTATAATTAAACCGAAATAAAACTCTCCTCTTTGATGCATGTTGGCCGAATTCTATAGCTAGGGAATGAGCATTTAGATGCTTCCTTATTTCTTTTAAGACACTTAAAATACCCATTGTAGAATTATTGTTACACAAATAATGATTTAATGCCTCAAACGACTTTTCGGCTTTAGAAAATAATTTATATTTTCATGAAAATATTCAAAATCATATTTTGACATTCACATCATTTTATGTCCATGTGGACAAAAATACCCTTTAGACATTTTCCGAGAAAACGTCTAGTTCAACACTTGAACTTATTTTGACTTAGCTTATAGTTTAACAATCATCCTCTAATGACCTGTAATAGTGACCTTATGGATCCAAATGAACAAAGCTTGAGCTTCTATACTCGGACTCAAAAGTTCACAAACCTTTTCCGAGTATTAGCTAAATGTCAACTGACTCCGCTAAAGAGTTGACACTGAGAATCTCTCGGTTCAAATGAATTTATTTTCTACACAAATTCAACTTAATTATATCTATGTTTACCCTTCATGAATATTATCAACTAGATGAGATTTATAAAATTATCATTTTATCCTTCTAGTTGTTATTTCCTCAACTCCATTGTTACTTATGAATAAGTTAGAAACAATGTATCGACAAGGAGCTAACAAATCACATTGTTTCATCCAAATAAAGTCGCTACTTAATTTTGGATACTGCGCAGTTCATTTATTCATAATCCAATTAATAAAGCATGAGGTGATATATATTGCACTTCAGCAATCTTGTACATGAATTCCATATCTATGAGAACTTCACAAAGTTGGTTCATGACATCTTCATAACTTAATATCTCATCAATTGGTCTAGTCTAGATCACTAAATGGATCTATAATTTGACTTTCTCAAATGAGAATATTAATGATATGAAATGACATGTCTCATTTCAGGATTTAGGTAAGCATGATGAAATTCATACATAGTGACCTTGAGACAGAAGAGGTTAAATGGTTTGTTCTTCCATTGTCTAAAAAGGTACACTGGTCAATTCAGTATTTTTGAAAGATACATTGGAAGAACTATAGAGTTCCTAACTCTCTATGCCTCGTAACCAGACATCATAGATTTTTCCAACAATCGTACTGAGATCAATAGTCCCTTGATCTTTAGATTGTCAATATATCGTTTTTAACCAAACCATGAAGAGTTTGTTCACGCAAATCTACATTTGTCTCTTCATACATTGTTAGGTTTGATTAAGGAGTATAAGACTATTGAATATCATAAATCTTCAATCAAACTAAAAGGTATGACAGAACGTTTCAACTTTTATTAATGTAATCAACAAATTATAATAATGACTTTATGAAAGATTTATATATTACATCAATATGTAAATAAACAATCTTCTTGTGGGCATCTCTGCCAACAACAAGCTCCTCGACCTTTCGATTCATATTTATAGATCTGATGCCTCAACCAGGATAATGGGTACGTATTTGTTGTGTATAATATGAGTTAAATATATATATATATATATATATATATACAAATATATATGAGTATTTTAATTATTGTAATGGAAGAAGAATTTGGAGAAAAGTTGTGTAGTTTCATTAAAATCAAAGTCCCTTTTTATAGGGATACAAAGATATGTAATAGAGTTCTAGACTATTCTAATCCTAGAGTATTCTACACTAGACTATACATTAACATACTAAGTTATTCTAGATAATTCTATACAATACTTGATTATGAGGCTTTTCTAGATTATTCTAGTTATATCTTAATACTCCCCCTCAAGCTGGAGCATATATGTTGATCATGCCCAGCTTGTTACAAAGATATTCGACCCGTATCCCATTGAGAGCTTTTGTAAAGATATCTCCTACTTGATCGTGTGTCTTTACGTATTATTTGGAGATCAACCCTTGTTGGAGCTTCTCACGAACAAAGTGACAATCAATCTCAATGTGTTTTGTTCTCTCGTGAAAAACTGGATTAGATGCGATATGATTGGCAGCTTGCTTATCGCACCATAATTTTGCTGGTAAAGTGATATTGAAGCCTAACTCTGTCAATAGCTGATGTATCCACATTATCTCACATGTTCCTTGTGCCATGGCTCTGTATTCAGACTCAGCACTAGATCTTGATACCACATGTTGCTTCTTACTCTTCCATGAGACCAAATTTCCCCCGAAAAAGACGCAATATCCAGTTGTCGATCTTCTATCTATCTTGGACCCTCCATAATCTGCATCTGTGAAAGATTCAATTTGAGTATGTCCGTGATTCGAGTATAGAATCCCCCGTCCTGGTGCTCCTTTCAAATAACACAGGATTCGCTCTAATGCTGCCCAATGGTTGACTGTCGGAGATGCCAAAAATTGGCTTACTATGTTGACAGCATATGCAATGTCTAGACGAGTAAAAGTGAGGTAGTTTAACTTGCCGACCAATCTTCTGTAACGTTCAGGATCATCCCTTAGCTCTCCCTCCTTCGTAAGTTGCATGTTGGGAGTCATTGGAGCACTGCACGGTCTAGCCCCTAATTTTCCTGTCTCATAAAGCAAATCAAGTACATACTTTCTTTGGGATAAGTATACGCCTTTTTTGCTTCTCAATACTTCAACACCCAAAAATTATTTTAACGAGCCCAGATCCTTCGTTTGGAATTGCGTGTGGAGGAAGGCTTTGAGAGACGAAATGCCGGTAGTGTCACTTCCTGTAATTACTATGTCGTCAACATAAACAACTAGTAGAATGACACCATCTTTCGTATTTCTGAAAAACACAGAGTGGTCAGTTTTGCTCTTTCGAAGCCCAAATTGTTCAAGGGCCTGGCTAAACCTTCCAAACCAAGCGCGAAGACTTTGTTTTTAGCCCATACAACGCTTTTCGAAGATGACACACACGGCCATACTCCCCCTGAGCAACAAAACCTGGAGGTTGCTCCATATAAACCTCTTCATATAGAACACCATGCAAAAATGCATTCTTTATGTCGAGTTGGTGAATGTGCCAATCATGAGTTGCCGCCAAGGAGATGAAAAGTCGGACAGATGTCAATTTTGCAACCGGAGAAAAGGTATCAGAATAGTCGACACCATAAGTCTGAGCAAAACCTCTAGCGACTAAGCGAGCCTTTACTCTAGCAACCGTTCCATCTGGGTTCATTTTAACCGTAAAAATCCATTTGCATCCAATAGCCCGTTTCCCCGGGGGAAGAGTAACCAGCTCCCAAGTACCATTGTCATCTAAGGCATTCATTTCCTCTGTCATTGCTTTCTGCCAACCTAGATGTTCTAAGGCTTCCCGAACAGTTTTAGGGGTAGTAATTCTGTCAAGGGACGAAACGAATGCATATGAAGATGATGATAGAAGATTGTATGAAATTGAAGAAGAGATGGGATAAGTGCATTGTCGTTTACCTTTGCGCAACACGATGGGAAGGTCATCGTTCAGAGGTGGATCTGATGACGAAGGAATCGGTGTAGGACATGTCTCTGGAGGATTAATGAGTGTGTGTGACGTTGGACGTACACGGCGAGTGTAAACAATGGGTGGTTGAGGTGGTGCAACACTAGGACCGGGTTCAGTGGTGTTAATGGGGTTAGATGCTATTGGAGGAGTCACTTGTGAAGGTGATGAAACGTCTGGTGAAGTGATGGAGTAGACTAAAAGATTATCTTCCTCTGGTGGTGGTGAGACCGGTTTCTCAGATGTAAAGTATGGTAAGTGTTCTAGGAAGGTAACATCAATAGACACAAGATACTTGTGAAGACAAGGACAATAACATCAATACCCTTTTTGGAGACGAGAATATCCTAAGAACACACACTTTAAGGACTTTTGCTCTAATTTAGTGAGACCAGGACGAACATCTCGAACAAAACATGTACTACCAAAAATCTTTGGATTAACTGGAAATAAAGGCTTATTAGGGAACAAGATTTTGTAAGGAATCGCACCTTGAAGGACTGATGATGGCATACGGTTGATAAGAAAACATGCAGTAGAGACGGCATCAGCCCAAAAACACTTTGGAACACCTGCGTGGAATAACAGGGCTCGTGCAGTTTCAAGAAGGTGTCGATTTTTGCGTTCGGCAACACCATTTTGAGATGGAGTATCAACACACGATGTTTCATGGAGGATGCCATTTTGGGTCATGTAATTTTGGAATTGACCTGAGACGTATTCTTTGGCATTATCGCTACGAAGGGTGCGAACAGACACATTAAATTGAGTACGGATCTCAGCACAAAAAGAGCAAAATAATGAGAACAATTCTGAACGACTTTTCATTAAGAACAACCAAGTTACGCGAGAAAAGTCATCCACAAAAGTGACAAAATATCGAAAACCCGGTTTAGAAGTAACTGGACAAGGACCCCAAACATCTGAATGAACTAATTCAAAAGGAGCGCTAGATCGCTTATTGACCCTAGGACTAGAACTAAGACGATGATGTTTTGCAAACTGACATGACTCACAGTCTAACGATGAAAGAGAGCTATACTGAGGACAAAGCTGTTTGAGAAGAGAAAGAGATGGGTGACCTAGACGACAATGTTCTTCAAAAGCGGATGTGATGCTGGGACAAGCAATGGATTTAGATGTGTCGAGAATATAGAGACCTCCAGATTCATGTCCTTTACCAATAATCCGTTTCGTCATGAGATCCTGAAAAACACAAGAGTTTGGGAAAAATGAGATTGCGCAATTTAGTGATTTTGTAAGTTGGCTGACGGACAAGAGGTTGAATGAGAAGTTTGGTAAATGCAAGACATGAGATAATGACAATGAAGGAGTAGGTGTGATGGTGCCAGATCCAATAACATTTGAAGGAGATCCATCGGCTAAAGTAACCGTGGATGTTGAGGAATTGGGTGTAAAGGTGGTGAAGAGTTTTGAGTTACCTGTCATATGATCTGTGGCACCAGAGTCTATGACCCATTTGGAAGATGAGGAAATGAGACACGCATTCGGGTTACCTGATTCAGCAATAGCAGTAACAGAGGGTTTTGAAGTCCTTAATGATTCTTGGTACTCGGAAAATTTGGCATACTCCTCGGCAGAGACACGAACTGAGTTGTCGAAGGAAGATGTAATTTGAGTTGACGAGTTCGTTTGATTCTTGTACTGGAGCTTTCGACACTCTTGTATAGTGTGACCAGGCCTTTTGCAATAACGACAAGTGATCATACCAGTGTCTTTGGGATGAGAATCAAAACTTCGTGGGCCTCTAGACTTGTAGTTGGGTGTGTTGCTCGAGTCATACTTGTTACGAGAGAGTAAGGCACCATTGACAGGGTTAGATGAAGATCCTTCTGTGCGAAGAACACGGCTGAAGACCTCTTGAAGAGAGGTAATTTCGGAGCCTGAGATAATTTGAGACCTTGCGGTTTCATAAGTCGGAGGAAATCCTGCAAGGAAGCTCATGATGGCCATTTGCTCACGTTGTTGCTGCTGAACTTTCACATCGGTGCTGAAAGGGAGAAGGACGTCGAGCTCTTCATATGTTTTCTTGAACTCCATGAAGTAGGCGGTGAGTGATTGGTCTTGCTTCTCAGCCCTGTAGAAGGCTTTGCACACCTCGAACATACGAGATAGATTTCCTTTTCCAGAGTATAGAAACTCCAAGTAATCCCTCAATTCTTTAACGAACTCACAGTGATTGATCAGACCAATTACCTCGCTATCAATGGAGTTGCGAATTTGGAGGAAGAGGCGAGCATCTTTGCGGAGCCATGCTTGCTTTGACTCATCATTTGGAACCGTATCGGTCAAATGATTGTCTTTGTCAATACTCCGAAGGAACAAACGAATGGTCTTGCTCCAATCGAGGAAGTTTGAACCGTTCAACTTATGGTCGGTGATCCTTGAAAGTACGCGTACCATCTCCGATACACCACCCACTTTTTGTTCAGTCTTTTCAGCCATTTAGAATTGAGCAGGGTTGTCGGCGACGAGAAAGTAGAGTGTAGATTGCACGTGCAGCGGAAGACTTTGGAGCGTGGTTGAAGTATCAACAAAGACTTGGTCGAGAGTCTAAACAATGACTAATTTTAGATAAGGTGTAATTTTAGGAGGATATGAATTTTTTGAGAGGGATATGAATATTCTAAGAAGGATTTGAATGTTTTAGGAAGAATTTAAATTTTCTGAGGAATGATTTAGTATGGCTCTGATACCATGTCATTAGAGAAAATATGGAAGAAGAATTTGGAGAAGAGTTGTGTAGTTTCATTGAAATGAAAATCCCTTTTTATAGGGATACAAAGATATGTAATAGAGTTCTAGACTATTCTAATTCTAGAGTATTCTACACTAGACTATACATTAACATACTAAGTTATTTTAGATAATTCTATACAATACTAGATTATGAGACTTTTCTAGATTATTCTAGTTATATCTTAACAATTATGTTTGTATGCGTATATAAACAGCGGAGATTGTGGCATGTTCGTCATGAGGGCCATGAGTTACATGGTTCACAACCAAATGGTTGAATGCGTACACCAAGAGAACATGTGTCATTCCCGCCAACTGTTGTGCATTGATTTATACGATATGGTACATTGAAATTTTTCACCAAACGCGTTCGGACAGTAAGATGTGGCTAATTTTCATTCTAGACGTTGTTATCAAGTTTTAGCTTCTTTTTGAATGTTTAAGCGAAAACAGTCATATTTTATATTTTTATTTTGGATATTGTACATCAAAACGTCGGATTTATCGTATTTATAATATTTATTTTATTTATCCCGAAAAATCAGAAGAATAGTTTGGACCTATTGTAGATGACATTATAGACGACATTGTAGACTGTTGTCTACAATATCAACTGCAAAATCACCAAAGTGCCCATTACGTCGCGATATGGCTTGACCACGTCGCGATTAGCACTCTGCCGATGTTGTAAATGATATTGTATACAACATAGTACATTGTAGATGATATTATAGGTAGGATTGTAGACAACTATGTATACATTGTAAACGACATTATAGATAACTGAGTTTAATTGTAGATGATATTGTAGACAACTGAGTCTATATTGTAGATGTTATTGTAGACAACTAAGTGTAATTGTAGTTCAATACTATAGTTCACATTGAACAAATACAGTACTATACTATAATAAAAGTAAAACAAAGTATGTGATATTACGATAAAAATATATAATTATACCCAAATAAAATATCTTTTTATGCTCGAGACAAAGGAGTAGTAATATTGTATGTTACGCGATTATGACATATCTCACCGCAACGTTTACACTTGTGTCACGTCTCTTCTTCACCTTGTGAGAGTATTCTTCTCTTTTGGCTGATCATTAGGCCGTGCTTTGTCAATTGTATGACCGGATGGTGATTTGCTTAAATTCGCGTAAATAACTTGCTTCAAACTAGAAAAGATAATATCCGATTCCAAAAATTTGAATGATATTTTCTCGTGATCCCGACCAACGCTAATCTAACATTCATTATGCTTGAATAATAAATAAATATCCTCTATCCCTGTATCAAAAAAGACAAAATCAATATTATATGTAAACAAATATCATTCGTTTTGAAGCTATAGTATCTACATTGTTGTCTATATTATTGTTTACAATGTTGTATATAATATAGATCATAAAGTCTACATTAAGCATCAAGGTATAAAATTTAGTCTACAACGACGTTGACAATGTTGTCTACATTAAGTATTAACGTGTACGATTTATTCTACAACAACGTCTACAATTTTTTCTACATTAATCATCAATGTCTACAAATCGGATGTCAGCATTGTAGGAGATGATAATGTTGAAACCAGTGTTTACATTATAGACAACAATGTTGACTATAGCTCTGATACCATTTGTTTAAGAAAAATTATCATTAATCATATTAATGGCGGAATATAAATTTCTTAAACAATTTTACTAACCTAGGCAAAGTGCATGAACATGTTATAAATTAAAAACATTATTTAAACTACTTGAATACTAACATTTCTTAAACCTTTAAATTGAAGCGTCTTGAGAAAGGTGGATTTTCTTCCTTGGCTCGATTCCTACACGTCTAGTCTTGAACTTGAGAAACCTAAGGTTTCTATTGAAAGAGTCTAAAGAGTGTTTGAAGAATTTGTGTATGGGCACAATTAAACAATATGAACCAAGAACAATTCTTCGATCATAAGCTAATTCTCTAGATCAAATGAGGATCTAGGTGCCAAAATAAAAGAAGTATTTTGAGAGAGAGAGAGGAGAGGGTCGGTCAAAAACGAGAGAAAAATAGAATGAAGCACACTTCTCACATCTCTATGTGAGGCTCTATTTATAGGAGGATGAAAAATCTATAAAGGTCAATTATTCATTCATGAAAGAATAATGTATTCATGACACAATATTTGATTTTCCATTATCTTTTCATGACACATTTTAACATATTCAACAACTTAAACATTAAATATTATTAACATCTCAATAAATAATTTATTCTAGACATACTCCTAAAAAATTGAACACATTCAATTTAACAATCCTATAAACAATTTTATATTTGCAACCAACTTGTTAGAAAGGACTTACACGTGAGATTGTAACAATCTCGTGCATGGCTTGCTTTCGTTGGAGTGTCTCGTCGGAATGGAGGAGGTGCAGACTCGCAAGATTGCACAAATCTGCCTCACCGGATTGAGTGAGGCGCAGGCACGCCGGATTGCACAGATCTAGCCGGCCGGTGGAAGCCTGCCGGATGGGATCTGTGGGCTTGTACGCCTACGGATTCCTCGAGTCAACCTGGAGTGGTGCGCCTATGCAGGAGGCTAGGGGACACCTGGACTTACGAGCAGGAGATGCTGGATCAGGCGGAAATCACACAGCACGATCATGAAGGCTCAGGCGCACCTAGAGGAAATCTGGCCGGTCTTCAGTCAAGCTGGAAGGTGGGCTGTCTGGGTGGCTGACTGGCCGATTTGAGCCTCGTCGCGTCTCGCTCATTTTCTTCATGTTCTGCCCGGTTCTCTGCAAAGGAAAAATCACTCAAACACCACGAGTTGAGCCAATGATAATTCTCTCGGATTTTGGGAGATCAAGAGAGTGGGCTCCTTAGTTTGAACAACGAAGAAAAGGGAAACTCTCAAAACGATCAAAAATATTAAGAATTTTTTTTTCTTGAGTCTTTCTCTCTCAAATTCTCACCCAAAGAACACAAAGGGAGAGGGGAGAGAGAGTTCGTCTGAGAGACACTCTTAGGGTTTAGGTTTAGGGTTTCAAAACTCTATTTGTATTTGAGAGAGCGGGCTTTACTTAAATCCAAATTTAATCTTGACTCGTTACTTAAACTTAAGTCCAATATTCTATTAATGAGTTTAAAAATAATTACCAACCCTAATTCCTAATTATTACCGGCCGTATTTCCTTTTCACTTCCAAAACTTATTTAAAAATAATATTTAATTAATTTAGAACATCTCATTTATTTAGTGACAAGTTATTAATTCTTTCATACTTCTCAAGGTAGTACAAAACGAGAAAATATTTATTTTCATCTTTTATTTATTTGAATCATCAAAATATATTATTATTCATATAATAACATAATAAGATTCATTAAATAAATGTAATAATAAATAACTAATTATTTATATAATAAATAAATGAGAAAATATAATCGTTCTAGCTCAATAAATCTCGTCCGAGAATCTATCAATGAGACCTTATGGACCCATATGAACGAAGCTTTAGAATAAGAATTAGACTCAAAAGTTCACAAATTTTTTCTGTCTTTTAATTCTAATAGTAGTCGATTCCACTAAAAGACTAATATTGAAACTCTCTAAGTTCACATGCGTTTATTTTCCGTTTGATGTGACAAAACAATTATTCACACGATCAACGTAGTATTTTACGATATTACCCTTCGTGTGTATCATTAACTCAAAGGAATGTAAAATTACCGTTTTACCCCTAAGTTATTATTTCACTAAATCCTTTGTTATTTGAGAATGAGAAAAACATAAAGGCAAATGTCTTTACATGTCACATGTTTTATTCAAAGAATATTTTATTAGATGAATATCAGGCTCGATTTATTCATTCACACTCTCATAACAAAGCATAATGTGAATCACATAACTAAATGAAACAATGTTATTACACCAACCGTCGAGTTAGATGAAACTTCAATTTAGTCATTGCCCATTGACAAATCAAATGCATAAAGTGTCACATAAATTATGCATTCACTTCATGATTTTAGTAAGTAGCAAAATACCCCTCGTATGTGGTCTTGAAGTTTCGAGTTATTAAACGGTTTTATCTCGAACTGTAGAGTATCATAGGTCTTGTTCAATGTATAAGACATCAAGAATGAATCACAGAGTCCCAACTCTCTATATCACAAGATAATATATCATGATTCATTCAAACAATCAATACTCAGATTCGATTGCCGTATCGATCTTTAGATTGCGAACTATTATTTAAACTAGTCACAAGATGGTATCTTGTCAAGTCTGTACTTAGCACCCGTTTCGTTGATTACAGTTTCAGAGCATAGCATATATACATAAACAAAAACTTAATCAAGACTGAATATTTAATTTTATTTAATGTTTCAGCAAAACGAAAAACAAAAGTATGTATAATATATAATATCCCATTTGTGGGCGCCAATCCCAACAATAAGAAAATCATCTCAAGCATTTATGTGCATTGGAGGTTGGAGTCACCATGCATGGCGTTTTATTAACATCAAGCAGTTTTGTGGTTGGAATTAAATTTCTTAGAGATCAGGTAGCTTAGACACCTAGAGCACAAATCGTTGTAGACAACAACTCCGTTGTAAAAATGAATTGAACTTGGCGAGATCATAACAGATAATATTTTATGACCTTATGATATATGAAGTCATTAAGTCGATGCATTTTTATATGTTTGTTTGCATATCGTTGACATTCTTTCTTTTATTTTTTATAGAAACATTCGCGTTTTCAACTCATCAGTAGGTTTGTTGGTGATTTAGAAAAAGAAAAATTAAAAATCGAGATTGAACGCGTATTGTCTTGATTGAGGTCTCATTTAGTAAATAATTAAATATATGTAACATTGCGCTGCAAATTTATTAAACGTTTGTTTCATATATATTTATATTATGAGAACTATGAGTTATTTTAATTTGATCAGTCGCAGTTTGGTTTAATATGATTTTTGAATTTAATTAACAAAATTTCGGCGAAATGATCCTAGTTTGCTAACTCATTTTGGATATGTTCAACGTTGCGTAAAACTCATGTAAATGGCCCTAGTGCTTACGTGTCATGTCAATTTACGTTGTAAAACTCAATTTACATTGTAAAATAACAACATAAATTGACACGACACATAAACACTAGGGTCATTTACACTCGTTTTATAAAACGTTGGACTTATCCAAAATAACAAACGTATATAGAGCTATTATATACAATAATCCGTTCTGTATATACTCAACATTTTATAAACAATTGGTAAATATCCGGTTCAACGTGTTTTACGAATTTGTTGTTTATATTATCTTATAATTATTTCGAATTTTGATTATCTATTCTGAACTAACAATTTACAAAATATTTACGTAAAAATTTATATGAATATATATCTAAATTACCTTTCACGATAATTTCGCTTTCTCTTTTTCCAAATAAAAGATTATGAGCAATGGCAATTGGGTGTGTCAGAATGTCGTATATTCTTTGCATTGTTTATGTTTCCAATGATGTATGTCTGTGCTCTGTAGCTTTCAGTTTCACATGTCTGCTGCCTGCAAGACTACTTGGGATTAATTAGATCAGATCCACGAAGAGAATAGGTTTTATGAACATAAGGTAAAACGAAGGTTTTCATTACATATCCATATTTTTTTTGTATTTCGGATATATCAAATATATATTAGTGAGTATTTTATAGAAAATATTTATATTGATTATTGATAAACCGATAATTTGTCATTAATATATTTATAATGATGAGTATATCGATAAAAATTGTATATCAATTATATTCTTAAATAATTTAAATTAGATATATAAGTCATCAAATTTAAATGATAGAAATAAAAATTCAATATTAAAATGTTTATGACAAATAATAAACTAAAAAAAATGTTCTCATATGCTAAAAATTAAAAAAATTAGCAATAAACTAAAAGACAGCCGTAGGCTGAGTATCGAATTTTTTTTTGCAAAACTTGACATAAAGGACCTTCTTAACACAGGTGGTATCTGGCGGTATGCTGTTACAGATACTAATACCGAAGTTTTGATTTTACAGGTATATTGTAAGTATACCAAAATATATCGTGGATATTTTAATCCATTGTACAAGTCATATCGTTTTACCAATTTTTAGTCCTCGCCAATTTTTTAGAACTAGCCAAATTAACTCTATGAAACAATACTAGTGGATATATGAGTGTTGGTGTTAGAAGCCCATCAATCATTTGCCGAAGTCCAAAGTTTGTCGAAGCCCAAATATATCCCTCACGTTCTTACATGTCGTATGTTCATGACTATGTCGTTTTACCAAAATGACACGGTGACTTAAGTGGATGTCGTGGGTCATTCATGATGTTTCTATTCGATGATTGAGATTGATTGTTGCCTTGTTGTCTCATATATTTTTGTAACCTTACGTGTTTCATTTGATACTCTCTTATGCATCTATTTCTCCCTCGATCCGATTCTTAGGGTTTGTCGATTCATCTTCGAGTTTTGATTATTACTGGAACGATCTTCTTAATCATCTTTTCTTATGAGACACTGGCAGAAAGAGTGCCTTGCCTGAGTATGAGATCTAAGAGTTTGACATTTGTTTATATCAGAGAGGTTGAGGGTGTATTCGAGCGCACACATAGTACAGACCGAGCTCGTTTCTTGAACTCAACGTGCATGTAAATCATTTGATCGAAACAAGTGTTCTTTACGTTTTCGGTCGATTTATTTTTTTGTTCATCTAATTTTTTTAGATTTGAAAACTAATGTTTAAATCAGTAAAGTTGTAATCCAAATTGAGCTAAAATTATAACAATGAACTATATTGAGAAGTTATTTAATCAGTTGTGTAGCAAACTAATGTTATTAAAAATATTTGGACTTTGGTTGAAATCATGTCGAAACAGTCACAACCACTTCGAGATGTTGAAACACGGTGATTTATTTAATTGAGTACCTTTTCTTTTGTAAGAAGTACGAAAAAGTGTTATAAACATAATTTTTATGAATAAATATGAGAGAGCGTTTATAATCAAATCACTGGTGATGTTTCTAGAACATGAAACAATGTATTTTTAGGTAAGAATTGAGAGTGAATCAGAATGAGCTACATTTAGGATCCAAAACAATTTACTTTTTTCCTAAAAAACAGTACTTTTAGTCGTATATATTCATACTGTTTCAAGTTTATTTGAATTTTCTCTTTTTTCGTAAAACGGTTAGGATCCACTATAACATCTCTTGATTGCCATGTGATGAAGGAACTGTAATTCGATCCAAGACTTTCGAAGATAGCATCAACATGATTGTCATCGCTGATCTCTTCTGCAATTGACGCCAATAGATCAATTGTTGTTTTGATTTGCAGGAGATAGTCACTCATCGACTTAGATCCTTTCTTCGTTGAGGCTAAGTCACCTCGGAGTTGCTTGATTTTAGACTCCGTAATAACTATGAAGTAGTGTTCTAATTTCGACCAAAGTTGATGTGATTCATTGCATCTGATCATACGAGTGATGAAAGTTTTTGTCATAGAAGACAAAAACCAAGAGAGAAAGAGCTGATCTTGCTGGTCATGTTCCAGAAAATCTGGATTCACCGATCTAGTTTCCCGATCTTCGTCAGATAAAAATCTCGATGCTTTTCAAGTATTCTTGATTAATCTGAGAAGTTTACGTGCTCTAACAGCTGCAAGAATTTGATGACTTCAAACAAGAAAATTGTCCTCGTTAAGTTTGATTGAAAGCGACTGAGAAAAAAATATCGGACCAGATCGAGTTGAGGATGAAGATCCGATCAACGCTGTGAAGATCGAAAATTCTTGCTCTGATATGATATAATATTGACCATAAAAGAATATAAAAAAAAAAAATTTGAATGAGAGTAAGGAATAATTTCTCATAATTCAACTGAGCATCAAGCTCGATATTAATATTGTTTGAAATACAGTTATAACAAATTATGTCACATGACAATCTGTGAGTGGACAAATCATTAAAACTAAATATTGGGTTTATTATGCCGAATCTTGCTCTGTTGGATTGAACCACGTCAAGGACCTCGTCGAGCTCGTCTACTTTGTCTGCGAGATCGAGTCTTCCAGAAGTTGTTATTCAATTTCATCTCCATCTAGCTGTCTCTTCAAATTCGCCTATGGGCCTAATATCTGTGGATCACATTACAACACATAAGACTTAGACCTGCATATGCAATCAGTTACAACACATAACACTTGAGTTTGGCGGACTTATGTTAAATTGGCTCAAACTGGATCAGGTAATTTATCAAAATTAATCCGGTTACTTCATATTTTAAGCTCTTATGATGCAATTAACGAAGATGATCGAATTAAACTAAGAAAATGAAAATTGAAGTACTGACAAGATACAATCTGATTATGAAAAATTACCCTTTTTTACCGAATTTATTTTCGAAATATTATTTTTAAAAATTGATTTCGAATTTGGAATTCAAATTTCAAATCAGCATCATTCGTGGGTTGACCAGATTTTTATTCCGATATATTGTATTAATTATCCAATCAAGTTTAAATATTATATTAGTTAGGATCCTCTATTAAAGGAAATATTATCTCTTTTTTATATTAATTAACTGAAATTATTTACTCTCTCAACCATCGTACTTCCAGTTTTGATCGGAAACAAAGAATTCGAGAGTCATGAGTTTTTTTGATGAATATGATTTTTCCCTGCAAGAATCTGGTACGTGTAATAGTCAGTATAGTTTATGATTTATTAACGCTATTTTTACACTGTCGAACTGTGATTTTTTTTTTTCGGGTTTACGATTTATTAACGCTATTTTTACACTATCGAGATGTGACTTTTTCGCGTTTACGATTTATTAACGCTAATTTTACACTCTCGAGATGTGACTTTTCTTTTCGGGTTTACGATTTATAAACGCTATTTTTACACTGTCGAGTTGTCGACTTAAACCTTATTTTGTAAACGAATTTGGCCGGCTATTTTTAACTTATTAATCAAACCCTCAGTATAACCAAATTGCATATAGTTTACATGGATATTCATCAAAATAACCCTAATATTTATTTAGTTTTCATGATACTCATTATTGTAAAAATATCGACACGTGGTAGTTGTAAAATATTCAAAAATACATAAAACATTTATTCTATTGTCTTTCAAAATCATTCGCTATACTTTCAGCATTACGACAAACCCCTCAAAAACATATATAGCCTGTTTGGGCGTTCTAGCTAAAATAAATCTTATTTCGACCTTTTAACTTATCATACGATCACCATCAGCAAGTCCGACTAAATATTTAATAACACTATTTATATCTATTAATTTAAGTATAGACATTAGTTAATTTTAGTAAAAAACACATATACTACGTGTCATATTAACCAAAATAAATATATAGCTGGTTAGGATAAAAGAAGATCTTTAAGTTTCAAGAGAACAATGTGTCAAAATAAGGAATAAAATTAATAAATAGTACATCTTTTAGCATAGTAAAGTTGGTAACTTCACACGTTTTCTAAATAAAAAATTGTGAATTCAATCCTCACCTGCATACAAAACAGCCTTAAAAAAACTGAAATTTAGTCAAATTCTAGAAACTCCCATTTAAGATCATACACCTGGTGTATGGCGGAATCGAGAGAGAATGAATTAAATTTATGTTTTATATTTTAATAAGATAATAAATTTGAATATTTGGTGAACATGTTTCGATGTTAATAACATGGATTGATTAGATTCTAAAATCTGATTGCTTAGGTGATTGATTTTGTTTTCTTTTAGATTGCTTCTTTATGGTTTCCATTTCTATTTTATCAAAAAAACGAGAGTGAGAAGCAACTATATTAATTGGATTTATTAAATCAATATCAGCCAAGATAAATTTGGTGGAAAGATCGTATGCATTGCCACATATATATAAACTTTAGCTAATTCCAAAATAGTCCAATCTGATCTGTATAAATCATCTCTTTGTTTTTTGTAGTCTTCGTCAAAAATGCAGACACCCCAACAATCTTTTAAAGTCAACAATAGGTCCACCATTTCACGGAACTAAGTCTCAAAATTACTTTTTGACAACCGAGCTTCTCTAAATATAATAAAATAACAAAAATAAGAATGAAAGACTTCAGTCTCAAGTTACAGTGGCAAATTGAGATATATCAAAATTTAGGGTCGCTGAATAAATTTATTAGTCTCTAGTAAGCCAAAAAATAGTTCAGAGAAACCTATAGGATTCTTTTGGGATACTGCTAAAACATGAACTGTCCTGTATTTGGAATCATTAATTTATTCAATGTCAAGGGTTTGTAAACTTGGATCCAAATACTACTTCCCATTACAGACTACTGATATTGAGACTGGAATCACTTGACCATCATTTTTGTCTGCTTCATGCACCATAAGCAATCAGTAGAAGTAAGCGTGGATAAACCACCACCTCTCTTGGATTTATGTCTACCTGAACCACCATCTCTGAGCCGCGGAGAGTGGAGAATTGAGGAACGGAGCATGGCGCTGCATGAGCGGAGTTACTGTTGTCCCAATCTTAGCCCACACGCTCTGGTGGTAACTTGCAGTCACCGGGGCGTGATACATGAGCTTCAATAGCTGCAACAACACAAATAAAGAGTTCCAAAATAATAGTATTTAGTATTCAGCTACAAACGCAAAACTGTGGACTGGACTATTTGATTTTCAAATCGACAGTCTGGTCTAAACTAGTGTTTTGCTTAATCCAGTCTCATCCAATTCTCTGGTTGCACATCAGGTCTGGTTTTCCGGTCTCAGATGTGATCTAATCCAGTTTCAAATATTAAAATTGCAGTTTAGACCTGGACCAGACCTGTTCCGAATTGCATTATTATTTTAGGAGATTTAAAGCTGGAGATTATTTAGTTGGAGATGTTAACTTGAGCTATTTTATTTAGTTAAATTCTAATATAAAAACATGAATAAATCGAAACAGTTCAAAAACCAGATTGGACCGCTGTCCACTTTGGTTCGTTATATTATTTAGTAGAGTACATTCTCATTTTTTCGCAGTCATTTATAACGGTCTGGTCTTGGGTGTTTTCAACTAAGACATATCATGGGATGTAAACTGTGCGATCTTAAAAAATAAAGTTTCTACTTTACCTGCCAGTACATGAATGTTTGTATAATGTTTCGCTGCCACCTGTGGACGTATAGGATCATAGGAGCATTAGGAAGTGAAATATAATCCTGAAAGGTCCGAGGGATCATGGTTGATCTGTGCCACTAAAGTGTGTGAAGAGAGAACTCACGAGAATAAAGAGAGGATCAGAAGGAAGCCAAGCCCAACTTCAGACTGTGACGCCAATATATTCAAAGTAGGTGCATTTGACTCGACCCAGACACACGGGTCTTCCAGGTATCTTCTGTTCACAAGAATAAGTATATTAGATTAATTGAACTGTGATTCTGAGTACACAATGATTAGATCTATTGGGTACAAGGAAAATGGTAAAAGCATAGTGAAGCATGCAAATATGTTGTTCAATAAAATAAAACTAAAAAAAATTACAAAAAAATAGTTGATGGATGATTTTTATAACGACCTGTACAAGGAGGACCGGCTGAAGTTGCGTCTGAGAAACTTGGCAACATTTTCGAGAGCTCGACATAAAATAGGAATCAAAGCAACTGCAGCAATGATCAGATCATCAAACTATGAAATGTCGGGAGCAAGAACAAGATTCAAAATAACACTAAAAGAGGGAAAACAGGAAAAGAAAAAAACAAGTCACTGAAAGCTATTCGCCCAGCATTTCTCACATTTGAGGCAAACGTTCGAGGTGACAAAAGTAATGCAGAAGATGAGGTAGATAAAGTCCTTTGTTGCAATTATGGATTGAAAGTAAACTTGCAACGCTTGTAAGTTCAAAGCTCTTGGTTTCTGAAACAGTTAAAGACAAGTCGTTATGCGCACAAGATAAACAATTTGTGTAAAGAAGGTATAATATAGTTACTAAACAGAACAGGTACCCCATATTGCGAGTACAAGGAGTAGAGGGAAGAACATGCAGTTCCCATGAAGGATAGCCGATATGCTCTGTGAGAAAGAATCTTTGGTATCACAGGGAGAATAGCAAGTACAGCCACAATGAGCACCTGCAGGGTATAAGCAGCAAAAATACCTAGCATAAATAAGCATATTTTTTTTAGGCAGCATAAATAAGTATATAACCAGATACCATGTGACCCATCAAAAAGGAAGAAGGGGCTGCTTAGTACAGCTAAACAAGTTTGGTTTAAAAATCACAGCAAGAACTCAATCTATAACTAATGAAATTAACACAGTAAGCAATCGATATATAGCTAGAGAAACTACTATTTCCCATAAGTATACATATATGTATTTGGTAGTCATGTATTTTATTTCTGTTTCCAACCAATCACTCCAAGACAGAAAAAAAAAGGTTGCCGGTTCAAAATATAAACTCTGTTGAAAGAAAATATAGTACAACATGGTATAATGTTTTTTTAATCGTATGATGTATAACCACAGAAAGACTATCACGGCAAGATCAATCTAAACAAATTTGTCGTTACGGAATTTCATATTAGGTTCAGAAACCAGCATTGTGGAGATCAAATATATAAAAAAACTATGCTTTCCCCAACCATTTGGAAAAAATTATTTTGCTTGTCATACCAATAATATTGAGCCTCGAAACAGGAAAAGTATATTAAGTGAAATAGTACAGAATTGCATAACGTATAAGAAAACAAGCATTATTGCATCATGATCCAACTTGATTAACAAGATTTCAAATCACAATTGGGTGAGAGCTTGATTAAAGATGCCTTAAACACATACCCAAGCATTCACGGAAAACTGAATGGTCTGTCTATCCCATCGTAAAGATGATGCACCCGAACCTGCAGCTGGTGATGCCCCAGAGGTTGTTCGAGCACTTGAACCTGCGAATTCAGTTTCATCCAATAATTGTGATGAAATGAAACAACGTTTCGAAATAAGGATCCAAATAGTTTTATTTAAAATGCAGCAAAAAATGAAAAAACAGAGGTGGGAGAAAAAGAGGACCCACCATTGCCAGAGCTACGTGAACGAGGTTGATCATTTCCAGACGGTGTTTGAGTTGATGATTGAGCTGATCTTGCAGCCTGAGAAGAGCTTCCTCCAGTAGACATTGCTTCTACCACAAGATCAGGATCCTACATTCGGAATTTTGAGTGTTACTATTTCCACGGTAAACTTTTGTACGACAGTGAGGATAAAAAAGGCTTTTTAAATAATAAACATTCTGAAACAGACTTGACAAAAACTTATAATTAGTGTATTTACAACAACAAAATTAACAACCGCGAAGGAACATTATGGGCACTCACAACCTAGAGAACACACTCTTAGTATCTTACCATATTAGTTCTGTAAGAAACCTTCAGAAGTCAAAGAAAAGGCAATTAACTGATAAGTACAAAAGCTAGTTCCAGTGGCTGATTAAATTTCATGTTCTTGGGATGCATATGCTAAGGCCTGTGTTATATATAAATACGCCTAAGAGCATATATCGTCATTGAAATAATGGCTAATATAAATACAAATTGAGTCTCGCAACTGTAAGCTAGCCAATGAGGTATAAAAATTGGAATTTGGAACCCCATGTCTGTATAGCACTACCAAAAGCATTGACAAACCAGTGGATTTGAAAACTATGCTCAGATGCGAAATTTGTTTACAAATGTCAAACATCGCTCACGAATCATCAAGTCAATTCCAATCGAAACAAAATTACTGCCAAAATACGAACAAACAACGAAAGAAATAAAATAAACCAAGAAACTGAAATCCAATATATGAATTACCAAGACAATAAAATATCAATTCTTTTTTTTTAGCATAGCCTAGTTTCTCGATCAATTTAAACGAAATCGAACCGATGTCCGAGCCGATTCAAATAGGATTTCATCTAAGTCAAGGTTCAAGATACTATCAGCGGAGAGCAATAATAAAACCCTAGAATGGGGTGAGAGGAGTGTACGAACGATGAAACGCTGGTAAAACTTGCGCTTGAAGTGCAAAACAACGTCGGAGCGAGAGGCCATGTGAGGAGGGATGAGGACGTTTGACCAATAGTCAGCCCATCGTGGATCGTTGTCGTATTCGTAGGCCGCCGCCGCTATTCTCTTCAGAGCCTGTGGGTCTTCTCTTTCCTCTGCCATTTCTAAATTTCTCACCGCCGCGAAACACCTCTCTCGCTCGCTCGAGATTTCTTCAAAACAAAGACTTGAAGTGGAATCTCAGAAGAAGAAGAAGATGATTTATGAAATGACGGAATAGCCCTGCATTCGTCTCGTTTCCGCTTGCTCAATACCACGTAGTTCAGTGAGATTTTATTGGAGAAATATTGTTTAATATCAAACTTAGATATTTCATGATAATTTTATTTGAAATGAGATTTTTTTTATTTAATCTTGACCAAATATAGTTTCGACTTAAGTGTATTTATAATTTTTTTTCTCACATATTTTCTTAGGTGGTTCTTTTTATAAATGGTTCACGACCTATTTTTCGATGAGTTCAAAATCATACTCACTTTCTTCGAAATCGGACACAAAAGTTACAAATAAAAATTTTCACTCTATTTTTTCGTTTTTTTATTGTTTGCATAATTTTTTAGTGTTTAAATTTAATTTGGAGTTGTTAATTATGATTACTAAATAATTTAGAGTTTAGATGTAGAAGTATAAGTTTTTAAAACCCAAATTTTTGGATGGCTTACGATGACAGACAATTGAAATTAATGTTTTTCAGAAAAGAAAGATTAAGTTAATTATCCTTTAAAATTAAATTAATGTAATAGATTCTTAATTACTATAGTTAACTGAGTTGTTGCGGAGTCGCGTGTAACCTTTTGTGTTCAATGATATATGTTTAAATTGTTAGGTGTTTGAGAGACATGTGTTGAATTAACAAACTAAAAATGTGTAAATCGAGAGTTATTTTCGTAAATTCAAGGGTTTTGGACAATTTTAGTAATTAACAACTCCTCTATTTCAGAAATATCATTATGTTTGTAAAAAGACAAAAGTAAGAGTAGTCAATTGAGATAGGATTTCAGTCAAAGGAGAGAGACGAGAGAAAAGTAACATATATTTTTTTGTAGCTAAAAAATCTTCAAACTGTCATAAATGCGAATGGGGTTTCAGCTACCGACTTTTCTTCCCTATTGATGTTTTTGAGGTTGGCCGGCTGCGTCCCCGAGTTTTGAAAAACTTTCTGGGTATTGAATCCTTAGTCCGACTAGTGAAACCCATTTATTCCTTCGCGTTTCGTACAGTCGGAGGTGGGGATTGTCATCCAGTTGAGGTCGCCGGCGTGTTTCAGGTGAGTCTCGCAGAGATGTACCTTCGTCGATCTGGATTCCGTGTACTATTTTTTTGACATCCTATGTTTTTTTTAGTTTTCCCTGCTATAGGTCCGACAGGGGGTTCTCCTGCGACTTGTTTGGGCCTTCATCATAGGTCAAAATTTAATAAATATTTTGTTGTTTTTGTAGCTATAGCTTTTCCAACGGCCCTCCCATGTTTGTCGACGAATTCGAAAAGTTTTCCGGCCACGACAACTAACGTCTTGCGGAGTTCATATCTGGGTTCGAATTTTATCGAACGACTGAATTGAAGTGCCCCTAAGACTATCAATTGGTTTGCGTACAATAATCAGAACAAGAGGAGATTTAAGATCCACTGAAAATGTACAAATTTTTTGTTAGTTTTTCGATCTGGTTGGGGAATGTAACTAAATAGAATTAGTTACATATTTATTGTAACTGATACGCGAGTTTTGAACTTGGTATATGAAATGGTTGTAGTTATGAAAGGCAATGTGTTCACGTACGTCAAGCACAGCGGCGAATGGCCGAGAGATGATTATTACGAGGTATTGAAATGGTTGTAGTCGTGTTTGTGGACCGTGCGTGCAGTCTAATTGAAGAAAACTCGTATATTTCAGATTCGTGAGGTATTGTTTTTAAAAAGAAGATACGTATAACTACATTTAGTTACGTATAAATTTTCCTAATTACTTTCAGATACAGATAGTTACAATGGAATATGTGTTTAGTTACTGTCCGATCTAGTTAGTTACAAAGTAGAATTTGCGTAGTTACTATCAGATGTGAATAGTTACAGTGAACAATTTTCGTGGTTACTATCAGATACAATTATTTATAATGGAATATGTGTTTAGTTACTGTTAGATCCAGTTAGTTACAAAGTAGAATTTGCGTAGTCAATCATAGGTGAAGACCTACAAAGAACAATTTGCCTAGTTACTTTAAGATACAGTTAGTTACAATGGAATATGTGTTTAGTTACTATCAGATCTAATTAGTTACAATGTAGAATTTGTGTATTTAGTACCAGAGGTGAATCGTTACAATGACCAATTTTTGTAGTTACTGTCAGATACAGTTAGTTACAATGGAATATGTGTTTAGTTATTGTCAGATTCAGTTAGTTACAAAGTAGAATTTGATTAGTTTCTACCATAGGAGAATAGTTACAAAGAACAATTTGCGTAGTTACTGTCAGATACAGTTAGTTACAAAGAACAATTTGCCTAGTTATTATCAGATACAATTAGTTACAATGCACATTTGGCGTAGTTACTGTCAGATACACTTAGCTACAATGAAATCTGTGTTTAGTGATGTTGTATTTGTTATGTTGTAGGCTAATTTCAGGCAAAGACACCATCCTCAGGCGACAATGAATTTGGTCAGGGAAGTCGTGAAACCTAGACTAATAGATCCGTCCTTATCACCTTGTAAGGCGAGAGACATCATGGCACATGGAACAAGATTATGGGGTGCAAATGAGTTATAAAAGCTTGGTGAGCTAGAGAGAAAGCTTTAGGGTCCTTATATGGAACTGAAGACGGGTCGTTTTCACACTTGTCGGCGTTGACATACATGATGGAGACGATGAATCCAGGTTTTACGTTCGACCTAAAGACCACCTCTCGATCACACTTTTTTAAATATTTTTTTATGCCTCTGAGCGTTTGGAAAGGGGATGGAAGTATGTTCGTCCCGTTATCATCATAGACAGGACTTTCCTGACGAACTACTACAAAGACACGTTGTTTACCGCTTGTGGCATGGATGCAAACGAACGGATCTATCCACTTGCGTTTGGGATCGGAGATTCAGAGTCTATGGAGTCGTGGGTTTATTTTCCGACACAGTTAAAAAATGCAATTGGCGAGAGACAGAATCAAGGGATTGTGTCGGGTAGAAATAAAGGAATTATCAACGCAGTTGCTTAGGTTTTCACGAAATCCGAGCATGGATATTGCATGTACTACTTGTTAAATAACGCACGTAATAAATTCAAGGGTTTGACGAAAGAAGCATTATGGAAATTTGCAAGCGCTGCGAAGGCGTACACACTCGCGGAGTAAGAGAAGTTTATGTCTATGCTTGACGATGAGGATCCTGATATCCGAACCTACTTTGAGAAAGAGGTAGGAAACGAAATGAAATTTCAAAGCAAAATGGAGAATGTAACGTCAAACAAAATGAAATTATACACGTATTTACACTGATCCAATGTGGTGTCTGTTGGAAATTATTTAACAATTTAAACGATAATATTACATAACACATATATATGTGGCGGAATTGTATATATGATATGTATTAAAACTCATTTTAATAAACTAACAACCTTGGCATCAAAAATAAAAAACATGTCACTAAATCATTTATTCTAAACATGTCAACAAATTAAACCAAACCATCTAAGACCTTATAAACACGTTTTATAAATCATTAAAACAGATCCAATTCATTTAGAAGACTTAAATGTGAGGTTGCAAACAACCTCGTGCGTTGCTAGCTAACTACTGGAGGCCTTGTCAAAATTCTGAAATCTGACCCTCCGGATTGGAAATAATGACCCGCCGGAATGGATTCTGGCCGGTCGGCCAGAAATTGGCCTGCGACGATGTGGCTTCCTCCAGTGGAATCTGACCGAGGAAACTTTGTAGGAACATGGAAGACACCTAGGTCTAGGAGCCTGTAAAAGGGCTTGGCCAGATTCGTCGTCAAACTCCTGGGGTGAGCTAGGCACGTTTCAAATCCGGCGAAGTCTTCAAGTCCGGCGACCAATCCGGCGACCCAATCCGGCCAGCCGGCTGAAATGAGCCTCGCTCTGTTTCGCTCGATTTCTTCGCATCTTGAGTGAATACCTGCGTGTAAAAAGTCACTCAAACACCAATAGAAGAGTCAATGGTAATTCCCTCGGGATTTGATAAGATTAAAAGGGTGGGCCCTTCAATTGAACAACAAGGGACACTCGGGATCACTCAAGAACTTTCGGGGAGATCAAGAAAATATTTCTTGTCCTCTCTCTCTCTAAAATTTTGACCAAAGAACTCAGGAGAAGGTGGAGAGGGAGGTTTGTCGAAAATGATGTGATTAGGGTTAGGGTTAGGGTTTTCAAAAAACCTTTTAAATAGAGAGAGAGGGGGCTTTTCTTAGGTCAAACCCAATAGTCAAACTTAAGCCCATTATTCTTTTAATTAATTTCAAAAATTAATTCTCTTACCTAATTCATTAATTATGGCGAAGTATTATCCTATATATTTCGAAAATATTAATTTTGATTTATTTCCATAATAATATTTAATTATTTTGGAATATCTCATTTATTTAATGACAAATCATTATTTCCATACTATTCAAGATAGTACGAAATGATAAAATATTTATTTTGACATTTTATTTATTTGAATCATTTAAATATCTTAATATTCATATATTAACATAATATGATTCATTAAATAAATGTAATAATAAATGACCAATTATTTATTTGATTACTTAGAAAAATATTTTCTTAGTGTAAATCACAATTTACTTAAATGAGAAAATCAAATTGTCCTTGTTCAATAAATCTCGTCCGAGGGTCTATCATTGAGACCTAATGGACCCACATGAACGAAACTTTAGAATAAAGATCGGACTCAAAAGTTCACAAACCTTTTCCGTCTTTTAATTCTTAATATTAGTCAATTTCACTAAAGGACTAATATTGAAACTCTCTAAGTTCATATGCGTATATTTTCCGTTTGATGTGATAAAACAATTCTTCACACGATCCAAGGAGTATTTTACGATTTTACCCTTCATGTTTATCAGTAACTCGGAGGAATGTAAAATTACCGTTTTACCCCTGAGTTATTATTTCACTAACTCTTTTGTTATTTGTGAATGAGAAAAATATAAAATGAGATGTCGTTACATGTCACATGTTTTAATCAAAGAATGTTCTTATTCGATGAATACCTGGCAATGTTTTTTCATTCACACTCTCATAACAAGGCATAGTGTGATACTAATGCATTGACATTGTTTCAACATGAATTCCGTATCTGTGAATCACATAACCCAACATGAACATTATGACACCAACCACCGGGTCAGATGAAACTATAATTTAGCGATTGCCTATTGATAAATCAAATTTCAGAAGGTGTCACATCGATTATGCATTCACTTCAGGATTTAGGTAAGTACCAAAATACCCCTCGTATGTGATCTTGAAATTTCGAGTGTCTAAACGGTTTTATCTCGAGTTTCAGAGTATCACAGGTCTTGTTCAATATCTTTTATAAGATATCAAGAATGAAACGCATAGTCAAAACTTTCTATATCACAAGATAAGATATCATGATCCATTCAAACAATCAATATTCTGATTCGATTGGTTCATCGATCTTAAGATTGCAACAAATTTTAAACTAGTCACCAGGAGCTATCTTGTCAAATCTATACTTAGCACCCCTTTCGTTGATGACAGTTTCATTTCAGAGCGTAACATACATACATAAACATAAATTTAAATGAAGAATGAATATTTAACTTTATATAATGTCTTAGCAAAATCAAATACAAAGTATTTTAAAGTCTATATCTCCTTTGTGGGCACCAATCCCAACAAACTCCCACTTGAGTCAAAGGAGATACGAATGATCTTTCAGTCATCTCCTTTGTGAACGATGTATCGTACTAGGTGATACTTGCGCTCGTGTGTTTTGTGCGCTTGTGACATCTTGGCTCCTTATAGTTAGCAACAGCCCCACTATTATCCCAATAAAGTGTGATAGGCTCGCTTGCACTTGGAACCACTTCCAAGTACATAAGGAATTTCCTCAGCCACACAGCCTCCTTCGCAGCTTCACAAGCTGCCACATACTTGGCTTCCATGGTCAAATCAGCAACGCAAGATTGCTTGATACTCTTCCAGATAACAGATCCACCATTCAGGGTGAACACAAACCCTCGTGTGGACTTCCTGGAATCCTTATCCACCTGAAAGTCGGAGTTGGTATATCCCGTCATATTCAGGTCACCACCTGAGTATGCAAGCATGTAGTTTTTCGTTCTCCAAAGATACTTGAGAACATGTTTGACCGCAACCCAGTGCTCGGGTCCAGGGTTTAACTGAAACCTACTCACCACGCCCACTACGTTGCAAATATCTGGTCTCGTGCAAAGCGTAGCAAGCATGAGACTTCCCACGGCTGAAGCGTAGGGAATATATGTCATGTCCTCAACCTCTTGAGGAGTCTTGGGAGATTGCTCACTTGAGAGATGCACTCCATGTCTGAAAGGGAGCTGCCCTTTCTTGGAGTCTTGCATACTGAAGCGATCCATGATCTTATCAATAGAAGATGCTTGAGAGAGCGCTAATTTTTGGTTCTTCCGATCTCTGAAGATCTGAATACCCAAAATATAAGCTGCCTCTCCTAGATCCTTCATCTTAAATTGCTTTGACAGCCAGATCTTAACCTCTGATAACTTTCCTACATCATTCCCAATGAGTAGTATGTCATCTACATATAGGACTAGAAAAACCTTTGCCATTGTTTATCATCTTATAAACGCATGCTCATCTACTGACTGATCAAAGCCGTAGCCTTTCACAGTCTCGTCAAATCTAATATTCCACGATCTAGATGCTTGCTTAAGTCCATAAATGGACTTTAGCAACTCACAAATCTTGCCCTGTTGGCCTTTCTCCATGAACCTGTCTGGTTGAGCCATGTAAATGCGCTCGTCAAGATTTCCATTAAAAAAATGCAGTCTTGACATCCATCTGCCATATTTTGTAATCTAGGGCAACATCAATGGATAAAAGAATATGGATGGACTTTAGCATTGCAACTGGCGAGAAGGTATCCTAATAGTCAATACCTTCCTTTTGTGTGAACCCTTTTGCCACAAGTCGTGCCTTAAATGTCTCAACATTTCCACCCGGTCCTCTTTTCTTCTTGTAAATCCATTTACATCTTGCAGGCTTGATACCTTCGGCTGGATCTACAAGTTTCGAGACCTCGTTGACATACATCGAATGCATTTCAACGTTCATGGCTTTGTTGCCATAGGTTTGCTTCGGAACCTTGCATCTCTTGGGAAAATGATGCTGGATCATCTTCCTCCTGGTATGCGACTGCAGTGAAAGTCTCACCGATACCCATGTATCGATCAGGTTGTCGCACAATCCTATTACTACGACGAATCACAGGAGGCTCCGGACGTGGTTCTTCTACTGTTGGTATAGGACTGGTCCTATCTTGTGAAGTACCAGCTACTTCACCCAATAGCTCCTTCAGCACAAGTCTGCTTCTCGGCACAGAATTCTTCATATAGTCTGCTTCAAGAAACCTAGCGTTCGTGCTAACGAACGTTTTCTGATCAGTGGGGCTATAAAAGAAGTACCCTTTTGTTTCCTTTGGATATCCCACGAGAAGGCACAATTCTGAATGACTAGCCAACTTTCTAATCTTTTGTTTCAGCACATGTGCTGGACCATCCCAGATTCGGACGTGGTGTAAATTAGATTTTCTATCAGTCCATCTCTCATAGGGAGTGTCTGGGACCATTTTAGACGGAACCTGGTTCAGAATATAAGCTGCCGTCTCTAGGGCATATCCTCAGAACGAATTGGGAAGTGATGAGTAACTCATCATCGACCTTACCATATCTAGCAGAGTTCGATTTCTTCTTTCTAACATACCGTTTTTCCATGGAGTGCCAGGTGTTGGAAGCTGACATTGAATAGCTTCTTCTCTAAGAAGGTCTTCAAACTCTCCAAACAAGTATTCTCCCCCTCGATCCGATCAAAGGGTTTTGATATGCTTTTCCGTTTGCTTCTCAACCAAAGCCTGATATTCTTTGAACATTTCAAAAGTATCGGATTTGTGTTGCATAAGGAAAATGTGACCAAACCTTGAGTAGCCATCAGTGAAGGTTACAAAGTATTCATAACCTCCTCTTGCCTGGATGTTGATTGGACCACATACATCACTATGTATAAGTTCCAATAACTGTGTGGCTCTTAGACCCTTCGATGAGAAAGGTCTCTTGGTCATCTTGCCCTCAAGAGAGGATTCACACGTGGGCAAGGATCCCACTGTTAGAGATTCTAAAGGACCATCATTTGTTAACCTCTTGATCCTATCTAGGCTAATATGTCCAAGACGTAGATGTCATAGATATGTGTCGTCAGTTTCATCACTATGAAACGTCTTACGCTTCCCGAGTGAATCTCTATTCACTTTGGTATCCAAGACTGTCGGCTCATTTGGATATAAATAATAAATTGAATCCACACGATGAGCTTTGGTAATAAAACAATCATCAACAAAAATTTCAATACCGTTATTGATTTTAAAATTGAAACCTTGTTCTTCCAAACGACTAAAATAAATTAAATTCTTGCAAAAATTCGGAACAAAATAAACTTTATTCAGCAATAAAATTTTGTCTCCAAACTTGAGCTACATGGTCCCGACAGATCTTTTTCCGACCTTCGTTCCATCACCCCAGTTGAAACCGTACTCTCCATCACCTAAGCTCCTGGTTTTCCTGAAACCATTCAAGTTACACACAATATGGTCAAAAGCCCTGTAATCTAAAATCCAGGGCGACACCTTGTTTGTTGTGTAACAAGCTTGTGTAACAAAGATCATACCTTTCTCCTTGACACTCTTGAGGTAGGTAGGACAGTTCCTCCGCCAGTGGCCAGCCTCTCCGCGATGGTGACACTTGTGCTCAGACTTGACCACCTTTGTGATGCCTTTGTCCTTAGCATTCCAAACTTCTTGTAAGGTTCTTGGAACCCGTTCGGTTGGCGTTTTTGGGCTTTCTCATCACCCTCTTAGAACCTGAAGTTGAGGCTATATGTTCAGCAACATTGAGCTCTCCAAACTTCTTCTTGTTCTTAGGGAGAAGTCCCTCGGCAGTCTGCAACTCCTTCATGAGCTCAGTAACAGAATACTCGAGCTTGTTCATGGAGTAGTTCAGACGGAAGCTATCGAATGAGTCCATCAGAGTTTCCAAGATCATGTCTATTTTGGTCTCTCCGTCGATCTCAGAACCCAGAATCTCCATGTAGTTTAGGTGACCCGTGATCAGTAGCATATGTTCCCGAACTGAAGATCCCAGCTTCATTTTGCAATTCATAAAACTGCGGATAGCCTGCTGCCTTGCCTGACGCCCATGACATCCAAACATCTCATGGAGATTGTACAGGATTTCATATGCAGTGGCGATGTCTTGATGAGATTGTTGCAACAAATTGCTCATCGATGCCAATATATAACATCGAGCAATCTCGTCAGACCTCATCCACGCATTGTAGGCGTCCTTGTCTTCCTTACTCGAGTCAGCACTCGGAGCAGGGGGGAATGGGGTCGTGAGAACATATTTGTGCTTTTCCATCGTCATTACGATGTCGACGTTACGTTTCCAGTCAACGTAATTCTCACCCTCGAGTTTGTTTGAACTCATAATCGTTTGCAATGAGTCAAAAGACATTTTGCTGAAAACATTGAATAAGATAAATAATTTTAGTATGTGTTACAGTTTCGAATTACATGCATGAACAATCCTAATATGGTGAGAAAAACAATAAATAATTGATGGTATTATGAACAATAATGATTAATTACTTTTCCGAGGGGAAACCGTAATTAATCACCTTTCATAGTCGTGACACATCACTATTTAGTTCGAAACATCCAAGAAGTCACAACTTCTAGTTCTTACTAATTACCATAAACTTTGGGCACTTGTTTTTATTGCAGGGCCTCGAGGGAGGATTACTTTAAAACATAAGTCTAAGTGTGCAACCGACGTGTGGGCCTTTAATCAAGTCACTTTGATAACGGTTCACCGAGGGGAGACTCCGCATCATCGTTTCTCTTTAAGGCTTGGTTTGTAACAATTTGATTAACTTAATGCTTCCGAAGTACTCCCATTAAAGGGAGGGCTACGAGGGTGACTCTTAGTTCATCACACATTAGGTCAATTAAATTCACGTCGGGGACCGTGGGTTGCTTCAACGATAAACAACCATCCCAGTTAGTTTTGGAAAAAATCATATTTTCGGAAAACAGTTTACAATTGTTATAACGCTTTATTAATTATAAACTATATAAACGATTCATTTTAATGTGATGTTGGCGTTCTATCCTACATGACATGTGAGGTGATTCATTCAATGAGATTAAATAAAATAAAGCATAAATTATTTACCTCATCATATGGCCCATTTCTAATTACAACCCATAAAGAAAAAACACAAAGAAATTAAACTATTTAAACTTCAATGTAGAGCCGGCCAAGGACTCCTCGTGACGCGTCATCCGATGTCTCGGGTCACCCCCCACACGTTCTCCAACGTGCGACCAAGCCCGAGGTGCTGCCTTCCTTGTCTTCTCGTCGTCGGATTACAATTAAATGTAATTACAATTTAAATTGTCCTCACAAATTTAAAATTTAATAAAATAAAATAAACCCAAGACGATAACCGGAAAACTCCTAGGGCCATAACATTGAGGATCCATCCACAAAGCACACACATAAGCATTCATAACGCATTTCAAATCATACAAAAAACGCCAACACCAAACTAGTCAAACAATTTCTAAACTAGTCAACAAATCTTAATTTTTAATGCCTTTTACTAGCTCTGATACCATTTGTTGGAAATTATTTAATAATTTAAACAATAATATTACATAACACATCTATATGTGGCGGAATTATATAATATGATGTGTATTAAAACTCATTTTAATAAACTAAAAACCTAGACATTATAAATCACAAACATGTCAATAAATCATTTCTTTTAAACATGTCAACAAATTGAACCAAACTGTTGTGGGCATAAAAGAGATGACGAGACGTCGAGAGCTTCGACAGGCCCCTCAGTTAAACCTAACCGGCTCCCCAACCCCGCTCACTCGACCAAGGGCCGAGTAGGGCTTCGTTCGGCCAAAGGCCGGCCCAAAAACCTCCCTACTCGCTTGTCCAAAGGCCGAAGGAACACCTTCGCGCAGCCAAGAGGCCGGCCCATGCTTCCTTCGCCTGGCCAGTGGCCGCCCAAAGGCCTTCACCCGGCCAGGAGCCAGGCCAAGGTCTCCCTCGCCCGGCCGATGGCCGCTCCAAGGCATTAAAAATCACAAACATGGTAATAAATAATTTAGTCTAAACATGTAAACAAATTGAACCAAACCATCTAACAACTGATAAACACATTTTATAAATCATTAAAACAGATCCAATTCGTTTAGAACACTTACATGTGAGGTTGTAAACAACCTCGTGCGTTGCTAGCTAACTCCTGAAAGCCTCGTCAAAATTCTGAAATCTGACCCGCCGGATTGGAAATCCTGACCCGCCGGAATGGATTCTGGCCGGCTGGCCAGAAATTGGCCTGCGACGATGTGGCTTCCTCCGGTAGAATCTGACCATGAAACTTTGCAGGAACGTGGAAGACACCTAAGGGTAGGTGCCTCTAAAAGGGCTTGGCCAGATTCGTCGTCAAACTCCCGTGGTGAGCTAGGCACGTTTCGAGTCCAGCGAAGTCTTTAAGTCTGGCGACCAATCCGGTGACCCAATCCGGCCAGCCGGCTGAAATGAGCCTCACTCCGTTTCGCTCGATTTCTTCGCATCTTGAGTGAATACCTGCGTGTAAAAAGTCACTCAAACACCAATGGAAGAGTCAATGGTAATTCCCTCGGGATTTGATAAGATTAAAAGGGCGGGCTCTTCAATTGAACAACAAGGGACACTCGGGATCACTCAAGAACTCTCGGGGAGATCAAGAAAATATTTCTTGTCTTATCTCTCTCTAAAATTTTGACCAAAGAACTCAGGAGAAGGGGGAGAGGGAGGTTGGTCGAAAATGATGTGATTAGGGTTAGGGTTAGGGTTTTCAAAAAACTTTTTAAATAGAGAGAGAGCGGGCTTTTCTTAGGTCAAACCCAATAGTCAAACTTAAGCCCATTATTCTTTTAATTAATTTCAAAATTAATTCTCTGACCTAATTCATTAATTATGGCCGAGTATTATCCTATATATTTCGAAAATATTAATTTTGATTTATTTCCATAATAATATTTAATTATTTTGGAATATCTCAATTATTTAATGACAAATCATTATTTCCAGCTATTCAAGATAATACGGAATGAGAAAATATTTATTTTTATATTTTATTTATTTGTATCCTTTAAATATGTTAATATCCATATATTAACATAATATGATTCATTCAATAAATGCAATAATAAATAACCAATTATTTATTTGATTACTTAGAAAACTATTTTCTTATTGTAAATCACAATTTACTTAAATGAGAAAATCAAATTGTCTTTGTTCAATAAATCTCGTCCGAGGGTCTATCATGGAGACCTAATGGACCCACATGAACGAAGCTTTAGAATAAAGATCGGACTCAAAAGTTCACAAACCTTTTCCGTCTTTTAATTCTTAATGTTAGTCAATTTTACTAAAGGACTAATATTTAAACTCTCTAAGTTCACATGCGTATATTTTCCGTTTGATGTGACAAAACAATTCTTTGCACGATCCACAGAGTATTTTACGATATTACCCTTCATGTGTATCAGTAACTAAGAGGAATATAAAATTACCGTTTTACCCCTGAGTTATTATTTCACTAACTCCTTTGTTATTTGTGAATAAGAAAAACATAAAGTGAGATGTCTTTACATGTCACATGTTTTAATCAAAGAATGTTCTTATTAGATGAATACTTGGCAAGGTTTATTCATTCACACTCTCATAACAAAGCATAGTGTGATACTAAAGCATTGGCATTGTTTCAACATGAATTCCGTATTTGTGAATCACATAACCCAACATGACAGCATTATGACACCAACCGCCGGGTCACTTGCAACTATAATTTAGCCATTGCCCATTTACTAATCAAATGTCATAAGGTGTCACATCGATTATGCATTCACTTCAGGATTTAGGTAAGTACCAAAATACCCCTCGTATGTGATCTTGAAGTTTCAAGTGTTTAAACGGTTTTATCTCGAGCTTCAGAGTGTCAAAACTTTCTATATCACAAGATAAGATATCATGATCCATTTAAACAATCAATACTTAGATTCGATTAGTTCATCGATCTTAAGATTGGGAACAAATGTTTAAACTAGTCACAAGGGGCTATCTTGTCAAGTCTATACTTAGCGCCCCTTTCGTTGATGACAGTTTAAGAGCGTAATATACATACATAAACACAAACTTAAATAAAGAATGAGTATTTAATTTTATATAATGTCTCAGCAAAATCAAGTACAAATTATTTTAACGTCTAATATCTCCTTTGTGCGCACCAATCCCAACAGTGTCGCTATGCTGCTTTCGTCCACGTGCTTCGCCAGGTGTCAGTCAATCCCTTGATCGAAGTCCACTTCTTTAGGCCTATTTAGTGGATTGATTCCTTCTTCGTAGTGAGGTCGAGGTCTAATCTTCTTACTAGTTGGCCCGTTGTTGTAATCGCCTAATGGACCTCGTTCTCCCCATGGTCTACGAGATGGAATCGTCCTGTTGTGGCCCTGGGCCTGACATATATCGTTTGTCCATGTCTTGATGCCTTGAGTAATTTATGGTTACCTAACCCATGATTCCAATTAGTTATTTTCGACTATGCGTTTAGTGACCAAAATATCCAGGTAGTTACATTCCACTATAAGTTTAGTTACCCATAATTCTAGTTAGTTACATTCTACTCTAAGTTAGTTACCCATAATTTCAGTTAGTTAAATTCGACTATAAGTTTAGTTACCCATAATTCTAGTTAGTTGCCTTCCACTATGCGTTTAGTTACCCATATTTCCAGTTAGTTACATTCCACTATAACTTTAGTTACTTATAATTTGAGTTAGCTACATTTGACTTTAAGTTTAGTTACCTATAATTACAGGTATTTACATTCCAACATGCGTTTAGTTACCCATCCGTCTTCATTTACTTCCAATTTCTTAAAATTTTAATATGTTGTCGATTAGGTACGATAATTATCGGTCTGCGAGTTTGAAGTAGTTGATCACACTGGACATTCATGGGCGATTAATTTATCAATAGAGACATGCACGTGTCGTGTATTCCAAATTGACAACTTTATATGGTCACACGGAATAGCATGTTATCGTTTTCAAAATTATGATGTTGAAGAATATTATTCGATGGAGTATTGGATGTCTTGTTATACATGAGTTATTCATCACTCCGAGGATGCGCAATCTTGGAACATACCCGAAAAAATCAGGAATATAATTGTCAGACCACCTAAGATGACGAGACGACCGCCTGACAGGCTGAAGAAGAGAAGATTCCCGTCGCAAGGTGAGGAGTATTATAGAAGTGGTAAAAAATGGTCTCGATGTAAACGCGGAGGAAACAATAGGGAAATGTGTAAGATTGCCAATTGGATGAAGTTGTGTTTCAGTGTTCGTTGAACTTTTTTTGGTCATTTCTATGTTTGATTTACCAGTTGGATGAACTTTGTGCTTTTGTGTCTTATAATGTTGCTGCGCATTGTAAGTGACTTAATACTGCGTTCAGTTGTTATTATGTCTCTTTACTTATAAATAAATTACTTGTTTAGTTCAAAATAGTTATGTGTATTTACTATTAGATCTCAATAGTTACCATTTAATTCTAGTTTAGTTCATGTTATTTCTCATTTTAGTTACTGACTAATTAGTTCCAATCAAAAGAAACCACTTCTATCAAAGTTAAAAGGACATAAAGTAGTTGGCATTAAATGTTTAAGTAAATACAATCCATGATAGTAAATAGCATTAATCATAAAGTTACTAGCATTAATGGTATTAAATTAAGTAAATAAAGTTGTTGGTGGCTGGTAACGTCATTAATGTGGTTAGTGTATTGAGGAACGTCATTAATGACTGTACTTTTGTTCCGAAGAACTTATTGAATCTCTTTCTTCAGATCTTCCGCTTCTTTTGGTGGCGGCATGCCAAACAGGTAACTCTCTTTCTTCAAAAATTCGAAGTAGCTCCAAATATTTCTTCGACCACCGATGGAGGTATCAATATTGGACCACTGTGTTGGGCAGCCGCGTGATTCTCGACGTACTCATTGATTTCTTCTTCACTGTGGTTGACCGCGAACTTCCTCAATAAGTTGTTCCCATTGGTGGTTGACGAAGAGGACTCATCGAGAATAATATGTATTGGTGGTTTTGATGTTGTCGCAGTTGTGTTGCTTGAGAGTGTCGGCTTGTCTCCCATTGTTTCATGTTTGGTTGATTCGTTTGTGCTATTTAGGGTTTTAAAGGGAGTATGAACTTCTTATATAGGGCCTCATGTTGGTTTTTACATTTAGATACGTATAAAACTGATTTCTTACATTTAACATCCTGATTTTAGTTACCTTTTACAAAATGGATTAGATACATATAAATATATCTCATTTTAGTAACCACCACAAACGGGATTACATACATATAAATTAAAATAGTTACATTCAGGTACTGATTAGTTACGACATAAATTCGATTAGTTATGTACAAGTACCGATTATTCCCTATTGAGCACGTTTGTTAGAGATAGGTTCTCCAACTCGCAATGAATAACCTCATCTTAAGGGAACTCCGAGTCAAGCTGATAAGAGGGAGGATCACAAGTGGTTGGTGCAGATTCTGATACAAGAATATCGTCGAACGACGGCTGAGGAAACTCATCTTAGTAAGGCAAATGAGGCAGAAGATCATCATCCTCTATAGAGTAAGGATAAACGGAAGTATCAATCCCTATTAGCCGAAGAAATTCTTCTCTACATTCTGGGATTGTGTCTGTAGGCGGTGGAATAAGCAATCCCATTTTGATAGTGTTTGTTTTTTTGCTTGAGAAGTCATTTTGATGGCATATTTATGGTTCCGAAGGGGGTATGGATTGGGCCTCGTATTGTTTATTTGGGCCATTCAAGTTCACCTGTACATATTTTTAGTTACATGTTTGTACATTTTAGTTACCACTAAATCTGTTTAGGTACTAATAATTTGATGTAGTTACCAATGACTACATTTAGTTACATATAATACGTATTACTTCCATTTCTGTTACAATTTTATGTAGTTACCACTAAATCTGTTTATGTCTGACTAAATCATTTTAGTTACCAATAAATTCATTTAGTTACCACAAATCTATTCATACCAAATGCATTAGCTACCCATATTAATGATTAGTTACATAAAAGTCGCAATAGTTAAGTACGTTTTCAACTATAAATTACAATACCTGATTAATTACATAGTTTCAGTAGTTCCAAGATAATAACATTACCTAATCGTAGCGTCGCATGTGATATATATATATATACATCCAAAACGACAACATGTAAGGGTTAGTTCCCAATTTAGTTCCGCTCACGTAACTAATAAATTAGTCTTCATTGTCTGATAACGGACAATAGTTTGCTCTCTTGATTACCCCATGTTTAAAAATATTGATGCACAGTTTGTGGCATTACATGAGCATGTCGTCCACTTTCAAATAGGTTACAAGATCCATGTAGGCGAGAAATTTAGCAGCTTTGATAGTAAACATGCCGCAGTCCCCTGTTGCCAAAACAAATATTAAACAAGTTGAAATTAATTTGCACATTTCCTTAAAAGCCTTACCCATTCTTCTGCCGCAGCATGTATGGCTCGTACGTGATTGAGTAAGGTCGAGGAGACTCATATTTTTTCCCTTGGACTTCCCACACATGCTTGAATAAGATTTCCGTTATCAACTCAGCCATATTTTCGATTTTTTGGTACCTTTCCTCCGACAAAAGGGAATTATACACGTTGATGTGTCTTTCGGGTATGAAAACCCTCGCGAGTACCCAATGGTTATTATTCACATGGACAGGAACATATGTTTATCCCGCTTTTACCCATGGAATTTTGACTAGACTCTTTGGCCTCCGCCAATATCGCTTCTGCCAACGAACTACACCCCCATCGGTCATAGTTGGCCTTGTTTTTGGTCCATTCTGCGTGGGTCCTGTTGGGATTGGTGCCCACAAAGGAGATATTAGACATTGAGATACTTTATGTATTTATATTTTGTTGAAACATTGATATTAATAAATGTTCATTCTTTATGAGATTGTGTTTAGTTATGTTTAAGCTATGCTCTGAAACTGTCATCAACGAAAAGGGTGTTAAGTACAGACTTGACAAGATAACCCCTTGTGACAAGTTTGAAACATTTGTTCGCAATCTAAAGATCGATAGAGCAATCGAATCTTATTATTGATTGTTAGCATGAATCATGATATCTCATCTTGTGATATAGAGAGTTATGACTCTAGGATTCATACTAGGTATCTTATAGAAGATACTGAACATGACCAGTGACACTTAGAAGCTCGAGACAAAACTGTTTACACACTCGAGGTTTCAAGTTCACAACTAAAGGAGTATTATGATACTTACCTTAATCCTGAAGTGAATATGTAATTGACATTGCGCTTTGTGACATTTGATTCGTCAATGGGCAATGACTAAATTTTAGTTGCATCTGACCCGACTGTTGGTGTCACAAGGATGTAATGTTGGGTTACATGATTCACAGATATGGAATTCATGTAACAACGATGCAAATGCATTAGTATAACACTATGCTTTGTTATGAGAGTGTGAATGAATAAACTTGGCCAGGTATTCATTGAATGAGTTCATTCTTTGATTAAAACATGTGACATGTATAGACATCTCACTTTATGTTTTTCTCATTCACAAATAACAAAGGAGTTAGTGAAATAATAACTCGAGGGGTAAAACAGTAGTTTTACATTCCTCTCAGTTACTGATACACATGAAGGGTAACATCGTAATATACTCCGTGGATCGTATGAGAAATTGTTTCATCATATCAAACATAAAAGATACGCACATGAACAGAGAGATTATCAATATTGGTCCTTTAGTGGAATCGACCAATATTAAGAGTTAAAAGACGGAAAAAGTTTGTGAACTTTTGTGTCCGTCCTTTATTCTAAAGCTTCGTTCATGTGGGTCCATGAGGTCTCAATGATAGACACTTGGAAGAGATTAAAAGAACTTGAAAAGTTGATTTACTCATTAAGTATAAATAGTGATTTATATTGGGAAAGTTGTTTTCTTGAAACTCGATAAATAACTAGTTATTTATTTTGTTTATTGAATCACAAGATGCCATCATATTGATGATGACATTCTCGAGTGAATAAATATGTTAAAAGAAGAAAACAAATTATTTCTCATTTCGTACTTATTCGATAATTATGAAATATATTTAATGATGTGTCATTAAATAATAATGAGAGTTCTAAATTAATTTTAGAAATTAAATCAAATAAATTTAGGAACAAAAATCAAAGACATGGACGAGTAAAGGGAGAGTGTTTGGCCGGATTTCTTAAGTGAATAGGGTCATGGGTTTGACCCAGCTTAAGCCCATTTATAATCTGTATAAATAAGGCTAAGAAACCCTAATCATTAAGACCTAACCCTAGTGTGTTTTTCGGCAATCTCTCTCCCCTTCCCCCTTGTGCAATTCTCGGCCGAAATCCCCAAACAAAAGAGAAAAATTGTTTTTCCCTTTTTCATCTTTGATTTCCTCATTGTTCTTTAGAGCCCACACTCTTGATCTCAATATTTTCCTTGTGTAATATTGTTGATTCATCACTTGTGGTGTTTGAATGATTTAGAAAATTGTTTTGGAATTTTTAAAACTGTTTTAAAAAGGTTTCAGCCATTACAAAAACTTCTAGGTCGTTTTCTGTGCATTCCGGCGACCTCTCAGCCTCCAGGAGTCCATTCCGGCGACCCAGACCCAGTCCGGCGAAGGCTACCAGTCAGGCGGGTCCAATCCGGCAAGGCAGATCTAATCCGGCGAGGCTGTCTGTCAGGCGAGGAGATCCCAGCGAGGCGATCCAGTCCGGCGAAGTCCAATCCAGGGAGGGCAATCCGGCGAGGGCTATCCGGCGAGGTCATCAGGCGAGGGGTCCCAGAGATCTCCAGTCCGGCGAGGAGTCCCAGTCCGGCGAGGCTCCCAGTCCGGCGAGCCCCTTGTCAGGTGAGTCCCTGTGCGGCGACAGATCCCAGTCCGGCAAGTGACCAGTCCGGCGAGGGCATCCATTCCGGCGAGCTCCCTGTTAGGCAAAGAATCCCAGTCCGGCGAGGCTCCCAGCTGCTGTGCAATCCGGTGACCACTCCCAATCCGGCGAGGACACTCCCGAGCAATCCGACGAGGCTTTTCTCGGGTTTTGGGCTTGACGTGGCATTCAGGCGAAAGCTAGCAACGTCATAGTTGTTTACAACTATTTACGTAAGTCTTTCCTCAATTAAATAAATAAATATAAATTATATAATTGTTATATAAATTATTATTTCAATTTTATTTGATTGAGCTTGTGTATTATAAATTGTTTATAATCACTCAATAAATTTTAATGCCTTAGGTTGTTAAATATATTAAAATTTGTTTTAATGTATTAGATCTAATTATAATTTTCCGCCACATAGGATGTGTATTGTAATTAATATTGTTTAATTGTTAAATAAATTCCAACAAATGGTATCAGAGATAGTAAAAGGCATTAAAATTTAGATTTAATGACTAGTTTGAAAATTTGTTTGACTAGTTGGTGTTGGCGTTTTTTGTATGATTGCATTATGAATGTTTTGTGTGTGCTCTTGTGAATGAATGGATCCTTATTCGATATGGCCCTAGGATGTTTTTGTTCCGGTTATCGTCCCGGATTTTAATTTATTTAAAATTGTGAGCCTCAATTTGAGAGGCCATGTATATTTATAATTTATTTGTTCTCTATTTTGTTTTTTGAGAAAGCGTGATCGGTGCCACGAAATATCATAAAATCTCTCACGTATGGCGGAGGAAAACCGTGGTTACAAATATATATAAATAAAACAGAAACCACGGTAAGAAAATGAAACGCAATAAACACAATAAACAACGGGCGCTAGGTAGCTGTGCGGGACCTCAACTCCTGATCGTCGGCTCTAATCGCCTCTTCCGAGCAAGGCAGGACTAAACCCAGCCAAGTCGAAGATGACTGATGATTAACCGCGTAGCGTGCTAAATTATGCGCAACGACATTACAAAGACGGGGAATATGCGTAATGCTAAAAACCTCAAGCTCCTTCACCTATCTGAAGGTGTGGTGCAAGATCGTCCTAAGATCTGTCGCTGGCGTCATGCCCTCCTCGACCAACCTCACCACCCCAAGCAGTCATACTGGATCTCCGCTCTCCTGCCATCGATGCTGCGAACTAACTCTATGCGCAGAGGACTGCATACGCTTCTGCAAGCTAGGGAGAAAACCCTCTAGCAAGGAAAAGCATACGCGAGGCGATCACCTCGTCGGTGTGGTCTTGCATAATACAACCAACACCTAAGCCTCCACGGTCGCGAGCAAGTGCCGCATCGACATTAATCGAGAGGATCCCATCCTTAGGGGGGGTCCATATGGGGGTCGTCGTCACCCTCGGGGTCGTCAGAGAACCATCAATAGAAGCTGCTCTATACTCCTCCAGGAAGCTCATCGTCCACTGAACTAGTTGTGGCTGGCTCCACGCGGGTCTTCCGGCAAGGACATTGTTCCTGTGGTTCCAAAGTTCCCAAATAATAGTGATAAAACACTCATGGAAATGAACCTCAAGAAGCTCAATCGCTCTAAGGATAGTGTCGAAAGCGTCGCCGTGTCTGAAAGGAGGAAGAATGTGGCCGAAGCCCGCATCCTTCCAGACTCTCCTGCTCCACCTGCAACCCCCCCAAAACGTATGTAAAACTGTCTCTCTCGCCTCTTGATAGATAGGGCAGCTGTCTTCAGAGGTGATCCTCTTCTTAGCTAATACTGCTATAGCTGGAATCTGGCTTAAACAGACTCGCCAACAGAAGAGTTTCACCTTCAGAGGAACTCTCAGCTGCCAGAACTTCGTCCACCACCTCTCCATCACCGTCGGATCTGAAGAACTGGCAACAGGAGTGTTGGCTCTCTCCATCGCAACATGGTAACCGCTCTTGACGGAGTATTCTCCGTTCTCAGTGAAGTGCCAATGGCGCACATCAGGGATACCCTCACCGCCACATGGGATACTCAAGATTGCCGCTGCGTCCTCCTCTCCAAACATCACGGTAATAAGATCGACGACATAGCTGCCGTCGAATCTCATAAGCTCGGCAACCCGCATATTTGGAGGAATCTAGGGGGGATCGATCCAAGTGGCGGGTCTATCCCTAGGATCGCAGCTATCGCCCATAGCCAACATAAACTCTTCGTCCCCGATCCGCCATCTCAAACCCGACTAAATAATCTCACCAAAGGAGACTGCGCCAAATGGAAGAGCAGTACGTGCCAGGTCATATTTGCTCTCTATTTTTGAAAGTTACAATTTTAGGTGAATACCTCTGTTTTAATTTCTTTCTAAACAATACCCTTGTTTTATTTCATTTTTATAAGGATGCTTTCTTTCATGCTTTGATCGAAACCTCTTCTATTTAGGTCTATCGGCTTGGCGTTTGCGTAACGGAGGAAGAATAATTTTAGCTTGGGGAGGCAATTCCCAATCCCCTTCATGCGAAATAGGAAAAACATCTTGTGCATATTTAGTCTCAAAATACTCCTTCATGTAATAAGGGGAAACATAATCAATGGGTAGTAAATTATGATGATATAATGCCGCACACGCATGAGAACATGGAAATTCTTCAAGTTTCCAATAACAGCACGTACAAGTCTTCCCCTCCACATCAACAACCCTATGAGTGGCCCCATTAACCTCTTGAAAAGACTGTTGTTAATGGCATTAACCTGATAAAAAAGATATGCTTTTCTAAACATTTAAAGTTAAACAATCATATGTGAATTAATAACGAAAGAAAATTTCATTCATTGTTCGTGCAGCTTCTTGAGCATAAAATAACATACAAAATCCAGCGTTAGTTAACCCTAATTCCATCTTTGAAATTGACATTCTTTTCTTCACAACCCATTCTTGCATAATATGCCTATAACTCAACATAAGGTATGCAGCCAGCCATCCTCTAGGTTCACGTAAAACAACATTCATACATTCCGATATATTGGTGGTCATGACGTTGAAGCGCTTACCAGGGAAACGGCTACGAGACCATATATTAGTGCAAAGGCGTATACCTCTAGAATAAGGGCTTAATATGGCTCTTACCAAATTGTGCCTTAACATTACCCCACAAATGTTGCATCTGTTGGCAAAGATGCCCACAAGAAGATTATTTATTTACATATTGATGTAATATATAAATATTTCATAAAGTCATTATTGTAATTTGCTGATTAAATTAATAAAAGTTGAAACGTTTGGTCATTCCTTTTAGTTTGATTGAAGATTTATGATATTCAATAGTCTTATAGTCCTTAATCAAAACTAACAATGTATGAAGAGATAAATGTAGATTTGCGTGAACAAACTCTTCATGGTGTTGTTAAAAAAGATATATTGACAATCTAAAGATCAACGGACTATTGATCCCAGTACGATTGTTGGAAGAATCTATGATGTCTTGTTATGAGGCATAGAGAGTTAGGAACCCTATAGTTCTTCCGGTGTATCTTTCGAAGATACTGAATTGACCAGTGCACCCTTAGAGACAATGGAAGAACAAACCATTTAACCTTTTCTGTCTCAAGGTCACTATGTATGAGTTGCATCATGTTTACCTAAATCATGAAATGAGACATTTCATTTCATAACATAAATACTCTTATTTGAGAAAGTCAAATTCTAGATCCATTACGTGATCTATACCAGGCCAATTGGTGAAATATTAAGTTATGAAGATGTCATGGACTAACTTTGTGAAGTTCTCATATGATGAAAATATAAATTATTTTCTAAAGCCGAAAAGTCGTTTGAAGCATTAAAAATTAATTTCGTTATTTGTGTAATAATAATTCTACAATGGGTATTTGTAGAATTGTCTTAAAAGAAGTAAGGAAGCATCTAGATGCCCCTTCCCTAGCTATAGAATTCGGCCAAAACACATCAAATGAGGAGAGAATTATTTCCCTTTAATTATAAGGATAATTACCCAAAAGGAAAAGGGAAATGAATTTCCTTGAGAAGAAAACAAATGTGCTAAGTGAGGAAACAAATTTTATCACTAATGCACAATGTTGGCTGGCCAACTTAGGAGAGAAACATGAGAGAAAATCAACTATTATGTCATGAATGCATAATAGGAAAGGGTTATTCACCTTTCTTGATTTTCCTTCCCCTATAAATAGACCCTCGCATAGAGATGTGAAAATAAGTTTTAGTCTTGCTCTCTCTTGCATTGTGGCACCTAAGTCCTCATAAGACTTAGACTTAATTAGCTCTCTAGCTCATAGACTTGTTCTTGAGCTATTGTGTTTAATTGTGCCCACACACAAATCCTTCTAAACCCTTATAGACTCTTGTAATAGAAACCTTAGGTTTCTTGAGTTCACGTTTAGCCTTGAAGGAATCGAGCTAAGACAGAAGATCGACCTTTCTCAAGATCCATCCAAATCAAGGTTCAAGAAAGGTTAGTATTCAAGCTCTCTAAATAATTTTAATTATAACATGTATATGCAGTTTGTTTAGGTTAGTAAAAAATTGTTTTACTAGGAAAAGAAATTTTTATATTCCGCCATTAATGTGTTAATGATAAATTTTTCTTAACAGTAGACCTATTCCAACAACATGCATATTGCAAATTTTGCTTCAGGAAACACACATTTGACTACTTTTTGAATTGACTTGTGCCTGTTGGAAACGATAACCAAATCTTTCACGACTACCAAAGACATATCTGATCCTATTCATAAACCATAACCAGGAATCGTCATTCTTAGAGTGAACAATACAAAAGGCCAATGAAAAAATATGGTTATCTCCGTCTTGAGTAGTGGCTAAAAGCAAAGTACCACAAGATTTACCTTTCAAAAACGTACCATCAACTGAAATTATTGTCTGCAATATCTAAACCCCTGGATTGAGGCTCCAAAACTCAAGAAAAAGTACTTGAACGTTCCATCGTCTACCGTTAATGTCTCTGTAAACGATCTTGACAGGTAAACAAATTGAAAAATCTGTTAACAGACGAGTACTTAACATACAAAAAACCGTTAACGCATAAAATGATGAAGAATATAATACATATCGAGATTCTTCTCTTTTATCATATCACAAATAATCGGCAAATAACTGTATGACAACTCAAAATCTTCCCATAAATCCCTCAAAGTAGTTTTTCTACCTTTCCATGCTCGAAAATAAGACACCTCAACTTGAAAACATGACCTCATGATTTCCACAACACTAGCTAATTTGATCTCTTTCGCTAATGAACCCGTAAAGTAATCTTTAGCACACTTGCTTATAAGCAAAGAAAAAGCATGTTTGTTATTGTGCACTACTTTTTACCATAACAAGTATGAGATTTAGAATAAGATTTAATAACCCACATTCCAGTATCATTGGAAACTGACGCATTCAATTTCTAGGGAAAAAGAATGTTCTTGCACAAAATACCATAACATGATTTATGTTATGTTATAGTGCATAATTCAAAACTATTCCGAACAACAACAATACTCAAAGCAGATTTAAGGACATCTTTACGAGTAAAAACGTTGTTTACAGTTAAGTCCATGTTCATAGGAAAATTCTTCAGATCTGAGTCATCATAAAGAACTATTTCAGACGCTTTAACAGAAGAGCCACTTTTAACATCACCTTTGGCATGAACACATTGTTTCTCGAACAATTTCACTAAAAAAAATAACCAAAATATTCAATAAAATAAAATATCGGAAACGAATAAGTAAAATAATGTTAACTGGAAAACATATACAAATTTATACCGGTTCAAGAAGAGAAAAGCTTTCTATGTTATACAATTCCATCCTACCAAAACGATGAATAAAACTGAATGACGATGTTCTTGAAACACGGTATAGTGACATAATGTCTATTGATGTTCTTGAAACTTGTTATTGTAGATTAAACTAATTAAGTACTCACTAAATCTTATTAAATATATTATGTAACATATCATATAAGAAATTATTCGCTAATATATAATTTTACAATGTAAATTTGTTATTAGAGATGTACTAATTTTAATTTAAAAAGTTTCTTATTATAGATTAAAACTAATTAATTTCTCACTAATTCTTATTAAATATATCATTCGACATATCATATAAGAAATTATTCACTAATATATAATTTGATTATGTGACTTTGTTATTAGAGATTTAACTAATTTTAATTTAATCATTTTATTATTGTAGATTATGTTGGAATTTATTTAATCATAAAATAATTAATTCTATAACATATCTTTAATATGGCAGAAATATATAGTTTTACCTAATATGTTAAAAACTAATTTTTAACATATTCAAATAATATAGGCATTAAAATTACAAACATGTTAAGCAAAAAATTGAACTCACTAGCAACCTACAACATATTACAAACAGATCCAATTCATTACAAGACTCACATATGAGATTATAAATAATCTCGTGTGTTGCTAGCTCTCACCTAAAGACCTCGTCGGGATTCACGATCTGCGTAAATCTTTTTGGTTTGGCAGAGAGCAACAAAACGGTCGTAGGATCTGTTGGTTATGAGCTACGTCACGCGTCCCCCCAAAAGTCGAGACTTGCTGGAAGAGAGGCAGCCACACGCGTGTAAGACAAAAATCATCCTCGCTCCTTGATCAATGAAACCGGCCCTGTACTCCAAAAATCACTCAAACAACCACAAGTTGATTCAACAATAATACTCAAGAAATTTTGGGAGATCAAGAGGGTGGACTCTTTGCGTGAACAACAGAAGAAGGAAACAATAGGAAATAAACCAAGGCTTTTGAAGAAATTAAATTTCTTTCTCTCTTTGGTGTGTTGGCCGATTGTTTTTCTCTTTGGGGAGAGAAAATAGTCGGCAAAATCTGTTTAGTTGGAGCGAGAATGCGTAAGAGAGACTGCTTGGGCAAGAGAGCATAAGTGTTCTTTTATTTTAAGGAGAATGGACTTAAGTTAGGTCATAATCAAATATTGACCTATTAATCAAACTTAAGCCCTATAATCCATTTAAACATTTTTTTTCAGCCCACTTCTCCCCTAGATGTAGCCGATAATGATGTACAAATAATATTCCAAATCTATTTGATTTATTTCTAAAATAATATATAATTACTTTGAACATCTCATTTATTTAATGACAAATTAATAGTTATTTTCATACTCTTCAAAATAGCACGAAACAAGAAAATATTTATTTTCATCTTTTATTTACATGAATCATCAAATTATACAATTTGATTTATTAAAAAAAGGTAACAGTAAATAACCAACTATTTATTTAATTACTTAGAAAATAACTTTCTTAATGTAAATCACAATTTATATCCAATGAGAAAATCAATTGTTTAAGTTGACTAAATCTCGTCCGAGAGTATCATTGAGACCTTATTGACTCAAATGAACGAAGATTTCGAATAAGGTAAGAACTAAAAAAGTTCACAAACTTTTTCCGACTTTTAATTATTTATATTAGTCGATTCCACTAAAAGACTAATATTGAAACTCTCTAAGTTCATATGCGTTTATTTGTTCGTTTGATGTGACAAAAAAATTTCTTACACAGTCCATAGAGGATTTTACAATATTACCATTCATATGTATCAGTAACTCAGAGGAATGTAAAACTAACGTTTTACCCCTGAGTTGTTTGTGAATGAGAAAAACATAGAGTGATATGTCCTTACATGTCACATGTTTTAATCAAAGAATGTTCTTATTCGATCCTGGCCAGGTTTATTCATTCACACTTTCATAACAAAACTAAGTGTGATACTAATGCATTAGCATTGTTTCAACATGAATGCCATATTTGTGAATCACATAACCCAACATGGAAACGTTATGATACCAACTTTCGGGTCAGATGCAACTATAATCTTAGCTATTGCTCATTGACAAATCAAATGTCATGAGATGTCACATCGATTATGTATTCACTGTGGGATTTAGGTAAGTGCCAAAATACCCATCGTATGTGATCGTGGAGCTTCGAGTGATTAAACGGTTTTATCTCGAGATTCAGAGTATTTTAGGTCTTGTTCAATATCTTTTGCAAGATATCAATAATGAAACACAAAGTAACAACTCTCTATATCACAAGATAAGATATTGTCATTCATTCAAACAATAATTACTCAAAATCGATTGTTCTATCGATCTTAAGATTGGAAACATAATGCTTAAACTAGTCACAAGGGGATATCTTGTCAAGTCTGTACTTAGCACCCCTTTCGTCAATGACAGTTTCAGAGCGTAGAAACAATACATTAACACCAACTTAATCAATAATGAATATTTAATTTTATTTAATGTTTCAGCAAAACGAAATACAAAGTATTTATAATGTCTAATATCTCCTTTGTGGGCACGAATCCCAACAAACTCCCACTTGACTCAAAGGAGATGTGAATGATCTTTTAGTCCCAATCCTTCTAGGTGCCCCTTGAAGACTTTACTCGTTAAAGGCCTCGTGAAGATATGAGCAAGGTTGTCCAACGTTGAGATCTTCATGACTTTGGCATCCTCTCTGTGAAAGATGCCTCGTGGCAGGTGATACTTCCGCTCTATGTGTTTAGAGCGCTTGTGATTTCTTGCCTCCTTATAGTTAGCAACAGCCCCACAGTTATCACAATAAAGTGTGATAGGCTTGCTTGCACTTGGAACTACTTCCAAGTACATAAGGAATTTCCTCAGCCACACGGCCTCCTTCGCAGCTTCACAAGCTGCCACATACTCGGTTTCCATGGTCGAGTCAGCAATGCAAGATTGCTTGACACTTCTCCAGACCATGGATCCACCATTCAGGGTGAACACAGACCCTGAAGTGGAGTTCCTAGAATCCTTATCCTCTTAAAAATCGAAATCTGAAAATTTCGCCATATTCACGTCACCACTGGAATATGAAAGCATATAGTTTCCCGTTCTCCAGAGATACTTGAGAACATGCTTGACAGTGCTCGGGTCCATGGTTTGACTAAAACCTGCTCACCACGCCCACTGCGCAACAAATATCCGTCCTTGTGCAAAGCATAGCATACATGAGTCTTCCTACGGCTGAAGCGTATGGAATATGTCTCATGTCCTTAACTTCTTGAGGAATCTTGGGAGACTACTCCCTTAAGAGATGCACTCTATGCCTGAAAGGTAGTTGTCCTTTCTTGTAGTCTTGCATATTGAAACGAGCCAGGATCTTATAAAAATAAGATGCTTGAGAAAGCGCTAACTTCCGCTTCTTCCGATCTCTAAAGAACTGAATCCCCAGAATGTAAGCCGCTTCTCCTAGATCCTTCATCTGAAACTGCTTTGACAACCAGATCTTAACCTCTGATAACTTTTCTATATCATTCCTAGTGAGTAGTATGTCATCCACATATAGGACTAAGAAGACCACTTTGCCATCATTTATCATCTTAGAAATGCATGGCTCATCTACTGACTGATCAAAGCTGTAGCCTTTCACAGCCTCGTTAAATTTGATATTCCACGACCTATATGCTTGCTTCAGTCCATTAATGGACTTCAGCAACTCACAAACCTTGCCCTTCTGACCTTTCTCAATGAACCCATTTGGTTGAGCCATATAAATGCGCTCATCAAGACTCCCTTCAGAAATGCAGTCTTGACATCCATATGCGAGATTTCATAATCCAGGGCGGCGGCAGTGGATAAAAGAGTGCGGATGGACTTCTGCATCACGACTGGGAAGAAGGTATCCTCATAATTGATACCTTCCTTTTGTATGAACTCATTCTCCACTAGTCGTGCCGTAAATGTCTCTACATTTCCATCATGTCCTCTTTTCTTCTTGTAGATCCATTTACACCCAACAGGTTTGATGCCTTCAGGTAGATCTACAAGTTTCCATACCTTGTTGACATACATCGAATGATTTCAACGATCATGGTTTCTTGCCATAGGTTTGCTTTGAAACGCTGCATTGCTTGGGAAAATGATACTGGATCATCTTCCTCCTTATATGCGACTGCGGTGAAAGTCTCTCTGATCGATCAGGTTATCGTTCAATATTGTTACTGCGATGACTCACATGAGGCTCTTGTTCCGAATTTGGTTCTTCCAGTGTTGATATAGGACTTGTCCTATCTTGTGAAGTACCAGCTACTTCACCGAACAGCTCCTTCAGCACAAGTCTTCTTCTCAGTACAAAATTAATCACATAGTCTTCTTCGAGAAACCTAGCGTTCATGCTAACGAAGGTTTTCTCATCAATGGAAGATGTTCCCTTTAGTTTCTTTAGAATATCCCACAAAAAGGCATAATTCTGAACAACTAGCCAACTTGATAGTCTTTTGTCTCAAGACATGTGCTGGACAATCCCAGATACGGACGTGGTGTAAAACAAATTTTCTACCACTCCATCTCTCATCGGGAGTACTAGGAACAGTCTTTAACGGAACCTGGTTTAGAATGTAAGTTACCGTTTCTAGGGGATATCCCGAGAACAAGTCGGGAATTGATGAGTAACTCATCATCGATCTCACCATATCTAGCAGAGTTTGATTCCTTCTCTCTAACACACCGTTTTGATGTGGAGTGCCAGGTGCTGTAAGCTGAGAAGGAATGCCTTCTTCTCTAGTAAGGTCTTCGAACTCTCCAGACAAGTACTCTCCCCCTCGATCTTTTCAAAGGTATCCGACTTATGTCGCATAAGGTAGACATGACCAAACCTTGAGTAGTCATCAGTGAAGGTTACAAAGTATTCGTAACCTCCTCTTGTCTAGATGTTGATTATACCACATACATCACTATGTATGAGTTCCAACACCTGTGTGGGTCTTAGACCCTTCAAAGAGAAAGGTCTCTTGGTCATCTTGACCCCGAGACAGGATTCACACGTGGGAAAAGATCCCATAGTTAGAGACTTTAAAGGACCATCCTTTGTTAACTTCTTCATCCTATCTAGGCCAATATGTCCAAGACGTAAGTGCCACAGATATGTGTCATCTGTTTCATCACTATGAAACGTCTTACGCATCTCGAGTGAATCTCTATTCACTTCGGCATCCAAGATTGTCAGCTCATTAGGATATAGATAATAAATGGAATCTACACGATGAGCTTTAGTAATAAAAGAATCATCAATAAAAATTTCAACACCGTTATTGATCTTAAAATTGAAACCATGTTCTTCTAAACGACCAAGTGAAATCAAATTCTTGCGAAAATCCGGAACATAATAAACGTTATTCAATAATAAATTTTGTCTCCAAATTTAAGTTGCATGGTCCCGACAGATCTTGCTCCGACCTTTGTTCGATCACCCAAGTTGAACGTGTACTCTCCATCACTTAAGCTCCTGGTTTTCCTGAAACCATTCAAATTACACACAATATGGTCAGAAGCCCCACAATCTAAAATCCAGAGCGACACCTTTTTTGTCGTGTAACATGTTGAAATTTATTTAACGATTAAACAATTAATTATATAACATATCTAGTATATGGTGGAAATATATAATTAGATCTAACATATTAAAAACAATTTTTAATATATTTAATTAACCTAGGCATTAAAAATTACTAACATGTCAATAAATGAATTTATTCTAAACATGTTATCAACAAATTGATCACACAACTAACAGCCTATTAATAATTTATAATTGCACCATCACAGATCCAATTCGTTTAGGAGACTTACATGTAGGGTTGTAAACAACCTCAAGCATTTCTTGCTTACACCGGGATGCCTCACCAAATCTTCGCCGAAAAGTTCTCGCTGAATTGAGTCAACACGTGTCTATGCCTCTTCTTGGATTCTCCTAACTTGGCTGATCGGATGTCAAGGAAGTGGCTGGAAGGAGGTGCAAAGATGATTCACTGGATGAGCAGGAGGAAGGCGCATCAGATGTGCCAAAGATAGGCCGGAAGGAGCACCAGGCTGATCATGAGGGAGGCTCGCCGGATTGCTTGGCTGTCGGCTAGATCCGTGCGCCTGTCCGCTTGGCAGGTCAATGGGCCTATCTGTGGGGGCTGGACCTGTGCGCCTAGGGGGACGATGGCTGGCCACACATGGAAGGTGCAGCACACCAAGCGCGGGGAAGAAGTGTCCCGCCTAGAGATTTGCTGTGACTTGTGCCAAACCCGGTTTCGCTTCTTTTCCTTCAATCTTGGCAGATCTTGTGACAAAGAAATTTCACTCAAACATCACAAGATGAGTCAAAGATAATTCTCTCGGGTTTTTGGGAGATCAAGATAGTGGGCTCTTTGATTGAATAACGGGAGAAGGGGAATACTCAAGAATCAAGATCAAGAATCAAGAAACATTTTCTTAATCTTTCTTTCTCTCTCTAACTCTCGGCCAAGCACACGGGGGGGAGAAGAGGGCTGGTCGAAAATAATGATTTCTTAGGGTTAGGGTTTCACAAAACTCTTTTGTATCTGAGAGAGCGAGCTTCAGTTAGGTCAAAATCCAATTTTGGCCCGTTAGTCAAACTTAAGCCCAAAGATCCTTTAAATGAGTTCTAAAATAATTTCATAGCCTAATTCTCTTAATTATGGCCGACCAAAATTATTTATTTTCTCCAAAACTTATTTGATTTATTTCTAAAATAATATTTAATTAATTTAAAACATCTAATTTATTTAATGACAATTCGTTAATTGTTTTCGTACTATGCAAACAAGTGCGAAACGAGAAAATTTTTATTTTCATCTTTTATTTATTTGAATCATCAAATTATATTATTATTAATATAATAACATAGTACGATTCATTAAATAAATGTAATAATAAATAACCAATTATTTATTTAATTACTTAAAAATTAATTTTCTTAGTGTAAATCACAATTTACATTCAATGAGAAAATCAATCGTTCTACTTAATAAATCTCGTCCGAGAGTCTATCACTGAGACCTTATGGACCCATATGAACGAAATTTTAGAATAAAGATCGGACTCAAAAGTTCACAAACTCTTTCTGTATTTTAATTCTTAACATTAGTCGATTTCACTAAAGGACTAATATTGAAACTCTCTAAGTTCACGTGCGTTTATTTTCCGTTTGATGTGACAAAAAAAATTTCACACGATCCACGAAATATTTATGATATTACCCTTCATGCATCAGTAATCAGAGGAATGTAAAATTACCGTTTTACCCCTGAGTTATTATTTCACTAACTCTTTTGTTATTTGTGAATGAGAAAAACATAGAGTGATATGTCTTTACATGTCACATGTTTTAATCAAAGAATATTCTTATTTGATAAATACCTGGCTAGGTTTATTATTCACACTCATAACAAAGCCTAGTGTGGTACTAATGCATTAGCATTGTTTCAACATGAATTTCGTATATATGAATCACATAATCGAATATAACAACATTATGACACCAACCGCAAGGTCAGATGCAACTATAACTCTGTCATTGCCCGTTGACAAATCAAATGCCATAAAAGTGTGTCATCGATTATGCATTCACTTCAGAATTTAGGCAAGTACCAAAATAACCTTTGTATTTGAACTTGAAGCTTCGAGTGATTAAACGGGTTTATCTCGAGTGTTGTCGCTGAAATTTGGACAAAGTTCAGAGACCTAAGCGGTCAGATCCTCGCTCAGAGCGGGTGACCCTCGCTTCAGCCTATGCGTGTCAGATCAGGTGTCCTGGATCGTCTCTTAGCTATCGTGTGGGCTTTGAGTCCTTCTGCTATCTGAAAAGAGTAAACAGACGTGAACTAAGAAGGAAAAACAGAGAGGGGTCCTCTGTTTACCTCTCCGACGCTCAACATTAGTATAATGTGGGTGAAGTTATAGGATGACGAGGAGGGATCGACGAGACCGAGTGAAACAGGGATACTTGGATCGCCGGCGTCTCGGGGCTCGGGTCTTAGATCTTTAGGAAGAACTCTTCCCGTCGGGAGAGAATCCTCGAGGTACCTCATGTGGGAGTGAAAAATAGGTTGAGAGAGTAAGAACGCGTGCTAATATTTTAGCAGAGTTCTATGTGTAGGGAAAAGTGTCTTGCTTATGGGATTTGTCTCTTACCTTTTGTGGAGGTTGTGAGGGGCTATTTATAGCCGTTGGAACACCCTTGGGGCCGAGTCGGAGACTCCTAGGCGGCGTGGGACGAGAAGGCCTCTCCCAGGCGCGGGTGGCCGGCCAGGTCTCTCCCAGGCACAAGGATGGCCGGCTGGGAAACCCATGGGAGGCAAGGGAAGAGGAGGCCTCTCCCAAGCGTGCAAGTGGACGACCAGGTCTCTCCAAGGCACAAGGATGGCCGGCTGGGAGACCCCTGGGAGGCAAGGGAAGAGGAGGACTATCCCAAGCGTGCAAGTGGACGACCAGGTCTCTCCCAGGCACAAGGCTGGCCGGCTGGGAGACCCCTGGGAGGCAAGGGAAGAGGAGGCCTCTCCCAGGCGTGCAAGTGGATGACCAGGTCTCTCCCATGCATAAGGATGGCCGGCTGGGAGACCCCTGGGAGGCAAGGGAAGAGGAGGCCTCTCCCATGCGTGCAAGCGGATGACCGGGTCTCTCCCAGGCACAAGGATGGCCGACTGGGAGACCCCGAGGAGGCAAGGGAAGATGAGGCCTCTCCCAGGCGTGCAAGCGGACAACCGGGTCTCTCCTAGGAACAAGTATGGCCGACTGGGAGACCCCCAAGAGGTAGTGGACGGGAAGGTCCCTCCCAGGCGCGTGTGTGGCCGACTGGGAGACCCCCAGGAGGCAGTGGACGTGAAGGTCCCTCCAAGGCACGGTAGTGGCCGACCAGGCGCGTGGACTTGTCGACGGGACGGAGTTTTGGATGTGTGAGGACGTGTTGTGGCCTTCCTGGACGAGTCTTCTCCCCTTTATGCGACAGGGAAAAAGGGGAATATATATTTAACGTCGTCGCCGGAATTACGGGGACAACATTAGCCCCCCGAGTTCGATGTCGAGCGTGAGGTCGAGAACAAACTTAGAGATGGAGACTCTTGATCGCCATTCCAATTCGAGGGCCGCACGTGCTCCGGCGGGCCGGGCCGGCGAGCGGGGTTTCAAGGAACCCTCGAGGAGGTGGAGGAGAGCAGGTAATATTATAAACATTCTTCACGCTTAATTTACCATTTTTTTCTAAAACATCGTGCCATGGATCTCGTGCCTTTTGACGTTGACAATGGGTCCGTTGACAATTTCGTTGGTTCCTTTTTATCTTCCCTCAAGAACAATAGTTTTTCAATTCCCATTCTATCCTTTTCCCCGAATACCGAGACCCCCCTCTCTCTCTTTTTTGACGACGACGATTTGAATGCGTGGATGGCCTCCGAAGGGATCTCGAGCGGCCCGTCGGAGGTTGGGGCGGAGATCCTCAGGGGGATGGCCGGCGAGCAGCCAGGAGGAGAGGCGCCTCCCTTGGGCGTGGCGCTCTCGCGCGTCGCGAGGGAGGAGCATGCGCAAGGGGCGTCGGGAAGGGCCGACGAATGGAGCGAGGGTGCGTTCAAAGGCGAGGCCGGTCCTATCCAACAAAGTCTTCGACCAACATCGAGATGGATTAGGCATAAAGGACTACTCTCGTCTTCTTTGAGTAAAGTGGGAGTTTGTTGGCAGAGATGCCCACAAGAAGATTGTTTATTTACATATTGATGTAATATATAAATCTTTGTAAAGTCCTTATTGAAAGATTGTTTATTTACATACAGATGTAATATATAAATCTTTGTAATTTGCTGATTGAATTAATAAAAGTTGAAACGTTCATTCATTCCCTTTTAGTTTGATTGAAGATTTACGATATTCAATAGTCTTATAGTCCTTAATCAAACCTAACAATGTATGAAGAGACAAATGTAGTTTTGCGTGAACAAACTTTTCATGGTTTGACTAAAACGGTATATTCGCAATCTAAAAATCAACGGACTATTGATCCCAGTATGATTGTTGGAAGAATCTAGGATGTCTGGTTACGAGGCATAGAGAGTTAGGAACTCTGTAGCTCTTCCAGTGTATCTTTCGAAGATACTGAATTGACCAGTGCACCTTTAGAGACAATAGAAGAACAAACCATTTAACATCTTCTATCTCAAGGTCACTACGTATGAATCGCATCATGCTTACCTAAATCTTGAAATGAGACATGTCATTTCATAGTATTAATACTCTCATTTGAGAAAGTCAAATTCTAGGTCCGATGTGTGATCTAGACAAGGCCTATTGGTGAGATATTAAGTTATGAAGATGTCATGAACCAACTTTGTGAAGTTCTCATAGATATGGAATTCATGTATAAGATTGCTGAGATGCAATATATATAACCTCATGCTTTATTACTTGGATTGTGAATAAATGAACTGCGCAGTGTCCAAATTAAAGTAGCGACTTTATTTGGATGAAACAATGTGACTTGTTAGCTCCTCGTCAATACATTGTTTCTAACTTATTCACAAATACTAAAGGACTTGAGGAAATAACAACTAGAAGGGTAAAATGGTAATTTTATAAATCCCAACTAGTTGATAATATTCATGAAGGGTAAACATAGATAACATTCAATGGATCCGCTCAATATAATTAAGTTGAAATTGAGTAGAAAATAAATTCATTTGAACCGAGAGATTCTCAGTGTCGACTCTTTAGAGATTCGGAAAAGGTTTGTGAACTTTTGAGTCCGAGTATAGAAGCTCAAGCTTTGTTCATTTGGATCCATAAGGTCACTATTACAGGTCATTAGAATAGGATTGTTAAACTAGAAGCTAAGTCAAAATAAGTTCAAGTGTTGAACTAGACTTTTTCTCGGAAAATGTCTAAAGGGTATTTTTGTCCACAAGGACATAAAATGATGTGAATGTCAAAATAAGATTTTGAATATTTTCATTTGATGAAAATATAAATTACTTTCTAAAGCCGAAAATTCGTTTAAGGCATTATGAAATTAATTTTGTTATTTGTGCAAATATAATTCTACAACGGGTATTTTAAAAATTGTCTTAAAAGAAAAAAAAAAGGCATCTAGATGCTCCCTCTCCCTATGTAGAATTCGGCCAACATAGCATCAAAGAGGAGAGTTTTATTTCCTTTTTCTTATAAGGATAATTACCCAAAAGAAAAAGGGAAGTGAATTTCTTTAAGAAGGAAACAAATGTGCTAAGTGAAGAAACAAATTTCCTCACTAATGCAACATCATGGCCGGCCAAACAATGAGGGAAAGGGGAAGAGAAAATCAAATATTATGTCATGAATACATTATTCATTCATGAATAAATAATTGACCTTTATAGATTTTTCCTTCTCCTATAAATAGAGCCTCACATAGAGATGTGAAGGTTAAGCATTTTTCTTCTTCTCTCCCTATTGTGGCCAATCCTTTCCCTCTCTCTCTCTAGAAAGTACTCTTCTTATTTTGCACCTAGGTTCACATTTAATCTAGAGAATTAGCTTATGATCCAAGAATTGTTCTTGGTTCATATGGTTTAATTTTGCCCACACACAAATCCTTCCAAAACTTCTATTGGCTCATGTAATAGAAATCTTAGGTTTCTCGAGTTCAAGATTAGGTGCGAAGGTGACGAGCGAGCCAAGGAAGAGGATCTACCTTTCTCGAGACGCTTCAAAATCAAGCTACAAAGAAAGGTTCGTGTTCTAGTAAATTAAATAATGTTTTTAATGTATAACACGTATATGCTTTTTTCTAGGTTAGTAAAATTGTTTTACTTGGAAAAGAAATTTTTAAATTCCGCCATTTATTTTATTAATATTAAATCTTTAACCGTAAACCTATTCCAACAAATGGTATCAGAGCTACGGTAAAAACATAAACATGTACATGTTATTTAATATCATTATAAGAAAATTGTTTTCTAAATTTGCTTGAATAATGGTTTTTCCAAAAGACTAGAACTTACAAAATTTTAATTTTTTGGTACGACCTCTAAAATTAATTTTTTGTTGATTTTCCACTTGATATATATGCTATATAAATACATTAAAAACAATTTTTAATTATTTTATGTTTAGTATATTCAAAATCAATTTTTTGACAAGTTTGAAAATTTTTGTACATAGTTTGAACTAGTTTGTTGCACTTCTAGTTTAAATTAGTTATTGAATGTTTTATATTATGTTGTTTATTTTATATTGTGTTTAATTATTAATATGTTAATATAACACAAAATTGAAATCAAAACATAAAATTAAATTTTTTTCAATAAACCTCTTTTTCTTTACACCTAGATCCGACATACTTTTAATTTTTTTCAAATTCTGGACAAATTGTTATGGCTCAGTAAAATGAGCATAACTCTTTGCTCCGACATTGAAAATTAGTGGTTCTTGAACCAACTTAAAGGTGCAGATGTTAGCTATCTAATGCAATTGGTTTCAGCTCAATCAAATACCGGATGTGTCATGTATGAACTTTTAAGTCCGAGGTGTACGGCAGTCCGCGACTCCCGATTTTTTAATCCGGATTTTGCGACTCCTAGCTTTCTCCCGTCTTCTTAATGCTATCGTGGATTTCCGACGTTCTCACGCTCAACCACCATGAAGACGCCTTGAAGGAAGATGTCATTAAGATATATATATATATATACATATTAGTTTTACGAGATTTTTAATCTCAAAAACTTTCAAGTGTAAAAGTGACGATTTATTAATCGCACACACTTTCCTTAGGAAAAATAAATTAATAGACAAAAAGATCCGAGTATGTTCCTTGTGCCTTAGTGCATTAACACTGCTCTCCCCTCACAAATATCAATTTTAGGGTTCTTTTTCTCTAGTGATCCACTCTATCTCTCTTTGCTAATGAAAATATGTTTCCTATATGTACAAGAGTAGACGTGACGTGCCATTTTTCCAAAAATTAAGTGGGAGGATTGCACTCGTTTGCAATCCAGTGTCCCCTTATTTTTCCTAAAAACTAAGTGGGAGGGTTGTACTTATTGTTTGCAACCCGCGATCCCCAACACTAATGTGAAGTGCATATGTCACCGGACTAAGAGTCCCCCTCGTGGCCCTCTCTTAAATGAGAGTACTCATAGACGCATTGCTCCTAACATTGCTTTTATAGCTACGTTCAAAAGTGAAACAATGAGACAAGGCCTCCCCTCGGCGGATTGTTTTCAAAGTAGATCTTGTTGAACTAAGTTGTTGGTTACACACTTAGACTCAAACTCTAGTAATCCTCCATCGAGGCCCTGCGAAAAGTTATGAGTCATCAACATTTTTATAAGGTGGCTAGTCAAACACTGATGTATTGACATCATGACTATGCATTAATGATGTGTCATTTACTTATGAAAGGCGACTCTTTGCGGCCTTCCCTCGAAGGAGTAAAGTGTCATTTTGTTCATAACACCTTTGGATTTTTCATTGTCTAAATAAAATTAAACTTAAAATCCTAAACAAAAGACTAATCATAAATTGTTTCAACTATCAACAACATGTCTCTAAACACTTTCTCTATCATCCTTTCCTCTAATTAACTGGAACCGAAAACTACGTAAATAAGAAACATAACCTAGACATTGTCCTTTCGAAGGACAAGCACAATTAGGTACTCACCATCCCATGTCCTCCTGAAACGAATAATGATTCGACTCAAGAGGACAATGGCGCCCTAGCAGCCTGAATCCGATAAGATGAGATTGTGAGATGCTATGTTTTAGTATCGATGAACAATATGTTGCAACAACATCATCGTGATATTGATTCGGCCTGGACCATGCTCTTCAATCTCTATGAGATGTTTCAAGGGCAAAGGCGCCATTCTAGATAACAAGCGGTTCGACGGTTTGTGAACTATCGTATGAAAGCTAAGAATCTTGTTAGAGAACACGTGATATTGATCGTAAGTTATCTCAATGACATGGAAATCTTTGGATCAGAGATTAATAGAGAAATCAAATTAGATATGATCTTAAAAACTCTCCCTGAATCTTTCGATACTTTCAAACTGAACTACTCCATCAATAAGCTAGGGTAAAATGTGACCGAGCTAATGAAGAAGATTCACACCGCTGAGGGACTCTAGCATAGAAACTGTCCTACCTACCTCAAGGCTAAAGGGAAATGTATTGTACTGATTACCGAAACTTGTTTAGTGGCTGATAATGTATCATTGTGGATTCTTGACTCCACTGCTACTAACCAAATTTGTTCCTTGAATGGGTTCAGAAAAAGCAAAAGCTTAGAGGATGGCGACTTCTATTTCAAGTGGGGTGATGGGAGCTTGGTGTCTGCTAAGGCTGTGGGATCCGTGACACTGTCTTTCGAAGATAGGACTTTAAATTTGAATAATGTGTATTATGTTCCTTCCTTTGGGAAAAAACTTAATATCTGTAGCTCAAATTGTTGAGCAGAATTATTATTTAAAGTTTATTGATAATGGAATTCGTATTACTTCTTCCAATTCTTTTGTCATTTAGAAGTAAAACAATTTTACTAACCTAGATAAAGAGCATATACATGTTATAAATTAAAAGCATTATTAAACCTACTTGAATACGAACCTTCCTTGTACCTTCATCTTAAAGCGTTTTGAGAAAGGTGGATCTTCTTCCTTGGCTCGCTCGTCACCTTCATACCTAAAATGTGAACTCGAGAAACCTAAGGTTTCTATTACAAGAGTCTATAGAGGTTTAGAAGGATTTGTGTGTGGGTACAATTAAAAAATATGAACTAAGAAGAGTTCTTGGATCATAACCTAATTCTCTAGATCAGGTATGGATCTAGGTGCAAAATATAAAGAGTATTTTCTAGAGAGAGAGAGAGGGTTGGCCAAGAGCAAGAGAGAACAAGGCAAAAGCTTAACCTTCACATCTCTATGTGAGACTCTATTTATAGGAGAAGGAAAATCTATAAAGGTCAATTATTCATTCATGAAAGAATAATGTATTCATGACACAATATTTGATTTTCCCTTCCCTTTTCTCTCCTTAGTTGGCCGGCCATACACTTGCCTTAGTGAGGAAATTTATTTCGTCACTTAGGACATTTGTTTCATTCTCAAGGAAATTCATTTCCCTTTTCTTTTTGGGTAATTATCCTTATAATTAAAGAGAAATAAAACGCTCATCTTGATGCTTGTTTGGCCAAAATTCTACCTAAGGGGAGCTTCTAGATGCTTCCTTATTTCTTTTAAGACAATTCTTAAAATACCCATTATAGAATTATTATTGCACAAATTACGAAATTAATTTCATAATGCCTTAAACGATGTTTCGGCTTTAGGAAATAATTTATATTTTCATCATATGAAAATATTCAAAATCTTATTTTGACATTCACATCATTTTATGTCCATGTGGACAAAAATACCCTTTAGACATTTTCCGAAAAAAAGTCTAGTTCAACACTTGAACTTATTTTGACTTAGCTTCTAGTTTAACAATCCTACTCTAATGACCTGTAATAGTGACCTTATGGATCCAAATGAACAAAGCTTGAGCTTTTATACTCGGACTTAAAAGTTCACAAACCTTTTCCGAGTATTAGCTTAATGTCAACTGACTCCACTAAAGAGTTGACACTGAAAATCTCTCCGTTCAAATGAATTTATTTTCTACTCAAATTCAACTTAATTATATTGAGCGGATCCATTGAATGTTATCTATGTTCACCCTTCATAAATATCATCAACTAGTTGGGATTTATAAAATTACCATTTTACGCTTCTAGTTGTTATTTCCTCCACTCTTTTAGTACTTGTGAATAAGTTAGAAACAATGTATTGACGAGGAGCTAACAAGTCACATTGTTTCATCCAAATAAAGTCGGTACTTAAATTTGGACACTGCGCAGTTCATTTATTCACAATCCAAGTAATAAAACATGAAGTGATATATATTGCATCTCAACAATCTTGTACATGAATTTCATATCTATGAGAACTTCACAAAGTTTGTTCATGACATCTTCATAACTTAATATCTCACCAATAGGCCTTGTCTAGATCACGCAATGGACCTAGAATTTGACTTTCTCAAATGAGAGTATTAATGCTATGAAATGACATGCTATAAAAAGAAAAGAACAGTAGAAACTCAAAAGCATTTTACAATATGTAGTTCTATATCTTCGTGTACAAAATTATATTCAAATTGACGTTTGACATTATTGGATGGCCGGCTTTGAAAAAAGAAAAAAACGAAATTGCAACCAGTTTAAGCTAAATCGCTTTTTCAATATTTTTGGAAATGAACCAAAACCATGCAAACGAAGTTGTATATTCAAAAGAAAAAGAATGTAAAAACAATGGGATTCTCTCATAACAAAAATCCTGGAGATAAATAAAGAGATAGTTTGCGTCGGTATACATACACGGCTTAAACTAAGAATTAGTGAATACTTACTTAGTTTAATCTATAATAACAAAATTATTAAATTAAAATTAATTACATCTTTTATAACAATAACAAAGTCACATAGTCAAATTATATATTAATAAATAATTCCTTATATATATATGATATGTCGAATGATATGTTTAATAAGAATTAGTGAGTATTTAATTAATTTAATATACAGTAACAAAATTATGAAATAAAACTTAATTATATTTCTAATAGCAAAGTCACGTAATCTTAGTGAATAATTTTTTATATAATATGTGGAATTATATATTTAATAAAAATTAGTGAGTAGTTAATTAATTTAATCTACAATAACAAAGTTATTAAATTGAAATTAGTTACATCTTTAAAAACAAACTCATATAGTCAAATTATATATTAGTTAATAATTCCTTATATCATATGCTGAATGATATATTTAAGGCATAAAGAGGTATACACTTTTTTATAGTATTGAGTTTTTAAAATATCCAATTTATTAAAAAATTTGGTTAATATCCGGTTGTAGAAATCAACGGAAATCAAAGGACTATTATACCCTTTCTGGTTTTGTAATTATTGAGAATTAATTTATGAAAATTAACGAAAATTTGGCCGGATTTTATGTACAGGGATAGATTTACTTTTCTCTCCTATGAAAGAGCCGGAAATTTTGGAAATTAAAAAAAATTAATGAAGACTTTTATTTTTAGGCGGGAGAAATTGTTTAGGAAAGTTTTTATATACCACATCAAACCTCTTAAACTATAACCCCTTTCAACACTCAAACTTATTATATCTATCTCTCTCACTACCACCGAACACAAACCCACTCGTCATTTCTCTCTCTTGAAACCGAATTGTCACCTTCTCTCTTTGCAAACCCAAAGGTTTGTTTTTTTCTCTCATTCTCTCTCTCTGATCGTCTATTTCTACCATCGACGAAGACGCCATTTTTCGAGTTCTTCTCTCTTGTCTTCATCTTCTTTAACAATCAATTTTTACACATTCGTCGCCGTCGTCATCAACTTCGTCGGAGGCTTCAAATCCCGGCCGTGCCTCGTGGATCGAGAACCGCCTCGGCGGGCCACCAAAAACGTCGTGAAAGTCAACGACGAAGTTTCTGAAAGGCTTCGAAGATCCCGCGGGCGAGCTCATGACGACGTCGATCAACGGGAGTTGGAGAAGGATGTAGCCCGACATAACGCTTTCTCTTTCTCTCAATCCGTCCATTATTATCGTTTTGCAAAACTCAAAACTTTTTTACTATAACCTTGTCATTAAAAAACCTAGGGTATTCCTATTTTCCTATTTTATGAACAATGTTATTTTGTGTGATGCAACCGTTATGTATATTTTGGAATATGTTGATAGTCAGTCAAGGATATGTTGTTTTTGTGGGTGTCAATTACATGTTATTTTTTTATTATAATGGATGTCTGTAACTTATCAAACCTTTAATAATATATGCTTAATTTATATTAATTTTGGGTAAATAATTTAATTTTAGGAAATTTGTAACTGTACAACACGTTATCAGCAGAGGCACAAATTAATCAAAATTAACACAAAAAATTATATAGATTTTGGGAATCAATAAGCATAACTGAATTACAAAATAAATTTTATTAAGAATTTGGGAATCAGTAAGCATAACAAAAATTATATATGATTTTAGGAAATTAGTAAGCATAACTGTAAGATTTTGCAGAACTTAAAATTAACGATTAACTAATTTTTCATATATCGAGCCATTAATGAAATATATGTGATTAAAATTAAATCAACAAAAACGATTCTTTATTAATTAGTTGACTATTTTAAATATATATTAAATCCATTAATTAAGATTTGAAATCCATGAAATCAGGGGAATGGATATGATTTTAATAATTCACTACGGCATAAAATAAAATTACCGCAACTTAGCTATGTGTTTCATATGGACAAATATTGTTTCAAAGATAACTTGCAACCTTTACATGATATATATCGAGTCTTTAATGAAATATATGTGATTAAAATTAAATCAACAACAAAATCGATTCTTAATTAATTTGTTAACTTTTTCATATATATAATAAATCCATTTATTACGGTTTCAAATCCAGAAAATCAGGGGAATGGATATGATTTTAATGATTCGATCTGGCATAAAAATTAACGCAAATTAACTGAGTTTTCATATAGACGAAGACTTATTCAAAGATAACTTGCAACCTTTACCTGATATACATCAAGCCTTTAATGAAATACTTTTATTAAAATTAATTCAACAACAAAATGATTCTTAATTAATTCTTTAGCTTTTTTGAATATATATTAAATCCATTAATTACGGTTTCAAATCCATGAAAATCAGGGGAATTGATATGATTTTAATGATTCGCTGTGCTATATAAAAAAATTAACGCAAATTATCTACGTTTTCATATGGACGAATACTGTTGCAAAGGTAACTTACAACCTTTACATGATATATATCAAGCCTTAAATGAAATATTTTTTATTAAAATTAATTCAACAACAAAAACGATTCTTAATTATTCGTTGACTTTTTTAAATATATATTAAATCCATTAATTACGGTTTCAAATATGTTAATTAAAAATTAAACACGAAAATCCAGATTTCTAGGTTAATTTGCATTAATTTTTAAATATCTTAATTACTTAAATAATTAATCAAAAATTAAAGAAAGGGTAGTTTTTGAAAGTTTGTAAAAGAGTGATTATTTTACAATTGTAACGTTTCAATTGACTTAGTTAGAGCAATTCTTCTATATTTAAGAAGAATTTCTAAGTACTTAATTAGTTTAATCTACAATAACAAAATTATTGAATCAAAATTAGTTACATCTCTAATATCAATGTCACAAAGTCAAGTTATATATTAGTTAATTATAATTATGACATGTCAAATGATATATTTCATTATAATAAACTACTAATTAATTAGTTTAATATATAATAAGAAAGATATATTAGTGACATAGTTAAATAAGGTAATATGATATATTTCATTATAATAAACTACTAATTAATTAGTTTAATATATAATAAGAAAGATATATTAGTGACATAGTTAAATAAGGTATAATTAGTGACACACTCACATCTCTAACATGCTATGACATGCATTATAACTTGATGACATTGAGTTGTGTTAAAATATATATTTAATTGTGTATAGCGAATAAATAATCATAAAAATATATTTAATGGTTAATGTAGATAATTGTCCTACATATGTTTGATAATTTGATTTTGTCCAACATTTTGAAAACTATTGTAAATGTCCACCAAATAGTTTTACAAAGATTTCATTCCAAATTTTCTCAAAAGATGATTCCCGCCCATTTCATTATAGAATAAAAAAAATCGAAATGTTAATTACACTTAATATTAGGCTTGGAAACCGTATTCAATTAACACATTCGATTAAAACTATTTGGCTAGTGGAGATAGAAATTAAAAATTACAAAAACACTCAATTTTGTTTTGGCTCTCTCTCCAAAATTCTGAAACCAAAAATCCATAAACCAACAATCTCCATTTTTGTTGAACGTGAAACTTCACCAATGAAATTCGAGGTTTATCATCGACGAAAAAGGGTAGAGATCAACGATGTAAATCGGTCGGCGATTAACATGTACATATGTTATGTATCTAATATGTTTAGTTTTTTAAATCTTCTATGGATACATGTAAGTTGATTTTCTCACTCCAAAATCCCAGAACCAAACAATCTCCATTTTTGTTGAACGTGAAGTTTCACAAAAAAAATTCGATATTCATCATCAGTGAAAAATAGTAGAAATCATCAACATAAATCGGTCAGCGATTACAAGTATGTATGGTATGTTATGTATTTAATTTATTTTTATTTTTGAAATCTTTTATGGATACTTGTAAATTGATTAATTTAGAATTGTTTTCTTCATCTACGACGCTTGAAAGAGACAGATGGAGACGAAATCTTGCAGGAACACGACGGCGATGATGATAAAGAAGAAGAAGAAGGATTTGATGTTTTTATGGCAGAGAAAGATGTAAAATTTTCATGAACACGACCTTCGTTCTTCTTTGTTCCTCTTCTTTTTCGTGTTTTGATTTTAATTTCAAATTCCATATGAAATTACGATTTCTTTCATCTTGTAAAAGAAATCAAAATCGTGTTTTGTTAATTAATATAAAATTAACGATAAAACAACATCAATTTACATTCTGTTTAACAATTAACGTTGTAAACTCACTTCAAATTTACGTTGTAAAACTCATGTCATTGTAAATGGAATGTCAATTTATGACTAAATATATTGGATGGACTAATAACGAAAATTTTAACTTTTAATGAAAGATTTACATAAAATAATCCACAATTTATCATTTCCTTAAGTAAAAAACAAGAAGATTATGTTCAAGAATATATTATTTTCGGCAATAAAAATAGAAATAACAATAATTAATTACTTGATATTAAAAGAGTTAATCGGCGCGTTTTAAATTTTTTGGGAAATAACTAAAATTTTCACACGAATTTAAAATTAAAAAACTTCAGCCAAAACTTACAAGGGCATTAAAGTAAAATTAAAACGTAAATTAATATGTCACATGTGCACCAGGCCATTTCCAATAGTTTTACAAAATGTTGGACAAAACAAAAATACGTTTGTAAAATAGGCTAATTCACTGATTTTTTTGTATATTTAATTATGTTTAGTGATTAAGTAATTGGTATAATCAACAAAACACAAAGTTATATGAATTATAATAAATAAGTAATATATGATTCTATTCCTCAATTGATTTGCTCTACTCACCGTTAGAGCTACATATTGTACCGAGCATTAGAGCTTCTCTACTGATCAGTAGAATTATAATTTGTTGTAGTGAAATTGTTTTTAGTTTTATCTACTGAAGAGTAGATTTGCTTTAATGACTGTTAGAGCTACATACTATACTGATCATTAGAGTTTCTCTACTCCTCAATAGAGTTATAACTTGTTGCAACAATATTTTCAAGTTCATCAGTAATAAAATTACAATTTAATGGAATTGTATACTAAATAATCGATGAAGTTACATAAATAAGACAACTCAAAATTGATTGCATTTACTTTTATCCACTTTGAGTTTTGTCACAAATTTTCAATTAAGTCGGCCAACTTGATCTCGGTGTTTATAACTATGACAATGGGCTTATCATTCTTTTTGCCAACCCCTTGATGCAGCTGTATTCTTCTTTCCACTTTCCATTCTAATAACCGTTATCGTAGTCTCTCCTTCATTATCTACAATAAGTTGATTAAAAATTAGAATATAAATCGTATAAGTCTATTGCTCTAATGTTCTACTCTGCCGCTCTACAACTCTATTATACTACTCTATTGTGTTCTACTGTTTAACTCTAACGTATTGCTGCATACTTCAGCTTTACTACTCTAATGATGATCTACAACATATAATCAGTACAAGTAGGATTCGTCGTTCATCTTCAACATTCGAAAATAAATCCAAACCTGAGTTTCATTGAGTCAAATACATAGTTTTGTGGTTCAAAACTAACAATTTTTTTTTTATCTTAAACAACGAAAGAAGTATCAAATCTTGAAATATAAAAGTTTCATTCATGAATTGTTTTGCTTACCTAAAACACAAAACTTTTGAATTCGAGTTTTATTGTCATCAGTGTCGTCCAATAGCAATCTGACCATCGTCGGAATGTTATTGTCGTCGCCAAAATGTCGCCGATACAGTAACTGGTTAATGAGTTAGGAAGAAGTTCGTTTCCTTCCCGCGTAATACTTTGAGCGTGTTTTATTTTTTATTTTTAATAATAAAAATAAAATAAAACAAGAGTGTTTTGGATAAGGAAATAAAACATGGTATTCACCTAAAATTTAACTTTTAAGTGCAGAGAACAAATCAAAATTATTTTTAAGGGTATTAACCTAATTTACCCATGAGTATACACGTAATTGTATAGATTTTTGATGATGTGGCAATAAAATTTAATTGAAAATGAAAATAAAAAGAAAAGAACGATAGAAACTCAAAAGCATTTTTAAGTAAGTGCGTGTTTAATTAGAAGATTCCATATGTATTGTAAAGGTAGCTGTGACAAAAGAGGTTACAAATTGACGTTTGACATTTATTGGATTGCCGGCTTTGAAAAGAGAAAAAACGAAATTGCAACCAGTTTAAGCAAAATCGCTTTTATTAATATTTTGGAAATGAACCAAAACCATGCAAACGAAGTTCTATATCAATGTGTACAAAATTATATTCAAAAATCCTGGAGAAAAATAAAGAGATAGTGTGCGTCGGTATACATATACGGCTTAAACTAGGAAACTGAACGAACTGAGTTCCACAAAATGATACCCGCTATTGCTGCTCTCTAGTTGTCTCTGCTCCCAATGCTGATCTTAGTCTGAGTTTGGTCTCTGCTCGACACGTACTCTGACTATGCGATCGCTCCGAGAAATCAGTACTCGCATCTTGACTTTAAAATGCCATTCTATAGAACATTCTGTCTGCATATTTTGCTCCGCTGAGTCAGACACTTCGCTCTGCCCTGGTTTCATTTTGTTGCTCAAGTTCGAGATGTCCTCACCTAAGGCGTCGAAAGCTCTCACTGCTTGGTAAATTAACATCACAATAATTTTGAGCTTTTTTTATTTGGGGTGTGGTTACACGAAGATTGTTAGACATTTACAAGATTCTTTTTTGTTTTTGTTTGTAAGAGCGAGAATTTAGGGCTTCGTGTAAAGGAAATGGTATTGTGGAAGTGTTAAGTTGAAGAAGACGAAGAGAATGGCTTCACTCTCGCCGCTACTGACGACGTCATTGCCAAACGCTACTCCGGCTTCCTCGTCTCCTCCGCCGCCTAATTTGACTTCATCTCCGCCTCTGTCGTTGACTCTTGCTCCTCCTCCGGGTAGTGCGTTTCAGCGGAGAAAAATTCGCAGATCAGACATAATGGGTAGTGCGACTATAGGCACTGAAGTTTTAGTCACGAGATCCTCCTCCTCGATAAGGGCGTTAGAGGAAACCAATCGTCGGGTTCGTAAAACTCAATGCGAATGCAGCTTTCGCTGAATTCACTGCTGAATCGTATACTTCGCTCTACCCCAATTTCATTCCATTGCTCAGGTCCGAATTCTCCTCACCTAAGGCGTCGAAAGCTCTCACTATTTGGGAAATTAACATGACAATACTTTTTTAGCTTTTCTCATCTGGGCTTTTGTTCAGAGGACAACGAAAAGTACCTGATCCATTTTTGGTCATTTCGTAGTTGAGTGGCGGACCCAAGCCGCGGCTGCTTTAATCATGTGGAACATCTTGATCATGTAATAGTTCTTATCTAGCTTTTGATCTACCAGGTTGTCGAAGTTTTGGGTCTCGAGTGCTTCGGAGAGAGGTAGTCTTCCTTGGAAAATGAGTCCCGAATTACGTTTTTATCGATTCCATATGGGTTAAGTATTGAAAAGACGGGTAACTCAAGTAGACATTTGGTGGAAAAGTCTTGGATTACAAATTTCAAGCAGTTTATTTGGGAGAGTCTAAATGAAAATGTTAATGGCTATAAACTTACCCATTCTACCAAGCTCTCATCACCCAATGTCTGAGAGTCATCCATTGGTTTGCGTCGTGTGATTAGCTCCAAATCCACTACCCCAAAAGAGTATACATCAAATATTTCAGTCAACTTCCTACTCGTTGCATACTTGGGTGCCATATTATTAGATTATTAGTTAAGTAACTCAATTTATAATTAATCATGGTTAGAATTTCAGTTATGGTTAAATTAGTCTTTTAATTAAGCGATTACTTGTACTATAAATAGCTCTTTTTACTTATGTTTTTGTAAGACTCTTTCATTAATCCAATACCCAATTATTCTTTCTGATTGATTCTCTTCTTTTCAATTGTTCTCTCTCTCTCGATATTCATTTCATCTGAGAATCGGATTCTCATCCTCAATATGGTATCAGTGTAATATTTTTGCAACCTAACTTAGAAATTAGATTTCCTTTTTTGAATTTCGTTCATCTGAAATTCTGTTCATCAAAATCCCTTTCTGCTTTCTCCGATCTTGAATTCCAACTACCACTCCCATACGGCAAGGACGATGCTTTGAGCGGACATGTTTTTGGGGCAAGAACTGCACCTCAGCTTACATCGACGAGGGAAATTGTTGATCCCTATTTTCTACATCACACCGATAATATTTCCATGCTCTTGGTAACTACGATCATGAATGGGAACAACTACCATTCTTGGAGTTGATGCATGAAGGCAGCCTTGCAGATCAAGTACAAGCTCGACTTCGTCATCGCAGCCATCAAAAGACCTGATGAAGCAGATACAGACCTATATGAGGCATGACTAAGGAACAATAACATAATCTCATAGTGGATTACGAATTCTTGTACCAAAGATATCGCAACGAGCATCACATATGGAGATTCGGCCATGGATGTCTAGAATGACCTTTGAGAAAGATATTCACAAGGCGAGGAGTCACGAGTCTTTCAGATAAGCCGCGACATCATGAATTTGGTCCAAGATCTAAAAAAGTGTTTACTACGCTCAACTGAAGACGCATTGTGAAGAACTTGGAGGATATAAACCTCCATGTACTTGTAACTGTTGAGGATCTAAGCTTCTACTCGAATTCCTGCAAAATGAGTATGTAATGAAATTCCTAATGGGATTGAATGACTTATTTAGCACAATCCGAGGCCAAATCTTGCAAATGTCGATTTTACCTCCAACTAACAAGGTCTTCTCCATGATCTGGCAACAACGCTCAGTCACGGCTGAAACATTCACTTCGGCTGAGCACAATCTTTTCTCCATGGCTCTGAATGACTCCAAGAAGCTCAACAACAAAAAGAAAGACAGGCCAACATGTAGTCGGTGCAAAATTATTGGCCACACCGCAAACAAGTGTTACAAACTTCACGGCTACCCTGCAGGCTACAAACCTCGACCAAAGATTCAAGCCAACCTTGCCGAAGGCTGTACTAATGAACATATCACCAAGAATCCTCATCAAGAATCATCAACTGGAAGGCTCTCTAATCATCAAATCCACCAAATCATTGAGATGCTCTCAAGCAAACTCACTCTGCCAATTCAACCTGAAGAAAACAACAACATTAACAGGTCTCTTTTAGCTCAGATTCATACTATTTTTTAAACAAATCAGGTGATATTGCTTACTCGCAAAATGACTGGATAGTAGATTCAGGTGCTACTTGTCATATCTGTGAAACTAGGTCTCTTTTCCACAATCTCACATTATTAAAAAATTCAACCGTAACATTGCCAAATCATACTACCATACCTGCTTATTATCAAGGAAGTGTCACTGTAAACAAGAACTTAATTCCTGATAATTTTCTGTTAATTCCAAATTTTAAATTTAACTTAATTTATGTTAGTACATTGTCTAGGAACTCTGGTTTACATATCTAATTTACTACTCATTCTTGCATTTTACAGGATATGAAGATGTTGGAGGTGATTGACAACACTGATCTCCAAGATGGACCATATGTGCTGTGAGGACATTCTTCAAGCGCTATCAATATCCGAACAACATAGACATGGCATATTGGAAATTATTTAACAATTAAATAATATTATTATATAAGACATCAATATGTGGCGGAAATATATAATAACATCTACAAATAAATTAAACACATTATAATATATTAAGCAAATTAGACATTAAAAATCACTAGCATGTCAATAAACTATTTATTCTAAATATGTTGACAACAAATTGACTAAAACGATCTAACAACCTATATTCAATTTATATAATTCAATCGCAGATCCAATTAGTTTAGGAGACTCACATTAGAGGCTGTAAACAATCTCGTGCACTGCTAGCTATCATCCGAGCACCTCATCGGATTCCTAGAACTGCCTCGCCGGATTGGAGAGTTTGTCCCGCCGCATTGCACGCTGGCCAGCTGGTCAGGATTGGCCTGTGAGCCTGTGGGTTGCTGGAGCTCCGGGACCTGTGCATCAAGATAGATAGAGGCTAGAGCGAGGTGTTAGAGAAGTTGATGGAGCTCTGGGACCTGTGTGCGTGGAACTCTTGTGGTGGCCCAGGCACGCGTCGGGCCCGGCGACAGATCCTGTCCGGCGAATCTGTCCAGCCGGCAGGAAGGCTGAAATGAGCCTCGTCATGTCTTGTTTGATTTCTCCGCGTTTCGAGTGATTCCTTGCAGGTGAAATGACACTCAAACACCACGAGAAGAGTCAATAATAATTCTCTCAGGTTTTTGGGAGATTAAGAGGGTAGGCTCTTCAATTGAACAGCGAAGAACTATAGGGATCACTCAAGAACGATCACGAAATCAAGAAAATATTCATTGATCTCTCTCTCTAAATCTCTCGGCCAACACAAGCACAAAGGTAAGAGGGTTTTGGCCGAGTATTTGATTAGGGTTAGGTCTGATTAGGGTTTTGAATAAACCCTTTAAATAAGAGAGAACGAGCTTTTCTTAGGTCAAACGCATTAGTCAAACTTAAGCCCGTTGTTCATTTAAATGAATTTTAAAATTAATTTCTTGACCTAATTCTGTAATTATGGCCGAGTGACACTTTTAATATTCTCAAAAAATTATATTTGATATTTTTCTAAAATATATTTAATGATAAATCATTAATTATTTTCATACTTTTGAAAGTAGTACGAAACGATAAAATAATTATTTTTATCTTTTATTTATTTGAATCATCAAAATATATTATTATCCATATAATAACATAATATGATTCATTAAATAAATCATTCTCTTAGTGTAAATCACAATTTACTTTCAATAAGAAAATCAAATCTTTCTAGTTCAATAAATCTCGTCCGAGAGTCTATCATTGACACCTAGTGGACCCACATGAACAAAATTTTAGAATAAAGATCGGACTCAAAAGTTCACAAACCTTTTTCGTCTTTTAATTCTTAATAATAGTCGATCCACTAAAGGACTAATATTGAAACTCTCTAAGTTCATGTGCGTTTCTTTTCCGTTTCATGTGACAATTTCTTTTTCACACGATCCACGTAATATTTTACGGTATTACCCTTCATGTGTATCAGTAACTCAGAGGAATGTAAAAATACCGTTTTATCCCTGAGTTATTATTTCACAAACACCTTTGTTATTTGTGAATGAGAAGAACATAGTGTGAGATGTCTTCAAATGTCACATGTTTTAATCAGAGAATGTTCCATTCGATCAATATCTGGTCAGGTTTATTCATTCACACTTTCATAGCAAAGCATAGTGTGATACTAATGCATTGGCATTGGTTCAACACGAATTTCGTATCCGTGAATCATATAACCGAATATAACAACGTTATGACACAAACTGCCGGGTCAGATGAAACTTTAATTTTAGCTGTTGCCCATTGACAAACAAATGTCATAAGGTGTCATATCGATTATGCATTCACTTTAGGATTTAGGTAAGTATTAAAATACCCATCATATGTGATTTTGAAGTTTCGAGTCATTAAACTGTTTTATCTCGAGCTCCAAAGTATCACAGGTCTTGTTCAATATCTTCTATAAGATATCAAGAATGAAAACAGAGTCACAACTCTCTCTATCACAAGATAAGATATCCAGGTTCATTCAAACAATCATAACTTATATCCGATTGGCCTATCGATCTTTAGATTGCGAACTAATATTTAAACTAGTCACGAAGGGCTATCTTGTCAAGTCTGTACGTTGCACCCCTTTCGTTGATGACAGTATCAAAGCGTAGCAAATATAAGTAAACCCAAACATAATCAAGAATGAATATTTAATTTTATTTAATGTTTCAGCAAAAATCAAATACAAAGTATTTATAATGTTTAATATCTCCTTTGTGGGCACCAATCTCAACATGGCATAACATGCTCGGTCACTTGTCATTTAAGAGGCTTGAAACTCTGAAAGATAAGTTGACATTTTTTTGTAACTCTCATACTCCATGTCATATATGTCCACTTGCCAAACAACATAGGCTGTCTTTCATTTCCAATAATCATCTGTTATAAAACTTTTATTTATCTCATTCACTGTGATGTTTGGGGTCCATATTCTGTGAGTTCTCACTCTGGTTTCAGATTATTTTTTTACTTTAGTCGATGATTGTAGTAGGTTCCGTTAGATTTTTTTTATGAGAAATAAGTCGGATGTGCACAGGTTTATCCCAAGATTTTTTTCTATGGTTAGTACTCAGTTTCTTTTGCAAAATTAAACAATTTCGTTCTGATAATGCTAAGGAGATGATATTTCAGTAATTCTTTAATAAACAGGGCATCTTACATCAATTTTCATATGTAGAAACACCTCAACAAAATTCAGTTGTTGAGAGAAAACATCAACATATTCTTAATGTGGCTCGAAGTCTATTCTTTCAATCTCAGATTCATATTCATTTTTGGTATGAATGTGTTATGAATGTTGTTTTTCTTACAAATCCAACTCCGACACCCCTTCTTGCTCATAAAACTCCATATGAGATTTTATTTAACAAACCGGTTCCATATAATAACATGAGAGTTTTCGATTGTTAAATATTTGCCTCTATGTTACAGGCTCATAGAATAAAATTCCAACCAAGAGCGAGAAAATGTATTTTTCATAGGATACCCACCTAGTGTTAAAGGATATAGATTTATTGATTTGAAAAACAGAGAAATTTTCAATTCAAGAGACATGGTGTTTCATGACAAACATATTTCCATTTCATAATATTTGAGACAAAATTACTTTGGTTGATCCTTTTCCGGATGTTGTTTTTGTTTCTCCAAATATTATTCATACAAAATCTTTGCTTGATCATCAACCAGTGCGCAGGACCAAAACTGCAAATGTATTTGACAAACAGGTTTCAGAATCCTCATGTCCACTGAGGACTCATGATCATCCTACATCACTAGAAATTGTTCCATTTTAACCACAAGCTCCAGATTTTTCAGACAAGGATGGCCTTGAACTTTAAGATTATATTGAGGCACCTATTTGGAAATCTACACGCCAAAGAGCACCGCCAATGAAGTTGTAAGATTATCACTGAGATGCAATTCAAAACTTTACTGGTGACCACTTTCTAAGTCTCCACTTTTCTAATTTATGTTCATACGAAAATTTGTCTAAGCCTATAAAAATTACATTCTTTCTGTATCATCACATTCACAGCCACAATTCTATCATCAAGTTTGTAAGAATCCTATTTGGATCAAAGCCATGAATGTAGAATTGAATGATTTGGAAAAAAATAAAACTTGGAATATTGTCACATTGCCATCAAGGGCAAAGCCTATAGGGTGTAGATGGGTTTTGTCACGAGCCGCGAGCGAGAGCTCGCCCACGAGCGGCGACTGAAGACACTTTGACTCAACACAAATGAATATATAAACAAAAATAAGTTTACATAATATGACATAGTTGCGAAAATTCGGGGAAATATTTCGCTTTTATTAACTTGGAGTCTCATAGCGACGCCTATATGAATTTGTTCCGGAACATTTACCCAAAAAAAACGTAACCTCGGTGAGAACCCCTTAGCCCATAGGTTAAGGTAATACGTGTTCGGTCTCGGTCTTAAACTCCACTTCTCACTTACGAACTGTTCCTTTATCTACATTACCAAGGAACATAAAACTATGAGTCGAATGACTCAGTAAGTGGGAGTCTAACCTAGAAAATAAAGCAACTAATGCAATGCCATATGACGTGCGAATAGAGATATAAGAATGCAAAATGCAGCTATCACCTAAAAGTGAATAATGCGTGCACATCCTACAAACACTGGCCGTTCCACAAGATTACGATTTCCTCACATCCATAATCTTTGGTTCGACCAGAGACCATCTTTAGACTCCGAGCGTAGTCTACAACTAACCAGAGTTTTATCATCTATCAGGGATCCACTAGTGGTACCAACTTCATATGGGCGCCTGCGCTCAGTGCTAACGGGAACGAAAAAAATAGGCTCGCCAAAGAGATCACCTAAGCGGTACGCTCACAAGCGACCCCGCTAAACTAGAGTACTCAACGCCATTAGCACTCTCTGACCTTAACACGAGGCATTACCTCGTGGGTACCACCGACATTAGTTTTGTTATGTTTGTATACCCTGTAACTAGCAGTGTACTCCTTTATTCATTTACGGAAGAGCACTGTCAGATTAAACTCCGGAGGTATATATTGTTTCGCTTCAAGTTCGTTTAGTGTTTTATACATAAGTTTGAAATGTGACTTTTGATTCTTCTTTTCCCGTTTGAATACGAGCATCTGATGCTCAAGCTCTCCAGGAGATAGAGTCGTAACTTATTTCATAGAGTTAGAAGGGATCTAATTATACATATGGTAAATATGGCTAGATCACATTACCGTTTGACTTAAGCGGGCGTACTCGAGTTAATATTTACAATAAGGGTGGCCGAACACTTAACGTTCAAGTTGTATCTTTTAGAGCTTTACCTAATCATGTTTACTATAAAAAAAATGCACAGACAAGCACGATTATTCACTTGGTAAGTAGCTGACTTATGTCTCCTCACTAACACGGACCAGCTCAACAAAAATTTAATAATTTCCAAAGATATCTCGGACTCCACGTTCCTCGAGTTACTTGACACTTTGCCGAACGTTGAAAGAACTAGAATATGAAGTTGAAAGTGTGTTAGATACGTAGTTCAACAATATAAAAGACTAAGGAATTCAGTCGACGAAAGTAATTTAAATCGACTCAGAGTTCAAGAATTTAAATTGTTGGGATTGGTGCCCACAAAGGAGATATTAGACATTGAAATACCTTTTCTATTTAATTTTGCTGAGACATTGATATTAATAAATATTCATTCTTTATTATGTTTGTGTTTATGTATGAATGTTACGCTCTGAAACTGGACTTGACAAGATAGGGCCTTAAGACTAGTTTAAACATTTGTTTGCAATCTTAAGATCGATAGAGCAATCGAGTCTTAGTGATGATTTTTTGAATGAATCATGATATCTTATCTTGTGATATTGAGAGTTGTGACTCTATGATTCATACTTGATATCTTATAGAAGATATTGAACAAGACCAGTGATACTTATAAGCTCGAGATAAAACTGTTTAAACACGCGAAGCTTCAAGATAACATACGAGGGTTACTTTGGTACTTACCTTAATCCTGAAGTGAATATATAACTGATATTGTACTTTGTGAAATTTGATTTGTCAATGAGAAATGACTAAGTTTTAGTTTCATCTGACTCGACGGTTGGTGTTACAAGGATATGATATTGGAATATATGATTCACAAATGTGGAATTCATGTTGAAACAATGCAGATGCATTAGTATCACACTATGCTTTGTTATGAGAGTTTGAATGAATAAACCTGGCCAGGTATTCATTGAATAAGAACATTCTTTGATTAAAACATGTGACATGTAAAGACATATCACTTTATGTTTATCTCATTCACAAATAACAAAGGAGTTAGTGAAATAATAACTCAAGGGGTAAAACAATATTTTACATTCCTCTTAGTTACTGATACACATGAACGGTAATATCGTAAAGTACTCCTCAAATCGTGTGAAAAATTGTTTTGTCACATCAAACATAAAATATACGCATATGAACAAAGAGAGTGTCAGTATTGGTCCTTTAGTGGAATCGGCCAATATTAAGAATTAAAAGACAGTAAAAGTTTGTGAATTTTTGTGTCCGATTTTGATACTAAAGCTTCGTTCGCGTGGGTCCATGAGGTCTCAATGATAGACACTTTGAAGAGATTAAATGAACTAGAATTGTGGATTTATTCATTGAATATAAATTGTGAGTTATATCGAGAAAGTTATTTTCTTTATAACTTAATAAATAAATAGTTATTTATTTTGTCTAGTGAATCATAGAGTATTATTATATTGATAATAATACACTTGAGCAATTCAACTGTATAAAAGAAGAAAATAAATTATTTCTCATTTCGTACTTATTTGATAAATATGAAATTATTTTAACGAAATGTCACTAAATAAAATGAGAGTTCTAAATTAATTTTAGAAATAAATCAAAAGTATTTTGGAATTAAGTAAATGAATTTTTTGGACGAGTAGGAGGAGGATTTTGGCCCAGATTTTCAGTGATTAGGGTCATGGGTTTGACCCAGTTTAAGCCCATTTTAAAGCTGTTTATAAAAGGCTCAAAAACCCTAATCATACTAACCCTAACCTAATTATTTTCGGCCAAGTTCTCTCCCTCCCCTCGTGTGACACTCGGCCGAATTCCCCAAAGAAAAAAGAATAGAGAAATTGTTTCCTTCATCTCTTGATTCAATTCCGAGAGTTCATGAGAGCCCACTCTCTAGATCTCAATAAATTATTAGTGTTATAATTTTTTCTGGAATTTTTGTTTTTAAAATATGTTTTAAAAAGGTTCCAGCAGGCCAGGATTCCCAACCAGACTCCTTGTCCCGCCAAAATTCCAGTCAGGTGACCAGGCGTCCAGTCCGGCCAAAATCCCAGTCTGGCGACCAGGTCTTGTTCGGCGAGTTCTTTCCAGTCCGGCGGGACTCTCCCAGTACGGAGACCAGGTCCAGTCCGATCAGGTTCAAGTCCGGCGGTCCTAGGTTTATAGGCTCCAGTCTGGCGACGCATCCTGTCTGGAAAAAAGGTGTCCAGGCGTCATGTCTCCTGTCCGGCAAGGCTTCCCATTCCGGCGAAGGTCCGGAGAGCGCACGTCCAGCCCTGTCCGGCGACCCTGTTTCCTTCTTTGGACTTGGTGTTGCATTCCGGTGATTACGCAACGTTGGGATTATTTATAATCTCAACTGTAAGTATTTTCTCAACGTTGAGTGCAGTGTTTTAATAAATTGTTTATGAACACTATGTAAATTTTAATGCCTAGGTTGTTTTAACATATTAAAAATAGTTTTAATATGCTAGATCTAATTATATTTTTCTGCTACATAAGATGTGTAATATAATTAAATTGTTTAAATTGTTAAATAAATTCCAATAAATGGCATCAGAGCTAATTAAAAGCATTAAAATTTAGATTTAATGACTAGTTTTGAAATTTATTTGACTAGTTGGTGTTGGCGTTATTGTATGATTATTTATTGCATTGTGAATGTCATATATTGTGTAATTATGTTTATGGATGGATCCTCATTTAATATGGGCCTAGGATTTTGTTTCCGGTTATTGTCCCGGATTTTAAATTTATTTATTTAAATTGTGAGCCTCAGTTTGCGAGGACTTTAAAATTGTAACTTTTTTTTATTGTAATTCGACGATGAAAACACATGGAGGTAGCACGTCGGGCTTGGCCACACGTTGGAGAACATGTGGGGGCTAACCCGAGACATCCTTGGCCGATGAAGATTAAATTAGTTTAATTTTATTTAATTTCTTTATGGGTTGTATTTAGAAATGGGCCATTTAGTGAGTTAAATATTTTATGTTTTAAATTATTTAATCTCATTGCATATCACGTCACATGTCATATAGGATAGAACACCAACATCATAATAACATGAATTGTTCATATAGTTTATAATTAGATGATGAGTTATAAAATTGTAAACTATTTTTAAAATAATTTGATTCTTTGCAAAACTAAGTGGGAGGGATGTTTATCGTTGAAACAACCAAAAGTCCCCAACACGAATATAATTGACTATATATGTTATGAACTAAGAGTCACCCATAGTGGCCCTCCCTTCAATGGAAGTACTTCGGAAGTATTTAGGTAATTATATTGTTAAGAACTAAGTTTTAAAGAGGAACCATGAAACAAGGTCTCCACATAGGCGAACCGCCTTCAAAGTAACTTGAGTAAAGACCCACGTGTCGGTTGCACACTTAGGCTTATGTTTTAAAGTAAACCTCACATAGAGGCCATGCATTAAAAATAAGTGACCAAATGTTTATGGTAATTAGTAAGAACTAGAAGTTGTGACTTCTTGGATGGTTCGAACTAAATAGTGATGTGTCACGACTATGAAAGGCGGTTAATTACAGTTTCCCCACAGGAAAAGTAATTAACCATTGATGTTCATAATACCATGAATTATTTATCGTTTTCCTCATCATATTAGGATTGTTCATGCATGCATATAATTCGAAAAAGTAGCACATACTAAATTTATTTATTTTATTCATGATTTTCAGAAAAATGTCTTTTAATTCACTTCAAGCGATTTTAAGTTCTAATAAACTTGAGGGTGAGAATTATGTTGACTGGAAATATAACCTTGACATCATACTGACGGTGGAAAAGCACAAGTATGTTCCCGATCCCATGTCCTCCTGCTCCGAGTGTTGACTCGAGTAAGGAAGACAAGGATGCCTACGATGAATGGATGAGGTCTGACGAGATTGCTCGATGCTACATTTTGGCATCGGTGAGCAATGTGTTGCAACAATCTCATCAAGACATCTCCACAACAAATGAAATCATATTCAATATCCATGAGATGTTCGGATGCCATGGGCGCCAGGCAAGGCAGCAAGCTATCCGCAATTTTATGAACTGCAGGATGAAGCCAGGATCTTCTGTTCGGGAACACATGCTACTGATCATGGGTCACCTGAATGATATGGAGATCCTTGGTTCTGAGATCGACAGAGAGACCAAGATAGATATGATCTTGGAAACTCTGATGGAATCATATGATAGCTTCCGTCTAAAATACTCCATGAACAAGCTCGATTAGACTGTAACTGAGCTCATGAAGGAGTTTTAGACTGCCAAGGGACTTCTCCCTAAGAACAAGAAGAAGTCGAGAGAGCTCAATGATGCTGAACACAGAGCCTCGACCTCTGGTTCTAAGAGGGTGATGAGAGGGCCCAAAAACGCCAACAGAACGGATTCAAAGAAGCCTTACAAGAAGGCTATGGATGCTATGGGCAAAAGGGATCGCAAAGGTGGACAAGTCTGAGCACAAGTGTCACCACTGCGGAGAGGCTGGCCACTGGCGGAGGAACTGTCCTACCTACCTAAAGAGTGTCATGGGGAAAGGTACGATCTTTGTTACTCAAGCTTTTTATACTACAAACAAGACATCGCCCTAGATCCTAGATTACGGGGCGTCTGACTACGTTGTGTGTAATATGAATGGCTTCAGGAAAACCATGAGCTTAGGTGACAAAGAGTTCGGATTCAACTGGGGTGATGGAACGAAGGTTGGAGCAAGATCTGTCGGTACCATAAAGCTCAAGTTTGGGAATAAAAATTTATTATTGAATAATGTTTATTATGTTCCAAATTTTTGCAAGAATTTTATTTCATTTGGTCGTTTAGAAGAATAAGGTTTCAAATTTAAGATCAATAATGGTATTGAGATTTTTATTGATGATTGTTTTATTACTAAAGCTCAACGTGTGGATTCTATTTATTATTTGTATCCTGTTGAGCCGACAATCTTGGACAGCGAAGTGAATAGAGATTCACTCAGGAAGCGTAAGACTTTTCATACTGATGAAACGGATGACACATATCTATGGCACTTACGTCTTGGACATATTGGCCTAGATAGGATTAAGATATTAACAAATGATGGTTATTTGAAGTCTCTAATCATGGGAAATCTTCCCACGTGTGAATCTTGTCTCGAGGGCAAGATGATCAAGAGACCCTTCTCTACAAAGGGTCTAAGAGCCACGTAAGTGTTGGAACTCATACATAGTGATGTATTTGGTCCGATAAACATCCAGGCAAGGGGACGTTACGAATATTTTGTAACCTTCACTGATGACTAGGTTTGGTCAGATCTACCTTATGCTACATATGTCGGATACTTTTGAAATGTTCAAAGAGTATAAGGCTTTAGTTGAAAAGCAGACGGAGAAACAGATCAAAACCTTTCGATCGGATCGAGGGGGAGAGTACTTGTCTGGAGAGTTCGAAGACCTTCTTAGGGAAGAAGGCATTCATTCTCAGCTCACAGCACCTGGCACCCCGCAGCAAAACGGTGTGTCAGAGAGAAGAAATCAAACTCTTTTAGATATGGTGAGGTCGATGATAAGTTACTCATCGCTTCCTAATTCGTTCTGGGGATATGCCCTAGAAACGACATCTTACATTCTTAACCAAGTTCCGTCCAAGACGGTCCCTGGAACACCCTATGAAAGATGGAGTGGTAGAAAATCTATTTTACACCATGTTCGCATCTGGGGTTGTCCAACACATGTGCTGAGACATAAGACTAGTATGCCTTTTCGTGGGATATTCTAAAGAGACTAACAGGTACATCTTCTACAGTGCTATTGATTAGAAAACGTTCGTTAGCATGAACGCTAGGTTTCTGGAAGCAGACTATATGAAGAATTCAGTACCGAGAAGCAAACTTGTGCTTAAGGAACTGTTGGGTGAAGTAGCTGGGATTCACAAGATAGGACGAGTCCTATTCCAACAGTGGAAGTACCACATTCAAAACCAGAGGCTCTTGTACTTCAACGCAGTACCAGAGTTGTACGACAACCTGTTCGATACATGGGTATCGGAGAGTCCTTAACTGTTGTCGCATACAATGAGAAAGATGATCCAATATCATTTTCTAAGCGATGCAAAGTTCCAAAACAAACCTATGGCAAAAAGCCATGAACGTTGAAATGCGTTCGATGTATGTCAACGAGGTCTGGAAGCTTGTAGATCTACCTGAAGGCATCAAGCATGTTGGGTATAAATGGATCTACAAGAAGAAAAGAGGACCGGATGGAAATGTTGAGACATTTAAGGCACGACTTGTGGCGAAGGGGTTCACACAGAGAGAAGGTATCGACTACCTTCTAGCCAGTCGGTATGTTGAAGTCCATCCGTACTCTTTTATCCATTTATGCCACCATGGATTATGAAATCTGGCAGATGGATGTCAAGACTGCATTTTTGAATGGAAATCTTGACGAGCGCATTTATATGGCTTAACCAGACGGGTTCATGGAGAAAGGCTAACAAGACAAGGTTTGTGAGTTGCTGAAGTCGATTTATGGACTAAAGCAAGCATTTATAAGATGGTAAACGATGGCAAGGTGGTCTTCTTAGTCCTGTATGTGGATGACATACTACTCATTGGGAATGATGTAAGAAAGTTATCAGAGGTTAAAGTCTGGTTGCCAAAGCAATTTGAGCTGAAGGATCTAGGAGAGGCAACTTATATTCTGGGAATTCAGATCTTTAGAGATCGGAAGAATCAAAGCTAGCACTCTCACAATCTTATATTGATAAGATCATGGATCACTTCAGTATGCAAGCCTCCAAGAAAGGATAGCTACCTTTCAGACATGGAGTGCAGCTCTCAAGTGAGCAGTCTCCCAGGACTCCTCAAGAAGTTGAGGACATGAGACATATTCCTTACGCTTCACCCGTAGGATGTCTCATGTATGTTATGCTTTGCACGAGGCTAGATATTTGCTACGCAGTGGGTGTGGTGAGTAGGTTTCAGTCAAACCCTGGATCCGGGCACTGGGTTACTGTCAAGCATGTTCTCAAGTATCTTCGGAGAACGAGAAACTACATGCTTGCATACTCAGGTGGTGACTTTAATATGACGGGATAAACCGACTCCGACTTTAAGGGGGATAGGGTCCAGGAAGTCCACATCAGGGTCTTTGTTCACCCTGAATGGTAAATCTGTGGTTTGGAGGAGTATCAAGCAATCTTGCGTTGCTGACTCGACCATGGAAGCCGAGTATGTGTCAGCTTATGAAGCTGCGAAGGAGGCTATGTGGCTGAGGAAATTCCTTATGTACTTGGAACTTGTTCCAAGTGCAAGCGAGCGTATTACACCTTATTGAGATAATAGTGGGGCAGTCGCTAATTGTAAGGAGCCAAGAAGTCACAAGCGCTCTAAACACATAGAGCGGAAGTATCACTTGGTTCGAGACATCATTCACAGAGGGGATGTTGAAGTCATGAAGATCTCAATGTTAGACAACCTTGCTGTTCCCTTCACGAAGCCTTTAAAAAGTAAGGTCTTTGAGGGAGACCTAGAAGGAATGGGATTGAAGAATCATTCGCATCTCCTTTGAGTCAAGTGGGAGTTTGTTGGGATTGGTGCCCACAAACGAGATAGTAAACATTGAAATACCTTTTCTATTTAATTTTGCTGAGACATTGATATTAATATATATTTATTCTTTATTATGTTTGTTTTTATGTATGAATGCTACGCTCTGAAACTGTCATCACGAAATGGGTGCTAAGTATAGACTTGACAAGATAGCCCCTTGTGACTAATTTAAACATTTGTTCGCAATCTTAAGATCGATAGAGCAATCGAGTCTTAGTGATGATTGTTTGAATGAATCATGATATCTTATCTTGTGATATAGAGAGTTGTGACTCTATGATTCATACTTGATATCTTATAAAAGATATTGAACAAGACCAGTGATACTTAGAAGCTCGAGATAAAACTGTTTAAACACGCGAAGCTTCAAGATAACATACGAGGGGTACTTTGGTATTTACCTTAATCCCGAAGTGAATATATAATTGATATTATACTGTGACATTTGATTTGTCAATGGGCAATGACTATGTTTTGATTTCATCTGACCCGACGGTTGTTGTTAGAAGGATATGATATTGGGTTAGATGATTCACAGATATGGAAATCATGTTGAAACAATGCAAATGCATCAGTATCACATAATGCTTTGTTACGAGAGTGTGAATGAATAACCTGGCGAGGAATTCATTGAATAAGAACATTCTTTGATTAAAACTTGTGACATGTAAAGACATCTCACTTTATGTTTTTCTTATTCCCAAATAACAAATAAGTTAGTGAAATAATAACTCAAGGTGTAAAACAGTATTTTACATTCCTCTTAGTTACTGATACACATGAAGGGTAATATCGTAAAGTACGCCGTGGATCGTGTGAAAAATTGTTTTGTCACATCAAACATAAAATATACGCATATGAACAAAGAGATTGTCAGTATTGGTCCTTTAGTGGAATCGACCACTATTAAGAATTAAAAGACGGAACAAGTTTGTGAACTTTTGTGTCCGATCTTTATTCTAAAGTTTTGTTCGTGTGGGTCCATGAGATCTCAATGATAGGCACTTGGAAAATTTTGATTTATATCGAGAAAATCATTTCTTTATAACTTAATAAATAATTAGTTACTAATTTTGTTTAATGAATCATAGAGTATTATTATATTGATAGAGTACTAATTTTGTCATGGATTTGACCCTGCTTCAGCCCATTTTAAAACTGTTTATAAAAGGCTCAAAAACCCTCATCACACTAAACCTAACCTAATTATTTTTGGCCAAGTTCTCTCCCTCCCCTTGTGTGACACTCAGCCGAATTCCCCAAAGAAAAGAGAAGAGAAGAATTTTCCTTCATCTCTTGATTCAATTCCGAGAGTTCATGAGAGCCCACCCTCTAGATCTCAATATATTCCTAGTGTTATATTGTGTATTCTAAACATGTGGTGTTTGATTAATTTTTTCTGGAATTTTTGTTTCTAAAATCTGTTGTAAAAAGCTTCCCGCCGGCCAGGATTCTCAACTAGACTCACTGTCCGGCCAAAATTCCACTCAGGCGTCCAGTCCGGCAAAAATCCTAGTCTGGCGACCAGGTCCTATCCGCAAGTTCTTTCTAGTCTGGCGAGACGCTCCCAGTCCGACAACCAGGTCCAGTCCGATCAGGTTCCAGTCCAGCGGTCCCAGGTCAAAGGCTCAAGTCAGGCAGCACTTCTTGTCCGGCGAACAGGTGTCCATGCGTTCTGTTTCCTGTCCGGCGAGGCTACCCAGTCCGGCGAAGGTCCTGTCCGGCGAGGCTACCCAGTCCGGCAAAGGTCCTGTCCGGCGAGGCATACTTCCCAGTCCAGCGAGCGCACGTCCAGCCCAATCTGGTGAGCCTGTTTCCTCCTTTTGATTTTGTTCCGCATTCGGACGATAGCGAGCAACATTTGGATTATTTATAAACTCAACTATAAGTATTTTCTCAACGATTTAGACTGCTAAATATTATATAAATTGTTTATATAGGTTGTTAGTGTGTTTAAATGTTGAGTGACGTGTTTTAATAACTTTTTTATGAACACTAAATAAATTTTAATGCCTAGGTCTTTTTAAGATATTAAAAATAGTTTTAATATGCTAGATCTAATTATATTTTTCCGCCACATAGGATGTGTTATATAATTAAATTGTTTAAATTGTTGAATAAATTCCAACAAAATTATAATTTTTCGGTTCAGAGAAACATGTTCAAGACTCACCTACTCTCGTATGGATATTCAGCTCTCAGTTCTCCGTGCCGGTTCTAGAGGTTCGATTCGGTCAATCTTCAAATCTTCACATGAGTATGAAAATAAATTATATAATTCGAGAACGAATTAATTCTACAAATTAAGTTCATTAAAATCTTAATCCTCTTCCAACGGACGAATCAAAACCCGAGTCCGAACCAAAATCTGATAACCTGTCATTTGCTTCCGAAATAAAACCATAGTCTCAGGGTTCATAAGATTTCCTTCAAGATTTTAGAAACTATAATGTATTCAATTTCTCTCTCCTAAAAATCTCAAATTTTGAAAACCCTTACAAAGTCCGAGACTCGATATTTCACATTAAGATTTACAAACGCACAAATTCATATTACAATCCTCTTAGGCCAATTACAGCATAACTAATCAGGTCATACTCGGTTAAATTTTAGATTCTCAAAACCCGAGCGTGTAACTCGATTCCAAGGCTTCTTGGCCAAAACAAACCGAAAATCAACTGATCCAGTTCCATAAAACAATTCAATTACAACTCCAGCTACATATACAACCCATTTCTAATACAGAATCGAATTAATCAAAAATCCCAAAATCTGACTCCAAAGAACCTTAATTTTCGAATCTAAAATCCTATCCAAACATCGATCTCATCAAATCGAACTCAATCAATGAAATTCCCAAAAATCACCAACGAACCCTAAATCCCCAGTTTGATTTCTGAATCAAATCAGTCAGGCCCAATCTGGTCTCACCTTTGACGTGGCTTCTCAAACCTTCGCACACACGAGCACAGATCATCGACGAAGACCCATGGTGAAGAATAGTGATGTAATGAGGAAAATGAAGAATAAAGGAGAAGAAGAAGAAAAGAGAGGGAGAAGAGTGATTGTCTTTGTATTGCAGGTTTTGTGCGCATAGGGAAAAGAGAAACAATCAAGAAGAAGAAAAGAAGGAGAAGGAAGGAGAGAGAAAGGAATTTTGGTGACGTGGCAAAGAGAAATGGCACACTTGGCAGCAAGAGAGAGATGGAGAAAGAAGGAGGTGGCTGTTGGTATTTATTTAACGATTAAACAATATTAATTATAACACACATCCTATGTGGCGGAAAATTAAACTAGTAACTTATATAACATTTATATAATTTTTATTTAATTATTTAATTGAGGGAATACTTACATAAAAGGTTGTAAACAACCTCGACGTTGCTAACTATCATCGGAATGCCACGTCACATCCAAAATGCAAGAAAACGCTCGCCGGAATGCCTGGGAACGTCTTCGCCAGACTGGGGAGAGTCGCCGGAATGGACGCCTGCGGGGAGCCTAGCCGAATTGGTGTTTTTCGCCTGACAGGGAGCTCGCCGGATTGGGGAGCCTCGCCGGACTGGGCACTTGCCGGATGGGAGACTGTCGCCGCACGGGGACACGCCTGACAGGGGAGACCCACCAGAATGCACGCTCACCGGACTGGGGATCTCTGGGACGCCTCGCCTGATAGCCTCGCCGGATTGCACTCGCCGGATTCGCCTCGCCGGACTGGAGCGCCTCGCCGGATTGGACCCGCCTGACTGATGCGCCTCGCCTGACAAGGATGCCTTCGCCGGAATGGAGATCCTTCGCCAGAATGGAGTGCTGGAGGCTGGGAGATCGCCAGATTGCGCGCAAAACGTCCTAGGGAATTTTTAGGAGGGCTGAAACCTTTTCAAAACAATTTAAAACCTCTAAAACAATTCACAAAATCATTCAAACACCACAAGTAATGAATCAACAATAATACACTAGGAAATTATTGAGATTATGAGTGTGGGCTCTTAAGAACGATTAAGAATCAAAGATGAAAGAATGAAAAACAATTTTTTTTTCTTTTGTTTGGGGATTTCGGCCGAGAAACACAAAGGGGAGAGAGAGTGTTGGCCGAAAATTAACTAGGGTTAGGGTTAAGTGATTAGGGTTTGTTTAGCCTTATTTATGCAGGTTATAAATGGGCTTAAGCTGGGTCAAATCCATGACCCTATTCACTTAGGGAATTCGGCCAAAAATCCTCTCCCCTTACTCGTCCACCTCTTTGAATTTTATTCCTAAACATATTTGATTTAATTTCTAAAATTAATTTAGAACTCTCATTCTTATTTAATGACACATCATTAAATATATTTCATAGTTATCGAATAAGTACGAAATGAGAAATAATTTATTTTCTTTTTCTAACATATTTGATCACTCGAGAATGTCATCATCAATATGATAACATTTTGTGATTCAATGAACAAAATAAATAACTAGTTATTTATTGAGTTTCAAGAAAATAACTTTCTCAGTATAAATCACAATTTATACTTAATGAGTAAATCAACTTTTTCAGTTCTTTTAATCTCTTCCAAGTGTCTATCATTGAGACCTCATGGACCCATATGAACGAAGCTTTAGAATAAAGATCGGACACAAAAGTTCACAAACTTTTTCCGTCTTTTAATTCTTAATATTGGTCGATTCCACTAAAGGACCAATATTGACGATCTCTCTGTTCATGTGCTTATCTTTTATGTTTGATGTGATGAAACACTTTCTCACACGATCCACAGAGTATATTACGATACTACCCTTCATGTGTATCAGTAACTGAGGGGAATGTAAGATTACTGTTTTACCCCTCTAGTTATTATTTCACTAACTCTTTTGTTATTTGTGAATGAGAAAAACATAAAGTGAGATGTCTTTACATGTCACATGTTTTAATCAAAGAATGAACTCATTCAATGAATACCTGGCCAGGTTTATTCATTCACACTCTCATAACAAAGCATAGTGTGATACTAATGCATTTGCATTGTCATTACATGAATTCCATATCTGTGAATCATGTAACCCAACATTACATCCTCGTGACACCAACAGTCGGGTCAGATGCAACTAAAAAATTAGTCATTGCCCATTGACGAATCAAATGTCACAAAGTGTAATGTCAATTACGTATTCACTTCAGGAATAAGGTAAGTATTATAATACTCCTTTAGTTGTGAACTTGAAGCCTCGGGTGTGTAAACAGTTTTGTCTCGAGCTTCTAATGTCACTGGTCTTGTTCAATATCTTCTATAAGATACCAAGTATGAATCATAGAGTCACAACTCTCTATATCACAAGATGAGATATCATGATTCATGCTAACATGTTGGGATTGGTGCCCACAAAGGAGATATTAGACATTAAGATACTTTATGTATTTATATTTTGTTGAAACATTGATATTAATAAATGTTCATTCTTTATAAGACTGTGTTTAGTTATGTTTTAGCTATGCTCTGAAACTGTCATCAACGAAAAGGGTGTTAAGTACAGACTTGACAAGATAACCCCTTGTGACAAGTTTGAAACCATTTGTTCGCAATCTAAAGATCGATAGAGCAATCGTATCTTATTATTGATTGTTAGCATGAATCATGATATCTCATCTTGTGATATAGAGAGTTGTGACTCTATGATTCATACTGAGTATTTTATAGAAGATACTGAACAAGACCAGTGACACTTAGAAGCTCGAGACAAAACTGTTTACACACTCGAAACTTCAAGTTCACAACTAAAGGAGTATTATGATACTTACCTTAATCCTGAAGTGAATATGTAATTGACATTGCACTTTGTGACATTTGATTCGTCAATGGGCAATGACTAAATTTTAGTTGCATCTGACCCGACTGTTGGTGTCACAAGGATGCAATGTTGGGTTACATGATTCACAGATATGGAATTCATGTAACAACAATGCAAATGCATTAGTATCACACTATGCTTTGTTATGAGAGTGTGAATGAATAAACCTGGCCAGGTATTCATTGAATGAGTTCATTCTTTGATTAAAACATGTGACATGTACAGACATCTCACTCTATGTTTTTTTCATTCACAAATAACAAAGGAGTTAGTGAAATAATAACTCGAGGGGTAAAACAGTAATTTTACATTCCTCTCAGTTACTGATACACATGAAGGGTAACATCGTAATATACTCCGTGGATCGTATGAGAAATTGTTTCTTCATATCAAACATAAAAGATACGCACATGAACAGAGAGATTATCAATATTGGTCCTTTAGTGGAATCGATCAATATTAAGAATTAAAAGTCGGAAAAAGTTTGTGAACTTTTGTGTCCGTACTTTATTCTAAAGCTTCGTTCATGTGGGTCCATGAGGTCTCAATGATAGACACTTGGAAGAGATTAAAAGAACTTGAAAAGTTGATTTACTCATTAAATATAAATAGTGATTTATATTGGGAAAGTTGTTTTTTTTTTTTTGAAACTCGATAAATAACTAGTTATTTATTTTGTTTATTGAATCACAAGATAACATCATATTGATGATGACATTTTCGAGTGATTAAATATGTTAAAAGAAGAAAACAAATTGTTTCTCAATTCGTACTTATTCGATAACTACGAAATATATTTAATGAAGTGTCATTAAATAATAATGAGAGTTCTAAATTAATTTTAGAAATTAAATCAAATAAATTTAGGAACAAAAATCAAAGACATGGACGAGTAAGGAGGGAGTGTTTGGCCGGTTTCCATTAAGTGAATAGGGTCATGGGTTTGACCCAGCTTAAGCCCATTTATAACCTGTATAAATAAGCTAAGAAACCCTAATCACACAAGGCTAACCCTAAGTGATTTTCGGCAACCTCTCTTCCTTTTCCCCTTGTGCAATTCTCGGCCAAAACCCCAAACAAAAGAGAGAAAATTGTTTTCCCCCTTTTCTTCTTTGATTCCTAATTGTTCTTAAGAGCCCACACTCTTGATCTCAATATTTTCCTTGTGTAATATTGTTGATTCATCACTTGTGGTGTTTGAATAATTTAGAAAACTGTTTTGGAATTTTTTAAAATTGTTTTAAAAAGGTTTCAGCCATCACAAAACACCCTAGGTCGTTTTCTGTGCATTCCGGCGACCTCCCAGCTCCCAGGAGCCCATTCCGGCGACCCAGATCCAATCCGGCGAGGGCTACCAGTCAGGCGGATCCAATCCGGCGAGGCAGAGGCAATCCGGCGAGGCAGATCCAATCCGGCGACTCTGTCTGTCAGGCGAGGAGATCCAATCCGGCGAGGGCAATCCGGCGAGGGCATTCCGACGAGGGCAATCCGGCGAGGTCATCAGGCGAGGGGTCCCAGTGATCTCCAGTCCGGCGAGAAGTCCCAGTCCGGCGAGGCTCCCAATCCGGCGAGGTCCCTGTCAGGCAGGTCCCTGTGCGGCGACAGACTCCATTCCGGCGAGGATCCCAGTCCGGCGAGGTCACCCATTCCGGCAGGCTCCCTGTCAGGCGAGAAATCCCAGTCCGGCGAGGCTTCCAGGGGCTGTGCAATCCGGCGACAGCTTCCATTCCGGCGAGGACGCTGCTGAGCATTCCGACGAGCTTTTTCTCGGGATTTGGGCGTGACGTGGCATTCCGGAGTTAGCTAGCAACGTCATAGTTGTTTACAACTATTTACGTAAGTCTTTCTCAATTAAATAATTATATAAATGTTATATAATTTATTATTATTTGATTGAGCTTGTGAATTATAAATTGTTTATAATTACTTAATAAATTTTAATGCCTTAGGTTGTTAAATATATTAAAATTAGTTTTAATATATTAGATCTAATTATAATTTTCCGCCACATAGGATGTGTTTTATAATTAATATTGTTTAATTGTTAAATAAATTCCAACATAACAATCATTAATAAGATTCGATTGCTCTATCGATCTTTAGATTGCGAACAAATGTTTCAAACTTGTCACAAGGGGTTATCTTGTCAAGTCTGTACTTAACGCCCTTTTCGTTGATGACAGTTTCAGAGCATAGCTTTAAACATAACTAAACACAATCTTCAAAAGAATGAACATTTATTAATATCAATGTTTCAGCAAAATATAAATACATAAAGTATCTCAATGTCTAATATCTCCTTTGTGCACACCAATCCCAACAGTGGCCAAATTATGGGTCCCATGTGGAAGGAAGAGATAGGGTGAGAGAAAGGTCACTTACACGTGGAAGAAAAAGAAAGAGAGGGAGAAATACGATGGGGCACGCATGAGGTAGAGAGAGAGAAAGAGAAAGATAGGGTTTTACAGGTTTATACTAACTCGGATGGTTCATTGCTAGACATAAAGCTCGTGTGGTGGCTAAGGGATATGTTGACGAGGGGGAATGTATTGTATTGATACTTTTTTCCTGGTAGCTAAACTCGCCACTATCAAAGTTCTTTTAGCGTTATCTGCGTCACAAAATTGGATATTTGCCTCACAAAATTGGATATTTGCACAATTAGATATTATAATGTATTACTTAATGGTGATTTGTTTCAAGAAGTGTATATGAATTTACCACCGGGTTATGTTGTTCAGGGTGAGTCTCACAGTGTCAAACAAGCAAGGGTTTGTAAATTGTTAAAATAAATATATGGTTTGAAACAAGCCTCGAGACAATGAAATATAACTTTCACCGCACCTATAATTTCTTTTGGTTTTACTCAGTCTAAATCCAATTATGCGTTATTTTTTTGTGGTTCAGGAAATGATTTAATGATTTTGTTACTCTATGTTGATGATATAATCCTTGCAGGTCCAAATCAGTCAAGACTTAGAGAAGTAAAGGAAAAACTTGATTCAGAATTTAAATTACGGGATTTAGGTCCTTTGAAAAAAAAATTGGGTTAGAAATTTCAAAATTTGTTAATTTTATTGTAGTGAATCGACTACAATATACTTTGCAATTACTTGAAGATTATGGTTTTCTGGATTCAAAACCGGTTCATACACCTATGAATCCGATAATTGTTTTAACCAAAGATGATAACAATTTGTTAGAAGATGTAACCCATTATAGAAGCCTCATTGGCAGATAGTTATATTTAACCATAACACGCCCATATTTCAGTTTTCCGTACATGCTTAGTTTTTACAGACTCCTATATCAATGCATTTAAAAGTTGTTCATCATCTACTCTGATATTTAAAAATATTTCCTGGACAAGGGTTGTTCTATTTAACTTCGTCGTCAACGCAGCTCAAAGCCTTCTCGGATACTGACAAGCTACAATGTCGTTCTTGGTGATGCACTAGTGGTGTGGAAGTCGAAGAAATAGAACAAAATATAGAGCATTAGCTACTAAAACCAGTGAGCTGCTTTGGTTACAATAGCTGCTTTTCAATTTTCAAGTTCAACAATCACCACCTTTTTTGTTACAATAGCTGCTTTTCGATTTTCAAGATCAACAATCAGCACCATTAGTGACAATCAAGCGGCTGTGTACATAGCCTCAAACCCTGTTTTCCAAGCATATAGAAATTGACCTCTATTTTGTGAGGGAGCGTGTTCAGCGTGGGCCGGTTAAGCTATTACCGACCAGGACTTAGCATCAAGTCGCATATGTTTTTACTAAACCTCTTGTAGCTCTGGGTCTAAGAAATATTCTGTCCAAGATGTCAATAAAGTACATTTATCTTCCATCGGATTCTCATCCTCAATAAATATAGCTGAAAAACCAAGAAGCAAAATTGCACGTCATTATGTTGAGAATAAAACAAGATTTAACGCGACTTGTACAAAGTAAATTCATACCCAAAGGTCCCCATTACACGTGTGTATTTGAATCTAGCGCTAACTTGATAAGACAAAAGTCTGCAACATGAACAACATTACGGAGAAGAACTTCACACATTAATTGAAGAGAAGAATTGTCTTATAATGAAAATTCTACAAATAAATTAAAGTAAAGCGATGTGGCATTTTTTTTTTAGTTTAAAAACCACTACCAAAACAATCTTTTAAGTAAGTTGGAAAAACATAAAATTTTAAAAATATTATATGTGAGCAGGCATAATATAATTTACCTGGTCATCGTAATTGGTATCCAGAAGGATGTTAGATGACTTAATATCCCTGTGGATGATACGAGGATGGCCTGAGAAAGAAATGGAAAAACATATGAGATATATGTACTCTTAAGCAATAGAGTGACCATAAAATATAATCCTGTAAGCGACTAACAATCTTCGTGTAAGTAAGCGATTCCTCGAGCTGCCCCAACAACAACTTTGACTCTGATTCCCCGAGCCATGACTGGAATGTCGGTACCTGCAGATACAAAACTAGATATAAGAACATTAGAGGAACAAACCATAGAGGTAAGGGAAAATGCTTTCTTGCTTGGAACATATGAGGTCATGAAACTTGATCCTCACCATGAAGATGGTGGTGAAGAGTATCGTTTGCGACAAAATCATAGACGAGCAGCCTTTGATGCTCGGATATACAATAACCCACGAGAGAAACCAAGTGACGGTGATGAACTCGGCTGATAATCTCTACTTCGGCCTTGAACTCACGCTCGCCCTGTCCGCCGCCAATCTTCAGCTGTTTCACGGCAACCACTCTCCCATCCACAAGCACACCTTTGTACACACACCCGAACCCACCTTCGCCCAGAAGGTTGTGATTCGAAAACCCGCTTGTGGCCTGGATTAGTTCTTCGTACGTGAACCAAGACTTCGAATTGTTCACTCCACCATCCGGTGGTGAATATATATCGCTACCGGAACGACTTGCCATTCTAAGTGGAGCCGGTGATTGAGGCCTTAAAAACAATGAATCTGGAGTACAAAGAAAGCGGATTTTTAACAGCAAGCAACGTAATCAACATATCCACCAGAAGTATATTTCACTCTTATAAGCATAATAATTAGCAATGTTGGAAATCAGTTAAAATTTAACCTATTGAATTAAGAAACATATCTAATATGACAAAATTTAAAAATTTCAATCCTAATGTGTGAAACTCACTTCGTAATATATTAAACAACCATAACAATAAAAACAACCTAACATGTCAATAAATTTCTAAACATGTAATCAATCAATCTAGACACAAGCACAATCCTATAATTAATTATAGAATTAAATCAAAGAACAAATATGAGAAAACTTATGGTTGTCGTCGATAACTTCACGAGTCGTACTTCCGTCTTCAATGAGTGAGATCCGGATCTGGATCACGCGTCTAACTCCTTGGGACTGTCCTCCTCTTTATGCGTGTGCGCGTGCACAACTAATAAATTAGCCGGCCTCCTTGATTTCTCTTGATGAACTCGGCTGATCTTTCCTTCTAGGGGATATGATGTGTCACGACTAAGGAAGGGGAAATCACTCAAACTACCACGAAATGGAGTCAACAAAAAGATCTCAAAATTTTAGTGAGATTAATAGGGTGAGCTCTTCTATGAACAAGATGAAGGGAATGATTACTAAAAAAAATAGAGGAAAGAAAAACTCGTTTTTCTTCAAGCTAGAGTTCGGCCAAGAAAAGGCCAAAACAGCTTAGGGTTTGAAGAACTTCTCTCTCTCTCGCTCTAGGCAAATTTGGCCAAGAAGGGAGACTCTCTCTCTAGAACTAGATACTCGGTCATAATGAATTAATTACGGTTGAGAGTGAAGTTCGTGTCTATTTATTCAAGTGATAACGGGCCTAGATCAAGTTAAGCCCATTAAGCCAACTTAAACTCGTTAATCCTTTTAATGAGTTTACACAATTTTGCAGCCCAAAAATCATCATCTATGGCTGGCCAACATCGTTATATTTTCACTTTAAATTTACTTGATTTATTTCTAAAATATTATTTAATTAAATTAGAAAATCTCATCGATTTAGTGACAAGTCATCAATCCTCGTCATACTATGCAAACAAATACGATACGAGAAATTATTTCTTTTCATCTTTTACTTATATAAATTCCAAAATTGAATTCTTATCAGTATAATTATATAATTCGAATTATTAAATAAATGTAACTAAAAATAACTAATTATTTATTTAATTACAAAAGAAATAATCATTATAGTGTAAATCACAATTTATATTCAAGGATAAAATCAACTTTTCTTTGTTCACTAAAATCTCATCCAAAAATCTATCACTAAGACCTGATGGACCCACATTAACGAAGCTTTAGAATAAAGTTCGGGGACAAAATTTCACAAACTTTTCTCGACTTTTAATTCTTAATATTGGTCGATTCCACTAAAGGGCCACTATTGAACATCTCTAAGTTCACATGCGTTTATATTGCGTTTGATGTGATGAAACTATTATTCACACGATCCACAGTGTATTTTATGATATTATCATTTGTATGTATCATTAACTCATAGGAATGTAAAATTACCATTTTACCCGTGAGTTATTATTTCACCAGCTTCTTTGTTATTTGTGAACGAGAAAAAGATAAGGTGACATGTCACAACATATTACATGTTTTATTCAAAGAATGTTTTATTCGTTGAATACCAGGCCCGATTTATTTGCTAACACTCTAATACCAAAGTTATTGGCAAATATGCCTACAAGAAGATTATTTATTTATATATTGATGTAATGTAAATATTTATAAGTCCTTATTGTAATTGATGATTAAATTAATAATAGTTGAAACGTTCATTCATTCATTTTTTGTTTGTTTGAAGATTTATGATATTAAATAGTCTTAGAATCCTTAATCAAACCTAACAATATATGAAGAGACAAATGTAAATTTGCGTGAAGAAACTCTTCATGATTTTGGTTAAAATGAAATATTCGCAATCTAAAGATCAATGGACTATTGATCCTAGTATGATTGTTGGAAGAATCTATGATGTCTAGTTACGAGGCATAGAGAGTTAAGAACTCTATAGTTCTTCTAGTGTATCTTTTGAAGATACTGAATTGACCAGTGCACATTTAGAGACAATGCAAGAACAAACCATTTAACCTCTTCTGTCTGAACTCACTATGTATGAATTGCATCGTGCTTACCTAAATCCTGAAATGAGACACATCATTCCATAGCTTTAATATTCTCATTTGAGAAAGTCAAATGCTAGATCCACTAAGTGATCTAGACTAGACTAATTGGTGAGATATTCTAGATGTCATGAACAAACTTTGTGAAGTGCTCATAGATATGGAATTCATGTACAAGATTGCTGAAATGCAATGTATATCAGCTCATGCTTTATTACTTGGATTATGAATAAATAAATCGCGCGGTATCCAAAATTAAGTAGCGATTTTATTTGGATGAAACAATGTGTTTGTTAGCTCCTCGCCAATACATTGTTTTAAACTTATTCACAAATAACAAAGGAGTTGAGGAAATAACAACTAGAAGGGGTAAAAGGGTAATTTTATAAATCCCATCGTTGATGATATTCATGAAGGTTAAACATAGATAACATTCAATGGATCCGCTCAATTTAATTTAGTTGAATTTGAGTAGAAAATAAATTCATTTGCACCGAGAGATTGTCAGTGTCAACTCATTAGTGGAGTCAGTTGACATTAAGCTAATACTCGGAAAAGGTTTGTGAAATTTTGAGTCTGAGTATTGTAGCTCAAGCTTTCTTCACTTGGATCTATAAGGTCTCTATTACAGGTCATTATAGCATGATTGTTAAACTAGAAGATAAGTCAAAATAAGTTCAAGAGTTGAACTAGACGTTTTCTCGAAAAATGTCTAAAGGGTCTTTTTGTCCACATGGACATAAAATGATGTGAATGTTAAAATAACATTTTGAATATTTTCATGTGATGGAAATATAAATTAGCTTCTAAAGCCGAGAATTCGTTTGAGGCATTATGAAATTAATTTCATTATTTGTGCAATATTAAATCTTACAATAGGTATTTTAAGAATTGTCTTAAACGAAATAAGGAAGCATCTAGATGCCCTTCCCTGGGTGTTGAATTTGGCCAAGATACATCAAAGAGGAGATGATTTTTTGCCTTTAATTATAAAGATAATTAACCAAAAGGAAAAGAGGAAATAAATTTCTTTGAGAAGGAAATAAATAAACTAAGTGAGGAAACAAATTTTCCTTCACTCATGCTAGGGATGGCCGGCCATGTACAAGGGGGAAGAGGCGAGAAAATCAAATATTGTGTCATGAATGTACAATTTAAAAGGGTTATTACCCTTTCTTGATTTTTCTTCTCTTATAAATAGAGCCTCGCATAGAGATGTGAAAATAAGCATTATTGCTCTTGTGCTCTCTCTTTTTGGCCGACCCCTTCCCTCTCTCTCTCTCTAAAATCCTATTTTATTTTTGGTACCTAAGTCCTCATTAGACTTAGGCTTAATTACCTCTTTAGCTCATAAAATTATTCTTGAGCTATTGTGTTTAATTGTGCCCACACATAAATCCTTCTAAACCTCTATAGACTCATGTAATAGAAACCTTAGGTTTCTCGAGTTCAAGTTTAGGTGTGAAGGTAACGAGGAAGAGACGATCTACCTTTCTCAAGGCTCATCCAATATCATGTTACAAGAAAGGTTAGTATTCAAGTAATTTTGAAATAATGTTTATACATATATATATATATATATATATATATATATATGTTCATGGACTTTGTCTAGGTTAGTAAAAACTGTTTTACTTGCAAAGAAATTTTTATATTGCACCATTAATGTGTTAATGATAAATTTTTCTTAACCATTGACCTATTCCAACAAAGCATGGTGTGATACGCGTAGCATTCTTATAACACAAATTCCATATGGTGAATCACATAATTAACAAAAAAATAATATGACACGAACCGTCGGGTCAATAAAAACTTATTTAGACATTCTCCATTGACTCAAATGTCATAAAGTGTCACAAGAAAATATATATTCACTTCAGGATTTAGGTAATTGCCAAAATACCACTCGTATGTGATTGTGAAGATTCGAGTGATTGAACAGTTTTATCTCAAATTTCAAAGTGTCACAGGGCTTGTTCCATGTCTTCATCAAGACATCCAGAATAAATTCCAGATTCACAACTCTTTATATTACAAGATAATTTATCGTTAATTTATTCAAATAATCATTAAAAACATACGATTGCTCAGTCGATCTTCAGATTGCGAACTATTATTTTAAACTAGTCATAAGAAGGTACATTGTCATGTCTGTATTTAGCACTTCTTTCATTGATGACAGTTTAAGGGCGTAGACATACATGCATAAACATAATCTTAAATAAGAATTGATATTTATCTTTATTTAACTTTCAGCAAAAAAGAATACAAAATGTATTAAATGTCTTATATCACCTTTGTGGGCAAAAATCCCAACAAACTCCCACTTGACTCAAATGAGATGTGAACAATCTTTCAGTCCTAAGCCTTCTAGGTGTCCCTCGAAAACTTCACTCTTGAAAGACTTCGTGAAGGGATCAACAAAGTTGTCCAACGTTGAGATCTTCATCACTTCTGCATCTCCTATGTTGACAATATCTCGCACTAGGTGACATTTATGTTTTATGTGTTTTGAGCTCTTGTGACTTCTTGGTTCCTTACAGTTAGCAACATCCCCACTATTATCATAATAAAGTGTAATGGGTACATAAGGAATTTCCTAAGCTAAACAGCCTCTTTTGCAGCTTCGCAAGCCGCCACATACTCGGCTTCCATGGTTGAGTCTGCAACGCAAGATTTCTTTATACTCCTCCAGATCACAGATCCACTATTCATGATGAACACAAATCCTGAAGTGGATTTTTGGAATCCTTATCCGCTTGAAAATTTGAGTCGGTATATCATTTCATAGTTAGATCATCACCTGAGTATGAAAACATATACTTTCTCGTTCTCCGGAGATACTTGAGAATGTTCTTGACAACAACCCAGTTCTCAGGTCCAGGGTCTGATTGGAATCTACTCACCATGCCCACTGCGTAAAAAATATCTGGTCTAGTGCAAAGCAATGCATACATGAGACTTCCTACGGCCGAGGCATAAGAACTATGTCACATGTCCTCTATCTCTTGAGGAGTCTTGGGGGATTGCTCACTAGAAAGATCCACTCCATGTCAGAAAGGTAGCTGTCCATTCTTGGAGTCTTGCATACTGAAGAAATCCATTTTCTTATCAATATTAGATGCCTGAGAACGCACTAACTTTTGGTTCTTTCGATCCGTAAAGATTTGAATCTCCAAAATATAAGCCGCTTCTCCAAGATCCTTTATTTCAAATTGCTTTGACAACCATATCTTAACCTCTGATAACTTTCCTACATCATTCCCTATGAGCAGTATTACATCTACATATAGGACCAGGAAAACCACTTTGCCATCGTTTATCATCTTATAAACACATGGCTCATCTACTGACTGATCAAAGTCGTAGCCTTTTACAGTCTCGTCGAATCTGATATTCTACGACCTAGATGTTTGCTTATAGTCCATAAATGGACTTTAGCAACTCGTAAACCTTGTGCTCCTAGCCTCTCTCAATAAACTCGTCTAGTTGAGTCCTGTAAATGCGCTCGTCAAGATTACCATTCAGAAATGTAGTCTTCACATCTATCTGTCGTATTTCATAATCTAGGGATGCATCAATGGATAAAAGCGTGCGGATAGACTTCGGCATCGCGACTGGAGAAAAGGTATCCTCATATTCTATACCTTCCTTTTGGTGAAATGCATCGCCACAAGTCGTGATTTAAATGTCTCTACATTTCCGTCCGATCATATTTTCTTCTTGTAAATCCATTTCCATCCAACAGGTTTAATACCTTCTGCTGGATCTACAAGTTTCTAGACCTCGTTGACATACATCGAATGCATTTCAACATTCATGGCTTCTTTCCAAAGGTTTTCTTCGAAACCTTACATCACTTTGGAAAATGATACCGGATCATCTTCCTCTTTGTATGCGACAACTGTGTAAGCTTCTCCGATAAACATGTATCATTTAGGTTGTCTCACAATCTTGTTACTCCGACGAATCACAATAGGCTCACGTTCCTATTGTGGTTCTTTCAGTGTTGGGGTACTGCATTTCCTTAAGCACAAGTCTGCTTCTCCGTACTGCATTCTTCATACTATTGTATTATTATTGCGGAAAGTTTAAATAAATTTAAATATTCATTGTTATTTAAGATTGTGTTTATGCATGAATGTCTACGCCCTGAAACTGTCATCAACGAAAGAATTGCTAAGTACATACTTGACAAGATACCTTCTTATGAGCAATTGTATTTGAGTAATGATTGCTTGAATAAATTATCGATATCTTATCTTGTGATATAGAGAGTTCTGACTCTGTAATTTATTCTTGATATCTTGCAGAAGACATTGAACAAGACCTGTGACAATTTGAAGTTCGAGATAAAACCATTTAATCACTCGAAACTTCAAAATCACATACGATGGGCATTTTGGCAATACCTAAATCCTGAAGTGAATACATATTTTCTTTTAACACTTTATGACATTTGATTAGTCAATGGGCAATGCCTAAATTCAATTTCATTGACCTGACGATTGGTGTCATAATGTCGTTGTTTTTTAATTATGTAATTAACAAACATTGAATTTGTGTTGCAAGAATGCTAAGGCATTAGTATCACACCATGCTTTGTTATTAGAGTGTCGGCGAATAAACCGAGCCTGGTATTCAACGAATAAAATATTCATTGAATAAAACATGTGACATGTTGAGACATTTAACTTTGTGTATTTCTCGTTCACAAATAACAAAGCAGTTGGTGAAATAATAACTCAAGGTAAAACGATAATTTTACATTCCTCTAAATTAATGATACACGCAAAGGGTAATATCGTAAAATACACTATAGACCATATGTAGAATAGTTTTATCTTATCAACCAGAACTATAAACGCATCTGAACTTAGAGAGTTTCAATATTAGTCCTTTAGTGGAATCGACTAATATTAAGAATTAAAAGTCATAAAAAATTTGTGAACTTTTTTTTTCCGGACTTTAATCTAAAACTTCGTTTATGTGACTCCATAAGGTGTCAATTATAGACTCTCGGACCATATTAACTAAACCAGAATAATTAATTTTCTCATTGAATGTAAATTGTGATTTATAGTATGAAAATTATTTTCTTTATAATTATATAAATAATTGGTTATTTATTGTATAATTATTTTTATAATAATAGTATTTAAGGATTCAAATAAATAAAAGATGAAAATAAATATTTTATCATTTCGTACTTGTTTGCATAGTATGAACAGAATTAATGACATGTCATTAAATCAATGATATTCTAATTTAATTAAATATTCGTTTAGAAATAAATCAAATAAACTTGGAGGATAAAAATAATATTTTGGCCAGCCATAATTAATGACATGTCATTAAAAGGATTGTTGGGATTTAGTTTGACTAGTGGGTCATTATCTGAATTTGACTTAACTAAAGCTCATCTTTTCATATATAAAAGGAGGTTTTCTCTCGATAAACCCTAATCCAAATCATAATACTCCGCCAACCCCTTCCCCTTGTGAGAGTTTCGGCCGAGATATACATAGAGAGAGAGAGTGAGAGGAATTTTTTTTTTCCGAAAGTTGTTCCTTTATCCTTTGATTTTTCTCCTTCTCCCGTTGTTCACATAAAGAGCACTCTTGATCTTCCAAATATTCCGAGTGTATTATTGTTGAATCCATTGTGGTAGTTTGTGTGAGTTTTAGACTACAGGGCTAGCCACTACCTTTCAAGACGCAAGTGGAAATCCGACAATGAAGGCAGGCGCGAGCGCGAGGCCAGTTCGGCGAGGTTAGGCACACGCGTGAGGCTTCCATTCTACCGAGGTCAAGCACATGCAGGCAGGCCACTCCGACGAGGGATAGATGTACGAGAGAAGCTTCCCAATCCGACAAAGATCAGGCGCGCGGAGAAGGCGCGCAACGAAGGCACACGATCAGGCTGCTCTCCGACGAGGCAGGGCGCACGCACGCAGGTTGCTCTCCGGCAAGGCGAGGCGCACGTGACCATGCTACTCTACTGCAAGGGTAGGCTTCATGGGGCGAATATAATTGAGGTTGCTTAGATGGGAATAATCATGAATTCCCTTTTGATTGACTTCATATAGTATATGTCAAACTATATAATGAACCAATTGACATATGGAATGTATCAGCTTGTGAATGAATTACAGACTTCCGAGTCTATCACTAGACTTGGGAAGAACAAAGGGTCAGCTCTCTATGCTGACAAGAGTTCTTCGCCTAAAACCAAGAAGAAGTGGAATTCTGGTGCTGAGTCAGCTAAGGCACATCTGAATACTTCTAAGGGGAGAGGTCTCGCTAAGAAGGAAAAGAGCAACTTCAAGAGAAGTCGAAAAGGAAACGAAAAGAAGCAAGAAAGCGTTGGTAAATGTTACCACTGCGACGTAGAAGGCCATTGGAAAAGTCATTGTCCTTTGTACTTGGCCGATCTTGAGAAAAATAAGAAGAATGCTGGTATGGTACCTTAATATTCATGATTAAAGTTATCCCCAACGTGTTTTGAGGATAATTATTCATGAGCATAATTCTTCTCTTGTTGCAGAGTAGATCTTCTGGAACACAAGAGTATTGATGACCTTGCCGAACAATGTCGGATTCAAACCCAAATTATGAAGAAGCTCATGCTCCATTTGAAGATATAATTTCTCGCTAGTTTTATTACTTTCATTTTTGGATTTTCTTTAACATGGTATATCTCATTTAATAATCCAAGATTTCCTAGACTGTAGCATTTATGGTTATTCCATATTGGATGAATCTTTATTTCCTTATGTTTTATTACATTATTTATGAACACATGGTTGTGTCATTAAATATTTCTTTATATGACATTTGATTATGCATAAATGCTTATGCCCTTTAGTTGAAGATATAGGATATGAATGACATATTTTTCCGTTCATATACTATATAGAAGCAGAATATATGTTCTAAGTCATTATCTCTATTATAATTGTAATTATTTCTTATTGGTTCATTAAATTATTATATCAAATATGTTTTATTAAGAACTATTTGGAGACTCAAAAAGCGTCTAAATAATTATTACATTTATTCGACAATAGTTTGTGAATTGATGAATTAGTGGTAGCCTCCTTAATCGGAACCTAGTCACTAATGTTCATATTGATTGAGTTGGAGCATCCTTGAATCGAGCCTAGTCACTCTAGTTCAATGATTGAGCAGGAACATCCTTAATCGTAATCTAACTACTCTATTCCATTGACTTGTTGAGAGCATCCTTAAATGGAACATAGCAACTAAATAAATATTATTGAGTGATGCATCCTTAATAGGATTCTAGTAACAATTGTTCAATAAAATAGTGATAGCTTTGTTTAAAGAAATCTAGCCACTTGTTGTTCAATAAATAGCAACATCATTGAAGATGGCTTCCTTAACCGGATTGTATCTGCTATTACTCAATCATTAAAGTGGAAGAGGAATCGTTGATTATCTTGCCACATAAATCAGTGAATTGAAAGGAATGATAATTAACAATTGCTTTGCAATAAAATAATAACGTAGTGGGAACATCCTAGCAAGGATCCGTGTTACTCTCATCAACATTAACTTTCCTTAAATGGAAAGATATGATCTGGAGATAACACTCTTAATTAAACTAACTTATCTAAAGTTATTAGTCCATATTTTATAGATCTGCTTGTTAAGAAGGAATAGAGAGATCTCCAAATGGATTAATGAAATGGTTTGAGCTTGAATAAGCTCTAAAGGATTGAGCCCTTAAGGAGATTCATTGTAAATCATGATACTTTTCTTTATGATACCACGAACCACTTCATTTGGGATCTTCAAGAATGAAAATATTTTGTACTTTGAGGATAAAGTACCAATAACTTAAGACGTGGATTGAAGTGTTATACTACCAACCTTTTGAAATATGAAAGGTGTATTCCAAGTAATTAAGAAACTAATTGTGATTGTACATGGATGTTTGTTATAATCAATTTTTTTGAAAATGATCGATAAGTGTAGATCCTAAACATGTGTCATGAATGAAGTCGTCACTATTGTAGTTGTAGACCTCATTATAACACAAGTAAATTGATTGAGCTAACTTTTTCTAATGTTTAATTTAGAAACGACAAGCTCGTTCATTTATGTCTCAAACATACTTATTTGGTATACGGTATGAGCTCAATGTTGAGGCTGTAGACATTGTCTTTGAAAGGACTAATAATTAGACTTTAGACAATGTCAAATTTTTGAGAATTAGATAATGTGTTGTAAACTCTGTAATTATGGAAATAGTGAAGCAAGGATGGACTATAAATAACCAAATAATGGAAAAAGGTCAATAGAATTGTTATTAAAACACGTTTGATAAATATCTCATTATGTCTAGGGTTTGCAACCGCAATCTCAACACGGCCAGATTGTCAAAATCAAACTTTTCATTCCTAAAGATCTTTGCGTTGCGAAGGAACCAGAATGAATCAACCACTATAATAGCTGTGAAAATAAAGGTGTCCTTAGTTAAGTAGGAATTGTCTTCATTATTATTTTCCATCTTCAAGACCATCTCTCCACTTAGCACACTCCCAAGACTTACCCCTGCCTGCAATTAATTACAGCCTGTCTGCTAAATCACACTCGGAAAATATGTGTATCATCCAGTCTTGGTGGGAATTGCAGAAACAACACGAGGTCTCCACTGTACTTTGTCTTATTGTTTGAATTTTACGAAATTAAATCTCAATTTTGTACCTAACGATTTAAATATATGTTATTGAACACAAAAACATACACACGACTCCACAACAACACAATTAACTCTAGTTCTTAAGAATGTATTACTATAATTTAATTCAATAACATACATAACTTAACCGTTCTCATCGAAAACAACATTTAATTCAATCTATGTCATCATAATCCATCGAAAAGTTTGCGGTTAAATTTTTTTACTTCTAAACCTAAGCTCCAAACCATCAAATAATTCTGGTTAACAACTCTATACTAAGTTTAAACATTAACAAATCATTCAAACTGTAGAAAAAAATGAATTATAGAGTGAAAAAACAATATTATTTGTGTCATTTCATTACTGCGTTAGATTTTGAAGAAAAAGAATGCCTTTGGCCGAAAATTATCGGAAGACCGTCGAATGTTAGCGGAATCTTTTGCAAGAGAAGAATCGAATATAAAAAGAAATGGTGTGAATATATATAAATTTATTCACATTGAAAGCATTTATATCCAAAATTAAATAAAAATATTAATTTCAAAAAAATTATCATAAGACATGTAAGTTTGATATTAAAAAATATACCATTTTAGGGTATTTTTCAAATATAGGTAACTATATTATAGGCAATTTGATTTTACCCAAAGTTTTGTAAATAAGTCCGAAATACCGATCAACATTTGTTATATTATTTTTTATAGGAATTAATCAAAAATACTTTTCTCACCTACTTCTTACCGCATATTATTTAATATACGTAAGAGATCAATATCAGTAAACAAATACCAAAAATCGAGGACACAACAGTCGCTAGTAGTGATGGTTTCCATCAATTGAGGCATTTTAGTTTCAATCAATAATTTTCAAAAAAAAATATTAAAAGCTCTTTTTATACGAAACGTTAGAAAATCAAATAACACAAATAAAAAAGGAGACAAAATCAATCAAATCTTCAACTAATTATTGGTGTAGGACGGTTTTCGTAAACGAAGGTGGAGTTCCTGATATTTCTCTAATCTGTTTATTTTATTTATTTTCAAATCGCGATTTTAGTTATGGATTCAAGGGTTTTTTTCGGATTCGTTTCATGATTTGCGGTATGGATCTATTTTGTATAAGAAATTTTATGGATTTGTTGTATTTAATTTCTATTTTGAAGCATTTAGCTTGTAAACGTCTTGTAATGGAGTATTTGTGTCAGAAGATATATCTATAATGTCATTTAGAAAGGAAAATGTTGTTGTTGGTGTGCTTTGTCGTTTGTCATTTTGTTCTTGTTTGATAAAAATATGTGTATATCTATGTAAACATCAATGTTGTTCATGTTAGGGATATTTTCCAGTATGGCGAATGAATAATTAATGAATTCGATAATAAGATTACTCTATTAGCATTATATGACCAATGAGTTGAGTTTTAAATAATTATAATCAATAACAATTATATTCAATAGACTCTGTATTAAAATGAGTCACGTGTTGGACATCTGGGTTCGGACGGTGAGCTAAAACAAGGTCGATGACTGGTATATTACTGGAAAGCTATATCAAAAGTCATATATATGGAACACATGGGTGAGGTTGGTCATCTTGTGGAAGCATTCTACAATTGTGGTAAGTGTACGAATTGGACAGGTCTTGGTGTCGAAGTGTCGTTTAAGGACCGCTACGACACACTAACGAGGCCACTATGATGGTCACTGTGATTCTTGATTTAAATCCTAAAGTGATCATGGACACTAGGTCATGTTACTGAACTCTTTGATTCATTCGCTAAAGGCTAAGCATGCCAATCATATTTTATGTCTTGGGACTTTTCTCATATCATGATTCGAGTGGAAAGTGATTCAGATACAGAATCCAACTTTCCAGAAAGAAGGTTAATGTTCACTCACATTGTTAGGAATATCTCCCACTTGAAGATGACGTATGAATAATTACTGAATCGATAATTATATTATTATATAAGCATTATATGATTAGTGGGTTGAATTCTAAATAATCAATTAGAATCAATAATAACTATCTTCTATAGCCTCCGTATTAAAGTGAATCACGTGATGGGCACTGAGTTCGGGCGGCGTGCTAAAACAAGGCCGATGACTGATATACGCCTAGAAAGCTATATCGAAAGTGACCTGGACAAGCCTTGGGGTAGATGTGTCGTTTAAGGACCATTACGACACACTAACCGAGGCCACTATGATGGTCATCGTGAGACTTGATCTAAATCTTGAAGTGGACATGGACACTGAATCATATATTTGAGCTCTTTAACTCATTTGCTAAAAGGCTATTCATGCTAATCACAGTTTATGTCTTGGGAGTCTTCCACTGGAAGTCTTCTCAAAGCATGACTCGATTTGGAAGTGATTTACAGATACGGAATCCAGCCTCCTTGAAAGGAGGTCAATCTTCACTCACCTAATGGTTAATTACATAACCGATAGATTGCTAGCACTTTCAAAGTAAGTTAATGTTCAAAAGAATCTTTCGATGGGGAAGCAACAATGCTTAGGGCTGATATGTATCAAGAGAAATATAACAGAATAAATTGACTTCTCTTTGCACGGGTAGAACCTAGAGATTGATCACGAACTGACTATATCAGTGACACTCGTCACGATCAGTAAATATAATTCGTATTAAAGATGGGTTAAGTCTTTGATTACACGGTAGAGTATTGATAAAGACTAGACGAATCGATGAGAAAAAAGATATAGGAATTTATCATCTTTTTCATCGAATTCGTTAACCTTCTACTACTAGGTCCATATTCCCCGTTTCAGCTCTGATAAAAGCGGAAAAGAACTTCTGAATAATAATATTATTCATTATTTAATCTCACTTGCTGTAATAGTGTTTGACATCATTAATTCTGGAAAACGGGTATTCGCATAATTAAATAAATGTTTATGGCATAATTGTATATTTATTGTTGGACCAATTAAATAAATAATTAATTGGATTTTGGACTTTTGAATTTGAATTTTGAACTAGGCTTAGCATAAGGAGTTGGCCGAAAATCCCCTACGGATATGCCCTAGGGGTTGGCCGAACTTTATCCCCCTTCTCTCCTTGGATTTCTCTCTTAGGAGAGAAATTCTCAACCATAGATATTGACCTGATGGATGAGAGAGAATTTAGATTCACAGTTGAGATCTAAAGGACCAGATTAAATTCAGAGGAGAGAATATCTCAACCAAAAGGAGAGAAAATCAGTCAGGGGTTATCTCCCTACCAATGTTATAAATAGGGATATAATGGAAGAGGAAATATAATCCCATTCTCAAGAGAATCACTCGGCCATTTCTCTCTCCCTCTTGGCCAAAATTATCTTCCCCCTATTCCTCGAAATTGCTAATTCAAATCCTAAATAATAGGAGGGAGATCCTGAAACAATCTGGTTTCGAGATCTAAGTAAGATATCGATTGTGCCCACTCATCTTTCTTATTCGTCGCGGAGATTACATTTCAGAAGACTACGGTGTAATCGTTGAGTAATATATTCAGAGGAACGACGAAATGGAGTCGATTCAGAAGAAGGACGAAACGGAGCGTACGTTGGATCGAGGCGTTCTATAGCTGCACCCAAACTCGTAAGTTTTTTATAAACTTATTCTATAATATCGGTTGCTAAATTGCATTCATAAATATATTAAATTAATAGACAAAAATTTGGAGAATTGGCCCTACCTTACAAACGTTTTTTGGATTTGGCCAACGTTTGGTAAAACTTTCGTAAATGTCCAAAATGATGACGTGGCATATTTAATCACATTATTAATTTACCTTTTTATCATCTATGTTTATTTTCGTTTTTAATTCATTTTGAATTTCGAATTAATTTCTTTTTTTAATTTTTGTTTCAAATTTGAATTAATTTCCTTTTTTGTTTAAACAATTTTGGCAATTGAATATTTTCTTTTAGATCCTAGATTTGTGGGAAATTTAATTGAGCAATTATTTTCAAATTAATGAATAAAAATTCTTCATTAATGGCCGGATTATCTTATTCAGTTATTTTTGGGAATTTTTATTATTTGATATTATCGTTTTGTCGTTGATATTCATTTTACACTGAAATGATTTTGTTTACAACGTAAATTGAACTGCGTTTTACAACGTATATTGATTTTTACACTGATACTGTTCGTTAATTGATATATCATTTACCCTGAAAGGGAAATATATTAACGTAAATTGAGTTACGCTATACAACGTAAATTGATTTTTATTTTGTAATGTAAATTGAAACTTTTGTTAATTGCTTACCAATTAACAAAACACGTTTATTTGACTAAACGAAAGAAAATCAAAATCGAAACCAGATCTACAAAATTCGTCAGATTCTCTTGAACACGATGGTGCGCATCGACGGAGTTGTGACTCGCCGCTGCAGCATCTGTCGATCTTCGACCAGATCTACAATCTTTGGCACCGGCGGAGTCGTCACTCGCCGCTCTGGCGTCGTCTTTGACCAGATCTGCAACATATGACAGATCCTCTTGAACGCATCGGCGGAGTCGTGACTCGCCACTCCGGCGTCGTCTTCGACTATATCTGCAACATATGACAGATCCTCCTAAACGCATCGGTAGAGTCGTGACTCGCTGCTCCGACGTCGTCTTCGACCAGATCTGCAACATATGACAGATCCTCTTGAACGCATCGACGAAGTCGTGATTCGCTGCTCCGGCATCTTCCGCTAGCTCCAGCGGGTCAAGCTCCACGGTGAGCAGAAAGATCGGTGCGCAGGAAGATCCGTAGAGAGAATTCAAAATTATTTTTTGGATGCATCAGCTTATTTTGGAAAATCCCAAAATTTATATTTGAGTTAATGTTTTGGAAAATTGTCGGGAGTAATTAATGCCGAAAATTAGGATTTTTTAATTTAATATTATTTAAAATGGGCGGGACTGTTATTTGGGGGTAAATTGGGTACAACTTTTTTGTAAATTAAATTGGTGGACTTTTACGAAAATTTTACAAAACGTTGGACAAAACCAAATTACTAAACCTATATATGGCTATTATATACATTAAACCTTTAATAAATCTAGATCTTATTTGAAATTGTGAGTGCAATTAATGTTTTCTACATTTAGTATGATTGCTTAGGTGAATGAATCACCAACGAGCAGTATCAGAGAAATTGTTCGTGTCAGATATGCGTGCGATTCACCAATAAGTAATATTAGAGCGATTGTTCGTGTCTGATACTTGCTTACTTAAACATACAAGCAGTATCGGAGCGATTGTTCGCGTCTGGTACGCGCTTATTTCACCAACACAGCTAAGGGTTCATTCCGGAACCAATAGATTGTTCGAATCTTTCGCCCAGGGAAGCAACAATGCTTAAGGGTGATATGTATAAAGAGAAGTATAACAAAAAATTTGATTTCTATTGACACGGAATGAACCTTGAGGATCTAGATCACGAACTTACTATATCAGTGGACACTCGTCGTGATGAGTAAACATAATTCTAGTATAGAAGGGTTCAATCTTAGATTACACAGTGGAGTATTGATAAAGACTACACGAATCGATTGATTGGATTGTATCTTCTTTTTCATCAAGTTTGTTAAGTTTCTACTACTAGGTCCATAGTCCCCGATTCGGCTATGATAAAGGCAAATAAGAACTTTCGAATAATAATGTTGAACACTATTTAACCTCACATGCTATAATGGTGATTGAAGCATTAATTCTGAAAAATGGTTATTCACAAAATTATATAAATGTTTATGGCATAGATGTTGGATAAAATAACTAAATAATTAATTGGAATTTAAGCAAACGGGCCTTGGAAATTCTTGCGTCGTGCTTGGGATTAACTTGGTCAAAAATCCCCTAAGGATATGTCCTAGGGGTTGCCGATCATATCTCCTTAAGTTTCTCCTTGAATTTGTCTCTTGGGAGAGAAAATCTCTTCCATAGATATTGATTAGATGGATGAGAGAGATTGTAGATTCATTGTTAAGATCTAATGGCTCAGATAAAATCCAAGATGAGAGAATATCTCTCAAAGAAGAGAATATCTTTAGAAGGGGAGAATATCTCTCAGCAGGAAAGAATATCTCTCAAAAAGGAGAGAAAATCTCTCATAAGTTATCTCCCTTCTAAATGCTATAAATAGGGATCAAAGGAGAGGAGAATTTACATTCGAAAATAATTCAATTCTCTCTAGAAATTTGTGACTCCCACACTCTCTGTGGCCGTGCACTCTCTCTTCCCCCTTTCCCTTGGAATTGCAAATTTCGTTCCTAAAAAATAAGAGTGAGATCCCAAAACAATCTAGTTTCGAGATCTTGTGAGATATCGATTGTGCCTACTCATATTTTTTATTCGTCTCGGAGATTACGTTTTGGAAGACTACGGTGTCATCCACAAGTACTCAAGTCAGCCGAAAAACGAAATGGACCCAATTCAGAAGAAGGACGAAACAAAGCGCGCGTTGGATCGAGACATTCTGTAGCAGAATCCAAACCTGTAAGTTTTCTAATAAAATTCTTCTTATATATCAGTTGCTGAATTGCTTTCAATATTTATTAATAAAGTAAATATAGATATTTTCTTGTAACCATAATTATTAATTGGCTATTGTGAGCGTAATTGATATTCTACCGCACTTAATATGGTTGCCTATGTTAATCATTCATCAACATGTGATATCGACACTCATTTCACGAATAAGCAGTATTGGAGCGATTGTACGTGTCTGATACGCACTTGATTCACCAAGAAATGGTATCAGAGCGATTGTCTCTTTTTGTGTTGGAAAAAGCAAAAACGTAATTGTTAACCGTTTAAATATGTACTTTAGAATGTATTTGGTGTGCTAAGAGTTTAATAGAGAAGTACGCATATAGTATTATTTCAAGTGTTATTTAACTAATTACCTAGTGTTCGTAATTTTGCGAAGCGGTACGGTTTATTGTTTGTTTACATATTTTATGGAAATCATGGTTGAATACAATAGCTGTTAATATTTTGATAATGAATTTAGAATTGTTTAAAGTTAATGAATTAGGGCATATTTAGGTAGCTATTAATGAGGTTGGATTGTTTAAGGTTAATATTAAATATTCCGCTATTATTCATGTTATATGTTGATTTAAATAATATGTTAACTTATTGTAAATGAATTAGTTTAACCTGTTTATTTTGCAAGATATATGAGCCATGGGGAAACTAACCATTGCTAGAAAATCTCAAGAAAAAAAAAACAAATGTTAAACGACCTTCAAGAAATGTCAACGTATATCAATTGTAAATATTATTCGTTTATATATGAGTGTGACTAGTAAATGAGAATTAAATTTTGTATTCGTTAATTAGGTACTAACAGATTGGGCAATACATTGCGGATCCAGGAAATTGGGACTACCACCAACAAATAATAGTTCACACAAATTTTCAGGTTTCGAAACAGCTTATGATGGCAATAGACACAGATGGGCAAGCTAACCTTATCAATAATGGTCTGTTGTGGAACTTACAACATATCCGGCCAAGAAACTAACACATTTGTTAGTCTTACACCAAATCAAATAAGGATGGTTCGATGAAATACATTTCAAGGTAGGTGGTATCAGACATCGATTTACAATGTTTAATTTTGAGTTAATGTCGGGTAAATTTATTTCTTACATTTACGTATTTTTTTTGGTTTATCATGTTAATATAATGTTAGCAAATTTAAATTTTTAATAGTATTGATTTGTGATTCGTCTTCGGCAATACATGATGATATATGCATCAGCCATCCTTTTGAATGAATTTTTTTTCCATATTACAGGGACACGACGAATACCGTATCTGTTACGTTTATTAAACAGTAAATTTGCAAGAACACATGAAGAAAAGGTGGCGCTCGTTAATGTTGATATCGTTAAAAAATGATACTTCCAAGAAAGCTTCAAGTAGTCATCACCAACGAACATGAATCTGTTTGCAAAATATCCATGGGATCCTGTTAGTTTCATGGCGATGGTTGAATTGATGAAGAAGATGAATATTTCCGGCAACAAAACAGGCTTCAATATTGATGGTTTCCTTTATCCACTACTAGCATGCGCATATGAACGTATGGCAGCGTTTGAGGAACAAGGGTTTAGAAAAAAATATGTTCAGTCTATCGTATGCCAAGGATACAAAAATGGTCGTATACCTACAGTCCGGAATACGACGAAGTGATGCGTATTTTCAACGATGAAAAGGTAAATTAATTCCAAACATCTATGTAAATAGAATGGGATGGAAGAAAGTGATTTGTTTTTATAGTTTTTTGTCAATGTTATCGATGCCAACGACGAGAATTGGCAGAGGGGTATGAAAAGTGCGCTCGCCGCAAAATCCAATCAAACTTTCAGCTCAAAGTCCTCCAAAACTGAAAGGAAAAAACAAGCAAGTTCTTCCCAATGTCCACAAGGTTATGTAACCAAGGAGGTTAAGGACAATGTTAAACTGAAACTTGAAATAGCGTAAACCAGATAAAAGATTTGAAATTTACACTGGCAAAGTGTTTTCAAACATGTGAGGTAATGCTAGAGATCGAAACCACTTACATTGGGGCCGGAAACACTGACAACAGCCAAAATACAACGGTAATTATAATAACTTTGGAAATTAGTATAGCTCATATAGAAAAATTTAATAACATTTTGTTGTGGATACAGGGACCTGAAATTACTGAGATGTTAACAAGATCAATGAAACAAGGGAGCCAATAATTATGGATAATCAAACAGTAAATAAAACAAGTGTAAGCTACAGTCATGCACACTTTCAATTACCGTGTGGAGTGTATGTTGTTAATGTTTCACATTTTCGGGAGTTAAATGCTCCAAAAGAAGCCCAAAATAAAAAGTTAAAGAGCGAACGGTGAAAGATAATACTGTTAACAATAATAGTACAATATGTTTAGCTAATCTAATTACTATTTAACATGTTTTTGTTATATGTTTGTTGTTTAAAGTTTCAAAGGACAAAAAGCCATAAATTATACAAACACAATAAGAGCGAACGAACCAGTTACTAGGAATCTCAAAAGGACACGTCACCATTGTTAGGGATAGAAGAAACTTCAACAATGACTCTTGTAAGTAAACAGTTGTGAATTTTATTAATTGTAAATGGATTGTATATATAATGTAAATTAATCATAAACATGACGAATTACGGAAGCTTCAAGATGACTGGATTTTTGTTGTAAATTACGTAATCTACATGGATCAAAACGACTACGTGTTTGAACAAATAGTTAGTATTGATCTTACCAGTAATTTGCAAACAACTAAAATTTACAAGCGCCTAAAAATAAAGGGCAACCATCTCAAGTTCAACCGGATTTTGTTAAGGAGCAACAACTAATTTAGGTAATGAAAATATGTGTACCATAGTGCAATTACATTCAAGAAAATAAAATATATAGTAATGTATGTAAACATGGAACAAATCGAGCCGCCATGTGAGAAAATTAAAGAACCGGAAACAAAGTTCTAAAATACAAAGGTAATAGGAACTCGAGATTTTGAAATTAATCAGTTTTGTTAACCTGATCTTTACATATTATTTACGGGTAGTAATCAAACCTAGCAATGCGGCATCGACATTAATGAGAGCAAAAATGATGATTGAGAAATCAATGCTCTTAAGGCCTCTGTGCACATCAGATAGAAAAGTTATAAAGACACGAGCAACGAGTGAAAAATAGAAGGAGCACGTAAATGTCAAAAACAACAATGAAGTTACGCCAAGCTCTCAGCTAGGGATTGATTTCTAATTTACATATTGGTTGATTATATGTTTTGGAGATAGTGTAATCTCAAACTAAGTTTCTGTTTTGGATGATTGTATAATGGATGAATTTATGATCTTTAACATACATTTTAATTCTGAACATGGTAGAAGATAACATCAATGAGTTAATTATGTTAGCAATTACGGTTTATGTTACACAAATTAACAATTTGAAAGTTTGTTAACGATCTCAGAAAACCTACGATCAGTTTAGAATGTATAAAAATCCACATCACTTGAAATGAACATTGACAAAGTAGTAAAATATAGATTTTGTTTGTAGTCTTGTTTTGTTTGTATATATTATTAATACATTATGCATCAAACCTATATACAAAAGATTAACAACACAATAAAAAAATAACTTAAATTTATTAAAAAAATCAACTTCTGATCGAAGTAAATACATAAAGTCATATGCCATAAAACATCTAAAAGAAAGCAACAAATTACTTGTTACAATTTATCTTTTTATGTCTGCATTAACCATAATTTCCACTCACGGATGAATTTTTTCACTTTTGATCTAAATATCTTCTCTTTTGGCATCTCTGGTTGTCGCTTGGGAATGAGAGGTTTCATGATTTGAGAATTAAGAGGTAACGCCCAATCACCTTCATTCAAAACAAGGGAAACATCTTGAACATAAGTATATTAAAAAAATATTTCGTATAGAACCGCGACACGTACTCCGTTGGAAGTAAATTCCGACGGTATAACACAGCACACACATGAGAAAATGGTTATCTTCAAGTTGCCAATATAAGAATGTACAACTCTTTCCGTCCACATCCACGACTCTACGAATGACATCATCAACCACCTCAAACACATTCACAATTATTGCATTCAGGTAAATAAGTATATAATTACGATCTAATTTACACGTTCTTTACTAGAATTAACAATTTCTTTACAAATATTCATTGATTGAGCTTTTTCTTGAGCATCAAAAAGCATCGAAAAACCTGCGTTAGTGAGTCCAGAATCCATCTTAGGAGTTAATATCTTTTTCTTGACAATCCATTCTCGAATACGGTGATGATATCTCAAAAAATAGTGTAACATATGCCATCCCCTTGCTTCACGCAAAACGACATTCAAACATTCACTTATATTTCTAGTCATGACATTGAATCTCTTACCCCGAGAGGGAATACGAGACCATAATTCAGGGTTTGATGTGAGTAAATACTTCTTGATCTTATGCTTGTCATTGGACAGCATATTCAACCAATACATAAACTCTCTACGAGTATAGGCCTTCTCACATATGTAAGAAAGTAGCTGAATGTGGCTTTTACCAAGTTGGATTTTTACATTACCCCACAAATATGGCATGCAAAAAACAAACTTAGCTTCGAGGAACACCGCGTTGACCGCCTTTTGTATGGATTTTTATATGTCATAAACAAAAATCAAATCTTCCCTTACACCATATATAGTCTTCTCCATAAACCACAACCACGAATTAAAAGCATCATTTCGACCCTTCCAAGCACGCTAATATGATACCTCGACATTGAACCAAGACATAATAATTTCAATAACATCATCCGGCTTTATCTCAGTTGCTAATGAACCTCTAAATTCGACTTTCGCACATTTTCTTATAAGCATAATGATGCACATTTATTTTTATAAACTAGAGATTTTCCATAACACGTATGATCTTTTGAATAATTTTTTATAACCCACAACCTGAAAGACCAAATAGATGCCAACAACTTTCATGGATAACGAGCATGCTAGCAAACAACACCATATATTTCAGTACAAGACCTAATAATTTGAAAGTTTTAGGAAGAACTTAATTAATTTTATTCATCTATAACTGGTGTTATATACACGTACAGGATAGGATAGTTGTTACATAAAATAACAAACAATATAGCTAAATAATAAAACAACCTAACTACTTGATAAGACTTATTCTAACTAAGTAATAATCCTCAACCAATAACATTAAACTACAATAATCTACGATATTTTCTACACTCCCCCTCAAGCTGGTGCGTGTATATCGTACATGTCCAACTTGACTATCATCTTCTCAAACACTTGTCGAAACAACCCCTTCGTCAAGATATTTGCAGTTTATTCCTTCGTTGTAACTAAAGGAATACAAATAATTCCATCTTTGAGGTTTTCTTTAATGAAGTGCCTATCGACCTCAATATGTTTAGTCATGTCATGTCATGTCTTTGTTGTCGTAGAATAGTTTTATAGGCAGATTTATCTCCAACTTTAATTCTCCGATAACCCTTTTAATCCACAATAACTCGCACACAACATTCGCCATTGATCGATATTCAGCCTTTGCACTACTTCTAGCCACCACGTTCTGTTTTTTACTTCTCCAAGTGACAAGATTACCCCACACATAGGTGCAATACCCAGAAGTAGACCTGCAATCCACGTCCGAGCCAGCATAGTCGGAGCCAATGAAGGCCTCCACTGTTCTGCAGCCTCCTTTCTTGATTAATAAACATTTCCTAGGACAGCTCTTTAGGTAACGTAGAATTATGTATGTGGCTTCAAGGTGCTATTCTAAATGGCAGTGCATAAATTGGCTACCCATGCCACTGCAAGTACGGTATAAGGTCTAGTATGTGACAAATAGATAAGCCTACCTACAAGACGCTGATATTGAGTTTTTTTTTATCGGGACCCCTTCTTTTATGTTTCCTAGCTTCAAATTAGGATCAATCGGAGTGTCTACGGGTTTGCACGCGCTCAAATTAGGATCAAAAATGTACTTTCGTCGTGACACAGATATTCCTAGTTTTGATCTCGCAATCTCCTTTCCTAGGAAGTATATCATCTTGCCCAAGTCTTTAACCTCGAATTCATTTCCCAATTTCTTCTTCAACACCTTTATCTCCCTTTAATCATCCCCGGTGAGAATGATATAATCTACATAGACAATGAGAATTGCAATATTTCCTTCCTTAGAGTGTTTTCTAAAGAGGGTATCATCGGATTGAGCCTGGTTATAGCCTTCTCGCTTTACAAACTGAGTAAACCTTCGAAGCAAGCTCAGGGAGACTTTTTTAGTCCATACAACGCCTTCTCTAACTTGCATATCTTCAAGCCAAATCTTCCTTCAAATTCGGAGGTGGAATTATGTACAGTTCCTCGTCCAGCTTTCCATTGAGAAAAGTGTTATTCACATCGAATTGGTTGAGCGGCTACTCACAGTTTGCAGCACAGAATCCGGATGGTGTTCAGCTTTGCTAACGGGGAAAAGGTCTCCATGTAGTCTATGTCGTATGTCTGTGTGTAGCCCTTCGCGATTAACCTTGCATTGTATCGCTCAAGACTCCCATCTGAATAGAATTTTTGCGTGAAAACCCATCTGCAGTCGACTGAAGGTTTCCCACGGGCTGCAATTCTCCAAGTCTGATTCCTCTCAAGAGCTCATGTCTTCCATAATTGTTTTCTTCCAATAAGGTTTAGATAGAGTATCCTGGATATTGGTTGGAATAGTGATAAAGGAGACATTTTCGGTAAAATTTGAGAAGGAGAGTTATATACAATCATTAGTGACATAGGCATATATGGGATAATTAGTACAAGATCTTTTTTCTTTTCTAAGCGCTATGGGTAATTCAGAATCATTGAAAACAGTACCTTGTTCATCACTTGGTTGCAGTTTGGATTCATGGATTGCCGGAGGAACACTGATTTCCTTTTTCTTGACTCTGAATCTTTCTCGTATAAAAAATTTCAAAAGAACTTGGTAATTTTCGAGTGTTTCGTTCCCTAGGTAATCTTAAAGGTGTATTAGTTTCAATACCTAGATCAAGTTGTTCTAAAAATTCTAATTTTTCACAAATTTATTTTGTTGGAATAGGTCTAGGGTTAACGAAAAATTTAACATTAATCAAATTAATGGCGGAATTTAAAATTTTCTTTTTCAAGTAAAACAATTTTTACTAACCTAGAAAAAGCATATACATGTTATATATTAAAAGCATTATTTAATTTATTAGAATACCAACCTTTCTTTGTAGCTTGATCTTGAAGCATCTTGAGAAAATTAGATCATCTTCCTTGGCTCGCTCGTCACCTTCACACCTAATCTTGAACTCGAGAAACCTAAGATTTCTATTACAAGAGTCCATAGAGGTTTTGGAAGGATTTGTGTGTAGGCACAATTAAACAATATGAACCAAGAACAATTCTTGGATCATAAGCTAATTCTCTAGATTAAATGTGAATCTAGGTGCAAAATAAGAAGAATATTTTCTAGAGAGAGCGAGAGAGAGAGAGAGAGAGGGTCGGCCACAATAGGGAGAGAGCAAGAAAAAAGCTTAACCTCCACATCTCTATGTGAGGCTCTATTTATAGGGGAAGGAAAAATCTATAAAGGTCAATTATTCATTCATGAATGAATAATGTATTCATGACACAATATTTGATTTTCCCTTCCCCTTTCCCTCTTGGTTTGGCCGGCCAAACACCTTGCATTAGTGAGGAAATTTGTTTTCTCACTTAGCACATTTGTTTCCTTCTTAAGGAAATTCATTTCCCTTTTTCTTTTGGGTAATTATCCTTATAAGAAAAAGGAAATAAAACTCTCCTCTTGATGCACCATCTTGGCCGAACTCTACCTAGGGGGGAGCATCTAGATGCTTCCTTATTTCTTTTAAGACAATTCTTAAAATACCCATTGTAGAATTATAATTGCACAAATAACGAAATTAATTTCATAATGCCTCAAACGACTTTTCGGCTTTAGAAAATAATTTATAAATCTTATTTTGACATTCACATCATTTTATGTCCTTGTGGACAAAAATACCCTTTAGACATTTTCCGAGAAAAAGTCTAGTTCAACACTTGAACTTATTTTGGCTACAAATATAAGTGTCCGTGTTACTTCCAAAATCTGCCTATTTTTTCTTCCGGCAATGCCATTTTGAGAAGGTGTGTCAACACATGAAATTTGATGGATTACCCCTTGTTCGAAAAAAAAACTTGTTTAAAGTAGATTAAAAATACTCTCGGCCATTGTCACTTCTAACCATTTTAATTCTCACATCATATTGAGTTTGGACCATGCTAAAAAAATTTAAAATGGTTTCAACTTCACTTTTTTCTTTCAACAAAAAAAAAAACCTCAACTAACCCGTGTATGGTCATCTATGATTGTCATGAACCATCTTTTTCCAGTTAATGGAGATACTTTAGATGCTCCCCAAATATCACTATGTATTAGTGTAAATGGAGAGGTTGTAGTATATGTACATGTAGAATAGTGACTTTTATGGTGTTTTGCCAAAGCACATATATCGCGATAGAAAGAAGAAGGATCTTAATTTATGAAAAGAGATTGGTACAATCTTTTTAAATAAAATAAACTATTATGACCTAGTCTAAAATGAATTTATACACTTCATTATTATTTGGAAGGGAAATAACCTGAAAATAAGAAGGTTTTTGACCTATTTTATTCGAGCCCTATCCTTCTAAGAAATAGATGCCATCAAGGTCTTTCACAATGTCAATCGTCCTCCCCGCAACCAGTTCTTGAAAAGACACATAAAAGAGTGAAATTCAACACTATGATTTTATTAACAAAAACAAGGTTAAAAGACTAATTTGGGACGTGAAGGACTTGAGACAAGGGTAAGGAATCTGATAGTTTTATTTCCCCTATTCTAGAGATTGCCGAAAAATTTCCATCAGCAAACCTAACCTTACTATTTCCAGCACAAGGTTTATATGAGCAAAAAAAACTCGAATTTCCCGTCAAATGATCGGAAGCACCAGAATCTATTATGAATGTGTTATTTGTTTTAGAACTTAGAAGAAAAGTAGGAATATTTTTACCATATTGTGCAAAGGAACATGTAGGGACATTTTGGTTAGGTGTTTGTGTGGTTTTAAGGGGTTTTAGGAGCTGATCTATCCTTGGTTTCGGACGTGGAGGCTTGAAGAGCTCGCTCTTCCTTTTTCTTGTACCCCGGTGGCTTTCCTTGGATCTTCCAGCAAGTCTCTCGGGTAAGCCACAGCTTCTTGCAGTGGTTGCACCACGGTTTCTTTTTCTCCTTGTTCCCTTTCACAAACAAGGCTAGTGTCTCTTGAACTTAATCGGCCGGTGCACGATCTTCACCACGGCGCATGATCTTCCTTTGATTTTCTTCAATATCGCCTCTGAGAATACTCCTCGGATTAATGGCAGCGGATGTCTACCGAGGATTCTTCCTTTCACTTCATCGAGGTCACGATTCACACCTGCTAAAAAAATATAAATGTGGTCATTCTCTTCACATTTCTTTTATCGAGTGCAGTCAGTTGCACTCTCCCCCACATCGTCATGGTATTGATCCAGCTCTTGCCAGTGTGCTACCATCTCATTGTAGTAGGTTGTCACGTCTCGGCCTCCCTGTTTGGATTGCCACAGCTTAGTCTTCACTTTGAAGATATGCAATGTGTTCTCACGATCAGATTACGTCTCTCTAATTGAGTCCTAGATATTCTTTGTTGGCTTCATGAACATGTAAGCTTTGGAGATTGATACTTTCATCGGATTAAGTAGCCACGTTGTGACCACTGAGTTCTCAGATCTCCATGTTTTTAAGCCATGATCTTCTTCTTTTGTTCATTTGATTTCACCTGTCAAATAACCAAGTTTTCCTCTCCCGTCGATTGCGAGTTTCACAGCTTGGGCCCATTCCATATAATTTGTCCAGTTAATCTATGCCCAGTGATCAACATAGATGAATGGACAGAAGAATTGGATGAGTCCATATTGTTGATTTGCGAGATATATGAGATGTGTTTTGTGTTGTTTGACTGGTAGTCGAATTCTCCATTTTATTTGAATCTTCCATTGGCTCTGGTACCATGAAAGTTTTAGGAAGAACTTAATTACTATCATTCATCCAGAACTGGTGTTATATGCACGTACATAGTAGGATAGTTGTTACCAAAAATAACAAACAGCTGAATATTAGCTAAATAATAGAACAACCTAACTATTAATTACTTATTCTAGTAAAGTAATTATCCTCAACTAATAATGATAAACTTAAATAATCTATGATGTTTTCTACATAATTCAATATTCAAAACTATTTTGGACTGCAAGAATACTAATAGCTTTCTAAAGAATATCTTTACATCTAAAAACATTTCCAATATTTAGATCCATGCATCGAAAAGTTCTTAACATCTGACTCATCATATAAAACAATTTCAGATTCCTTGCGACTATTTTTGAAGATCATCATACAAGCACGTATAATGCCTACAGATACCTGATTCGTGTAGTGAAAAACCATCTTAATAAAACAAATCCACCGATGTCCAGCTCGTTCTTTTTCCCGATCAAATTTAGTAATTCAAAATTTTTATTTGCGCGGCCAAATGAGAGAGAAACGAAATAAAGGGTAAATGAATATTAAGAAATAAGGATTAATTAAAAGTAAATTAATAGTTTCCCTTATTATAGGATCATAACTAATTAAGAAACTAAATATGATATGATTAATATATAATTCACTAAAATTGATTCACCCATGTTTGAAATTCAAATACGAAAACAAAATTTTAAAATCTAAAATAACAATTCAATCGAATAAATAAGGGTATATTTGACCTAAAATATACTATTAATAGTTGTAAATGAATATCACTGGATATTTCTGACTTATTTACAATACTTTAGGTATATGCAAATTGGATACGGTTTATGAGACTATAGAGCCAATGTTTTGTTAAATTATTGTAATACATTCTTAATAACTAGAGTTAACTAGGTTGTTGTGGAGTCATGTGTACGTTTTTGTGTTCAATAACATATGTTTAATTTTTTAGGTGTTCGAAAGAGATTAGATGGGTTTAACAAAGTAAGAACGTGAAAAATTGAGATTTAATTTCGTAAAATTCAAACAATAAGACAAAGTACAGTGGAGACCTCGTGTTGTTTCTGCAATTCCCACCAAGACTGGATGATACACATATTTTTCGAGTGTGATTTAGCAGACAGGCTGTAATTAATTGCAAGCAGGGGCAAGTCTTGGGAGTGCGCTGAGTGGAGAGATGGTCTTGACGTGCTCCCTGGGTTATTGGAAAACAATAATGAAGCCAATTCCTACTTAACCAAGGACACCTTTATTTTCACAGCCATTATAGTGGTTGATTCATTCGGGTTCCTTCGCAACGCAGATATCTTTAGGAATGAAAATTTTAATTTTGACAAGCTGGCGGTGTTGAGATTGCGGTTGCAAACCCTAGACATAATGAGATATTTATCAAACGTGTTTTAATAACAACTTTATTGACCTTTTTCCATTTTTTGGTTATTTATAGTCCATCCTTGCTTCACTATTTCCATAAATTACAGTGTTTACAACACATTATCTAATTCTCAAAAATTTGACATTGTCTAAAGTCTAATTATTAGTCCTTTCAAAGACAATGTCTACAACCTCAACATTGAGCTCATACCGTATACCAAATAAGTATGTTTGAGACATAATTGAACGAGCTTGTCGTTTCTAAATTAAACATTAGAAAAAGTTAGCTCAATCAATTTACTTGTGTTATAATGAGGTCTAGAACTACAATAGTGACGACTTCATTCATGACATGTGTTTAGGATCTACACTTATCGATCATTTTCAAAAAAATCGATTATAACAAACATCCATATACAATCACAATTAGTTTCTTAATTACTTGGAAAACAATAATGAAGCCAATTCCTACTTAACCAAGGAAACCTTTATTTTCACAGCCATTTTAGTGGTTGATTCATTATGGTTCCTTCGCAACGCAAAGATATTTTGGAATGAAAAGTTTAATTTTGACAAGCTGGCAGTATTGAGATTGCGGTTGCAAACCCTAGACATAATGGGTAGTGCAACTATAGGCACTGAAGTTTTAGTCGCGATATCCTGCTCCTCGATCAAGGTCTTGGAGGAAACAGCCGCCGAGTTTGTAACAATCAATGTGGATGCAGCTTTCTCGGAGTTGGGGGCGACAATAGGTATTGCGGCGTAAGAAAACAGAGGAATGGTGAAGTGGGGATGGAGGTCCCCAAGCAAAATGGAATTGAGATTTCTTTGGGGCTGGGAAAATTGTATAACTATGTGAACCTGTAAGTGGATGGAGTAGATTCTCCAGAATGGAACATCGGAGTAGGTTTTGCGAATATTTTACATATTAAACAGTTAATACATTGTTGTAAGTTTCTGCTGACTCCGAGATTGACCAATAGGACAGCCCATCGTATGGCCAAATGGGCACTTCAATCGGAGGATTTTGGTATTTGTGCGCTTTAGGATGTCCCACCCCTTATGCAGGACGCTATAACTTGGGACTTGTCCGAGGGTTTGTAATAGATATCAAGGGCACTTTTTCCTTGAGTGGTTTTTATGAGACCCTTTGGTTTAAAAAAACAATAATTTCCTTTTTGATATATGTAGTAGCTAAGTTTGACTCTCTATTTAAAAAGAAAGCTGAGCAATCGAAAAAAATACACAGGGTCAAGGATTGTGCCAAGATGATATTATTTCATTTACCGCTTTTGTATTTATACACAGAGGCATTGTACAGGGAATTTTTCCATAATGGAAATATACAGCTAATAATTGCACTATAACAATAATGTATTGACACGTGTAATAGTGATCCTGCAGTGGAGAGAGTTGGAATTGCTGAAGAGTGACGAATAACAGAGGGTATTGAAGCAGTGTCGTTTGCATACTCCAAAGGTTTGGACTCCATCGTTTCCCAAGGTTTCTTGTCATTTGTTAAACTCCAACAGCCTCCCTCAATTCTAGTGCTCCAATGGGGGCGATGGTCAACTTGTTTCTCAATTTCTCGAAGAAATTTCCAGATAGGGCCTTGGTGAAGATGTCGGCGATTTGATCTATAGCTAGTACATGATTCACCAAGATTTTCTTCTTTTCAACTTGTTCTTGCACGAAGTATAAATCTAATTCTATATGCTTTGTTCGTGAGTGTAGAATTGGATTGGCAGCGAGTGATGCCGTCCCCAAGTTTTCACACCAGATCATGGGTGTTTGTTAAAGATTTACTTTGAGTTCAATGAGAAGGGATTGAAGCCACATAACCTCGGCAGTGGCAGCATCTAGGCTTCGGTACTCAGCTTTCGTCGAGGATCTTGAGACAGTGTGTTGTTTTTTGGATGACCATGCTACTAGGTTTCCGGCGAAATAAATGCAGAGGCCCGTAGTCGATCTACAGTTGTCGCGATCCGTTCCCCAGTCTGCATCAGAGAAGCCGACAAGGTTCAAGCATCTGGAAGAGGTGAAGTAAAGACCATGGTTGATCGTGCCTTTCAGGTAACGCAGCAATCTCTTTAACGCTTTACAATGTGTGTTGAGAGGACAGTGCATAAACTGGCTAAGTTTATTTACTGTATATGCGATCTCAGGGCGTGTGATGGTGGCGTATTGCAGACTACCGACGAGGCTATGCTAGGTTTTTCCCTCGTCAATAGGATCGTCATCAGTAGTTATGATGCGAAGAGAGGAGACCATAGGTGTTGGTGAGGGAGAGGCTTCATTCATGCCTGAGCAACGTAACAGAGACTCTAGGTAGCCAGCCTAGCTGAGGTGCAAGCCAGATGTTGTACGAGTGACTTCGATGCCGAGGAAGTAGTGAAGTTCACCCAATTCTTTGAGAGCAAAACAGGCATTCAGCTATGAGGTTAGTCTTTCAATATCAGTAGGATTGCTCCGAATAATTATGATATCGTCAACATATACCAATAGAAAAATTGTTGAGTGTTGAGAGAAAAGCATGAATAACGAATTGTCTGCTCTTGAGTTTATGAATTTGTTGTTGAGAAGCCAAAACCTGAGTTTGTTGAACCAAGCACATGTTGCCTGTTTTAGACCATATAGGGCTTTCTGTAGGCGACACACTTTAGTTGGATCTGTAGAGCTTTCAAACCCCGGTGGTTGTGTCATATATACTTCCTCCGAGCTAGTTCCATTTAGGAAAGCATTGTTGACGTCTAGTTGTCGTGTAGACCAGCCATGAGAGAGAGCCAAGGAGAGAACCACCCGTATAGTAGTTTCCTTGACCATAGGAGAATAGGTCTCAGAAAAATCCAAGCTAGCGATTTGACTAAACCCTTTAGCGACCAGCCGGGCCTTTAGACGAGCCAAACTTCCATCAGATTTCTTTTATACTTTGAAAACCCACTTACAGCCAATTGTTGATCTGTTTGCAGGGAGATCGACGAGTGACCAAGTGTGGTTATGGTGCAAGGCATTAATTTCTGAATGCATGGTGGCAGTCCAGGCGGGTGAGGTGAGAGCCTGCTCAGTAGATAGGGGCTCAGAAAACCCAGGTGACACAGCTCCAGTCAAGACCTTGGGCTTAAAAACTCCTGCCTTTGCTCGAGTAACCATGGGGTGGATATTCGGTGGTGAAGACGGAGTGGACATGGGGTCACTGGCATCCTGTGACATAGACAAGTCAGGTAAACCTGAAACAGGGTTAGAGTTAACAGAACAAGATGGTACATGTGGTGAAGGAGCAGGTGACTGTTCACAGATTAGCTCATCAGGACAGCAGATGGAGATTTGTAGGATTGAGAGATGGGTATGAGAATTGGGAGAGGGGGGTGGTTGAGATTATGAGAAAGGGTAGGGGTAGGCTGTGGTGATGAGATTTTGTATGGGAAAATTGATTCATTAAAAATAACATCACGAGAAATGAATACCTTGGTTGATGAGTCAATGCATTTTTATACCCTTTGTGTTGGCTACTGTATCCCAAAAATGTGCACTGTTTGGACCGAAATTGTAATTTATGTAAATTATAATCTCGGAAATGGGGATAACAAGCACAACCAAAGATTTTGAGAAAAGATTAATTCGGTTTTGTATTGTGCAGGATTTCAAGAGGTGATTTGAAGAACAAAGATTTTGTGGGTAGTCGATTGATGAGGTAAACACTGGAGGTGAAGGCATCTTCCCAAAAACCCAAAGGTAAGTTTGACTGAGATAGTCGGGTACGAGACATTTCGATTATGTGTCGGTGCTTACGCTCAGCAGTGTCATTTTATTGTGGGGGTGTGAGGACATGAGAGGCGATGTGTGATGCCATGTTGAGATAGGTAAGGTTGAAGTGAGCGAAATTCTCCACCCCGAACTGTAGGGTTTTTATTTTGTGTTTAAAGTGGTCGTCAACCATGGATTTGAAGTGAATGAATTTATCAAAAACTTCAGATTTGGTTTTTAGTAAGTAGATCCATGAAAATTTTGAGAACTCATCCACAAAAATGACATAATAACAGAACCCCGTGTTGCAATTTATTTAACAATTTAAACAATATTAATTATCATACACATCTTATGTGGCAAAAAATTATAATCAGATCTAATATATTAAAACTAATTTAATTTATTTAACAAGTTAAGGCATTAAAATTTATCAAGTGAACAATTTATAACACACATGCTCAAACAAATAAATTTAACTAACTTATATAACTTATATATATTAACACACATGCCAGGGAACACCTTCGCCGGACTGGGGAGGTTCGCCGGAATGGGCGCCTGCGGGAGGCCTCGTCGGACTGGGGTTTTTTGCCTCACAGGGTGCTTGCCGGACTGGGGAGCATTGCCGGACTGGGCGCTCTCCGGATGGGCGATTTTTGCCGCGCGGGGAACTCGTCTGACAGGGAGAACTCGCCGGATTGCACGCTCGCCGGACTGGGAAGCCTCGCCGGGATCTGCACGACGAAGAGATCCTCGGCAGACTGGAGATAGCTGGGACGCCTCGCCGGACTGGAGCTCCTCGCCGGATTCGCCTCGCCTGACAGGAGTCCCCTTGCCGGATTGGAGAGATGGGCGCAGGGAGGTCGTCGGAATGCACGCAGGACGTCCTAGGGACGTTTTTGGCTGGCTGAAAGCTTTTAAAACAATTTTAAAAACTCTAAATAATTCACAAAATTATTCCAAACACCACGAGTAGAGAATCAACAATAATACATAAGGAAATTATTGAGATTGAAAGTGTGGGCTCTCAAGAACAACTAGGAATCAAAAGATGAAGATTAGAAAAAAAAATTCTCTTGATCTTTGTTGGGAATTTCGGCCGAGTATCTCAAGGGAGAGAGAGAGAGAGAGAGAGAGAGAGAGAGAGAGAGAGAGAGAGAGAGAGAGAGAGAGAGAGAGAGAGAGAGAGAGAGAGAGAGAGAGAGAGAGAGATAGAGAGAGAGAGAGGTTGCCAAAAATTAACTAGGGTTAGGGTTAAGTGATTAGAGTTTGTCTAGCCTTATTTACACAGTTATAAATGGGCTTAAGCTGGGTCAAACCCATGACCCTATTCACTTAAGGAATTCGGCCAATCCCTCTCTCCTACTCGTCCAACATCTTTGATTTTGTTCCTAAATATATTTGATTTAATTTCTAAACTTAATTTAGAACTCTCATTATTATTTAATGACACATCATTAAATTTATTTCATAGTTATCGAATAAGTACGAAATGAGAAATAATTTATTTTCTTCTTTTAACAAATTTAATCTCTCGAGAATGTCATCATCAATATGATAACAATTTGTGATTCAATATACAAAATAAATAACTAGTTATTTATTGAGTTATAAGAAAATAACTTTCTCGGTATAAATCACAATTTATACTTAATGATTAAATCAACTTTTACAATTCTTTTAATCTCTTCCAAGTGTCTATCATTGAGACCTCATGAACCCACATGAACGAAGCTTTAGAATAAAGATCGGACACAAAAGTTCACAAACCTTTTCCGTCTTTTAATTCTTAATATTGGTCGATTCCACTAAAGGTCAATACTGACAATCTCTCTGTTCATGTGCGCATATTTTGTGTTTGATGTGATAAAACCATTTCTCACACGATCCACGGAGTATATTACGATATTACCCTTCATGTGTATCAGTAACTAAGAGGAATGCAATATTACTGTTTTACCTCTTGAGTTATTATTTCACTAACTCCTTTGTTACTTGTGAATGAGAAAAACATAAAGTGAGATGTCTTTACATGCACATGTTTTAATCAAATAATGAACTCATTCAATGAATACCTGGCCAGGTTTATTCATTCACACTCTCATAACAAAGCATAGTGTGATACTAATGCATTTGCATTGTTATTACATGAATTCCATATCTGTGAGTCATGTAACCCAACATCACATCCTTGTGACACCAACAGTCGGGTCAGATGCAACTAAAACCTAGTCATTCCCCATTGATGAATCAAATGTCACAAAGTGCAATTTCAATTACATATTCACTTCAGGATTAAGGTAAGTATCATAATACCCCTTCAGTTGTGAACTTGAAGCCTCGAGTGTGTAAACAGTTTTGTCTCGAGTTTCTAAGTGTCACAAGTCTTGTTCAGTATCTTCTATAAGATACCAAGTACGAATCATAGAGTCACAACTCTCTATATCACAAGATGAGATATCATGATTCATCCTAACAATCATTACTAAGACTCGATTGCTCTATCGATCTTTAGATTGCGAACAAATGTTTCAAACTTGTCATAAGGGGTTATCTTGTCAAGTCTGTACTTAACACCCTTTTCGTTGATGACAGTTTCAGAGCATAGCTTAAACATAACTAAACACAATCTTCAAAAGAATGAACATTTATTAGTATCAATGATTCAGCAAAAATATAAATACATAAAGTATTTCAATGTCTAACATCTCCTTTGTGGGCACCAATCCCAACACCCGGTTCTTGAAATTGTGGGTGATGGACCCCAAACATCCGAGTGAATGAGTGCCAAAGGTTCAGAATAAGTAGTGGTGGAGGCAGTGTATGGTAATTTGTGACTTTTTCCTTGTTGACATGCATCACATAAACAAAAAATAGTGGACGAGGCGTCGATGTCAAAGATCCATTGAGGATAAAACATGTAAATTGACAATATTCGAAGAAGGGACACTGAGATTTACAAGGACCAGTGTCATTTGTTAAAAAAAAGGTAAGTTGGCCGGAGAATGAGATGGCTTGTGATCTTTGTGAGTGGTGAGGTCAAATCTGAAGAGGTTCCCATCAAGCGTTCCTCGGAGTAAAGGTTCCATGGTTGTTTGATCCTTGAAAAAACAAGAAGATGGGTGAAACTCAAAAAATACGGTATTGTCCTTAGAGAATTGTGAGACACTAAGTAGGTTTCGAGTAATATATGGAACATGAAGAAGTTTAGAGAGTAAAAAGGAGGGAGAAGAGACTGTTGAAACATCAGATGAGCCAATTGTTGGCAGAGATGCCCACAAGAAAATTGTTTATTTACATATTGATGTAATATATAAATCTTTGTAAAGTCCTTATTAAAAGATTGTTTATTTACATATTGATGTAATATATAAATCTTTGTAATTTGCTGATTAAATAATAAAAGTTGAAACGTTCATTCATTCCTTTTTAGCTTGATTGAAAATTTATGATATTCAATAGTCTTATAGTCCTTAATCAAACCTAACAATGTATGAAGAGACAAATGTAGATTTGCGTGAACAAACTCTTCATGGTTTGACTAAAACGATATATTCGCAATCTAAAGATCAACGGACTATTGATCCCAGTATGATTGTTGGAAGAATCTAGGATGTCTGGTTACGAGGCATAGAGAGTTAGGAACTTTGTAGTTCTTCCAGTGTATCTTTTGAAGATACTGAATTGACCAGTGCACCTTTAGAGACAATAGAAGAACAAACCATTTAACATCTTCTGTCTCAAGGTCACTACGTATGAATCGCATCATGCTTACCTAAATCCTGAAATGAGACATTTCATTTCATAGCATTAATACTCTCATTTGAGAAAGTCAAATTCTAGGTCCAATGTGTGATCTAGACAAGGCCTATTGGTGAGATATTAAGTTATGAAGATGTCATGAACCAACTTTGTGAAGTTCTCATAGATATGGAATTCATGTATAAGATTGCTGAGATGCAATATATATCACCTCATGCTTTATTACTTGGATTGTGAATAAATGAACTCCGCAGTGTCCAAATTTAAGTAGCGACTTTAGTTGGATAAAACAATGTGACTTGTTAGCTCCTCGTCAATACATTGTTTCTAACTTATTCACAAGTACTAAAGGAGTTGAGGAAATAACAACTAGAAGGGTAAAATGGTAATTTTATAAATTCAAACTAGTTGATGATATTCATGAAGGGTAAACATAGATAACATTCAATGGATCCGCTCAATATAATTAAGTTGAACTTGACTAGAAAATAAATTCATTTGAACCGAGAGATTCTCAGTGTCGACTCTTTAATGGAGTCAGTCGACATTAACCTAATACTCGGAAAAGGTTTGAGAACTTTTGAGTCCGAGTATAGAAGCTCAAGCTTTGTTCATTTGGATCCATAAAGTCACTATTACAAGTCATTAGAGTAGGATTGTTAAAGTAGAAGTTAAGTCAAAATAAGTTCAAGTGTTGAACTAGACTTTTTCTCGGAAAATGTCTAAAGGGTATTTTTGTCCACAAGGACATAAAATGATGTGAATGTCAAAATAAGATTTTGAATATTTTCATTTGATGAAAATATAAATTATTTTCTAAAGCCGAAAAGTCGTTTGAGGCATTATGAAATTAATTTCGTTATTTGTGCAATTATAATTCTACAATGGGTATTTTAAGAATTGTCTTAAAAGAAATAAGGAAGCATCTAGATGCTCCCCCCTAGGTAGAATTCGGCCAACATAGCATCAAGAGGAGAGTTTTATTTCCTTTTTCTTATAAAGATAATTACCCAAAAGAAAAACGGAAATGAATTTCCTTGAGAAGGAAACAAATGTGCTAAGTGAGGAAACAAATTTCCTCACTAATGCAAGGTATATGGCCGGCCAAACCAAGAGGGAAAGGAGAAGGAAAAATCAAATATTGTGTCATGAATACATTATTCATTCATGAATGAATAATTGACTTTTATAGATTTTTCATTCTCCTATAAATAGAGCCTCCCATAAAGATGTGAAGGTTAAGCTCTTTTCTTCTTCTCTCCCACATAGAGATCATGGAATATCAGATTCGATGATACTGTTAAAAGCTTCGATTTTGAACAGTCAATAGATGAACCTTGTGTCTATAAATTGATACACGAGGGTAAGGTTGTGTTTCTGGTATTATATGTCGATGATATACTACTCATTGGGAATGATGTAGGTAAATTATCTGAGTTTAAAATCTGGTTAGCCAAACAGTTTAATATGAAGGATCTAGGGGAAGCTACATACATTTTGGGGATTCAGATCTTTCGAGATCGAAAGAACCGGACCTTGTCGCTCTCCCAAGCATCTTATATAGATAAGGTGACGGATCGCTTTGCCATGCAGAACTCCAAGAGGGGTAAAAACCCCTTTAGACATGGAGTCTCACTCTCTAAGGACCAGTCTCGCAAGACTGCACAAGAGATTGAGGACATGAGAAAAGTTCCCTATGCTTCAGCCGTAGGAAGTCTCATGTATGCTATGCTGTGCACTAGACCGGATATATTTTTCGCAGTTGGCGTAGTTAGCCGTTTCCAATCAAATCCTGGACCCGAGCACTTGGTTGTTGTTAAGCATGTTATTAAGTATCTTAGGAATACTAGGAACTTGATGCTTACAAATTCAGGTACTGACCTGACTATGATGGGGTATACTGATTCCGACTTTCAGGCGGATAAGGATTCCAGGAAATCCACTTCAGGATCTGTGTTCATCCTAAATGGTGGATCTATTGTTTTGAGGAGTATCATGCAATCTTGCATTGCTGACTCCACCATGGAAGCAGAATATGTGGTTGCTTGTGAAGCATCCAAAGAGGCTGTATGGCTTAGAAAATTCCTTAAGTATTTAGAAGTTGTTCCAAATGTCAACGAGCCCATGACACTTTATGGTTATAATAGTGGGGCTGTTGCTGTTAAGGTGGGATTTCGTCAAATCCCTCTTAACCAAAACACATGTCGTTTCGGCCATCAAACGACGAAATGGTTGGAAGCAAGCGGGGCCCACATCTGGCGACTGCTATGCGAGGAGAGGAGATCCGCCTCCGCGAGGGAGGGTTGGCCCCGAGCGAGGGGGATGAATCTTTCGCGAGGAAGATCCTTCGCGAAGAGGGTCTTTCCTGCGAGGAGCCCCCCCTCGATGAATCTCTCCTCGCTCCACCCACGAAAGGGATATCGCCTCAAAGGGGCATCGTCGCTGTGTAAATGGCGGGAAAGCGGAAGCGTGCTCGAGAAGACTTGGTGTCAGAGAGTCAGTCGAAAGAGCGGCAATCACGGGAATTAGTAGGTAAAGATCAGAAAGAAATCATGGGACCGGTCAGAGAGAGGCCGGGCCGAAAGAGGAAACCCTAATGAAGGGACGAACTCGGAAGAGAGGAGAGATATAAATATCAATGTAAAAACCACATAGAGGAGACCCCCAGATCCCCGAATCGAAACCCTAGAGAAAGAGAGAGAGATTATTCATTACTGTTCATCATCGTCTGTATTTCTTCAACAAGCTTCCAAGCTAATAAACGAGAAAGACCGAGCTCCATATATATAAACTCAAGGATAATTAACATATAACAAAAAACCCCACGCATAAACGAAAACCATTTAATCCTTGTGACTGAAAGAGCCTCGGTGAAAACCGACCTCTACAGTTTGGCGCCCACCGTGGGGCCCTGTCTTTTTCTATCTCACAGCCAGGAAGCTCACGAAGACTGAAGACATGGCGAACAACGACAGCAGCGCAGGAGGAAGTCAGGAGGAGATGGCGGAGGAAGGACTGCTACGGCAGCAGCTGGCCGAAGCCTTAGCAACGGCCCAAGAAGCCAACAAGAGGGCCGAGGAGCAAGCCGAGCTGAACAGGGAGCTCGCGGCCCGCCTGGACCAGTTCATGACTAACGGAGGGGTAGGAGGATGGACGGCGCCCGGAGCCCCAGTCCACAGGAATCTCTTCCAGACCACCGTACTCAGACCGTCTACAGCAGAGGAGAAGGACCCGACAGCGGCCGTGAATGCTTGTCCCGTCCTGAACCCCCTTATGATAGAAGAGGTAAAGAAAATGGTGAAAGAATTATCTTCAGGAATGGAGTCCGGGATGGGACAGGTCGCGTCTAGGGTGCACCAGGCGACGAGTTTGGCACCGGAAATCGACCGGATGGTCAGAGAGGCGAGAGCCACTCCTTTCTCGTCCAAAATCCGGGGGGTGGAGCTGGGAGAACTCCAAAAGGTCAAAATCACCCCATACAAAGGAACCTCGGACTCGAACACCCACGTCAAGTCATTCCGCATCGTGACGGAACGCATCACTGGAGAGACGGAGAAGGTGGAGGCCATCCTCTGCCGCCTGTTCGTGGAGAGCCTGCAAGGGCCAGCTAGCGACTGGTTCGCCAAGTTACCTTCGGAGTCCATCGACGACTCCGACTACCTCGTCGCGGCGTTCCTACGCCACTACTCGATGTACGTGCAGAGCGACGCAACGATCACCACGTTGTGGGACCTCGCTCAGGAAAGAGGAGAGATGCTCCGCCACTACATCGAAAGGTTCAAAGCTGTCATGGTCCGGATATCGAACCTGGATGGGCTGATCGTGATCCAGGCTCTGAAGAATGGCTTGTTCTACACCTCCCCCTTTCGGCCGGAGCTGGCAAAGATGCGCCCCTCGACGATCGAGGACGCTCTCCACCGGGCCTCGATCTTTATGGAGATTGAGGAGGAGGAGGCGGCGCTGAAGAAGATCCACGAGGGAGGTGGAAGAGGGAAGCACCCAGAAAGGAGGGAACACCGGGACGAAGCTGAGACCCGAACAGCGACAGCACGCAGGGACGGCTGGGGAGCTCCCGGAGAGCGAAGAGGTCGTGAGGCTCCAAGAAAAGGGGTCAATCAAGTAGAGGAAAGGAGAGAGCCCGCTGAAAGGGAGCTGCCACGAGGGGACTTCTCGAGCGAGCCAAGGGGAGGCCAGCGAGGAGGCTTCGTGTCGGCCCGAGGAGGATTCTCTGGTGGGCGAGGAGGCCATGTCGAGGGGGGAAGAGGACCCTCGGGAGGACGAGGAAGTTTCGAGAGGAAGCCTTGGCCGAAAGACGCGAGCAAGTTTTGCGACTTCCACAACATGAGCGGTCACGCCACCGAGGAGTGCGCCATGCTAAATCGCGAACTCCATAGGCGGTATGCACGGGGAGAGTTGCGAGACTTGGCCCCGAGCCACCGCGAGCCGTGGAGGAACGATAACCGAACATGGCGAAGGCCGCAAGGCGCCCAAGCGCGAGGCGCCGAAGGGGCTCCTGAGCAAGCAAGGAGGGACCCGGTCTGCAGAAGATAGACCGGCGACGAGGGCCAGGATCGAGGTGATCATGAGGGGGTCACGATTATGCAGCGATTCCGTGAACAGCATCAAGGCTTTCCAGCGTCGGGGGAAAGAAAACAACCGCGGGGATCCAATGGCGATCGGGCCCCAGGCGAAAATCGAATTCATCGAAACCGGGGAGTGCGCAGAGATGCACGACGACACCCTGGTTCTCGTGCTCGAGATCGGCAACGCCGATGTCTGCCGGGTCCTCGTCGACAACGGAAGCGCCGTCGACGTCATCTTCTATGATTGTCTCGAGAAGATGAAGATCGAGGGCCTGGAAATCGAAGGACGACGACGGAAGGTCTCGGGGTTCAACGGGGACGTAGCTATCTCCCTGGGTACGGTCCACCTCCCGGTCCGCGCAAAGGGAGTGCAGAGGATGGTCGAGTTCATGGTCCTAGACGTGCCTTCGCACTTCAACATGATCATGGGGAGACCCTGGATCCACTCGATGAGGGCCGTGCCCTCCACTTACCACCAATGCATCAAGTTTCCCGGGGAAGCCGGGACGATAGAAGAAATACGGGGCGACAGGGACGCCTACCGTGTTTGCTACATGATGCACCATCGCCAAGTGCACGGGGAGAAGACACTGTCGGAGGTAAGCGAGAAAGAGGCTGTCGACTTATAGCAGCTAGCCTCTCCCCTGTCGAACAAGGGAGGCAAGGTGCCGGGGAGCGGCTCGCAAGAAAACAAGGGGAAGAATCCGACGACCCTGCTCCCTGAATCGCCAACGACGGAGGCGCTCGAGAAGCGAGCGGTAGATAGAGAGCAGCCAGGACCGCAGGTCGAAGCAGTGGAGCAAGTCTGCATCGACGAATCCGACCCGACGAGGACGACCAGCATAGGGGCGGAGCTCGATCCCGAGGTCAAGGCCAGACTAATAGCCTTTTTGAAGGAGAATCGGAAGAGCTTCGCATGGACCCACGAGGATATGCCGGGGGTGGACCCGTCCGTGATCGCCCACCGCCTCAACAACGACCCGAGCCACCGTCCCATCATCCAGAAAAGGAGGAAGATGGCACCGGACAGGAATAGGGTGATCAACGAGGAGGTCGATAAACTGCTCTCCATGGGCACCATTAGAGAGGTGAAATACCCCGAGTGGTTGGCTAACACGGTCGTCGTCAAGAAGAAGAATGGGAAGTGGCGAGTCTGTGTGGACTTCACCGACCTCAACAAAGCTTGCCCGAAGGATAGTTTCCCTATGCCGCATATCGACCGTCTCGTCGAGGCCACTCAAGGATACGAACTCCTCAGCTTCATGGACGCGTACTCGGGATACCATCAGATAAGGATGCATCCGGACGACGAAGAGAAGACCGCTTTCATCAGCGAGCGAGGAACGTATTGCTACAAGGTGATGCCATTCGGCTTGAATAACGCCGGCGCGACCTACCAAAGGCTGGTGACCAAGATGTTTCACGAGCAGATTGGAAGACGCATGGAGGTGTATATCGACGATATGGTCGTCAAAACGATGAAGGCGGAAGGGCACATCGAACACCTGGCGGAATGCTTCGAGATCTTAAACCGGCACCAAATGAGGCTGAATCCTTCCAAATGCACTTTCGGCATTTCCTCCGGAAAATTCCTGGGTCACATGGTCACCCGGCGAGGGATTGAGGCGGACCCCGAGCAGATCGAGGCGATCAAGAGTATGCCATCTCCGCGCAATCGACGAGAGGTTCAGAGGCTGACAGGGAGGATCTCCGCCTTGGGCCGTTTCATCTCGAGGAAGGCCGACAGAACACTCGTCTTCTATGAGTTGCTGAAGAAGAACAAGAAGTTCGAGTGGACCGACAAGTGCGAGGAGGCTTTCCAGGCTCTGAAGGCGTACCTCTCGACGCCCCCGGTGATGACGAAGCCAAACCCGGGAGAGACCCTATACCTGTACGTCGCCATCTCGGACCAGGCGATCAGCCAGGTACTAGTGCGGGAAGATGAGGGAGAGCATAAACCGGTGGCCTACATCAGTCGGAAGCTCCTCGACGCAGAAACAAGGTATCCGCTGGTGGAAAAGCTGGCCCTGGCAGTCTACGACGCTTCGGAGAGACTTAGGTTCCACTTCCAGGGGCATCCCATCGTCGTTATGACCGATAGACCGTTGCGCACCATCATCCATAGTCCAAACCAGTCGGGGCGGATCACGAAATGGTCGATCAAGCTCGGAGCATACGACATCGAGTACAGACTCCGAACGAGTCTCAAATCTCAAGTCCTCGCGGACTTTCTGATCGAGCTTCCGAGAGAACCCCTCGACCTGAGCGATGAAGATGGGACCTGGAAGCTACACGTGGACGGATCTTCCACCACGCAGGGAGCAGGCGCCGACGTCAGACTCACTTCGCCCATGGGGGAAGTCGTCGAGAAGGCGTGCCGCCTAGCCTATCGGGCCACGAACAATAAGGCCGAGTACGAAGCCCTCCTCTTAGGCTTGAATTCTGCCCTCACAATCGGCGTGAAGAACGTTAGCGTCTTCTCAGACTCCCAACTAGTAGTCAAGCAAGTCAGCGGCGAGTATAAGAGAAGCGACGAGAGGATGGAGGCTTACGCGGCACTCGTGGATTCACTCTCCAGGAAGTTCCAATACTTCAGCTTGACGCAGGTGACGCGAGGAGACAACACCCACGCCGATGCGCTAGCAGGGTTGGGCTCGACAACGGAGGTAGGCGAGCTCCGATCCATTACGGTGGAAACAGTCGAGAGGCCAAGTATAAAAAGGGAAGAGGGCCTAGTGAAGAAGAAGCCTCGAGGCGTGGGCGAGGAGCGGGACAAGTCCTCCGAAGAGCTCAGCATCCACGAACTCGTGAACGGAGAGCCAGAAGATGACGAGCGAGAAGTGGTGGAGGACGACGATGAGGAGGACTGGCGGACGCCCATCAAGAGATATATCCAGGAGGGAGTCGTGCCACATGATCGCCAGGAGGCGAGGAAAATCAAGGCCAAGAGCGCGAGGTACGCTATAATCAGGCAGAAGCTTTACTTGAAAAGCTTCACCGGGCCCTACCTAAGGTGCCTCGGCAAGAAAGAGGCCAACTACGTGATGAGAGAAATCCACAGCGGGGAGTGCGGGAACCATGCCGGGGGAAGGTCCCTGCTGAGGAAGGCCAAGCGCCAGGGCTTCTTTTGGAGCACGATGGTGGCGGACTGTGCCGATCATGCCAAGAGATGCGAGAAGTGCCAGCGGCACGCCCCAGCTATAAATTGCCCAGCCGAAGAGCTGTCTTCGGTGACTGTCCCGTATCCTTTCATGAAGTGGTCTATGGACATCGTCGGCCCAATGCCCATAAGCACGCGACAAAGGAGGTTCATGTTGGTGGTCACGGGTTTCTTCACCAAGTGGGCGGAAGCGGAAACATACGCCAACATCAAGGACTCCGATGTGGAAGGCTTCGTGTGGAAGAACATCTTTACGCGCTTTGGACTACCGAGGGAGATCATCGCTGACAATGGTTCGCAGTTCATCTCGAAGAGGTTCAGGAATTTCTGTGCGCACTGGGGGTGAAGCTGCACACATCAACACCAAGATACCCCCAGGGCAACGGAAACGTCGAAGCGGTCAATCGGACGATAACCGACAACATCAAGAAGAGGCTCGACGCCAAGAAGGGACTCTGGGCTGACGAGCTCCCTGGTGTCCTCTGGGCCTATCGAACAACTCCACACTCGGCCACCGGCCAAACTCTGTTCTCTTTGTCGTACGGTGTAGAAGCGGTCATACCAGCGGAGATGGGAATTCCGAGTCTTCGCCGACTACTGGCCCCAGGGGACGAAGAGGCCAACGGACAAGGGCTGCTCGACCAGCTCGACCATGTAGACGAGCGCCGCGAACAGGCAAGTATCCACGTCGCTAACTACCAGAACGTCGTCGCTCGCTACTACAACAAGCAGGTACGCCCGAGGAGCTTTTGGATCGGGGAGATGGTCCTTCGACGAGTCTTCCAGAACACAGCCAAGGCCAACGCCGGGAAACTGGGGGAAAGTTGGGAAGGGCCATACAGAGTCACTGGCGTCGTCCGACCAGGGGTCTACGAGCTCGAGAACACCGAAGGCGCCAAGGTGATGAGGAGCTGGAACGTGAAGCACCTGAAGAGATTCTACTGAGGAAGAGACCATCTTCTGTTTCCCATAGCCTTACCTTAAATCCCTGTAAGCATTCTAACATTTCTGTCAAATTTCTTTTACGGGGACCCCAACCCTTTTTACTCGGGAACACTGTTATGGCTGCGGCACATTATATATATATATATATATATATATATATATATATATATATATATGTTGGTCGAAGGTTTGAAACATACGACCACAATAAAAGAGGCGAGAGTGCCCAAAAGTTACTTAAGGCATACATCGCCTATTAAAGCCTCCCAGTGAGCAAATAAAGCCTCCCAGCGAGCAAATAAAGCCTCCCATTGAGCAAACAAAGCCTCCCAGCGAGCAAATTAAAAGACTCCACAGCGAGCATAAAAGAGGCAAGAGTGCCCACAATAAAAGAGGCGAGAGTGCCCAAAAGTTACTTAAGGCATACACCGCCTATTAAAGCCTCCCCGTGAGCAAATAAAGCCTCCCAGTGAGCAAATAAAGCCTCCCAGTGAGCAAACAAAGCCTCCCAGCGAGCAAATCAAAAGACTCCACAGCGAGCATAAAAGAGGCGAGAGTGCCCACAATAAAAGAGGCGAGAGTGCCCAAAAGTTACTTAAGGCATACATCGCCTATTAAAGCCTCCCAGTGAGCAAATAAAGCCTCCCAGCGAGCAAATAAAGCCTCCCAGCGAGCAAATAAAGCCTCCCAGTGAGCAAATAAAGCCTCCCAGCGAGCAAATTAAAAGACTCCACGGCGAGCATAAAAGAGGCGAGAGTGCCCACAATAAAAGAGGCGAGAGTGCCCAAAAGTTACTTAAGGCATACATCGCCTATTAAAGCCTCCCCGTGAGCAAATAAAGCCTCCCAGCGAGCAAATAAAGCCTCCCAGTGAGCAAACAAAGCCTCCCAGCGAGAAAATTAAAAGACTCCACAGCGAGCATAAAAGAGGCGAGAGTGCCCACAATAAAAGAGGCGAGAGTGCCCAAAAGTCACCTAAGGCATACATTGCCGGTGAAAGTCTCCTAGCGAGCACTATCAAAAAGCTCCTAAGCGAGCAGAACATACAAAATGAATCAACAGGAATGGCTAAGGCCAATCCAGAAGGCAAGCGAGGAACGAGAACATCCTACCACGTCTACACAGTCCCATGTAAGTTCATGTATTTTGCCAAAAGAAAATATCATTTAATTGACTCCATCCAAAACGAAGAAAACGACCCCCAGATCCCCGAATCGAAACCCTAGAGAAAGAGAGAGAGACTATTCATTACTGTTCATCATCGTCTGTATTTCTTCAACAAGCTTCCAAGCTAATAAACGAGAAAGACCGAGCTCCATATATATAAACTCAAGGATAATTAACATATAACAAAAACCCCCACGCATAAACGACAACCATTTAATCCTTGTGACTGAAAGAGCCTCGGTGAAAACCGACCTCTACAGTTTGGCACCCACCGTGGGGAAAATAAATTATTATTACAGACAAGAAGTTTATTATTACAGACAAGAAGTTTATATCCTTTGGTCCGTCAAAGAAAATAGTTGCAAAAGAAAGGGGCTACGCCTCTGGAGACGCGGGCTGGGCGCCCTCTGCCGGAGCGAGATTGCACAGCGAAAGAGGAGGAGACTCGGGATCGATTTCGGCTTTCCTCTCGAGCTCGTCAGCCTGCGCCTGCTTCTCTTCCTCGAGCTGCTGCCATTCCGGAAGCTGGCATCGGAGCAATTCGGCCGAGGCCCCGACGGGAAGAGCGTTGATCATCGCGATGTTGGCCTGATGCGACGCGGCGAGGCGATGAGAGTCAATTGCCGAATCTAAGGCCTGAAGTCTAGCCGATGCCTTGTCAAGCTTTGCGCGTGCTCTTTCGTAGAGGCGAAGTTGGGCACTCCGCTCTTCCTCCGACAAGGCTCGGGCCGCCGCGAGGTCGCCACGAAGCCCCTCCACGACGGACTTGGCTACCGCCGGCAGCGACACCCTCTCCGAGCCGACTGCCCCCAAGATCTCGCACACTTGGGCAAAATGCTCGACATTCTCTTTCAATGCGCCCATCGTGTCCAGGTGTCTCTTCTTCTCGTCGGCCAAAGTCTCCTCGCGAGCAGCCAAGCTCGCGCCAAGATCCTCGATCTCTCTATCCGTCTTGACTTTGAGTTCAGCGAGCTGAGCTTGGAAGGCCTTCTTCCGGGCAGCCTCATCCGCCAACTCGGCCTCGAGCTGCTCAACTCGCTCGCGGTTCTGACGAGCGCGGGCCATAGACGCGCCGAGCTGCTCGCTGACCTCTTGGGTCTTCTGCTTCTCACCCACCGACTCCTCTACGGCCAACATCCGCTGATCACGCTCATGGAGGATCAAATCGTTCAGATAGGCAACGCTTTGAAATAGATGCCCCATGGCGTGAAGCTACTGCTCGTACTGGCTAAGGGCCAAACCAGGCCTGCGTGTCCCAGGCGCGCAGCGCGTCAATCTCTGGCACATGAACGCGGAGTATGTCTCCCACACACCGTCGGGAGCATCTGCAGCAGGGACGCAGGGCGGACCATCAGTAAACTGAAGAGGAGACAAGTACGTCCCTCCTTCGGAAGGCGAGGAAAGTTCGTCTACAGGGGCGCCCTCCGACGTCGCGGGAAGATTCGCAACGACCAGGTCCCCGGGCTCAAGGACTCTTTCCTCCATCTCCTGCACGGCCTGCTCCCAACAGCCGAGGTCCCAGCGCGGGCGACATCTGGCGACGCTGGAGGGTCCGCGACCGCCGGCGCATCGGCCTCGAGGGCAACCCCCTCCGACTCCGGCACAGCCGAGTCCAGGGGATCCGAGACCTTGGCGGGAGCGTCTCTCTCTTTAGATGGCGTCGCCCCTACACCTTCGGAGTCCTCCGGGCGACCGCGAGGCCGTGGGGAACCTGCGGCGACGGCCGTAACATCTGCAACGACTGCCGCGGTCATGGCCTCGGCGGTGTCGATGGCAACCTTCACCGCGACCGCCGGCCTCTTTCGCGAACACGAGGAAGAACGTCCGCCCCCAACACCCCCTTTCACGGGGAGCCCACACTCAGCTTTAGGAGGAGGAGGTGGAAGATCGCGGGTTCCCGACGGAACGACCCCCGCCTTGCTAAGAAGATCGGTGACGGACGGAGCGGCCACATCCTGTTGCGCGGCGACCTCTTGGGGTCAACATCGGCGCCTGACCCAAGGGAACTCCTTCCTGAGGATTCGATGCATCCCGCGTTCCACTAGATGAAGAAGGCGCCCTGACCTTCTTCGGGGAGCGGTTACCCGCCTCGCGAGAAGGAACGACAGCGGGGGAAACGGCCAAAGTCTGCTTAGGGTGAGGACCGTTTGGGATCGGCGACGGCACTTGGCTCAAGGAGGTACCTCCCCGAGGGTTTGATGCCTCCCGCACTCCGCCAGCCGGGGAAGATACCCTAGCCCTCTTGGGAGAACGGCCACCCCCGGGCCCATCGAAAGCACGCCAGTTGGTGCCCCTGGTTTTAAGAGAAACGCCGGATGAGCCCCCATCGCTGCGAGGCCTCTTCGCGGGGGACCCATCCGAGGAAACGTTCCCTCTCCGCGATAGACCGCTCCCGTCGACGGCCGGGACTCCTCGGGACATTTTTCTTTTTCGCTGGTCTTGAGTTCCACCGCGACCGGCCCGCGACGAGACCCCGGATGACGAAAGGCCGCCAAACCCAGAAGCCGAAAGAAGGTCCCGGAGATTCATCCCGAAGGGGTAAGGCCATGAGAAAATCCTGGACTTCTTGACCCTAGCGTTGGAGAAGTCTGCGGTCCAATCACGGTTGGGTACGGCGAGGAGCCTCCTGTGGGTCACCTCAAAGCAACAAGCAGCTTCATCATCGGTGCTGGGAACATACTTAAGAGGGTACTGGTCGACAAGCCACTCCCTGGGCAAATACTTGTGAAAGCACCCAAAGCTGTCCTCGTCCACTGACGACGAAGAAGAACTTATCCTCCCACCCGGACTCGTTCGACGGAGTGCTGTTGATGACGTGGCCAGTAACCCAGTGGGAGAGGGAATAGCGACCAACGTTCTTGGGGTTCTTGGAGAATTTGAACAGCCGCATAAGGTCCTCCAGGGTGAGATCAATGTTCGCCTCCAATGCCACAACTATGGTACAGACAAGGAGACGGATCGAGTTTGGACTCACCTGGGTGATGGGCACCAGAAAGGCACAAAAGAAAGCCACGATGAGCGACGGAATGGGAAGACAGAGCCCCGTCTTCCGAAAGAAAACTTCATACAGGGCGACGCACTCGTCCCTCGGGGCATCGGCGCGCTCACCATGGCGAGGAAGTCGAAGAGCGACCTTCGGCTCCAGGACAAATTCCTCCTGAAAGTGCTCCAGAGTCTCCTCCGTCATCACCGAGGGAGGAGATCGAGTAGCGAAGATGGGACCGACGCCGTGGGTGTGAGACATAATCGACCGAACTTGTAGAACAACGGACGTTGGGCGAAAAGAGGAGAAGACAAAGAACGAATCTGCGTTTTCGGAGGTATCTGTTTTGAACGAGAGTAAAACTATACCCCAAAGTAGGGTTTCCAATTTTATAATGGGAAGAGGCGAGGCCAGGTGAATCGACGCATCTCGACCCCACGTCCTGCAAAGGGACACGTGGATCGATAAAAGAAACAGGACCCCAAGACCCGTTCGAAGTGACGGGCTCTGAAAAGTCACCCACACTCAAGTACATGTACCAGCTTTAATAAGGAGAGAGAAAATCGCGGAAACCGACGAGACGCACCCAAAAGTAATAAATGAGCGGTTTAATGCGGACGTCACGTGCGAGGGGATCACCACCACGAGCGTCCCAATAAGGCCCGGACTTTCTCTTTTCTTTTATCAAGTGTTTCCACTTGATAAAACAAAGGGGGCTGGCAGTCCCCACGTCAGCATCGATGCCGCCCTCCGAAGCTGCTCGCATCGATGTGGCCGTCCTCGCATCGGCGTCAAGGTTGCTCGCACCAAACGAAAGGGCCGTCAAAGCAGACAACTTCGAACAATTGTTAGGCACGGTTTTCTTTCTTTTACCAAGTGTTTCCACTGGAGATAAAAGAAAGGGGGGCTGGCCATCCCCACAGCTTTAACGACATAAATGTTGCCCGCGTCGATGGCAAGGGTCAACGAAGCAAACGAACTCGGGAAGTGTCAAACAGGTACGACAAGGTAATGCAATGCAAAAAGGCGAGCAGGTAATTAACCATGTCCGAATGCAGAAGAAGTAAGAGACAAGACTTTAAAGAAGGATAAGAATTTTTCATTCAATCTCAATAAGTTACAAGTAGGTGGTATAAAATTACAAGCACAGCGATCAAGCAAACCCCTACAGCAGCAAGAAAAAGAACAAAAGTCACAAGCTGCAAAAGGCCTAAGCCACCAAACACGAGATCAGGCCTCGGTGACCTCTTGCTCGTTCGACGACCCGGGAGCAGCCGAAGGACTCCCAACGACGAGGGGTGGCGAGTGAGGAGGCGCAGTCGACGGAGGGTCGCCGGGAGACAGAGGAGGAGAATTGGGGTCGGCCGCGATTCTCTCCTCGAGTGCTGAAACGAGGACCTCCTCCCGGAGGCGGTCTTGCTCCCACTCCGGGACTTGGGCACGGAGAAGTTCGACCGACGCCCCGAGGGGGAGCGCGTCGACCGCCCTTTGGTGAGCCTGGTAGGAGGCCGCCATGCGGTTGACCTCGACAGAATCCCCGAGAGCCTTGAAGCGCGAGGAGGCTCGCTCGAGCTTGCCCTTGGCCTCCTCGAAGACACGCAGCCGAGCTCGACGCTCCTTCTCCGCCTCGGCACGAGCGTCCTCCAGCTCATCAGCGAGTGTCCGCAAAGCGCCACGAACCTGGGAGGGCAGACCCTCCTTCGCGACAAAAGAGGCGCCCACGGCCTCGCCAATTCGTGCGAGGAGCTCACCCTGATGGCGAGAAAGCTCCGATGCTTCCAGATGGCGCCTCCGTTCCTCCTCCAGAAGAGCCCCGCGAGCGGAGAGTCGCCGCTCGAACTCCTCGATCTTCCGCCCCGATCGAGCCTTGAACTCCGCTAAGTCAGCCTGGGCGGACGCGCGGTCCCGCTTCTCCTCGGCCAAGGCCGACTCGAGCCTCGCGATTTGCCCCCGAGATAGGTGCTCGCTGTGGCGGGAGAGCTCGAGCTGCTCCCGGAGCTCCGATGTCTGATGGGAGGCGCCCATGGACTCCTCCACCATCGAGGATCTGTCGGCCTCGCGGAGGACGACTTCATTCACCCGAGCAACCCCGTCGAGCAAAAAGGCCACCGCCTCGGAGTACCCATCAACCTCTGCGACAGAGTCACGAGTAGCGGAGGAGCCGGAGGTCCCCTTGGATAAGTCCCGGTACGTGCGCAGGGAGTACTCCCTCCACGTCTCGATGGGCGAGTCCCAGCTAGGCTCACCGGGGGTGACAAGGGGAGGCGGACGAGGTCCGGCCGAGGGATGGCGGCAAGGAGAAGGAGGAGGTGAAGAACGGAGAGGAGCGGAAGCAAAGGACAGAAGAGCGGGGAGAGAAGATGAGAAGTAAGAAGGAAGATAAGGCGAGGAGTGAGAAGAAACGGGAGGTGAGGAGTGAGAAGAAACGGGAGGTGAAGAGTGAGAAGAAACGGAAGCGGAGGATGAGAAGAGGACCTGAAGAGGAAGCAAAGAAGGAGAAGGAGCGGATGGACGAGGAGATCCTGAAAAAGCACCAGGAGGAGCGCATTGCTGCGAAGCAATACGAACCCCCACGGCACGCGGCGCTATGCCGGATATACCTCCGCTCCTAGCCCTCTTTGCGTCACGGTCACTAGCATCACCTCCGACCGGTCGTTTCCCCGCTGCAATCTCGGCACGACGCGAGACCCCTGGAAGAACCCTCGGCGAGCGAGGGGCACGATTACGCCTCAGCAAGAGGGGCCGCTCGGGTGAGCCTCCCTCGTCTTCAGGATCTTCCGCTTCAACTCGTGGTGCCGAGCTCGCCCCGGCCAGGATTGTGTCGGGAGAAGGGGCTCCAATCGCGAGCTCCGGTCCGCGAAACCCAGCCGAGGAGCACTCGGAGATTGGTGGGCCACTAATGAACTCCTCTCGGTATATTCCGAGTTCTGACAGCCGCCGAGGCTCTCGGAAAAATTGCCGCCAGTCGCGACGCGTGCTCGAAAGGAGGACCCGACGGACTCCCCGAAAAATGGCCTCGTTGGGGTCACCCGAGCTGGGCGAGTAAATTGGGGGAGACTGGTCAATCTCTACCCATCGCGTGGGCAGTGATTCGTGGTGGTAGCCGAAGGAGCTATGGTCGACCCTGACAAAGAAATAGCAGCTCTGCCATCCCGGCGTCTCGAAAGGAGCGTTGAGGACGATCAGGTCCCGATCGTAAGGAATGAGCATGAAACGCCCTATGTCCCTAGAAATCCGAAATGGCCTCTACAGGCGCATCAGATCCTCCAGAGTCAGGAACACCCCCTTCTCGGCAGCGATTCCCATAGTGCACAGAATGAGACGAATGGCGCTGAGGTCCATCTGGCCGATGGGGATGCCGAATGCACGGAGGAAGGAAAGGAGTAGGTATGGAATTGGGAAGCGGAGCCCCGCGTCGAGGAAGAAACCCTCGTAGACGGCGACCCATCCCTCGTCCAAAGGGTCTTCCGGCTGCTCACCGGGGTACGGAAGGCGGACCTGACAGACATCCCTGTCACAACACCCCTCCTAGATGACGCGGAGCCGCTCCCGGGTCATGATGGAGTGACCAGGGCCACGTCGGAGGACGCGGCTAAGATTTGGCGAAGTCGGGATCAAGGCCATTAGAAAGCAAGAGGGTAACGGCAGAGCGAAATTCGAATAGCAAAGATTAGGCAGGATGCCAATTTGGGAGTACTGCAGAACAAAACATAAATGCGACGTTTGAAACCCCATTCCTCACTAAGACCCACAATTTATAGGGGGGGAAAGGGGAGATCTAACGGTGGAGATTCGAAACGACGCAGGCGAATCGACGGATGGAATGCGAAGGGACGCTGAGCGAAAAGACGGCATGGGGAACTGGTGTACGGACAGAAGCGGGGAGAGGAGCAGTCCTACGCGGAGACAGGCACTCGAGTACCCTGCCCGCAGGGCGGTTCACGAGAACCAAGGCCACTCGCCTAAAAAGAAGCGAGGAGGACAGAAGCGCCAGCGAGTAGTCAATCAACGAAAGGCCCGGCCCAATAAGCGGGGGCCCATCATCAACATCCGTTATATTATTTTACCAAGTGCCCACACTTGATAAAATGGGGGACTAACTGTTAAGGTGGGATTTCGTCAAATCCCTCTTAACAAAAACACATGTCGTTTCGGCCATCAAACGACGAAATGGTTGGAAGCAAGCGGGGCCCACATCTGGCGACTGCTATGCGAGGAGAGGAGATCCGCCTCCGCGAGGGAGGGTTGGCCCCGAGCGAGGGGGATGAATCTTTCGCGAGGAAGATCCTTCACGAAGAGGGTCTTTCCTGCGAGGAGCCCCCCCTCGATGAATCTCTCCTCGCTCCACCCACGAAAGGGATATCGCCTCAAAGGGGCATCGTCGTTGTGTAAATGGCGGGAAAGCGGAAGCGTGCTCGAGAAGACTTGGTGTCAGAGAGTCAGTCGAAAGAGCGGCAATCACGGGAATTAGTAGGTAAAGATCAGGAAAAAATCATGGGACCGGTCAGAGAGAGGCCGGGCCGAAAGAGGAAACCCTAATGAAGGGACGAACTCGGAAGAGAGGAGAGATATAAATATCAATGTAAAAACCACATAGAGGAGACCCCCAGATCCCCGAATCGAAACCCTAGAGAAAGAGAGAGAGATTATTCATTACTGTTCATCATCGTTTGTATTTCTTCAACAAGCTTCCAAGCTAATAAACGAGAAAGACCGAGCTCCATATATATAAACTCAAGGATAATTAACATATAACAAAAACCCCCACGCATAAACGACAACCATTTAATCCCTGCGACTGAAAGAGCCTCGGTGAAAACCGACCTCTACAGTTGCTAACTCAAAGGAACCTAGAAGCCATAAGCGCTCTAAGCATATTGAGAGGAAATACCATTTGATTAGAGAGATCGTGCAGTGTGGAGACGTGGAGGTGAAGAAGATCTCAACGGTAGACAACCTTGCAGATCCTTTCACCAAGGCCCTATCCAACAAGGTCTTCGACCAACATCGAGACGGATAAGGCATGAAGGACTACTCTCATCTTCTTTGAGTCAAGTGGGAGTTTGTTGGCAGAGATGCCCGCAAGAAGATTGTTTACTTACATATTGATGTAATATATAAATCTTTGTAAAGTCCTTACTGTAATTTGCTGATTAAATTAATAAAAGCTTAACCTTCACATCTCTATGTGAGGCTCTATTTATAGGAGAAGGAAAAATCTATAAAGGTCAATTATTCATTCATGAATGAATAATGTATTCATGACACAATATTTGATTTTCCCTTCTCATTTCCCTCTTGGTTTACAGATTGATGTAATATATAAATCGTTGTAAAGTCCTTATTAAAAGATTGTTATTTATATATTGATGTAATATATAAATCTTTGTAATTTGCTGATTAAATTAATAAAAGTTGAAACGTTTATTTATTCCTTTTTAGTTTGATTGAAGATTTATGATGTTCAATAGTCTTATAGTCCTTAATCAAACCTAACAATGTATGAAGAGACAAAAGTAGATTTGCGTGAACAAACTCTTCATGGTTTGACTAAAACGATATATCTGGATGAATGAATAAAGGAACTGCGCAGTGTCCAAATTTAAGTAGCGACCTTATTTGGATGAAACAATGTGACATGTTAGCTCCTCGTCAATACATTGTTTCTAATTTATTCACAAGTACTAAAGGAGTTGAGGGAATAACAGCTATAAGGGTAAAATGGTAATTTTATAAATCCCAACTAGTTGATGATATTCATGAAGGGTAAACATAGATAACATTCAATCGATCCGCTTAATATAATTAAGTTGAATTTGAGTAGAAAATAAATTCATTTGAACCGAGAGATTCTCAGTGTCAACTCTTTAGTGGAGTCAATTGACATTAATCTAATACTCGGAAAAGGTTTGTGAACTTTTGAGTCCGAGTATAGAAGCTCAAGCTTTGTTCATTTGGATCCATAAGGTCAGTATTACAGGTCATTAGAGTAGGATTGTTAAACTAGAAGCTAGGTCAAAATAAGTTTCAAGTGTTGAACTATACTTTTTCTCGGAAAATGTCTGAAGGGTATTTTTGTCCACATGGACATAAAATGATGTGAATGTCAAAATAAGATTTTAAATATTTTCATATGATGAAAATATAAATTATTTCCTAAAGCCGAAAAGTCGTTTAAGGCATTATGAAATTAATTTCGTTATTTGTGCAATTATAATTCTACAATGGGTATTTTAAGAATTGTCTTAAAAGAAATAAGGAAGCATCTAGAAGCTCCCCCTAGGTAGAATTTCGGCCAAACAAGCATCAAGAGGAGAGTTTTATTTCCCTTTAATTATAAGGATAATTACCCAAAAGGAAAAGAGAAATGAATTTCCTTGATAAGGAAACAAATGTGCTAAGTGAGGAAATAAATTTCCTCACTAAGGCAAGTGGCCGGCCAAATAAGGAGAGAAATGGGAAGGGAAAAACAAATATTGTATCATGAATACATTATTCTTTCATGAATGAATAATTAACTTTATAGATTTTTCTTTCTCCTATAAATAGAGCCTCACGTAGAGATGTGAAGTTTAAGCTTTTGTCTTGTTTTCTCTTGCTCTTGGCCGACCCTCTCCCTCTCTCTCTCTCTAGAAAATACTCTTTTTATTTTTCACCTAGATCCATACTTGATCTAGAGAATTAGCTTATGATCCAAGAATTGTTCTTGGTTCATATTGTTTAATTGTGCGCACACACAAATCCTTCTAAACTTCTATAGACTCTTGTAATATAAACCTTAGGTTTCTCGAGTTCACGTTTTAGGTGTGAAGGTGACGAGCGAGCCAAGGAAGAAGATCCACATTTCTCAAGACGCTTCAAGATCAATCTACAAGAACGGTTCGTATTCAAGTAGGTTCAATAATGCTTTTAATTTATAACATGTATATGCTCTTTATCTAGGTCAGTAAAAATTGTTTTACTTCTAAAAGAAACTTTTATATTCCGCCATTAATATGATTAATGATAAATTTTTCTTTAACCCTAGACGTATTCCAACATCGGTAAGTTTCCTTTCTTTTGTGTTTGAATTTTCAATTTGTACTGGATTATCCTAGCTCAAGACTGAGAAGCAAAGGATTTTTCTAGTGAATCCCAGATTTCACTAGCTGACTCACATCCAACCATATTAACGAGAATGGTTTCAGTCACTGAGGCTAGCAGCTAGGATGCGAGTAATTGATCTTGCCTAACCCATAGAACACGTTCTGGATTTCCAGGTTCTAGGGTTATCACGCCAGTGTTTGGATCGCGAACTTCATAGAGTTCGGATGGTTGTGGTGCCGATCCAAACAAAAAGATGTCAAGACCATTTCCCTTCACGTTCGACATAACTTGTTTCTTCCAGAGCAAATAGTTTGTTTTTGTGAGTTTTATGGTAAGTGAATGGTTTGAAGGGTTAATAAAATGCGTGTTATTTATTTGAGAAGGTAAGCTTGGCAGCGTCTGAGACTGATTCATTTGTACAGTGGTTGCAGGTGTGTTTATATGGCTTTCCAACTGCGGTGCTGTTTCAGCAGGACTTTCAGACATTTCTGTAAAGTATGTGCTCTGATACCATAAAAGGAAAGCTAAGCAATCGGAAAAAATATACAGGGTAGAGGATTGTGCCAAGATGATATTATTTCATTTACTGCTTGTGTATTTATACACAGAGGCATTGTACAAGGAATCTTTCCATAACGGAAATATACAGCTAATAATTGTACTATAACAATAATGTATTGACACGTGTAATAGTGGTCCTGCAGTGGAGAGAGTTGAAATTGCTGAAGAGTGACGAACGATAGAGGGTATTGAAGCAGTGTCGTTTGCATGCTCCAAAGGTTTGGACTGCATCGTTTCCCAAGGTTTCTGGTCGTTTGTTAAACTCCAACACTATTTGACTACTGCTTCTAAGTATGCAGATTGGACAACTGCTTGTTTAATCAATAAGATTATTGTAAAGGAAGCTTCACAACTTTTTTGGACAAAAGAGGTTACGAATGGCCTTTCTGGATTCTACTATCGAGACAATACAACGTTCGACGTTGGATGGCCGGCTAATGAAAGAAGAAAAAAACGATGTACATATACGGCCTACACGACGTAATATAATGTGTACAAAATTATATTCAAAAGAAAAAGAATGGAAAAGAATGTAAAAACAATGGGATCCTCTCAAAACAAAAATCGTGGAGAAAATAGAGATAATTTGCGTCGATATACATACACGGCCTAAACTAGGGAACTGAGTTCCACAAAATGATGGCTATTAAATCAATCAAAGATGGTTTCACAGAGTCAGGTGTCCCAAAACCCAGCTAATGGGTTGGCGTTTTTAGCAGAGGAATTCTGGTTTTGTTGCTCTCTATTTGTCCAACTACGCTGAGGTTGATACTGGCCGCTATTGTTGTCTCTACTCCCAAAGCTAGTCTGAGCTTGGTCTCCGTGGTCTATGCTCGTCCACCGAGTCTGACTCTGCGATCGCTCCGAGAAATCAGTACTCACATCTTGACTTCCAAATGCCATTCTATGGAACATTCTGATCTGCGCATTTTGCTCCGCCGAATCGTACACTTCGCTCTGCCCCGGTTTCATTCCGTTGCTCAGGTCGGAGATGTCCTCACCTAAGGCGTCGAAAGCTCTCACTACCTGGGAAATTAACATGACAGTACTTTCTTAGCTTTTCTCATCTGGGGTTTTGTTCAGAGGACAACAAAAAGTACCTGAGACATTCGTGGTCTTTTCGTAGCTGAGTGGCGGACACAAGCCGCCGCTGCTTCAATCATACGGAACATCTCGATCACGTGATAGTTCTTATCCAGCTTTGGATCTACCAGGCTGTCGAAGTTTTGGGTCTCGAGTGCTTCGGAGAGCAGTGGTCGCGCCTGGAAAATGAGTCCCGGATTACGTTTTCATCGATTGCATATGCGTTCAGTTATGAAAAGACGGTAACTCAAGTACACAATTGGTGGGCAAGTCTCGGAATTACAAGTTTCAAGCAGTTGATTTGGGAGAGTCTAAATGAAGATGTTCATGGCTATGAACTTACCCATTCTACCAAGCTCTCATCACCCAATGGCTGAGAGCCATCCACCGGTTTGCGACCTGTGATTAACTCCAAAAGCACTACCCCAAAAGAGTAGACATCAGATTTTTCAGTCAACTTCCCACTTGTTGCATACTCGGGTGCCATATAGCTGAAAAAACAAGAAGCAACATTTCACGTCATTATGCTGAGAATAAAACAAGACTTAACGTGACTCGACAGAGTGAATTCATACCCAAAGGTCCCCATCACACGTGTTGTAACGTGTGTATTTGAATCTAGCGCTAACTTGGCAAGACCAAAGTCTGCAACCTGAACAGCATTACAGAGAAGAACTTCATACGTTAATTGAAGAGAAGAATTGTCTTATACTGAAAATTCTACAGATGAATTAAAGTAAAGCGATGTGGCATTTTTTTTTAGTTTAAAAACCACTACCGAAACAATCCTTTCAGTAACTTGGAAAAACATAAAATTTAAAACGATATTATATGTGAGCAGGCATAATATAATTCACCTGGGCATCGTAACTGGTATCCAGAAGGATGTTAGATGACTTAATATCCCTGTGGATGATGCGAGGATGGCCTGAGAAAGAAATGGAAAAACAGATGAGATATATGTACTCTTAAGCAATAGAGTGACCATAAAACAGAATCTTGTAAGCGACTAACAATCTTCGTGTAAGTAAGCGATTCCTCGAGCTGCCCCAGCAGCAACCTTGATTCTGATTCCCCAAGCCATGACTGGAATGCCTGTACCTGCAGATACAACTAGATATAAGAACTTGAGAGGAACAAATCATAGAGGTAAGGGAAAATGATTTCTTGCTGGAACGTGTGAGGTCATGAAACTTGATCCTCACCATGAAGATGGTGGTGAAGAGTATCGTTTGCGACAAAATCATAGACGAGCAGCCTTTGATGCTCGGATATACAATAACCCACGAGAGAAACCAAGTGACGGTGATGAACTCGGCTGATAATCTCTACTTCGGCCTTGAACTCACGCTCGCCCTGTCCGCCGCCAATCTTCAGCTGTTTCACGGCAACCACTCTCCCATCCACAAGCACACCTTTGTACACACACCCGAACCCACCTTCGCCCAGAAGGTTGTGATTCGAAAACCCGCTTGTGGCCTGGATTAGTTCTTCGTACGTGAACCAAGACTTCGAATTGTTCACTCCACCATCCGGTGGTGAATATATATCGCTACCGGAACGACTTGCCATTCTAAGTGGAGCCGGTGATTGAGGCCTTAAAAACAATGAATCTGTAGTACAAAGAAACCGGATTTTCAACAGCAAGCAACATAATCAACGTATCCACCAGAAGTATATTTCACTCTTATAAGCATACTAATTAGCAGCACTTGAAAACTAGGAAAAAATTGCTTGTTCCCATTTCCTTGATTTTCAAGTACCAAACTAAACTCTTGCCCTTTGTCTTGTCAAAAACCAACTAAACCGAAAGAATAGGCATTTGCGGCTAGTTTTTTGGCTGAAACATTGTAGCTTGAAGGCAACTAGAAAAAAGTATATTCATGTAATGTACAACGCATTCCTTAAAACAATGGCCACATTCCTATCAAAGAGTTTAAATTCATTGATTAACATGCTGCTATACCAAATTTAGGGCATGCAAGGTAAAAAAAATTTCAAGTTTTAACAATATACCTGAGTTCTGTGAGGAAGCGAACGGAGAAGGCATACCATAGCCGTTATTCCTGGTTCTCCTCTTCTTTCTCTTGGTAAACCAGACAGCCATGAAAACCAAGCTAAGAGCCACAAAACCAGCTATAAGTCCGACCGCCACGATTCCACCGGTCTTCATCCCTCCGCCACCACTAGCCGTGCCATTCCCCGTCACACTACTGTTGGTGGTTGTCCTCGCCGTCGGCTTCGGCGTCGGAAAAACAGGCAGCGATGGCGACGAAGCGTTCACCGCTGGCGGAGTCGGCGATGAAGTCGGAGCAGATGGAGTAGAACGAGGGGGAGGCGGAGGCGGAGGGGACGACGACGGAAGCGTGGATTCCGGCGGAGGAGAAGACTCGGAGCTGGCTGGAGACGGTGGCGGTGGAGGCGGAGTGACTTCCGGTGGATCGGCCGCCGGCGGTGGAGGAGGCGAGACGATTTCTTCCGGTGGAGGCGGTGATTGAGCCGGCGGTGGAGATGCGATCGAAGCCGGTGGCGTTGGGGAAGCCTCCGGCGGTGGAGGAGGAGATGCGGCGGGCGGAAGCGGAGGCGGAGGTGACGTAACCGGAGGCGGAGGTGAAGTAACCGCCGGAGGCGGGGCGATCGGAATAACTGGAGGCGGCGGAGAGGCGAGAATCGCCGGCGGAGGAGCGGCGGAAGTAGCCGGAGGAGGAGCGGCGGGAGTGGCCGGAGGAGGAGCGAGAGTCGCCGGCGGAGGCGGAGATGAAGTCAAATCGGGCGGCGGAGGAGACGAGGAAGCCGGAGGAGTAGCGTTTGGCAATGGCGTCGTCGGTAGCGGCGGAGTGATGGCCGGTGGAATCGCCAATGGCGGAGAATTCGCCGGAGGCGGCGAGAGTGAAGCCATTCCCTTCGTCTTCTTCAAGCTAACACTTCCACGATACCATTTCCTTTACACGAAGCCCTAAATTCTTGCTCTTACAAACAAAAAAAAAAACAAAGAGACAAAAGCGAAACCTTTGCTAAAAAATCCACGGAAAAATAAGCTGTAATTGATTTGAGAAAAAAAGGGACTGAATCAGAGTCTTTGAATATTTTTTGGAGTTTTATTAATATTTTGCTTTTGTTCCACAAATTATGCAACCCAAACGTGGGGGCAACTTCCCAGTTCACACTTGCATTTCACATGCAGAGTTGGACCGAAATAAAGAAGAGAGCCATTCTTTCCAAAAAAATAAATGAGAGCCATTTAGAATAAAAATGAGAACCAAAAGAACAAAAAAATCTCGCGGAATTGCTTAATCGTGGCTATTATTGTTGGTTATTATTGAGCTAAAATCGAATTTTTCATTCATTACTTTATTTCAATGTCATACAAAAGATTATGATTAAATAAAAGTATAGAGATCGAGAGAAGAACGTGTAATTGCTGGCGTTCATTACTTGTAAAATGGAAACATGAATATATTAATTAAAATTCGAAAAGGACGCGTTGAGGTTTTCATAAATCCCAAGTCAGCGCTAGATTATGTATTATGGAGGAATAAATATTTTTTCTGAGTTAAAGGGAATTTTCTCTGCCCCGCACCGTCGTATTATAACTACCATGTTCTCCAGAGAATGTGCGAACGTTGATGAGAAGATGTCTGTTTACTTCTTCTTATATTAATAAATAATTCCACCGACGGTTGTGTTTGCGTTGTTGTCTTTTCCCTTTTCTGCAGGCAATCCTTAAATGTGAAGGTTAGTTGAACAAATGATGAGATGTAGTGTGGGCATTCTTGGAGTGACCTAACTGCCATTTTCTTTTTTTCTTTTTTCAATTAAACTGCAATATTACACTATGTTTCTTAATTTGTGGGCCCCAAAATATTTTTTATTTAGTTAAATGGGGTATAGTTTATGAATTAGTTTTCTTTTGAAATTAGAAAAATATTTTATTTTTGTCACTCGAGGTACCTTGGCTTACAGAAAGTCAACCAAAAAAGTCATTGGACTTCCTATTGAAAGTGCTCATGGGATCCTTTAACATAATAATAGCCACGGTTTAAGTTATACCAAGTCATTCGCCCAAAAAAACTTTGAATGTACGTAAAACACTCTTATGATTAACTAACAAAACTTTTCATCCATTCTTTTTTCCATTCATTTGATACACGTTTAAGATAATCAAGCTCAAAGCTCATAGATTTTACCAAATTAATGAGAAGTGGATTTTCTATATCGAGGAGATCTATAAAAAGAATACTCTTAAGTTTTATCGGAGGCTAGAATCTCGGTCGAGGATCTTTCGCCAATGCAAAAAGTGCGATCGAGTTGATTCCGGGCAATAAGGGGGGAATGATTTCGACGATTTTGAGTAAATCATTTCGCACTCGAATCATGCTCTGAGAATACTTCCGGGAGAAGACTCTCAATACATAAGTTGTGATTACCATATATAGTTTTTTAACGAATGAGCTAAAGAGTCAGAGACATGATTTAGTGTCCATGGCCACTTCAAGATTTAGATCAAGTCTAACTGTGACCATCATAATGGCATCGGTTAATACGTTGTAACGGTCCTTAAACGATACATCTACCCCAAAGCCTATCCAGGTCGCACATTTACCACAAGTGTAGAATGCTCCCACATAGTGATCAGTCTTCACTCATGTGTTCCACACATATGACATTCAATATAGCTTTACATGCATATATCAGTCATCGACCTTGTTTTAGCACACCGCTCGAAATCAAGTGCCCAACACGTGACTCAGTTTAATGCAGAGGCTATGGAAGATAGTTGTTATTGATTTGATTAATTATCCAAAACTCAACCCATTAATCATATAATGCTTATATTGTAATCTAATTATCGAATTCAGTAATTATTCATACGTCATCTTCAAGTGGGCAATATTCCTAACAGTAAAATCGTTTTACACATTTTAAAACAATTTTTTATGTTACTCCATATACGATATGATAATTAATTATTAAATCATAGATCGATTCCAAGAGAGAGAAAGATTATCCTTTCTCGGAGCCTGGATTACATATATGTAACTCATTTTCTTTTGCAATCCCTACCCCACTTCAATCCCACGAGCCTCTTATTCCGAATCTCCAAGAGATAATTTTTATAACCTTCTGTACTTTTCCTTAACAAGATGAGTCAAATAATCTTAAGATAGAATTTAGAAGTACATTATCACTTCAAGATTTAGATCCAGTGTCATCGTGAGCATCAAAGCAACCTCGGTTAATGTATCGTACCGACGCTTAGGCAATACATCTACAACTAGAGCTTTTACATGTCGTACACTAACCAAAAGTGCATAATGCTCCTACTAAGTGATCATCCTCAACTCGTATTCTACATATATGATTTCGGATTCAGCTTCCCAACCATGAATCAATCATCGATCATGTTTTAGTCAACCGCCGAAACTTAGATGCCTAACATGTAATTTAGTTGTATATGGAGACAAAAGGGATGACGAATGTTTCTTAAATAATTTTTTTTGCTGGGATTTATGCCTATAAAAGAGACATGAGATGTAATAAATACAATTGTATTCTTTTTTTGCTGAATATTAATTAAAGTTAAATATTCATTCTTATTTAAGATTGTGTTTATGCATGTATGTCTACACCATGAAACTTGTTGGAATAGGTCTAGGGTTAAGAAAAATTATCATTAATAGTATTAATGGCGGAATATAAAATTTCCTTACAAGTAAATTTTTTTTACTAACCTAGGCAAAAGCGCTTGAACATGTATAAATTTAAAAACATATTTTAAAGTGCTTGACTGTAAACCTTTCTCGTACCTTTAATTTGAAGCGTCTTGAGAAATGTTTATCTTCTTCCTTGGCTCGATTCCTTCACGTCTAATGTTGAACTCGAGAAACTAAGGTTTCTATCACATGAGTCTTTAGAGGTTTAGAAGGATTTGTGTGTGGGCACAATTAAACACAATAGCTCAAGAACAAGTCCATGAGTTAGAGAGCTAATTAACCATAAGTTTAATGAGGAATTAGGATATTCAAAATCATATTTTGATATTCACATCATTTTTATGTCTATGTGGACAAAAATACCCCATAGACATTGTCCGAGAAAATGTCTAGTTCAACACTTTAACTTATTTTGACTTAGCTTCTAGTTTAACAATCATACTCTAATGATCTGTAATAGCGACCTTATGGATCCAAATGAACAAAGCTTCAGCTTCTATACTCGGACTCAAAAGTTCACAAACATTTTCCGAGTATTAGATTAATGTCAATTGACTCCACTAAAGAGTTGACACTGAGAATCTCTCGGTTCAAATGATTAAGGACTATAAGACTATTTAATATCATAAATCTTCAAACAAATGAAAAATTAAGGAATGAATGTTTCAACTTTTATTAATTTAATCATCAATTACAATAAGGACTTATAAAAATTTATATTACATTAATATGTAAATAATAATCTTCTCTGGGCATCTCTGCCAAAAAATTGTGACTTAGAGATATTCAATATTGGTCCTTTCGTGAAATCGACCAATATTATGTTGTGATTGGTGCCCACAAAGGAGATATTAGACATTGAAATACTTTATGTATTTATTTTTTTGCTGAAACATTGATATTAATAAATGTTCATTATTTTGAAGATTGTGTTTAGTTATGTTTAAGCTATGCTCTGAAACTGTCATCAACGAAAAGGGTGTTAAGTACAGACTTGACAAGATAACCCCTTGTGACCAGTTTGAAACATTTGTTCGCAATCTAAAGATCGATAGAGCAATCGAGTCTTAGTAATGATTGTTTGGATGAATCATGATATCTCATCTTGTGATATAGAGAGTTGTGACTCTATGTTTCATGCTTGGTATCTTATAGAAGATATTGAACAAGACTTGTGACACTTAGAAGCTCGAGACAAAACTATTTACACACTCGAAGCTTCAAGTTCACAACTGAAGGAGTATTATGATACTTACCTTAATGCTGAAGTGAATATGTAATTGACATTACACTTTGTGACATTTGATTCGTCAATGGGCAATGACTAAGTTTTAGTTGCATCTGACCCGACTGTTGGTGTCACAAGGATGTGATGTTGGGTTACATGATTCACATATATGGAATTCATGTAAGAACAATGCAAATGCATTAGTATAAAACTATGCTTTGTTATGAGAGTGTGAATGAATAAACATGGCCAGGTATTCATTGAATGAGTTCATTCTTTGATTAAAACATGTGACGTGTAAAGACATCTCACTTTATGTTTTTCTCATTCACAAATAACAAAGAAGTTAGTGAAATAATAACTCAAGGGGTAAAATAGTAACATTACATTCCTCTTAGTTACTGATACACATGAAGGGTAATATCGTAATATACTCCGTGGATCGTGTGAGAAAGTGTTTCATCACATCAAACATAAAAAGATACGTATATGAACAGAGAGAGTGTTAGTATTGGTCTTTTAGTGGAATCGACCAATATTAAGAATTAAAAGACGGAAAAGGTTTGTGAACTTTTGTGTCCGATCTTTATTCTAAAGCTTCGTTCATGTGGGTCCATGAGATCTCAATGATAGACACTTGGAAGATATTAAAAGAACTGTAAATGTTGGTTTACTCATTAAGAATAAATTGTGATTTATACCGAGAAAGTTATTTTCTTATAACTCAATATATAACTAGTTATTTATTTTGTTCATTGAATCACAAACTGTTATCATATTGATGATGACATTCTTGAGTGATTAAATTTGTTAAAAAAGGAAAATAAATTATTTCTCATTTCGTACTTATTCGATAACTATGAAATAAATTTAATGATGTGTCATTAAATAATAATGAGAGTTCTAAATTAATTTTAGAAATTAAATCAAATATATTTAGGAACAAAATCAAAGATGTTGGACGAGTAGGAGAAAGGGATTGGCCGAATTCCTTAAGTGAATAGGATCATGGGTTTGACCCAGCTTAAGCCCATTTATAACTGTATAAATAAGGCTTAACAAACCCTAATCACTTAATCCTAACCCTAGGCAATTTTCGGCCAAGTTGATCACTTCTCTCCCTTGAGATACTCGGCCGAAATTCCCAACAAAGATCAACAGAAAATGGTTTTCAATTCTTCATCTATTGATTCTTAATTGTTCTTGAGAGCCCACACTTTCAATCTCAATAATTTCTTTGTGTATTATTGTTGATTCTCTACTTGTGGTGTTTAGAATAATTTAGGGAATTGTTTAGAGTTTTTAAAATTGTTTTAAAAGCTTTCAGCCAGCCAGAATCGCCCCTAGGACGTCCAGCGTGCATTCCGGCGACCTCCCTGCCTCCAGCGCTCCAATCCGGCGACAATCCCAGCGTCCAGCGAGGCGTCCAGTCCGGCGAGGAGCATCACCAGCAAGGTGTGTCCAGCGGCCAGTCAGGCGCTCCAGTCCGGCGAGGGAGAATCCCAGCGAGGGATTCCCAGCGATCCAATCCGGCGAGCGGGTCCAGCGTCCAGTCCGGCAAAGTCCAGCGACCAGTCAGGTGAGGCTTCCAGCGTCCAGTCCGGCGAAGGATCCCAGCGAGGCTCCTGTCCGGCGAGGGTGACCAGTGAGGCGCGTCCCGCGAGACGTCCCAGGATCTCCAGTCCGGCGACCAACGACCAGCGACCAGTCAGGCGACTAGGTCCAATCCGGAGAGCCCTCCAGCCAGCGTCCAGTCCGGCGAGCACTTCCATTCCGGCAAAGACGTTTTTCTAGCATTCCGGCGACTGTTTTTCGACCTTTTGGACAAGGAGAGGCATTCCGGCGATAGCTAGCAACGCCAAGGTTGTTTTTTTTAACCTTTGATGTGAGTAAATCCTCAATTAAATAATTAGCTAAAAATTATATAAATGTTATATAGGTTGTTTAGTTAATTTATTTGTTTTGAGCATGTGTGATATAAATTGTTTATGATCACTTGATAAATTTTAATGCCTCAGGCTGTTAAATATGTTAAAAATAGTTTTAGCATATTAGATCATATTATAATTTTCCGCCACATAGGATGTGCTTTTCCTTGTGTGGATCCTATTTCAATGGGAACCTGATGAGTCGATCCGCCTACACGTCTTACTTTTACTGCTATATCGGGAGTTACTCCACGTATTGCTTGACGTAAAACATATAGTGGATTTGTTTCTGTCTTTTGTTGAATCTTTTTCATGGCTCGATAGCTAATTTGATAAGCCAATGATTTTATTCCGTGTTTCAGAATACGGTTAACCAACATGTTAACTAATCGATTACGATAAATTGGATCAGATTTTGCAGTTTTTTCTTATAATAAATATTGTTTAAATTGTTAAATAAATTCCAACATATTAAGAATTAAAAGTAGGGAAAAGTTTCGGATGAGATTTTAGTGAACAAGAAAAAATTGATTTTCTCATTAAATGTAAATTGTGATTTACACTATTATGATTAATTCTTTCATGATTAAATAAATAAGTAGTTATTTTTAATCCCCTTTATTTAATAAGTCGAGTTGTATAATTATATTGATAATAATAAAATTTTCGGATTTAAATAAATAAAATTTGGAAAAATTTAATTTATCGTTTCATATTAGTTTGTATAATATAACGAGGATTAATGACATGTTATTAAATCAATGATATATTATAATTTAATTAAATATTATTTTAGAAATAAATCAAACAAATTTGGAGTAAAATTAAAACAATGTGGCCAGCCATAGATAGAGAATTATGGGTTTTAAAATTGTTTAGAGTCATTAAAAGGATTAATGAGCTTAAGTTTGACTAATGCACCATTATTTGATTTTGAACTAACTTAATCTAATTCTCCCTGAAATAAAAAAAGGCTTAAACTCTCTCCCCTAACCCTAATCAGCCGACCATTTCTATTTTCCCCGTTGGGAATTCTCGGCCAGACATACAGAGTGAGAGTGAGAGAGAGGAAAATTGATTTTCCAAAGAGCCTTTGTTTATTTTATGAGTAATCTCCTTATTCCCTTTGTTCAAAAGAGAGTCCACACTCCCAAATCTCACATAATCTTGGAAGTCTTATCATTGACTCAACTTGTAGTTGTTTGGGTGCAATTTGGTACACATGGCCAGCTAGACACACGGACAAGCACGCGTGGATTCAGACGAATTCCTTGACCCTTAGGCGCGCTTGGGAAGGCACACGGTCAGGACTTGGACGTGCAACATGAGATCGGATCTCGCAGAAGACGGGGAGGAGACCCGAGAATTTGTCGACGACAACCGTAAGTCAATCTCAATCCATTTTTGGTTTCAATTCTATTATAGGATTGTATCTATGTGGATTTTTTATTTACATGTCTAGAAACTTTTTTGACATGTTGAATTGTTTGTATTGCCATGGGTATAGAATATGTCCAAAAATGCGGTTTTACATATTATATAAAATTATAAATTATGTCATATTTATATATGTTTCATGATTTAACAGGTTAAACGTTAAACGATTTCCAACAGTTTCAATTCAAACAGTTAGTGGGTGTCAACATTACATTTTATTAATATTCTCAGCAAAAAATTATACGTAAATCTTCTTGTGTGCAAGAATTTCTAACAACAATGACGTGTAGTATGAAGATGAGTGAACACAACATGGAATTTTCTATTTTCTGACTAAAACTTTTGGAAGCGAAGTAGTGATAGGTGGAAAAAAAATGAAAAACAACGACTACGACAAAGAAGCATGCATTTGGGAGATAACATTGAAATATTATAATTTTAGTTTTGAGTTTTGACTATTTTAATTTTTTGGATAAGCTAATAATTAGATTGTTATTTTAAATGAGGTGTGGTATTTTGGCTAGTTATTTGGTCTGCCCTTAATATCTGGTTTGAACTTGGAATTAAGCTGGATTGATGTTCGAGTATTATTTTCGTCCGAGTTCGATAAAGAATGATTTGGACTTTATGCTCATGCATGCACACGAAATCGGTTATGCTTGGGATTATTTTTCTGTTAATAGCTTTTTAGATAGTGTAAGTTATGCGATTTCTAAAACTTACAAGAACGTAAAATTTTACAAATATCGAGTGAATTATGAATTTTTGAAATCTGCGTGTTAAAACAGCATAATTGGAAATTCGAAACCGTGTTGGTGATGATGAAGATGTGTTTTTTTATGTTAGCTGTTAAATTCCAAATTTACTTTAGAATAATTCGTTGGAATTTTAAGGATTTAAAATTTGTTTTGAAATTAAAATATTCCATTTTGAGTTGTGTAGTGGATGTGGTGATATGCTTTTTTTACCCAAAACTTTATATTTTACTTTAAACTCCCTCGATGGTTAATCGAATGTTGTTTCGCAAGTTTGAATTTATGGTTTGAGTTTGGAATATGGTTTTATTGTCCGAGTTTTCGGTGGATTATGGTTTACGGCATGTTATGTGTATCATTTGGGTTTCGAGTCTCAAAATCTCTCTATTCTCGATGAAAGACCGAATGGTCAAATTTTAGGTTCATTTGTATTGATTTTTTTAACCCAAAACTTATATTTGATCTGCATCCGAATCAAGGTTTGGTGCAGTGACTCATCGGCACCGGCAGAAGACAAACAACGATTCTCGACTAACCGTGAGTACACTTCGCGTGGTTGCTATTGTTTTCTTGAGGGATGTTGTGGATCTAGGCGTCGATTTAATTCTAAATATATAATTTTAAATTACTTTCACAGACGTCAAGAATTTCATTTGAGAAATTTGTTTGAAATTATCTGGTTATGAAATTTCTAATTAATTATTTAAGACTTGTTAACAATGAATAAATAACTATCTTGACAATAGAAAATTTTATACGGGTATTAGGTTTTGGTGGAAGTCAACATTTCTACTGTTAGAAACAACTCTTGGCGAACAAATACGTACAACTTGCTACTAAGTTCATGAACGTGGTTTAAGGTCATGACATAACCGAAGACGACATTACAGTGTTTAAGTGTTTTCTTTTCAATTTCTTAATGTTTTTTAATGGTGAAACATGGGCATTGTCACAATTTATATTGTCATGTCTTCTTAGTGTTTCATTGCACGATATTGTAACGATTGTTATTACTTTGCATTTTTACAACCGTGTATCACATCTATGAAATCAAATTTAATAAACACGGAAAAAATATATAAATAAATCGCTGATATAGTTTTGCATGCATACTAAATCCACAAATATATATTTGGTGGTTATCTTTCATTTTACAACACTTAAAGTGTTCCACTGGAAAAAAAAATACATTTCACATGATCATAAAAGAGTAGTGGAAGAATTTACTAATTTTTTTGGTCTTACCAGAGAATAATTTCAAATCCTCTTTAGTCGAGTACACCGCGATATGTATAAACAAGTAGAGAAATATTTTGAGATATATATCATTGCATGAGACAAAATTTCATCCTCCAGATCATAATCACATCTGGAAACCGCTGAAGAGACGACTAAACATGACGAGATCACATTATACAACTTTCAACAATTTGCATCCATTAGTTAATAGGAGCTCAACGTGCTAACATACTGGCGTCAACAAAAAAAGTATATTTGATATTGTCCAAGATGACCCAAGATGTACATTTAAGCCCGAGCGAATAATTAACGATCAAAGACAAAATTTGAAGCCTGATTTGGTTGAAACTCTTATTGTTTGTGCCCTTACTTGAACTTTTATTACTTATTATTATATTATATATTTTTACTCAAATATTAATAAGCGAGACTATCTATTTAATTGCTCAATAATATTATATTCATTTATTGGCTCGACTTCAAAATAAAAAAATCAAATCAAATCAATTTTGGTTTATTTTGTTGCAAAATCTTTAATATAAGTAATATTATATATTTAAATAAGTTTAAAAGTGGAAGTAGTTTACTACGTGATTAAGTGTTGAATTTTTTTTCCTTTATTAGTTGGACTTGAATTTTTAAAATTTTTAAAAAATGAGAAAATGGTCCAAAAATTGCCTTGATATTCAACCATGAATACAATATTAAATTTGGCGTATTTTGGTTAATGTTACGTAATTATTTTTAACAGATTTACTTATTATTAAATCCAATTATTGTTAGTCTAATTTAGGGGATATCCAACTTTTAGACGCATTATTATTAATTTTTCAAACTTTTAAATGTCTAAAGTCAAGAAGGATTAATAACATATGTTTCATAAAATTCATTTTACTTCGACGTCTCTTGAAGTTATTGTAAAAAATTTCTCTCATATTTTTTTTTTGTAAAAACATGTAATTTTGGTTTATTTTGTTTTATGAAATTTGAATTTTTATGATATCGGTCTATTTTCCGGCGTTAAATCTCTTCATAGCTTCTTTATCAAACGTTCCGTACGAATTGAAGCTTACTTTTCGACCTAGTTCGTGTGATTTATAGGTTGAGTTTGAGTGATTTTCACGAAACCTTCCGATGAGAAAGAATGTGTATCTTTGATTTTCAATATATATGTTTGAGTAAATGATATTTAATTGATAATACCGAGTATTATACTATCTTTAATTAAAAGAGTTATTGTATATTATAGCCCTATAACATTTTTATTTTGGATATGTACAACGTTTCGTAAAACTCGTGTAAATACATTAGTGGTTATGTGTAATATCAATTTACGTTATTATTTTATAACGTAAATTGAGTTTTACAACGTAAATTGAGATGTCACATAAGCACTAGAACAATTTACACGAATTTTACGAAACGTTATCATTTTCAAAATAGATTAATAAATTAGGGTTATTTTGCCAAATTTTGTTAATTAAAACTATTAAAATATCGATATTCTCGAATTCTATTCATTCTAAATATCGATGAATCTAAACTAGATATTAATGATTAAGAGTCTTTTAAAAATAAAAGATATTTCAAACAAAAAATATCTGTTTATTTTAGTTAATCGGTATTAATATAAGTTCTAAAAAAAATGAACTATAATCCATTTGTTATGCTTCAAATGATTGGATGGCTCAATTGCCATATTATTAATACTAATCCGATTGCATTGAATGATTTGAAACACTGGGAGTTTTGTTCTCCCCAAGATTAATAAATATCATATTATCTACTCTATGCTTTTTATACTAAAAACTTTTTATGTTAACTAGTCCATGTGTTCCCCTAAGCATCTACTTATTAAACTAATATCCTAACAACGACATGCTCAATTTTTAAATTTTACTTTTCGATTTTGTTTATGGTGTTGTATTTGTTTTTTCGAATTACAATTTGTAACTGAGATGAATTTCCTAAAGAGGAACTTGTTATTGTTATTTGCTTTGTGAATCATGTCTAGACGCCTTTGACAATTTTACACAGGTTTCCTCGACTGTCTATCCAGGTGATACAAAAAGGCATTTAACATTTGCTTCATGTTTCTCATTATCATAACTGAAATTAAAAAAGTTGTATAATCTAAAACTATAAATACCTACGTGGAGAGACTACGAATGTAAGCAAGTCACACGAAGCACATGACATTGGTTACTTATTAAAAATAACCCTTTCCTTTTTCATTTATTCGTAGCTTTATGACGGGAATAAAACAAGCCTTTAACACTACGCGTATTTTCCTCAAAAAAAAAAAAAACACTACGCGTATTCAGTTACAAAGTTAATACTTATAAAAGTCAAAAGCCACTGAAAACATTGCTTGCATAATAATTGCATTGAAGGTTGAATGTGAAATGTGTTATCTAGTTTTGAAAGGTTATACGTGAAGTGAATTATATAGCTTTGAAACCAATTCACTATAATAATTAATGTTATTTATTGTTTATAAATACGCATGACGTATAACAATTGTTGAAAAATATAAGAACTGTATATGTAAAAAAATGTTGTATTTGACATTACTTATTCAATTTGTTATTTAATAAAACATATTTAATTGTTTAGTAAAAAAGTTCAAAAAACAAAACAAAACAAAAAAATTTTGCTTTCAAAACAATAGTTCTATCGTGTATATATTTTTTTGCTTTTAAAACAACAGTTTTTAAATCCCTTCCAAAACAAAACCTTTTTTTTCCTTGAAATTGATAACAGCCATTTACATTAGATTTACAAACACTGATTTAGAATAATTGATTCCCAATACTTGCATCAATTTATAAATTTGACGAAGCTACCACAAAGTCTGATATAGACCCGTCTTAGGTTTCTTAACGCGCCAAAGCTTTCAAACGGCATCAAACCGTAAGCTAAAAATACCTTATGTCAGAAGTATTTCATCTCATCGAAGCGTGTATTACGGAAACGAATCAAAGGAATATTCAAAGGGAAAGAAAAGCAAAGATAATATACCTTAGCAAAACAGTCTCGTTTAACGCTTCTTAAGCTTTCCTTCAAATCTAACCCTCTTCATCTTCAATGCTTAATAAACTCTCCTAAGCCATTTATTTTATTCACGATCACAAGTCACAGCAACCAATTCATTATTGTTTTGAGTCAAATTCGTCACCCAAGAAAAAAAAAATCAATATACTTAATTAATGCCCGTCTCATCATCTATAAAAAATCCACGGTTCAAACTTCAAACCAACATATAAATAATGCTGAAAAAAATCAGGAGAAGAGTCAAAACATTGATCACAAAAGGCCTGAAGAAAAAAACCTCAACAAAACCCAATAAACCCCAAACCCAAGAACACGAAGAAGGTCAAAAGAAAATGTCTTACTGTCACCACAGGAAACCGCACAAGGAAACACCATTCTTGTTCCCGACAGCCCAGTCAACGGTCCTCCCAGACCCATCGGATTTCTTCGCTCCGCCCCTCCTTTCAAACCCCAAACCCACGAATTCATTCTTCCAAAACTTCGTCCTCAAAAATGGCGACCAGCCTGAATATATACACCCCTACCTCATCAAATCGGCCGATTCCTCTCTCGCGGTTTCCTACCCGACCCGATTCTCCAACTCGGCGTTCATATACCAAGTCTTCAGCGCCGATCTCTCCATCTCCGCCGCGGAAGCTCCGTCCATTTCCCCGGCGAAGAACCACGTGATCACGGCCTTCGACGGCCTCAGCGTCACGCTCGACATCCCCTCCGCCGGACTCCGAGCTTTCCTCGTCCGGGGAAGTCCGTACGTCACCGTCTCGATCACCGGCAGAGTCTCGCTGAAGACAGTCCACGCCATCCTCTCGCTGAGCCCTAACGAATCGCGAACGAGGCACGCGCTGCGGCTGAACAACGGGCAGACCTGGATCGTGTACTCCTCGTCTCCGCTCGATCTCCTCCAAGACGGTATGTCCCGGCTGACTTCCGGCAGCGCATTCTGCGGCGTTGTGAGGATAGCAGCGGTTCCCGATGCGGACCCGAGAGCGGAGGCCGTGCTGGACCGGTTCAGCTCGTGCTATCCGGTGTCGGGGGAAGCCTCGTTCGCAAAGCCGTTCTGCGCGGAGTACAAGTGGGAGACGAAAGGGTGGGGAGAGCTGCTGATGCTGGCTCACCCGCTCCACCTGAGTCTGCTGCCGGAGGAGGCGAGTACCGTCCTGAGGGAGTTCAAGTACAGCAGCATCGACGGAGACCTCGTCGGAGTCGTAGGCGATCAGTGGAGGCTGAAGATCGAGGCCGAGCGCGTGGCCTGGCACTCCACCGCCGGCCTCAGAGAGGACTCGAAGGCGGAGGTGGCGGCGGCGCTGCGGAAAGACGTGGCTGCCCTCGACCCGGCCACGATCGGGACGTCGTCCTCCTACTTCTACGGGAAGCAGGTGGCGCGGGCGGCCAGGCTGGCGCTGATCGCGGAGGAGGCCGGGTGCGCGGGGGAAACGGGGGCGAAGGTGGCTCACTATCTGCGAGGCGCCCTCACGCCGTGGCTCGACGGAACCTTCCCGGGGAACGGCTTCCACCACGACCCGAAGTGGGGCGGCATCCTGACGCGGCAGGGCGCCTCGGACGCCGGCGCCGACTTCGGATTCGGGATCTACAACGACCACCATTTCCACCTCGGCTACTTCGTGTACGCGGCCGCCGTGCTCGCCAAGCTCGACCCCGACTGGGGCAGGCGCTTCCGGAGGCAGTGCTACGCCATGGCCCAGGACTACGGGAGCGTAGGCGGGGGGGTATACACGCCGCTGCGGTGCTTCGACGCGTACAAGCTGCACTCGTGGGCGGGGGGGCTCACGGAGTTCGGGGACGGGCGCAACCAGGAGAGCAGCAGCGAGGCCGTCAATGCCTACCACGCTCTCGCCCTGCTCGGCCTGGCCCACGGTGACCCGCGCACGGCCGCCCTCGGCTCCTCCCTCGCCGCCTTCGAGGCCGCAGCCGCCGCCACCTGGTGGCTGCTGCCCCAAGACGGGACCATGTACGACCGCGACTTCACGGCCGCCAACCGCGCCGTGGGGGTCCTCTGGGCCAACAAGCGCGACAGCGGCCTCTGGTTCGCTCCTCCCGAGTGGAAGGAGTGCCGCCTCGGGATTCAGCTCCTGCCCCTCAATCCCGCCTCCGAGCTCGTCTTCCACGACCTGGGCTTTGCCAGGGAGATTGTGCAGTGGGCCGAGCCTGCTCTCGGCCGGGAGGGGGTCGGGGAGGGCTGGAAGGGCTTCCTCTATGCCCTGCAGGCCCTCTACGACCCCCAGGGCGCCCTCGCCAGGATTCGGGCCTTGACTGGCTTTGACGACGGTGATTCGCTCAGCAATCTCCTTTGGTGGGCTCACACCAGGCCCGCTCCAGATGCCTCGGCTCGCTGATTACTGCCTCATATACTACCTCTATACTTACATGTACTACCATATTGCTGCTCCTCTTGTGCTGAATTATAATGATAATGATACTTCAAATTCTGAGCTTTTTTTATTTTACATTTGTGTAATATTTTAATGCTTGGTTTAAATGGCGAGACAAGTAGACGGAATATCAATAGCGAACCTCAAAATTGGAACTTCACTTGCATTCGACATTGGTTTAAAGACTGGAGACCGAAATCATTAAAATTGTATTGAAGCTAACGTGTGATGCAAGATATATTTAAACGACTTGGTTGTTTATTCATTTTTAAACGACTTGGTTGTTTATTCATTCTAAACAACTTGGTTGTTACTTACATGCTAATATGGTATTCATTATCTACGGCAGTGTACACTCCCTCTGCATCGCACGTTGCAAAATGCACTCCTTCGGTGTAATTGGCAATGAGAATAGGAGCTCCTCAGAGAGTTAGATCTTGATTCAACCGATTTTATTGATTGAAGATTGGTTACAATTGGTAGCTTATATGTTAAGCTTCCAACTGAAAATTAGTTACGTAGATGCCACGTGTCTAAACTGAACATGAGTTGAGCTGTCCAAGCTTGGTTGGTTGCTTCACACGCCCCCGTGAACAGGACTTGGTTCTGAATCTTTGTCGTGAAACTGAGTCCACTATAGAGATTGCGAATGCGAGTCTCTGGTAACAGTTGGTGAACATATCCGCTAGTTAGTTTCTCCTTTGTAGGAATGTAGCGGATATAAAAAGATTTGTTGTTGACCCGACCACAAATGTAGTGCACATCAACTTCAATATGCTTACGCGGATGGAACACATGGTTTGAGGCAACTGATCTTGCACCGAGGTTATCGCATCATCACACTGCAGTAGAAAAGACAAGTGGCACAAGATCAAGTGGCTTGAGCCTGGCCAGTTCAGTTGACGTTTGAGCAAAAGAATGATTCTCAAACTTTGTGCTTTATCGAGAAACAACCTTTCGCTTGCATGCAGACCAAGTAACTAGGTTTCCGCCAAAAAATACTACATGCCCGGTGGTTGAACGTTTGCTATTTGGGAAACTAGCATAGAAACATCAGATAATGCTTCAATAAGAAGTCCGGATAAGAGTTTGAATGAGATTGTATAGTGGGATGTTCCCTTGACATAGTGAAGCAACCATTTGTAAGCCTCTTCTAGTGCGATTCGCTTTGATTTTGTAGATATTGGTTGAGCTTATTTACATCAAAGGTAATGTTTAATCTTGTGAGAATGAGGTATTGGTGATTATCCATCATCAACAACACATTTGCATACTTGGTTCCGAGCTTAAAGCTAAACTTTTACTTTATGTGATTCAAATTCAAGAAAGTAACATATGAACATTGACTTGTTTATATTATTCTTAAATTCTCAAAGTAGTAGATAATCGTGCAATTTTTCATATTATACTCTTGGAGCTTGCTTAAGATCTTAAAAGGCTTTAATGAGTCTGCACATTTGACTGCACTTAACCTGATCAACGAAGCTAGGTGGCTGATGCAGGAAAACTGTCGCTTGTAGATCATAAATCAGGAAGACTTTATTCACACACAATATATATATATATATATATACATATACATCCCAATTATGAGTCACAATTAGAGTGAGCTTGCTTCAAACCGATTGCTGTATGACAAGGATAAATGTTTCAAAGTTATCGAGTCCTAGAGTTTTTGGAACCCCTTGACAACTAGACGTGCTTTGAAGCAATTTATAGACCCGTGTCGTTCATACCTTCCTCAAAGACCCATTCATCGTCAATGATATCATAGAGAGTGTAGGGTCGAAGCTCATCTTGCATAGCTTCAATTCACTTTGGATAAGCTAAGAATGTCGTGGTGTCAAGAGGCTCGTCAATGTTAACATGTGTTAGGAGAGACAATTGCGTTGTGAGTGCCTTTGGCTTGAGTGTGGCCACACGAGCATAAATCTATTCAACATTTGATGATGTGAGTTTGGAGCAAATTTCAACATGGTGGGAATGCGAGGCTATTTATATCACCCAATGAGAGTTAAGTTGTGCTTGGTGCTGGATTCTTATCATGTAAAATAATTTCAGAGTAGAAGTTCACTTTGTGGAGGAAGTAGTGATTGTGTAGATTTATTTGTACATGTTGCTTGATTATTTTGCGTAGACTTAAGTGGTGAGAGATCATAGTAGGGGTGTGACAAGTGAGTTGTGAAGATAGTTTATGTAGTATGGATGTAAGCTGTAACTGAGGTGTTTTTGATATTATTTAGCTTATCATATCGAAAATGAAATTTGTTTAAAAGAATACTTTTGAGAATATATACCTGACTATATGGATGTAGGAATTTTTACCTTTGTGACGATCACCATAGCTAATGAAAGTGCATATTTATAACCTTTCGTCTAATTTGTGGGTGTTGTAAGGACGTAGATGAAAATATCAAGCACAACCATAGACCTTTAAGAGTTTTGGGTCAAAGTCAATCTCAAATACCACTTCATATGATAACTTGGATAATACTTATGAAGATAAATTTTTTTTAAGACAACTTTATTACGGTTGGGGTTCGAACCCACGATATGCTTACTTGAAGTCACGTGGTATTATCACTAGTGTATAAAATCTATTACTAGCACGAAGATAGCTTATGAGCATCGAAGATAGCTTATGAGCATGATTGTTGCTATTGAAAGGGCATCTGACTCTAGGAATGTAAGAGTAAGTCCCATCTCTAATACATGACATTGGGAAAAAGCATTTACAAAAAAAAAAGTACATGACATCGCTTGTGTTTTAAGAGTGAGCATGAGGACATAAATGTCTGAAGTTTATTGCAGGTTGAATCAATAGTGAGCCGAACCACCTAAACAAAGTAAAACATGCATCGAGATAACGTAAACCAGTAGATCTGATTATTAAGAGCTCGTTCACATCTCTCTCTACGTGTGAATGCTATTAAAAAATCTCACTCAAAAGTTTATTTTGATGATTTACTTTTTCGATATTTAAAGTAATTTGTGATCATATCGTCGATATATTAGACATCTTTACGACTTTTATAAAACGAAATTGGGTTTGTCGATGGGCCTTCTAGTAAGGGGCCTCAGAAAGCCTAGTCTGAAACGGTCAGATGTTGTCTTCCGCGGGGCCATTGCTGAACCAAACGAGACATGGCGGGGTTGTTAGCCTGGGCAGCGGACGTGGTCGGCGCTGGCGCAGGGCAGGGAAACGAAGACGGTGTCGATGACGCGATCCCGATCATCTACACTCCGGAACAGCAGAACTACGCCCTCGAGCTTGATCACACCGCGGCGAATCTCAGCCGTTCGATCCAAGATCTACGGTTGAGGCTTCCACCGCCGGACATCTCGGAGCGGCTTCCGCACCTGCATGCCCACTCTGTGGCCTCCAGCGCCGCCCTAGCCCTCCAGCTCAACGCTCACTCCGGGACTCGTCATCAGGTTATTCGTCTCTTCTATTCACTCCGCGTTCAAAGCCGAACTGATTCTCAATAGACTGAGAGGTTGTTTTTTTTGGTTCGATGTGTGTTGTTGAAGGCGCAATTGAGAGAGGTTACTCTACGAGAGGAAAACGTGGCTTATGAGCAGGCTATATCCAGCTGCGAAAGCAAGATTCAGGATAAGATTCACGAAGCGAATTCGCTTCTTTCCAAGCTAGAGGTCTCATTCGGAACTTGCGTCACTACTATTGTTTTACTATGGGCTATAGTTTAGGATAAGAAGAAAGCTATTGCATCGACATTTCTGAAAGTTGTTTTTTTCTCTGATGGAAATTTTTAGATGAAAATCATAGCTCATGTTTCAGGATTCTTAGTGTTAATCTTTACAGGAGATGGAGGAGAGTGAGAAGACTTTGAGAGCGGAGCTAGAAAATGCAAAAACTGCATTGGAGACCAGTCAATCGGGCAATGAGTTGGAGAAAGCATCTGAAGCTGGACAAGCCACGGAATCCAGAAAGTCCACAGTACTTGACCAAATGGAGAGCAAGAGGAAAGAATTGGTATGTTTCTCTAATTCTGATCTTAAATTAAGCTTTGCGTTTAGTATTGTGCAAAATTTATGTTTTTTTTTTTGTCTGCTCAGGGTTTGGTGGAAGAAAGAGTTCAGGTTTTGGAGAGACAATGGTCGCAACTTCAAGATAATGCTCTGAAACAGCCTTCTCCAGGTACTAATATATACTATCTATTCCTCAAAGATCATGTGCTTCTCAGCTGAACGCTGTAGATCAAAATTTGAATTTCTGTGTTTATTAAGAACATTAAAATTGCAGCACAGAGAGAGAAGATGTTGGATAAACAGCTTCATAGCCTCATCGAGCAACTTGCTGCTAAACAGGTTTGTTTGTGGAACTCCAGTGACATTTCTATATAAGGTTTCGTTGTTCAGAAGTACCATGAAAAAAAAAACTGTTCCAGAAGAGCATGACTACAAACAAAATGAAGATTAGATCTAGATCACTTATAGATGTCTTTACACTGAAAAAAATTAGTTGGGATTCAGAAGTAGCTTTCTCCATACCCGCATGCAGTTTATAAGTAGAATTTAATACCTAGCTTTGGCGTTGTTTTATCAGTAGGATTTAGTCCGGGTCCAAACCTGCCACCACGGTTATAATATATAAATATATATAAAAACATATGTTAACACCAAGAGATTTGTCCAGTGGTAAGGTCGTTTCCAAACTTTTGATTTTCATTGACTTATTTTTTAAGAAGCTTCTTTTGGCATCGATGACCCTTTAATATTATTGTATGTTTGGAACCTGGAAAATATGAGGGAACGGGAACAAGAATTCATGCTTCTGTTGTTCGGATTTACTTCAGATTTTACTTCAAAATTTCATTTTGCATAAGAAAACAGTCCAGCTTCCAAAGATAGCCTTAATAATTAATTAATACCCCTTTTTCATTTTTTCTTGGCAGTATCCTCTTTGAACAGTGTTTTTAACATGAAATTTCTTAACAATTAATTAGTGAAATATAAAAGAATTTATTTTCGGTCATAATACCGAGCCACCTCAGTTTTTATTTTTAATTCTTTTTTTTTTTGGAAGACACTATGTATCTCATTCTTATTCTGAGAATGCATCGTTTCTATTGTGTAGTGCGTTGTTTTTATAATTTAGTTTCTTCATGTTTACAGTTTTATTACACTTGTTTTATTTTACTTTTGACATTTTCATATAACTTATAAGTAATTGCCCAATATACCACCTTTTACTAATGTTTTATTCTAATTTTTTCCGCATTACCTCTAAAAAATGTTGAAAAGTTGTTTTACCCTTTACTTTATTTTTCATTACAATTGTTGAACAATAGATATCTATTGTTGACATCTAGATCAACAACTTAGAGGTGTATTGTTGACATCTAGACGAACAATTGGAAAGCTAAAAATAATTTTTCAATATTTTTTCACTGCCAAAGTGGGAATATTAGATTTTAAAGGAAAATGGGAAATAAATGAGTAAAAAGTAGTAAATTAAGCAATTCCTCTTAAGTTTTTTTTTTTTGAGCAAAGCCATTCCTCTTAAGTTGTTATTAATTGTTAACTGTTTTAGAAAACGAGGTACCTAGGGAATAACCAGTTTTAAAAAAGTATTTGTAAAATTTCATAATATTATTATTGGAGTCATAGATGAACGTTATATTGATTTCTGTAAATAGTGTTCGACACAACAATTACGTCAGTTAGGATGAGAAGTGGTAGCTATATTCTCCATGTTTATTATGTAGGGTCAAGCAGAAAGCCTGGTTGGTGAAATCCATTCGAAAGAAATCGAGCTTGCAAAGCTGAATGGAGTGTGGAGGAGGCTCGATGATGGTAACAATATCGAGGCAAAGGCAGCTCGAAATCGGTTCGGGCGAAGCATGTCCGAGAACGAATCAACTGTTTTGGATTACGGGCCTTCCCACAAGGATGGTCGCTATGAGAGTCAGCAGAGGACTATGTTGCTCAGGTCTTCTTTTGTGCTCTACATTCTAGTTTTGCACATCTTGGTTTTTATTAAGATTTCCTTGTGAAGTACTGATTTCAGATTATCTGGCTAACATACATGCCTTTGCACATGAACAATTAACTCACTCCTTAAATCTCAAGAAATATTGAAAGATAAATTAGTTTGTGTACACTATTCCAGTGTGATGTCTGATATATATATATAATATATATATATATATATATATATTTATTGTATATATATTTATTGTATATATTAGTTTATATACGTTTGCTGTTTTGGATGTGTTGACGTTTCGTAAATAAAGTTTGACGACGTTAAAAATGGGGTAGATGACCTTGTCACATATTTATTTATAGGTCATTGCAAAAACTTGGTTATATCGAGCATTCTTTTCAAGCAACTTATGCACTCTCTGAGCCATGAGAACTAGAAGAATCATAAATAATAGCAATAAAATCGTTTTATTGATCAACTGTCGGGCACATTATCTATCATTAAGCTACAAAACCTTTCTACTTAATAAAGTGAGCTACAAAGAGCTTGACAACTTTTTGTGAAAGCCTATGTTTACGTATTTCGTATTTCTTTTTCTAGGCCTCTCTTAAACCCAGATAGCACACTCTAATCCTAAACAGTTCTCTAGCATCGCTACTTATCAGGGTATACATGAACTCACTATCCACTAGGAAGACCAAACTTCCATGAAAAGGCGTGTCATATAATTGTTTATAAATATAAGTTAAAATCCACCTTTGGAACCAGAAAAGTTGTTGCATTCTTTATGAAGTCCGAGAAATTACTACATCGAACTTGGTATAACCTGTAAACTAATATATATATATATATATATATTTTTTTTTTTGAGGAAGGTAAACTAAGATTATTCAGAGACATTCCTCACCACATTTTAAAAGATATATATAAACAGCCAGCCAATCCTTACACTCATATTGATTTCTCATAAAAAGAAATTAATCAGCACTTCAATGAACTGTACTTCACATGCTCACTCCACATAACAAACATTTCTCTGTGAAACTGTACCTAATCACTTTATATATACTATTACTATGTACTAAACACCAAAAAAATAAATAATGTAATATACGAATTTCGTATGTATGACTTGAACCTCTATATACGCAAAAATAAAAGGAGAAATTTAAAATTTAAGGGAGGCGAGCGAGTGATGACGTGTCAGTCAAGGAGTGGAGCAAAATCTCGTTCCAGAGATCAACGGGACCAGGGACGCACCAGTGGACACAGTCGGCGTAGGACATGTTCCGGTGCGACGAGCGTCCATAGAAGTTAGGGTGTCCATCAGGCCTCAAGAACATCGCACGTGTTACATCCATGACCCGAAACCCAGACCCGTTTCTCTCTCTCACCTCCTCGAACTCCTCGACCTGAACCCTCCTCATCTCCGAAACGTACCACTCCGCCGAAACGTCCCTCCGAAACGGCTCTCTCCTCTCGCACCTCCCTCCGTCGTTCCACGCGCCTCCCTCGAAGTGCGACGGTGAAAATGTCCTCAGGAAGGTCAACCCTCCGTATCCCCGTCCCCGAAGCTCCGCCAAGCCCCGAAACGTCGTGCGAAACGCCTCGCGGTAGACCTCGAACGTGGTGAGCCTCGGGAGAGAGTCCGAGTCCGAGTCGGGTTTCGGGCAGTTGGAGCAGCCGATCAGGGTTCTGTTCCTGTAAATCATGACCGGTCGGAAAAACCACTGACCGGCCGAGACGACGACGTAATCGAAGGAGACCACTTCAGGCCACCAACCGGGGCTGGGCTCGTCGACGAAAAGGTTCATCCGACTATTCCGGGAATAGCCGCCCGGGTCGGACTCTTCGGCCCGAACCAGAAACGGAGCCCAGAGAGTGGCCACCGTGAAATTGTACCTCCCGCGGAAAACAAACCGCTTGAAGTAAGTCGTCTCGTTTCCGTGTCCGTACTCCGCCACGCTGACCTCGTCGGGCTCCCCGGCCTCTCCGGCGAGGAGGCAGAGGAGGGAGTACATCTGGTTTTTCCCGACGGAGTCTCCGACGAAGGCCATGGACTTGTTGTTTCCGAGGAGAGAGAGGAACTTGCCGGCGTCGAAGGGCGGGAGATCGCAGGCGTCGGGCTTCCATCGCCAGCGGAGGAAGTCGGAGTCGGGTCTGCCGAACTTGATGCAGTTCTGCTCGTCGATGATCAGCTTACACGTGTGGTTTGTGTAGTAGGGCTGGTCGAGGCTCGGGACCCACGTGCCGTTGGATATGTCGCACGTGGGGGCTCTCAGCGGCGGCTGAGGCGGGGCTCGCCGGAGGTACAGAGGGAAGGTGGTGAGCGTCGTGAAAAACAGGATTAGGAGGATTGTCTTCCTCACCGAATTTTTGCTGTTTCCCTTTGGGAGTTCTTCAATGCTGTGGTATTTCATTTCTTTTTTGTTTCCTTGTATTTGAGTAGTGAGTATATAAATGGGATTCAATGGTGGTGCTGGTGAAGAATCATACTCTCATGATATCCTATGCCTACTCATATGTTGCACAATACTGAACTCCACCACCTAAATTGAAACTCACGTCATTTTTTTTTGTTCATCTAAATTATTAGTACTATTATTATTCCAATATATTTGATTTATTTTTATTTAAATGTGATAACTTGTCTTAATTTAATTGGTAAAAAATAATATAAGCTGGAATTCCCTAAATTGAGTTATCGTCAATATTAATGAAACATTCTTAAAGAAATTGAAACTTTTGAACATTTATATATTTATTCATAAAAACTGATTAAGTAATTAAGTTTAATAAGCTTCTTCATCGAATCTATATGGTTATGTTGAAAAATAATCAGCATTAAAGTTTCTTCATTGCATTAATCATACGTTGAAATATTCCATGATAGAAAAATGAAAATCCATTTGGAATTACTTTTATATTATACCAAATGTAAATAAAAAGGGGACTAATGCGGTTTCGAGATTAAAAGTGATTTTTTTTAATGAAACTGAGAGGGCTCCAAAACTAAAGTGATAGTGGCATTAAGTATAATTCAAGAACCAAATCTTTCATCATGATGGTTGAGATTTTATATTGCGTCGGTGAAACATCATTTTTCATAATTAAAGAATCGCTAATCAGGAGACGAATTCTTATTTCTTCCCACTTGTTTTGTTTCACGTCTATTTTCATTCTGCTTTACTTTTGGCACCATGCCTTGTGGACTGGATTTCATTATCTTTTAGTGGTTTAGAGAATCTATCATGACATGAGATGAGATATAACTGTTTATATCACAGGTGGAATAAAATTGACTATTACACAAGTCAATATCATACAAACATAATATAAAAGCAGCTTTAATTTATGAAATTATACGCTTGTTTATGGATAAAAAAAATGCTAATAGTTAAGAATATATAAACGTTAATAGAGTTGTAATTTTGCTGTCGGTGTCATTTATAAACATGACATTTCCCCACTGGTTTTAGAATAATAATTACACTTTGTGCCTTACTATTTTTTGCTATCGTTTTGTGATGTACAGAGAATCTTTGCTGTTTATATAATATAATTGCAAGTTCTTAAGGGATTAATAAATTAATTAAAATATCATCTCGTATATCGTTGCTACTTCCTAGTGGATTCCTTATGCTTTTACGATCACCAAATAATTTTATTATTGATAATTGAGACTCGTGTATACTTATGTATGTTGTCTAGTGTGTATGTAATAATTACTTGGTGCAATCATCCAAAAATGAAGAGCGTTTTATGCTTCAAAGTTTAAATATTGCAAAAGCCGAATGACAGAGAAAAAGTATTAATACCATTCAGTCTATTAGCATATGTTTACTGATTAATTGCGTATTTTTTTATATCTTATATTATACGAGTGTGGAATAGCATATGTGCACTGATTAATGTGTTCAATTTTAGAGGCTTGTCATTTTCTACAGCAATCATTATTAGGGCTAATAAGGAGATTGGCCTTTAGTAACACAGTGTATATAATGTAATGGTAGGTCCAAAAAATGTAAATAAATTATCATGTATTATAGATGTAGTGCCAACTCACAAAATTTGCGTGGCTTAAGAGTCAAGTATATGAATATTTTTTTACGATAATGATGATCGTTACTTGATTTGAATTATGGATTCAAATGTCGGTTGTCAATTTTATAATAATAAAAAAATATTTGTTTGTAATGATAATATTCGACTAGTATAGAGAAAATTTAAGTATAAGTCATTGGTGAAAATAGCATAAATTGTTATAACAGGAATGACTGATTAAAGTTTATCATTTAAATTTATAAAGTTAATCTAACAATTCGTTGATAAATTTACCTAAATTCATTCAACTTTCTCGTATATTGTTGACGATTAGAACACAGTTATATCTGAAAATTATATGTTAAACTAGTACAGTGCCGTATCGGGAGTAAACAAACTCTTAAATTGATCATAATCATGTATAAATACGTTCAAATCCTAAAACATTTTCCGTTAAATGACAGAAGAAGCTAGGAAAATGAAAATTTTACTCTATAACCAATATCTAAGGAGAAAATTAAAACAAGTGCCATTGAAGTTTCTATGAAATTTGGTGGCGATCTTAAACGTACAATTTGAACTATTGACTCTCACACACGAGCTTTAACACATTAGGAGTATCCTTAAGAGTTAGATAATAAAATAGTGACAAGATTATATTATTCTCTATGCATTGTTTATTGGGGATTATATTGCGTAAATGGGACCAATCAATAATGGAGAAACTAAGTGCCAATTATATAGTTCTCACTGAATAAACAAACAATAAAGTACTTCTGCACCTCTGTCGGCAAAATATGGTTGCGTTTCAAAGTTGTGGGACTTAGTAGAGATGCATAAACTTAAAGCTACACCTCTAAATTATTTTGATTTTTCTGAAATAGAAAGAAAAGTAAAGTTGAAAGAAAGCGAAGCTTTTATTTAATGAACCGTGTGGGATTAAACAAACTATACGGACATAGTTTTATGGTCCTCGTTAATTAGTCAATTCTAGATGAATACATAAAGGAAGAACTTATAGCTGAAGCTTCGTAGCTTAGTAGATCTAAATCTTTTCCAAGACCTATCATTACTTCATTTTAGTTAATAGATAAATGGTTTAACGTTTTTAGTAACACATTTGAGATATTGAAAATAAAGGATTCTCAGATCAAGAATGAGAAATCTGAGAAAGAGAGGATTGCTTGCAATGGAAGACAGCAATTGCTTGCAATGTTCAGAAGAAAGTTTGGGCGACAAGATGAATCGTAAATTGATTCTCCTGTGTAAAAAATGAATTCTCTAATTTAATGTTTATAGTAGTTGTCTGTTTATAGACTTATTACAACATCAACTTAAAACGAATTCTAACTAATTTATCTTGTGAGTTATATTGACGTATCATGTAAGATACAATAGACTTGAATTATAAGTAACCTAAAACACTAATCATCTGAGCTGAAATGAGTTGTAATCTCTATATACCCCCTCAAGATGGAACATAAATGTTAACGAGACATTTTGTCCATAAGCTTGATGAGCATGGGGGAAGCAAGGGGCTTGGTGAAAGCATCCGCAATTTGCAATGTTGAACGAATTTGTAACAGTTTGAACCATCCTCGCTTAAGATGTTCTCGCGCAAAATGACAATGTATGTCAATTTGCTTCGTTCTTTCATGAAATGTCGAATTGGTTGCGATATGGATTGCTGCCTTATTGTCACAAAATAATAAAGTGGAATCTGTTTGAGTAATTTGAAGATCTTTTAGTAGCATCTGAAGCCATAAGATTTCATTGACAGTGGATGCAATAGCTCTATACTCCGACTCCACAGAGTACTTTTCAATTGTGTACTGTTTCTTAGACTTCCATTATATTAGTGAATTTCCAAGGAATATGCAGATTCATGTAATCGATCATTGAGAATCTGAACAACGAGCCCTGTCTGCATCGAAAAATGCTTTCAACTGTAGTGAAGACTGTGAAGAGTAAAAGAGGCCCAATCCTGGTTGGCTCTTGAGATACCAGAGTAGGTGATGGCACGGCTGAAGGTGAGAGTCACGAGGTTGTGACATGAATTGGCTCTCAACTGATGCACAACATAGGTGATGTATGACATGAGTTCTTATTGTAATCTGCTGATTAAATTAATAAAAGTTGAAACGTTCATTCATTCCTTTTTTGTTTGTTTGAAGATTTATGATATCCAATAGTCTTATAGTCCTTAATCAAACCTCAGCCCGACTTCTTGGACGGAAATGCATTCCGTATGCCGTTCGAACGGAATTAATTCTTCATGGTCTACGGTGGACAGTATAACGGAAGGAACACTTCCTTTCGCTGACGCACGACAATAAATTTCGCCGAAGAATTAATTCTGTTCGGACGGCACACATAATGCATTGCCGTCCAAGAAGCTAGACTGAGGTTTGATTAAGGACTATAAGACTATTTAATATCACAAGTCTTATGAAGATTTATATTACATCAATATATAAATAAATAATCTGCTTGTCGTCTGTCAACAAACTCCTACTGGACTCAAAGAAGATGAGTGTAGTCCTTCATGCCCAATCTGTCTCAATGTTGGTCGAAGACCTTATTGTATAGGGCCTTGGTGAATGGATTTGCAAGGTTGTCCACCGTTGAGATCTTCTTCACCTCCACGTCTCCCCACTGCATGATCTCTCTAATCAAATGGTATTTCCTCTCAATATGCTTAGAACGCTTATGGTTTCTAGGTTCCTTTGAGTTAGCAACAGCCCCACTATTATCACAATGAAGTGTCATGGGCTCGTTGTCATTTGGAACGACTTCCAAATACTTAAGGAATTTTTTAAGCCATACAGTCTCTTTGGATGCTTCACAAGCAGCCAAATATTATGCTTCCATGGTAGAGTCGGCAGTGCAAGATTTCTTGATACTCCTCCAAACAAAAGATCCACCATTCAGGATGAACACATATCCGTAAGTGGATTTCATGGAATCCCTATCCGCCTGAAAGTCGAAATAGGTATACCCCGTCATAGTCAGATCAGTACCTGAATATGTAAGCATCAAGTTCCTAGTCCTCCGAAGATACTTAAGAACATGCTTAACAACAACCCAGTGCTCGGGTCCAGGATTTGATTGGAAACGGCTAACTACGCCAACGGTGAAAAATATTTACGGTCTAGTGCACGACATAGAATACATGAGACTTCCTATAGTTGAAGTATAAGGAATCTTTCTCATGCTCTCAATCTCTTGTGCAGTCTTGGGAGATTGGTCCTTAGAGAGTGAGACTCCATGTCTAAAGGGGGTTTGGCCCTTCTTAGAGTGTTGCACAGTCTTGGGAGAGTGACAGGGTCCGGTTCTTTCAATCTCGAAATATTTGAATCTCTAGAATGTACGCATCTACCCCTAGATCATTCATGTCAAACTGTTTAACTAACCAGATTTTAACCTCAGATGATTTACCTACATAATTACCAATGAGTAGTATATCATCGGCATACAATACCAGAAACACAACCTTGCCCTCGTGTATCAACTTATAAACACAAGGTTCATCTATTGACTGTTCACAACCAAAGCTTTTTACAGTTTCATCGAATCTAATATTCCATGATCTAGATGCTTGCTTTAATCCATAAATGGATTTAAGCAACTCACAAACCTTGGTTTCTTGACCACCTTCCATGAAATCGTCTAGTTAAGCCATGAAAATGCGCTCGTCAAAATTTCCATTTAGAAAAGCAGTCTTGACATCCATTTGCTAGATCTCGTAATCGAGAGCGGCTACAATGGATAGAAGTATGCGGATGGATTTAAGCATTGCGACTGGCGAGAAGGTTTCTTCATGATCGATACCTTCCTTTTGGGTGTAACCCTTAGCCACTAGTCGCGCTTTGAACGTCTCAACGTTCCCATTCGGACCACTTTTCTTCTTATAGATCCACTCACACCCTACAGATTTAACCCCTTCAGGTAGGTCTACGAGTTTCTATACTTCGTTGACATACATCGAATGCATATCAACTTTTATGGTGTCAAGCCAAAGGTTTGACTCAGAACCAGCCATAACTTGGCTGAAGGAAACAGGGTCATCCATGTCAGAGACTGCTACGAGATGATCGCCATAAGATATGTACCTTTTGAGCTTTTCAGAAGCCTTCCCACTTCGTCGAAGTACTACTTGAAGAGGTTCTGAATTGTAAGGTTGTGGTTCAGTTGGGGTAAGAACAGTTCTTACAGATGAGGTAGAAGCTTCCTCACCCAACTTTTCTTCAAGCAAAATTTTTCTTCTAGGTTTCATATTCTTCATAAAGTCCTCCTCAAGGAAACGAGCATTAGTTCTGACAAACGTTTTGAAGTCCTCGAGACTATAGAATCTGAAACTTTGGTTTCATCTGGATATCCAACGAACACACATAATTTTGACCTACTAGTCAACTTGCTAGTTTTTTGCCTAACCACATATGCAGGACAACCTCAAATTTTGATGTGACTTAAACTAACTTTACCCCCAGTCCATCGTTCATAAGGAGTACCAAGGACCGATTTAGACAGAATTTGGTTCAGAATGTATGCTGCAGTTTCGAGGGCATATCCCATAAAGAAATTAAGGACTGATGAGTAACTCATCATTGATCTAACCATCTCCATTATAGTTTGATTCCTTCTCTCTGACCCTCCGTTCTGTTGAGGTGTGCCAGATGTTGTAAGCTGAGAAGCAATACCTTCTTCTTTAATAAAGCCATCGAACTCTTCAGACAAGTACCCACTACCTCGATCGATTCGAAGAGTTTTGATCTGTTTGCCAGTTTGCTTTTTCACTAAAGCCCGAAAGACCTTAAATAAGCTAAAGGTTTCGGATTTACGTTTGAGCAAATACACAAATCCATATCTTGAGTAATCATCGGTAAAGGTAACGAAGTATTCGTATCCTCCCCGTGCCTGAATTCTGAGCGGACCACATACATCAGAATGTATTAGTTCCAGAAACTTAGTGGCTCTTCGACCTTTATCAGAGAAAGCTTGCTTGGTCATTTTTTCTTCTATACAGGATGCACAAGTCGGCACTGAGCCTATTGCAGAGGCTTTATGTGGACCGTCCCTCACAAGTCTCTTAATCCTATCTAGACTAATATGACCATGTTTTAAGTGCCACAGTTGTGTTGATTTTATTAGGTCAGAGAAGTCATTTTCTTTGATCCTCTTTGGTTCCCTAACTAGATCATTATCTATTTCAGTGTCTAATGGCAAAGGTAGTGTAGGATAAAAATATTATAAACCATTCTTCATGCATGCATCAGTGACAAATGAATTGGAAAAAGATACTCGAATTTCATTATTAATAAACTTTAAATAATAATTCTGCTCAACAATTTGAGCTACAGATATTAATTTTTTTCCAAATGAAGGAACAAAATATACATTATTCAAATTTAAAGTTATGTCTTCAAAAGATAATGTTAAAGATCCCACAGCCTTAGCAGACACCAAACTCCCATCACCCCACTTGAAGCAGAAGTCGCCATCCTCTAAGCTTTCTCTTTTCCTGAACCCATTCGAGGAACAACAAATATGGTTAGTAGCCGTGGAGTCAAGAATCCACAATGATACATTATAACCTACTAAAAAAGCTTCAATAATAAGTACAATACATTTCCTTTTAGCCTTGAGGTAGGTAGGACAGTTCCTACGCCAGTGTCCGGGCTCATTACAATGATGACAGTTGTCCTAAGACTTGTCCATCTTGATATCCCGGCGTACCTTATTCTTTTGAACCTTGCCAGGGTTCTTGTTATCGGCTCTATGTGATCTCTTCTTAGATCCAGAGGTGGATGCTCTGTGCTCAGAAGCATGAGCCTCTCCATTAGCCCTCTTTTTCTTCAAGAGTCCCTCAGCGGTGGGAAGCTCCTTCATAAGCTCGGTAACAGTGTACCCTAGTTTATTCATGGAGTTCAGTTTGAAAGTACCAACAAATTCAGGGAGAATTTCCAAGATCATATATGTTTTTGTATCTCTATCAATCTATGATCCTAAGGTTTCCATCTCATTTAGATAACTTATGATCAGCATCATATGTTGTCTAACGGGAGTCCCTGCTTTCATACGATACTTCATAAACCGTCGAACCGCTTGTTGCCTAACCTGACACCCTTGCCCTCCAAACATCTCTTGGAGATTGAAGATCATATCACTGGCTAAATCAAAATCACGATGTTTTTGCTGCAACACATTGTTCATCGATGCTAAAATATAGCATCTCGCAATCTACTCGTATCTGAACCAGACTGTGAGGGCGTCCTTGTCCTCTTGAGGACATGGGGTGGTGAGTACCCATTTGTGCTTGTCCATAGTTAGGAGGATGTCTAGGTTACATTTCCAATCTACGTAGTTATCACCTTCCACTTTATTCAAGGAAATGATAGTAGAGAGGGGGTTTAGAGACATGTTGCTGAAAGTTGAAATAATTTATAATTAGTGTTTTGTTTAGGATTTTAAGTTTAATAAAGAACAGAATAAATCCAAAGGTGTTATGAACAAAATGACAATTTACTTCTTCGAGGGAAGGCCGCAAAGAGTCGTCTTTCATAAGTAAACAACACATCATTAATGCATATTCATGATGTCAATACATCAATGCTTTGACTGACCACCTTATAAAAAAGTTTGATCACTCAAATATTTTTGTAGGGCCTCGAGGGAGGATTACTAGAGATTGAGTCTAAGTATGTAACCAACCACTTAGTTCAATAATATCTACTTTGAAAACAATCCGCCGAGGGGAGGCTTTTTCTCATCATTTCACTTTTGAACGTAGCTCTACAAGTAATGTTAAGGGAAATGCATCTTTGAGTACTCTCATTAAAGAGATGGTCACGAGGGTGACTCTTAGTCTGGAAACAGTTGTACTTAACATTAGTGTTGAGGATCATGTGTTGCAAACAATAAGTACAACGCTCTCACTAAGTTTTTGGAATAAGGCACATCATCTCTTCTACAAGTAATGTTAAGGGAAATGCATCTTTGAGTACTCTCATTAAAGAGATGGTCACGAGGGTGACTCTTAGTCTGGAAACAGTTGTACTTAACATTAGTGTTGAGGATCATGTGTTGCAAACAATAAGTACAACGCTCTCACTAAGTTTTTGGAATAAGGCACATCATCTGTTGTACGTTTGGAACCACTTTTCCATGAGTAAAGAGAGATAGAGTGGATCACTAGAAAAAAGAACCCCAAAATCAATATTTGTGAGGGGAGAGACGTGTTAATGCAGTAATGCACAAGGAACATATTCGGATCTTTCTTTCTATTAACTTATTTTTTCTAAGGAAAGTGTGTGAGATTAATAAATCTCAATTGTGCACTTGAAAGTTTTTGAGATTCAAAATATCTTAAAACTAATATTTTCATCTTCATGACATCTTCATATCTTCATGGTGGTTGAGCGTGTAAACCTCGATAAGACACAGTTGCATCAAGAAGAGGGAAGAAGCTAGGAGTCGCAAATCCGGATTCAAAATCTTGGACTCGCGGACTCTCATACACCTCGGACTTAAAAGGTCATAAATGGCACATCCGGTATCCGATTGAGCTAAAACCGATTGCATTAAATAGCTAACTTCTGTACCTTTAATTTGATTTAAGAACCACTAATTTTCAAGTTCCGAGCAAAGAGGTATGCCCATTTTACTGAGCCATAACAATTTATCTAGAAATTGAAAAATCATTAAAAGTACGTCGGATCTAGGCGTATTGAGAAAGTAGGTTTATTGAACATTTTATTTATTTATTTTTATTTCAATTGTGTGTTATATTAAAATATTAATAATTTACAAAAAATAAAACAAACAACATACTATAAAATATTCAATAACAAATTTAACTAAAAGTGCAATAAACTAGTTAAAACTATGTACATAAATTTTTAAACTTATCAAAAAATTGATGTTGAATATGTTACACATAAAATCTTTTAAAACAGCTTTTAATGTGTTTAAATAGCATATTTAACAAGTGGAAAATCAAGACAAATTTAATTTTAGAGCTCGTACAAAAAAATTAAAATTGTCTAAGGTCTAGTCTTAACAAAACCATTATTCAAGTAAATTTTGAAAATAATTTTCGTATAATGATTTTTAAATAACATGTACATGTTTATAATTTGACCTATGCTCTGATACCATTTGTTGGAATAGATCTAGGGTTAAGAAACAAATATCATTAACACATTAATGGCCGAATATAAAAATTTCTTTATAAGTAAAACAATTTCTACTAACCTAGGCAAAGTGCATGAACATTATTTAATTACTTGAACACTAACATTTTTTGTAGCTTGATCTTTGATGAACCTTGGGAAAGGTAGATCGTCTCGTCTCGCTCGTTGGCTTCACTTCTAATCTGGAACTCGAGAAACCTACGGTTTCGATTACATGAGTCTATAGAGTGATTGAAGGATTTGTGTCTGGGCACAATTAAACACAATAACTCAAGAACAAGTCTATGAGTTAAAGAGCTAATTTAGCCTAAGTCTAATAAGGACTTATGTGCCAAAATAAAAGAATATTTTGAGAGAGAGAGAGAGAGAGAGAGAGAGAGAGAGGAAAGTGGACGGCCACAATGAGAAAAATGAGAGAAAAAAAACTTATTTTCACATCTCTATGTGAGGGACTATTTGTAGGAGAAGGAAAATCAAGAAAGGGTAATAACCTTTTCGTATTACGCATTCATGACACAATATTTGATTTTCTCTCCTCTTTCTCATGGTATATGGCCGGCCATCCTCATGCTCAAGTGAAGGAAATTTGTTTCCTCACTTAGCATATTTATTTGCTTCTCAAGAAAATTCATTTCCTCTTTTCCTTTCGGTTATTATAATTAAAGGCAAAGAATTCTCTCCTCTTTGGGGTGATGTTGGCCGAACACTACACTAGGGAAGGGGCATCTAGATGCTTCCTTATTATTTTAAGACAATTCTTAAAGTACCCATATTAGAATTAATATTGCACAAATAATGAAATTAATTTCATAATGCCTCAAACAAATTCTCGGCTTTAGAAACTAATTTATATTCCCATCACATGAAAATATTCAAAATCTTATTTTGACATTGACATCATTTTATGTCCATGTGGACAAAAATACCCTTTAGACATTTTTCGAGAAAACGTCTAGTTCAACATTTGAACTTATTTTGACTTAACTTCTAATTTAACAATCCTACTCTAATGACATGTAATAGTGACCTTATGGATCCAAATGAACAAAGCTTGAGCTTCTATACTCAGACTCAAAAGTTCACAACATTTTCCGAGTATTAGCTTAATGTCAACTGACTCCACTAAAGAGTTGACACTGATAATCTCTCGATTCAATGAATTTATTTTCTACTCAAATTTAAATTAATTATATCGAGCAGATTCATTGAATATTATCTATGATTACCCTTCATGAATATCATCAATTATATGAGATTTATAAAATTACCATTTTACCCTTCTAGTTGTTATTTCCTCGACTCCTTTAATACTCGTGAATAAGTTAGAAACGATGTATTGACGAGGAGCTAACAAGTCACAACGTCTCATCCAAAAGAATCCTTTATTCTATTTGGACACCGGCCGGTGCAGTTATTCACAATCCAAGTAATAAAGCATGAGGTGATATACATTTTATTTCAGCAATCTTGTACATGAATTCCATATCTATGAGAACTTCCCAAAGTATACTCATGTCAACTTCAAAATCCAATACATCACCAATAGAGCGCATTTTGTTCACAAACTTGGATCTAGAGTATAATTTCTCAAATGAATATATTGAAGTTATGAAATGACATAGTGACCTTGAGACATAAGAGGTTAAATGGTTTATTCTTATTGGAATTTATTTAACAATTTAAACAATTTGATTATATTACACATCCTATGTGACAGAAAAATATAATTAGATCTATCATATTAAAACTATTTTTAATATGTTTAAACAACCAAGGCATTAAAATTTATTGACATGTTTATAAACAATTTTATTAAAACATGTTGCACAACATTTGAACACACTATCGACCTATATAAACATATTTATATAATTATAGTAGTCCAAATCGTTGAGAATAACTTACAGTTGAGATTATAAATAATCCCGACGTTGCTCGCTATCCCGTAATGCCACACCAAGTCCAAACGATGAAAAGGGCTCGTCAGAATACCCTAAGCGTGCGCTGGCCGGACAGGAAGGGCAAGGACACCGGACAGGGCCTTCGTCGAATAGAGAGGACACCTGGAGATCTCGCCGGATGGGAAGTCTCACCGGACTGGGACCTTCGCCGGATTGGAGCCTTCACCGGACTGGAGCCTTCGCGGGACAGAGTGACTGGCCAGACAGGGAGCCTCGCCGGATAGGACGCCTGACTGGGAGTCTGGCCGGACAGGAAGCCTCGCCGGATAGGACGCCTGACTGGGAGTCTGGCCGGACAGGAAGCCTCGCCGGAATGGGACTGACTCGTCGGATTGAATCCAGCAAGGAGTGATGAATCTCCAAATTGATTTTAAATCAATTTCTTCAAGGAATTGGCCGGCCCTAATAAAAATAAATTCACCCAAACACCAAAATATAGGATCAAAGATAATACACAAGGGATTTTATGAGACTGAGATGGGGGGCTCTTCTATGAACTCTCGGGAATCACAAAAAAAAAAAAAAAAAATTCTCTTTTGTTCTCTCTAGGAATTTCGGCCGAGTGTCACAAGGGGGAGAGGGAGAGAGCTTTTGGCCAAATGAAATGAGGGTTAGGGTTCAGTGATTAAAGTTTCTTAAGCCTTTTTATAAACAAGTTGAACAGACTTAAGTTGGGTCAAACCCATGACCCAATCACTTGTAATTCTCGGCCAAACCTCCTCTTTATACTCGGCCATATTCATTTATTTTATTCCCAAATTCTTTTGATTTATTTCTAAATTCAATTAATTTAGAACTCTCATTTTATTAATGACATTTCATTAAATAATTTCATACTTTCCAAATAAGTACGAAATGAGAAGTTATTTATTTTTCTTCTTTTATTCATTTGAATTTCTCAAGTGTATTATTATCAATATAATAATACTTTATGATTCAACAAATAAACGTAAAAATAAATAAATAATTAATTATTAAGTTACTTAGAAAAATAACTTTCCCAATATAAATCATAATTGATATTAAATGAGTAAATCAATAATTCTCGTTCATTTAATCTCTTCCAAGTGTCTATCATTGAGACCTATGGACCCATACGGACGAAGCTTTAGAATGAAGATCAGACTCAAAAGTTCACAAAACTTTTCCGTCTTTTAATTCTTAGTATTAGTTGATACCACTAAAGGACTAATACTGAGACTTTCTCTGATCATATATGTATATTTTCCGTTTGATGTGATAAAATAATTCTTCCCACGATCCATAGAGTACTTTACCATATTACCCTTCATGTGTATCACTAACTAAGGGGAATGTAAAATTACCGTTTTACCTCTTGAGTTATTATTTCACTAACTCATTTGCTATTTGTGAATGAGAAAAACATAGAGTGAGATGTCGTTACATGTCACATGTTTTAATCAAAGAATGTTCTTATTCGATGAATACCTGGCCATGTTTATTCAAGAGGAGACCAGAGAAGAACAAAATTGAAGGGAAGGGAGGAGAGAGTGAGAAAAGAAGAGCTCGGAGGTTTTGAGAGATTTTTGGAGAAGAAGAAGAAGCTTACATTCATCTTCATTCTCCTTCATACTAGTTCTTTCTTACCTCTCTCTCATTTACAATTTATTGCTTTACTCTTATTGCATTAATTGTTGTCCTTAAGCTTAATTAGTGTCTTAACTTTCGTTGGATTATTGAATATTTTGAGCACTTGAACTATATAGATTGGATATTTGTTTATTTGAACTTTTATTGAACTTGTTTTGATTTAATCATTTTGCATTGTGGTAATTTAGAGTACTTATCAATGTCTAGCTTCTTCTTAGTTTTGTCGTTATTACTTATCTCTATTTTGTTGTGTTGTTTAAGATTATGTTAGGCTAAATTATTTAGGGGATGTGATGTAGCTAGGGAGTTGATTTCGGTTGGCCGAGTCTTAGGTAATGATGTGTTTCAAGATTGGATTAGTATAAATATTTCATGGGATGGGTTATGTGTAAATCCTAAGTAGATTAGCTACCTAATTAGGAAACTTTAGGTGAGTTTTGAGACCGAGAGGAGATAAACGAGCGTGCTCTACCCTAATCGTCATTTGCCTTACTAAAACTAGATATATGATAGGAGGTAAGTATGATCGTTGAAATTTCGGGCTTAATGCGAGTGTTTGTTTTAATAGGACCCAAGCCGAGAGGTGAAAGTTCGTCAAACATTTAGATTCCTAAAACTCGAGAGAGATTAGTGAATAATTTAAGGGGAGTGAGATTATGATTATTTATCACTAACCCGTAGTTAGAGCCGTTACCGATGCCGACCGAATCGATAAACTAACGAAGTCATGTCCCTTAGTTGTTTATCTTGAGTTAATCGTTTTCTTTAATCATTTTTCTCTTGTTTCTTGCATTAGTTGAAAAACAAAAATCATCGAAAAACAATTCCCATTTTTACAGTTTATATAACTCGGAAAAATAAACTAATTAAATTAATCGAATTTGCCTCAGTCCTCGTGGGAACGAAAGCTGTGCTAATTGCACCTCATTACTTGACGACACGTACGCTTGCGTAGTGTGAAATTTAACCAACGAAGAGAAATTTCCCATCACCGACAGATTCTCAGTGTCAACTCTTTAGAGGAGTCAGTTGATATTAAGCTAATACTCGGAAAAAGTTTGTGATTTTTTGAGTCCGAGTATAGAAGCTCAAGCTTTGTTCATTTGGATCCATAAGGTCACTATTACAGGTCATTAAAGTGAGATTGTTAAACTAGAAGCTAAGTCAAAATAAGTTCAAGTGTTGAACTAGACGTTTTCTATGAAAATATTTAAAGGGTATTTTTGTCCACATGGACATAAAATTATGTGAATGTCAACATAAGATTTTGAATATTTTCATATGATGGAAATATAAATTAGTTTCTAAAGTCGAGAAGTCGTTTGAGGCATTATGAAATTAGTTTTATTATTCGTGCAATATTAATTATGCAATCGGTATTTTAAGAATTGTCTTTAAAAAATTAGGAAGGATCTAGAAGCTACCCCTAGAAAGAATTACGGCCAACATCAACTGAGAGAAGGAAATTATTTCTAGAAATTCTTTTGCCTTGAATTATAAAGATAATTGCCATAAAGGAAAAGAGGAAATGAATTTCTTTGAGAAGGTAACAAATGTGCTAAGTGAGGAAATAAATTTCCCTCACTAATGCATATAGGTTGGCCGGCCATACACTAGGGAAAGAGGAGAAGAAATCAAATATTGTGTCATGAGATGTGAAAATAAGTTTATTGCTCTTGTTTTCTCTATAGTTGGCCGACCCTTCCTCTCTTTCTCTCTAGAATATCTCCTTTGTTCTGGCACCTAAGTGCTCATTAGACTTAGGATTAACTTAGCTCTTTAGCTCATAGACTCGTTCTTGTGCTCTTATGTTTAATTGTACCCGCACACAAATATTTCAAACCCTCTATAGAATCATGTTATAGAAACCTTAGGTTTCTCGAGTTCACGAGTAGGTGTGGAGGAAATGAGCAAGACGAGATGATCTACCTTTTCCAAGGCTCCTCAAATATCAACCTACAAGAAAAGTTAGTAACAATTAATTAAATAATTTTTATAAATAATAAGATATTCACGCACTTTGCCTAGGTTAGTAAACTGTTTTATTAGTAAAGAAATTTTTTATATTCTGCCATTAACTTGTTAATGATAATTTTTTTCTTAACCCTAGATCTATTCCAACATATACACCTCTTTTTCCAAGTCCTCGTTAAGAAAAGCGTTATTAACATCCATTTATGCCATAACCCAATTCAGCGAGGATGATATGGTGATGAGGGTTTTGAATGTGACTAGTTTGATAAATAGGGAGAAAGTCTCTGTATAATCCAATCCTTCACGTTGGGTATACCCTCTCGCCAAATTTGTGCTTTCCGACGTGATAACGTTCCATCCGTCTTGATCTTATTCTTGAACAGCCATCGGCAGCCGATGGCCTTTTTGTCAGCATGAAGCTCTGTAATTGTCCAAGTCCGATTGTTTTCCATGGCTTCCAGCTCCTCATGCATCGCTCAATCCATTCTTTACGTTTGGATGCTTGATGATAATATGCAGGTTCATAGAAACCTGAAACAGACAAAGTGAAAGCCCTGTAAACAGTACCAAGTGAGTCATAATTTAGTATTGTTGATAAAGGATGAAGTGATGTTATTTTTGGTTGAGAACATGAGTTTATGAGTCCGCAGTGATAGTCTTGGGAGATGAGAGAGGATGAGATGGTCGTGTTATGGGAATATGTGGCTGAGGTTGGGGTGAGTTGATTTCTAAGTCATGTTGATCATTGTCTGAGTCAGCAGTGTCACTGGATTCTGAGTGTTATTCTTGCTCATGGCTGAGATTAGAGGGATTTGAATCATCATACTCTAGTAATTTGACAACGTGATCATTGGGCTAAGTTTCAATGATTAAATTGTTGGATGTATTAGTGTTTTCAGCAGATGTTCATGAGTATGTGGGAAGTTCAAGTCATTAAACAGATCGGGAGTAGAAGTTGCAGAATTAGATGAGAAGGGAAAGAAAGACTCATGGAAAATGACATCTCTTGAAATGATTATTTCATGTGTGTTACAATCCATGAGCCTGTAACCTTTAACTCCCGATGGGTAACCAATGAATGTGCACTTCCTTGCTCTTGGTGAAAACACTGATCTATATTGTTTTAGAGAAGAAGAAAATGCAAAACAACCAAATACTCGCAGATAATTATAATAAAAATACTTATTATACAAAATATCATGAGGGCTTTTGTTTTCCAAACTTTGTATTGGTGTTCGATTTATCAAGAAGACTGCAGTTAAAAATATTCTGTCCAAAACTGGATGGGTAAGTTAGATTGTAACAGCAAAGCTCTACTAACATTTAACAAGTGTTGGTGTTTTTGTTCTACTATAGTGCTCCATTCTGGTGTATCAACACACGAATATTGATGAATAATTCCTTTGGATGCAAAGAAATATGTGAATTTCAATTCACGAGTGTTGTCTGACTGAAACACCTTGCCCTTTTGTCCTAATTGATTTTCAATCATGGTAATTAATTTGGGAACAACATGAATAACATCAGATTTATTTCTTAACAAATATACCCTCGTGAATCTACTAAAATCATCAACGATTGTTAAGAAAAAATGATGACGAGAATGAAAGGTTGTTTTGAAATGGCCCGTACATCACAGTGTATCAGTTCTAATAAAATTTCACTATGAGAATTAGAGATATGGAATGGAAATCTGTGTTGATTTGACAAAGGACATATTTTACGGGGTTCTGAAAAGTTACTAATCTTTATGTGTAGGACATCTTTAATTGCTTAGATTCGTTGATTTGATGAGTGACCGAGCCTGTTGTGCAATGTGCTCACTGAAACTGCGTTAACATGTTGTTGAGGGTGTTCTTTGACATTCTCAAGCAGATACAGACCATGTGTGCAGCTACCCGTGCCAATCATCATCTTCATCACAAGATCCTGCATAATAAAACTTGTGTGACTGACGGTCACTGTAGAACTTATTAAAGGTTTCATAAATGAAAACATGAATTTTTTTTTATTACATATGTGTTTGGAAGCGCCTGAGTCAAGAATCCAAGCATCACATAAACTATTTTCATTAAATGAAGATTCAACGGGACAACATGAACTTGTGATAACCGTCGAATATGAGGCAAGATTTTCTTATGCGTTGTTGCTTGTAGAGCCCTGAGGACTTGTGAGTTTATTTGATAGTAGGTTAATGAGAGCATGGTACTGGTCATCCGTTAAGGCATATTCTTGGTTTCAGGTCTTTCCTCAACTGTTGTCGTCTGATTCTTGGTTCTTGGAGTGTAGCCTGAAGGAAACTCATGAATCTTGAAACACTTTTTCATGGTGTGTCCGAGTGTTTTACAATGTGAGCAATAAGGCTTGTCCTTCTTGAATTTATTTCTGCTTGGATTATCCTTGACATCCATGGCCATTATACTCCATTGCTCTGGCTGGGATATCAGAGCTCCCAAAGCCTTGTGATCTTCTTCTTGTGATATTAATGGAAAGACTTTGTTTCCATCTGGCATTGGTTCTACTAATAGAATCTGAGATCTCGCTGTTGAATACGAGTGATTCAATCCCATCATGAAAATCAGAACATAAATGATTTTATTGAATTTGGTTAGCTCATTCGTGGCACCACACTTGCATCCTACACACGTGCGATTAGGTTTGAAGTTTTTCCAATCTACTCACAGAGCCTTGATGTTCATGAAATGTGTTGTGACTGAATCTAATTCTTGTGCGACGTTGACAAGATCCTTGAGCGTAGAAAATAATCTTGGTCCATTCCTCTTCTTACGGCGATATGTGAGGTCTTTCCATAAATTTGAGGCTAAATCCCCTATCAAATGCCTCTAGAGATTTCTTTCGGAACAGTGTTGAGAATCCAGAACACCATAAATATTCTTAGATCTTTGCCAATAATTGAATTTTTGATCACCTGGCTTAGGTCTGGGTAAAGTTCCACTGATGAACCTTAGCTTATTTTTGACCAATAGCGTGATGAGCATCGATTGGCTCCAGTCCTCTTAGTTACTTCTTGTAAAAAAATTTGATACGATGATTGCACTTGGGTTATCTCCATGGTGAAGATAATAAAGATTATCTGTCAGATCTATTGTGTGGTTTGTTCTGACTGCAGCGGCGCCTTCTTGGATTTCCTTTCCTCCAGTCTTCTCTGATGCGCCCATGTCGACGATGTTTGTTCAGTCGCATGGAGTAAGTCGAGTATATTGGGTTTGTGATATATTTTGCACAATCGAAATTGCTTTCTCTGATACCATAAAGGATTCTCAGATCAAGAATGAGATATCTGAGAAAGAGAGGATTGATGGTAATGGAAGAGAACAGTTTCTTGCAATGTTCAGAAGTAAGTTTTGGGCGACAGTATGAATCGTAAATTGATTCTCTAGTGTAAAAAATGAATTATTTTATTTAATGTTTACAATAGTTGTCTATTTATAGATTTATTATATCATCAACTTAAAATGAATTATAACTATCATGTAAGTTACAGCGACTTATCATGTAAGATACAACAGACTTGAAACGTAAATAACCTAAAATACTAATCATCTGAGCTGAACTGAGCTCTAATCTCTATAGAAACTAACTCCTCAATAATAATTTATACTTTGTTTAATTATGTTGTTGGGAGTCTAGCAATTGGATCGTACTACCATAAATGATTATATATATAATTTACATCTTAAAAAATTTATATGGTTTTAGAAGTATTATAATAAATATATTATTAATACGAGAAACGAAGAAAATCTCCACAAAAAATAATTAAATAAAAATAAAGTCGAATATTATATTGTTTTGGAAATTAGATAAATAAAAAATAAAAAAGAAAAATATATTTTAAATTAGAAAAAAGTGGAGAACGTTGAAGACCGCTCAACAACTTATTTAAACATATATTGGAGTTTTATGAGTATCGGAATCGATGAGCGATAAGTCTGTTAAAATTAAAAGACTTGCAACAAAATTAAAAACTGACTAAAGAAAATAACTATAATGTGGGAGGAGAAAATAAATAGATTTAAAGTTTATTCCAATGAGAACTCAATGCTTGTATTACCATCGTGGTTACAAAATTTGAGCCACAAAAAAACAAAAAATTGGTTAAATGGATAACGTTTGGTATGTCTATTTCAAAATGATAAATGTTTTGTTTAATTTTGATTAATAACCTTATTGTTTATGTGACATACATAATTAATATAATGACTTTAAAGTTTTGCATTTTTTCATTTTGGAAACTTTTGAAAATTTTGGGCGAATTCATCCTAAAATTAACGTTGAACTTTAACATGGTCATTTACCAAAAAATTGTTAAACGTTGACCATTTTAAATTATCACTATGTTTAAAATACTATAAACGACCTTATATCTTAAATTTTCATAAATGTATTAATTCGACCGATACCACCAAATGTAATCGGTAGCATTAATATGTATGATTACATCAACTTTTAAAAATAATTCATAAAACACAACAAAATAGTTATTTATAAAGTTAAAGCTTTCGAGAGTAATTTTTGCAATAAAAATATAAACAGTCCTCGAACAAGCTCAAATCTTGCTCGGTTTAGCACCATCAATTGAACGGTGGTGCATGTGTAGTGGACTTGGTCTTCCCTAAACTTTTACCACTCTGCAAAAATGAGTCACCCTTGAAAACTCAATTCTTTTTGTAAAAATTATTTATATTAATTCAATAATTTGTTCATTCTCACTTCATTCACTCACAATTAATATGTTTTAATAGTTTTGATTTTGATAACTTATAACCAATAATTATAATAAGATATGTGATATTATAATAACAAAAAATTGGTCAAATGACCAACGTTTAAAAAAGATAATTGTGAAATGAAAAACGTTTATGTTAAACTATTTTACGTGGCCTTAGCATATACGTGACATACTGTTAATGACCAACATTTTTTTGTTAAACATTAACCTGATCATTTACTAATTTTTTTCCATTTCAAAATTTCTATATGGTTAAAAGGTTATACCCTCATTAACCCTTCTGATAACATAGTTCTAAAATAAAAGCATCTTAACCCAATAAGTCAATTGTTATAACGTAGTTTCGTAGGGTATAATTCACTTTATGTTTTCTATTCAATGAAATAAATGAATTTTGTTACCCTCTTTAATGGTCACCTAAATTTAACAGAGTTTTTCAATCTAAGTACTAATAAGAAATTATAGACGAGAGTTAATAATGTTATAAGCGAATTGCCTTTAATATTCATTTAAAAAAAAGGAATTGCCTTTAATATTATATTTCTGTCTTGAGGTAATTACAGTTTTTGAAAGTCGGTACAAGAGCGAAAATAACACTATATTTGGCAATAAACTATATATTTTCAAAAGAAAATTGAGCCTTTCCTTGCAAAAAGTTTCATTTCTGTCTTATCTATATTAATTTATCGCTAATCTATCGCTATTTTTAGAAGCTGTTTGACGTCCACATTATCTCTGGCTCCTTGCAGAATGTAGGCGATTACGCAAAAGCCCATTTTCATTTATTTATTTGTTTGATTGCCGTGAGTAGACGAGTTCAGAAAAATTCAATCCTCAAATTTGAAAACTTTTGATTACAGATAAATGAAAAGTAAATTATATGAAACTTATGATAGGCCCATCTTCCAGGAACGGTATAACACCAAATTTAGTATCAATTTTACTCAACTCTCATTATAAAATTATAACCAAATTTAGTGTTATAAACAGTGTCACGCCATATTTGACGTGACATTATTCACACGAAAAAAATATTTTTTTAAGATATATATTAATAAAAAAATATAAAAATAATAATATGACAATGATGAATAATTTTTTGGTATTGCGATTGGAGGTGAAAAAACTTTAACGCCAACACTAAATTTAGTACTAAAATGTATATATATACACATTTTATATGTATATATATTAATTAATTATTTATTTAAAATTTAATATTAAGACCAACCGAAAAGGTCGACCCCAGGTAGTTTTTGTACACAAGCCTCAAATAATGAAGTCCTTGACTGAAGAGAATAAAAGTTGCCGGGTGGCTTTAATTTGGAAGTTTGAGCCCCATTTGGATCATTCCCTGCTTTCATATCTAGTTCATGATCAAGCACGTTTACATAATAGGAAAATATACATTTCATTTCTTTGGAATTTAAATAATAAAATTCTAGAGTATTTTGAACCAAAAGTTTCATTTACCTCAAAAACTAAAAACTAAAAAATTCATGGAAAATTGTCCAAGATACTATCTTCATTACTAATTTTTCTCATTTTTTTAAAACTATTTTTATTTTTACTAATAAACCACTAAAAATATATGAAAAGATCGTTTACCCTTATACAAAATAAATGTTTATAATAGTCTAAAATATTGAACATGAACTTAACGAGTTTGATATTATAAGAGGTCTTGAAAGTCGAGAGGTTGGTTGACCATCTTATGTCCATGCAATATGCTCTTCCAAAATTCATACATTAGTGTTGTCATAAGTTAAAGTCACTGAGACGTCCTAACTTCAAGTGACAAGGCCATTTTGAGTATTCGCAATATGATTTTTCTAAGTCAAGCGACATGGCCATCTTATGCTAGGCGACACGACCTCCCTTCCGAGAACACATCATGAGATGACGTCCTCGTGATAGGGCACCCACTTGACATTACATCCCCTTGGTAAGACTCCCCGTAACATAATTTTCCCACAATGACAAGTTAATGACATGAATACCATAACTCTCTTTAGTACATTTTGAATACATTCGAATTCATAATTCAAGAGTAATTTTTAGAAACTTAAGGATTTTTTTCCTCTTTCTCACTTCATTCCTTATGTGTATAGAACTAAAAAAACGTGACATTTGCTTCCACGTTCAGTTAAACTGATGTCGAAGTCAAAGAGCACGTCAATCTCACTTCTCTCCCATTTTCAGGTGATTAACCGCAAGAAATCTCTTTCTCACAATGAAAAAGACGGTGTATTAAAGAATGTCTTCATCATTTAATTATCACACAAAATCCAATCTTAGATCGGAACACTGTTGATTCTAAGTGTTGATCTTTTTTTTATTAACAATTATACTAGCTAAAATTTTTATATAACACCTAATAAATAGTTATTCTTATCAGTATCTTTTTATGATCTAGGCACCAGAATTAAGAGTCGTTACGCTTTTCATGAAAGGTGATTCTTGATGGTTCATAGAAGCAAAATTTCCACGAGATAATTTATTTTCTTCCAGTGCTATATGAAAATGGTACTTCCGTAAAACTTCAGATGATACAAATTACATTTTTCTACTACTTTCTCTACCATCTCGACTTTAAAATAATTCAGTTAAAGACTCTTTTTTAGGAAGCATGGTCGGTGCCATAAAATATTATATAAGCCCTCACGTATGGCGGAGGAAAATCGTGGTCACAAAGATATGAATAAACATAAACCATTGATAATAAAATGAAACACAATAAACTCAATAAGCAAACGAGCACTAGGTTCTCGTGTGGGACCTCAATTCAAGATCATCGACTCTAATGGCTTCCTCCGAACAAGGCGAGACTGAACCATCCAGGTCAAAGACGACTGATGGTTAACCGCAAAGCGCGCTATATTATGCGCTGCGTCATTACAAAGGCAAGAAATGTGCATAACGCTAAATCCTCAAGCTCCCGCACCTCTCTGAAGCTTTGGTGCAAGATCATTCTAAGATCTATCGCAGGCGTCACGCCCTCCTCGACCATCATCACCACCGCCACACAGTCAGACTGGATCTTTGCTCTCCTTCCGTCGAAGCTGCGAACTAGCTCTATACCACAGAAGACAGTATACGCTTCCGCAAGATGGGGGGAGAACCCACTAGCCAGGAAAAGTGTCTGCGGAGCAATCATCTCTCTGGTGTGGTTTCAAACAATACAACAGACACTGAAGCCTCCACGGTGGCGAGATAGGACCGCGTCAATGTTAATCGAGAGGGTCTCGGACCTTGGGGAGGCCCATCTAGGGGTCGTAATCACCCTCATGCTCATCTGAGAATCTCCAGCCATGGCCGCTCTATACTCCTCGAGGAAGCTCACCGTTCACTGGACTAGCTGGATGACTCCAAGCTTATCTCTCGGAAAAGACATTGTTCTTGTGGTTCCAAAGTTTCCAAATAATAGTAATGAAAAGTTCATGGAAACGAATCTCAAAGACATCCGTCACTCTGAGGATAGCTGAGGATAGCGTCAAAAACATCATCGTCTCTTAAAGGAGGAAGGATATGGCCGAAACTCGCCTCCTTCCAGACTTTCCTGCTCCACCTGCAACTCCAAATCGCGTGGAAAACTATCTCTCTCGCTTCCTGACAGACATATTAATTGTCGTCAGAGGTGATCCTCTTCTTCGCTAATCCTACTCTAGCCAGGATCGGGCCTAAACAGACTCTCCAACAAAGGAGTTTCACCTTAGGAGGAACTCTCATTTGCCAGAACTTCGTCCAATACCTCTCCGTCACCATTGGATCTGAAGAGCTGGCGAACTGAGAACTGACTCTCTCAATCGTAACATGGTAACCACTCTTAACGGAGTAATTTCCATCATCAGTAAAGTGCCAACAACGCATGTCAGGGATACCCTCACCACCATAGAGGATGCTCAAAATCGCAGAGGCGTCCTCCTCCCCGAACATCGATGTGATAAGATCGACGTCCCAACTACCGTCGAATCTCATAAGCTTCGCTACTCGCATATCGGGGGGATCCAGGGGGGTCAATCTAGGTGGCTTGTCTGTCCTTAGGAACTCAACTATCACCCAGGACCAACACAGACTCCCCGTCTCCGATCCGCCATCTCAAACAGGACATAATGATATCTCTACCCGATAGGAGACTGTACCACATGGATAAGCTACACCGGCCTGGATGAGCCGTCATAATATCTACATCGGGGAAGTAGCTGTGTCTATAGATCCGTCCTACCAAACTTGCGGTCTCCTGAGAAGTCTCCAGAAACTCTTAATCAAAAGGGCCTGGTTGGACTTCTCCAGATCTAACAAAGCCAAAGCCAAAGTCTAGTATCTAAGCCAAAGACTTGCCCTCATGATCACTAACATCCATGCAGAAATAGAGATCGGACTTTTCAAAGTTCACCATCTGGTCCGAGACCTCTGAATAAGTCCGTAAAATGTCTGTAACCATATCGCACTCGTCAAGTATTGCTCGAAAAAATACCATGCTATCAGCGGAGACAAAGCTTTGGTCGTTGAATAAGTTGAGGTGCTGGTCATCAGTGACGGCAGAGCATTGAACGGCGCCTGAGCTATGATCGTTGATGGCGCTCTGGGTTTCAACAGCGTCTGGGTTCTAGGCGTCGAAGTCGTCTGAGCTCTATGCATCGTTGATGGCGGGCTTTTGGAATTTATCGGCGACATATCTCTGGTCTTCGCTGGTGACTAGGCTCTTGTCTTTGTAGATGGCTGGGATTGATGGTTCGACGACGTCTCAGTTCGGAAGTCTACAATCTCCACACCTTCATTTCTTGAATCTCCGGCTCAGCATCCCCGTGCTGTGGTGGATCTTCAACTCGGTGTCGAGGGCCTCTCTGCGACTCTACCCGGGCCATTGCAATGAACCTTCGACAACGATGATGTCTCGTAAGCCTAAGTCTCATCAGGTTTCTTCGAAGACTGGTTTCAGGGCCCCTTCGCCTGAGTGTCATCAAGTTTTTTCCTCTGATCGGGGACAGACCGGGCTGGATTCCATCCTAGTCCCAACTTTGATTTATTTTCTTTGAAATGCAGGTGCTTTCGGAAGTTGGCTTGGACAAAACTTCCCCCTAAGCCATAATCCGTAGCTCATATTGGAGGCCTCACCTTCAGCATCATCCTCACAGTCGTTCAGACCGTATCCCAAGCATCCACAACGATAACAGAAGTCAAGTAATTTCTCATAACAAAATATTATCCATAAATTCTATGAACCTATTCCAAAATGAATGTGAATCCCTTTCTTCAGAACTTTGCAGATAGTGATGGAGACCCTGATTCTCACTGCATCCTCGTTGATCCATCCATATCTATCTTGGTCGACTTGAATGACCTTACCAATTTGTTTCCCGATCATTTCGCCCATTTTAGCTAACCGATATTTCATAGGAATCCCAAATATTTGGACCCAGAAATAAGTAGAGTTGAAGTATTCTCCCTCCTCTGTTTCAATCTCTGGGTCTCTTAAAACCAATAATGACTTGTCAAAGCACCAAGGACCCGAATCTCATATTCTTTTTTTTCCTCTTATTTTTCCCGAATATGAAGCAAATGATCCCTTCTTTGTAGTTCTAGATAGAGAAATTGCCTTTGAAGTGTCAGATTTTAGCCATGATTGCGTTCATTGCGTTCTGGTTGTAGGTTTTTTTCTTCAACAACTTGTTGAGGAGACACCCAAAAAAGTCAACCTAGGAGCTGACCAGTTCTTCATCCTCAAAGGTCAGTCAATTGTCATCCTCTTCCTCCTCGAAGACAATATTGGACCACTTTCCGCACAGATCGTCCATATTCTGGTGAGCATAATGGACTTCGGTGAGGATATCTAATGCAATCTGTATAGTTATGTAATGTTAAAAGTTCATTGTTTCACTCTTAGAAAATTGTTCTCCGGACACTGGAAAGAGTTGGGGTACGGAGAGAAAATGTGTTTTGTACAGATGTCGCTTGTTTATTAAAGCATTTTAAGTTTTTTTACATTTCAGGTTATTGTACTGCAAATATCTTCAATATAAAAAGCAACTAAAGAAAAAGAAAAACTTATTCACTTCTAGACTTTAAGCGTACATCAAAATCTCATAGAAAACATCCTTTCATTCATTTTTTTTTTAACACCAGACGGGCCTTACCCAGCCTCCCACCTTGACAAGGCGAAAGAGCCCAAAAACCTCAATTGATATCATGGAATATTTAATTCGGAACAAGGGTCGATATCTCCCTTGCATTACATATTCCAAAAGTATCAGAGTCAATTGCCCAGTTGGCTAATAAATGCGCTACTCTATTTTCCGATCCCCGGCCCCAATTGAATACGCAAGACCTAAACTCTAATTTTGAGAGCTCTATGAACTCGAAAATGGCTAGCGACCTCCAGTCCGTGTTCGGCAAATCATGTTGAAGACATCTCATGATGTTCTGACTATCGCCTTCAATAATGATTTGGCTATGGTTGTTATATAACTTACCCAACCCAATTGCCACACTGGTTGTTTTCAGGTCCGCTTCATGCATATCCTTCCATTCATATTCTCTCTCTTATCCGCTTATCGAAATCAACATCATTATTTGTTTCCACAAAAAAGGCTTTGTCCTCTTCTTCTACGCTCACGAGTCACCTCCACTATTCATTTCCCAAAACTACAAGAAGTATTATTGCCGAAAATACCACTCTTTGTACATTATTACCTCTCTGTATTGCAACCGTACGTACGACATCGTGATGTACAATTCCACGTCGTTTCTAGGGGCAGCAGTAAGTACGATACCTTTATTAGACGGCCTTTCTCGTGCCCCGAGTTACCCTGACGTTGACGTTCGCCCAAAGCCTTCAAATGTGGGACACGACACTGACAAGTTCGTGAGCCTTTCCCGCGACTTGTCGTTTTAATCACGGACGTGTAGTGCTTCGTTGGCTCTCTAAACGAGAGGAAAAAGGGGACCAACAAATTGGGCTATTTGTGAACAAATAGAGTCCACGTAGAGCCATCTCGCTTGAGCCTTTTTCATCGTGTCTTGTTGGAAACATCTGTTGAATTTCTCTACCTGATTGCAGATAATAATAATTACTATTATAGTCCAGTAGTATATGTATATATATAGTATAGTTTGTCGAAGAAGTACTGCTTTTATTTTATTTTGTTTAAGCTAAGTATAGTCCCCACTTGTGTCTGACATAACATGTTCGTAAAAAAGGATATATGTTGATTTGTACTTTTGTGCCTTTGGCATACATCGGCTTATAAGCTGGCTAGCTGAATAATTATTATCACATTCGGCCGAAAAATAAAATAAAATCAATATTACGGGGGACCACGGTATGGCTGGCTGTGAAATAAGACGAGAATATTGGCCGATATGGAGCTCTCTTTGTCGTGGGTCCACCATAAACTTTTTTATTATATACAAAAGATTATATAATTATCTTGAAGTAGGCACATAATATTTTGAATATCTCACGCCGACTTACCAGCTAAATACCCCAATAAAAGTGCCACATCGAGTATGATAAAAGTATGTTGGACATAATATTTGTGAATACGATCTCACGATTTTGTATTGCCACTCGGCAATTCTGTTAGCCAAAAATCTGAAGATCTTTGTTCTAGGGGACAACAAACTGTTGCGGACTCTCTCAGAGCAAAAGGTATCTGTCCCGTGTATAGGGCCGGCCTTTGACATAGGCGGGTTAGGGGACTAGGGCCCCCCACTAAAATCACACTAAAAGAGGCCAAAAACTTTTAAATAATTTTTTTATTTTAAATATGGCGATAAAAGGGCCTTAAATAGTTCACAGGCCTAGAGCCCACATAAGTTCGGACCGGACCTGCCTGTGTATACAATTGACTCAATTTATGAGTTTGTTATGTCTGATTTGGAGAAGTTCTAGTCATTTCTTTATTGAAAGATTGCTTGCCCCTTCTTAGAAAGTTTATAGGTGGAAGCAAAAGTTCTAATGAAATGATTACGCTACATTATAAATAGGCCTATGAAATTTTTGTTAAAAAATTCAGAATGATTTTAATCCACTTAAAAAATCCATAACTTAAAAATTTACACATTTGTATTTGTCATGACTTGCGAGCATGTATAGCTTAGTAACTCAAAGTCATATGTAACTCATAATAAATACATATATATAAAATAATTTATGAAATTCTGCAAAACATTTTGGTATAAATTTAATCATGGAGTTTTACATCGATTTCTATACATACACTTTCTAGAACGTTTTTTTACAAGAGAACGCGAACAAATATAATCCTATACGTCAACTTGATGTGCACTCGATCTTAGTATTCATCTCCACTTACTGCACACGATTTCTCTCTATATCTACATTTTCAAGCGTCGTAATGCTATGAGTTGAATGACTCATTAGGACGTCCGTCGTCTTGGTACAAAGAATTGACGCGCACTTGAAGAAATTCACCATTGTTGACGAGACGCTCTAGGAAACACCAGTTGAGTACTCGGCGTCATTAGGATTGCATTGGTTCACCCCACGACTCTATGACTCGTGGGATCGTCGAGAACCATTAAAATTTGGATATTTTGTAGCAAGCGGAGTACACACATATGCTATTACATGAGAGCATATTGGGATAAACCACCAGAATTTAATATTTCTAGTTTATACTTGTCAATCCAGATATGAAGAAACATTTGGATGTGAATCCAAGTACTTCTACTCCAGATTTGATTCGAGGTTCGATTGTGCTCTCCCTTCATCATTGATCTAACCTGTCCCGTAACGTTAGGAAACAAGTGTAATCAAACAAATGATTTTAGGGCTAGTCTAACTTATCATTTGAACCTAACAGGGAAGACCGAAAACTATGTCTTTAAGAAATATGGTTGAAACACTAATCTTGTTATCGTGTTAGTTTTAAAGTTCGAACTAGTCTTGTTTGCTAACGTATAATATGTACGTAAAACATGTTAGTCATTCAGTAAATAGTTTACCTAAGTTACCACACTTACCTGAAATCATTGTACTTCTGCTTCCTAATCATGGTGCATGACCTTGCATGATTTATAGTATCCTTAAGCAAAGACTTGTGGCAGGTGGAGTGAGTTTTGGTTAAGGTTCAAGGATTTAATTCATTAGTTCCTGAACTTTGGAGAGAATTATCCTTGTTATCACACATGAGCTCAATTTGTACCCGATACGATGTTGGAATAGGTTTAGGGTGAAGAAAAATGTATCATTATTGAGTTATTGGCGGAATATAAAACTTTTTTTTACAAGTAATTTTTTTTACTAACCTAGGCAAAGTGCATGAACGTCTAATTAATTAAAAAAATTATCTAGATATAATTTACTTGATACTAACATTTCTTGTAGCTTGATATTTGAGAAGTATTTAGAGAGGTTGATCGTCTCGTCTTACTCGTTTCCTTCACACCTAGTCGTGAACTCGAGAAACCTAAGATTTCTATTACAAGATTCTATAGAGGGTTTGGAGGATTTGTGTATGGACACAATTAAACACAATAACTCAATAATAAGTTTATGACCTAAAGAACTCATTTAAGCCTAAGTCTAATGAGGACTTAGGTGCCAAAATAAAAGAGATATTTAAGAGAGAGAGAGAGAGAGAGAGAGAGAGAGAGAGAGAGAGAGAGAGAGGAGAGAGCGAGAGAGAGAGAGAGAGAGAGAGAGAGAGAGAGAGAGAGAGAGAGAGAGAGAGAGAGAGAGAGAGAGAATGGTCGGCCAAGAGGGAAAGCATAAGAGAAACAAGCTTATTATCACATCTCAATGTGAGCCTCTATTTATAGGAGAATGAAATACAAGTAAGGGTAGTTACCCTTTCCTATTGTGTATTCATGACACAATACTTGATTTCCTCTCCTCTTTCCCTAGTATACGGCAAGCCATCTCATTGCATTAGTGAAGGAAATTTGTTTCCTCACTTAGCACATTTGTTTCTTCTTCAAGAAATTCATTTCCTCATTTCTTTTAGGTAATTACCAATATAAAATAATGCACAAAATAATAAAAGATATTTCTCTCTCTCCTCTATGATGTTTGGCCGAAATTCTAACATGGGAGGAGCTTTTAGATGCTTATTTATTTCTTTTAACACAATTTTTAAACTACCCATTGTATAATTAATATTCCACAAATAATGAAATTAATTTCATAATGCCTCAAACAATTTTTGGGCTTTAGAAAATAATTTATATTTCCATCATATGAAAATAGTTAAAATCTCATTTTCAAATTAAAATATCATTTTATGTCCATGTGGACAAAAATACCCTTTAGACATTTTCCAGGAAAACGTCATGTTCAACACTTGAACTTATTTTGACTTAACTTCTACTTTAACAATCCTACTCTAATGACCTGTTATAGTGACTTTATGGATCCAAATGAACAAAGCTTGAGTTACTATATTTGGACTCAAAAGTTCACAAACATTTTCCGAGTATTAGCTTAATGTCAACTGACTCCACTAAAGAGTTGACACGGAGAATCTCTTAGTTCAAATAAATTTATTTTCTACTCAAATTCAACTTAATTATGTTGAATGGATCCATTGAATAATATCTACGATTACCCTTCATAAATATCATCACCTAGACGGGATTTATAAAATTACAATTTTTCCCTTTTAGTTGTTATTTCCTCAACTCTTCTGTTACTTGTGAATAAGTTATAAACAATGTATTGACGAGGAGCTAACAAGTCACAGTGTTTCATCCAAATAAAGTCGTTACTTAATTTTGGATACCGCGCGATTCATTTATTCACAATCCAAGTATTAAAGCATGAGGTGATATACATTGTACTTCAGCAATCTTGTACATGAATTTCATATCTATGAGAACTTCACAAAGTATACGCATGCAACTTCATAAACCAAATGAATATATTGAATTTATGAAATGACATGTGTCATTCGAGATTAAGGTAAGCACGATGCAATTCATACGTAGTGACCTTGAGACAAAAAGAGGTTAAATGGTTTGCTCTTACATTGTCTCTAAAGGTGCACTGATCAATTCAATATCTTTGTAAGATACACTAGAAGAACTATAGAGTTCCTAACTCTCTATGCCTCGTAACTTGACATTATAGATTCTTCCGAAAATCATACTAAGATCAATAGTCTGTTGATCTTTAGATTATGAATATTTCATTTTTAAGCAAACCATGAAAAGTTTGCTCACGCAAATCTACATTTGTCTCTTCATATGTTGTTAGGTTTGATTAAGGACTATGAGACTATTGAATATCATAAATGTTAATAACTGAGGTTTCAACTTTTATTAATTAATCAGAAAATTACAATAAGGACTCGTGAGAGATTTATATTACATCTATATGCAAATAAATAATCTTTTTGTGGGCATCTCTACCAACATACGATATTATACGAGAGTTATTTTCTTACTCAATTAACTCTAAACTGTAAGTTAAGTAATGCATAAATAAATGTTCCCTTTAATCGGGTACTAAAGTAATAAGCATGAACTTTTACCATCCAACATTTTAAATATTCTTCTCATTAAATTGAATAACCTCTGGTAAATAAAATCCATATTTATTATGTTAATTAAAGGCTTAGTATTGACCTACGACCTAATTCGAGAGTAATTAAACGTTGACGAGCAAATGTATTCCTGATTTTAACATCGATATCTTCTTCTTTTCTACCACCGCCTTGCCTGAACATCTCGATCCTTACTCGATGACGCTCAGTTTCCCTGCAGCCACTCTACAAAAAACAAAAACTTAAAATTAGACCAGACATTGTCAAGTACCATTTCAAACTAAAATAGATTCTCATAAACTAACACCGAGTGATAAATGACATGTCAATTTCATATTACAAGTGCATTTGAACCTTAGTTGATGGTCCCCTTCCCCGTGCCTCTAGGGACCTGTTAAAATGGCCGCGCCTCTAAAGGTCAGTGGAGGTCTTGCCAGTGATGAAATAGGTCTAGGGTTAAGAAAAATTTATCATTAATCATATTAATGACGAAATATAAAAATTTCTTTTACTAGTAAATCAATTTTACTAACCTAGATAAAGTGCATATACATGTTATAAATTAAAAACATTATTTAATCTACTTGAATACTAACATTTCTTGTGTCTTCAAACTTGAAGCGTCTTGGAAAATGTGGATCTTCTCTTCTAGCTCGATTCCTTCACTTCTAGTCTTGAGCTTGAGAAACCTAAGGTTTCAATTACAAGATTCTATAGAGGTTTAGAAGGATTTGTGTGTGGGCACAATTAAACACAATAACTAAAGAACAAGTCTATGAGCTAGAGAGCTAATTAAGCCTAAGTCTAATGGGGACTTAGGTGCCAAAATAAAAGAAGTATTTTCTAGAGAGAGAGAGGGAGAGAGGTCGGCCAAGAGCAAGAGAGAACAAGGCAAAAGCTTAATCATTCACATCTCTATGTGAGGCTCTATTTATAGGAGAAGGAAAAATCTATAAAGGTAAATTATTCATTCATGAAAGAATAATGTATTCATGAGACAATATTTGATTTTCCCTTCCCCTTTCTCTCTTAGGATGGTCGGCCATACACCTCAAATAAGGAGGAAAATTTGTTTCCTCACTTAGCTTATTTATTTCCTTCTCAAGGAAATTCATTTCCCTTTTCCTTTTGGGTAATTATCCTTATAATTAAAGGGAAATAAAACTCTCCTCTCGATGCTTGTTTGGCCGAAATTCTACCTAGGGGGGAGCTTCTAGATGCTTCCTTATTTCTTCTAAAACAATTCTTAAAATACCCATTGTAGAATTATAATTGCACAAGTAACGAGATTAATTTCATAATGCCTCAAACGACTTTTCGGCTTTAGAAAACAATTTATATTTTCATCATATGAAAATATTCAAAATCTTATTTTGAAATTCACATCATTTTATGTCACATGGAAAAAATACCTTTTAGACATTTTTCGAGAAAAAAGTCTAGTTCAACATTTGAACTTATTTTGACTTAGCTTCTAGTTTAACAATCCTACTCTAATGACCTGTAGTAGTGACCTTATGGATCCAAATGTACAAAGCTTGAGCTTCTTACTCGGACTCAAAAGTTCACAAACCTTTCCGAGTATTAGCTTAATGTCAACTGACTCCACTAAAGAGTTGACACTGAGAATCTCTTGGTTCAAATGAATTTATTTTCTACTCAAATTCAACTTAATTATATTGAGCGGATCCATTGAATGTTACCCTTCTAATTGTTATTTCCTCAACTCCTTTACTACTTGTGAATAAGTTAGAAACAATGTATTAACGAGGAGCTAAAAAGTCACATTGTTTCACCCAAATAAAGTCGCTACTTAATTTTGGATATTGCGCAGTTCATTTATTCACAATCCAAGTAATAAAGCGGAGGTGATATATATTGCATCTCAGCAATCTTGTACATGAATTCCATATCTATGAAAACTTCACAAAGTTGGTTCATGACATCTTCATAAATTAATATCTCACCAATTGGCCTAGTCTAGATCACATGATGGATCTAGAATTTGACTTTCTCAAATGAGAATATTAATGCTATGAAATGACATGTCTCATTTCAGGATTTAGGTAAGCATGATGCAATTCATACATAGTGACCTTAAGATAGAAGATGTTAAATGGTTTTTTCTTCTATTGTCTCTAAAGGTGCACTGGTTAATGCAGTATCTTCGAAAGATACACTGGAAGAACTATAGAGTTCCTAACTCTCTATGCCTCGTAACCAGACATCATAGATTCTTCCAACAATCATCTAGGATCAATAGTCCGTTGATCTTTAGATTGCGAATATATCGTTTTAGTCAAAACATGAAGAGTTTGTTCACGCAAATCTACATTTGTCTCTTCATACATTGTTAGGTTTGATTAAGGATTATAAGACTATTGAATATCATAAATCTTCAATCAAACTAAAAAAGAATGAATGAACATTTCAACTTTTATTAATTTAATCAGCAAATTACAATAAGGACTTTATAAAGATTTATATATTACATCAATATGTAAATAAACAATCTTCTTGTGGGCATCTCTGCCAACAGCCTGCACCTCTAAGGGCCGGCTGACCCCCTTACCCGTGCCTCTAGGGACTAGTCAATCTGCCTCACATGCGCCTCTAGGTGTCGGCCAAGGCTGTGGAAACTCTATAGATAAAGGATTCGACATTTAAACCAAACACACATGTCGAATATATTAGGATTTTCAAATATATTAGTATTAACTATTAGATAGCCAGTTGATTTTATTTGATTATGTTGTAATTAGTTAGGATTAGGTCTGACTTCTATGGTTTTAATTAGGTTTATTTTTCATTTATTTAGTTGCAATTTATATTACTTTATAAACTCTATTTAAAGGCCATTTGGTTGAGTAATAAAATCATTCATTCCATAATTCATTTTCTCTTCTCAACCTTTATGGTATCAGAGCCATATGGCTAAAAATTCCGATGATACCTCTGGTATCGACTTAGTGACTTCAACTCGCTCATCTTCCCTATCCCTAAACACATAATCATTTTAAAATATATCCATCACTTATCACAAATTGAATGGAAATAATCTTCTCCAATGATCACATTCGGTAAATTGTTCATTTGCAGGATAACGGTTACCTTTCAGGCTCTTTCACGAAGTCAGACAAGAAGAATTAGAACGATAGGAGGCTAAAAATTCGATTGTCATGTCAAAAGACTTCAGAGGAAATCAACTTGGGCCAACCTACTGACCCTCGTGTTTACTCTAGAAGGAATAACCAACCTAGTGCTATTCTGACAGCCCCTGTGGTATGTCAACCATTTGACTCGGCTGAGGTTCAAGGTACTTCTACTCTTACTCCTAGTCCATTTCAAAACCTTGACGTAGATGAACCTATAGCGTTACGTAAAGGTGTTTGTACCTGCACCACTAAGCATCCTATTTCCAATTTCGTCTCTTATCATAATCTCTCACCAAACTTCCAAGCCTTTTGCACCAGGATTTTGAATGATGAACTCCCGACATTGATACATGAGGCTCTATAGGTTCCGAAATGGAGGGAGGCTGGTTTTGAGGAGATGAGGGCTCTAACGAAGAATAAAATGTGGGATTTGACACCGTTACCCACATGGAAGCGCTCGATAGAAGCAAATGGGTGTTCACGATGAAATACAATGCAGATAGTTCAGTGGAGAGATACACAGACAAACTTGTGGCAAGAGGCTTTAATCAAACCTGTGGTTTGGATTACGAGAAAACATTTGCTCTGGTGGCAAAACTGAACACTGTGGATATTCTACTCTCACTTGCAGCGAATTTGGACTGGCCTCTTCTGTAATTTGATGTAAATAATGCCTTCCTAAATGATGAGTTATAAGAAGAAGTGTATATGGAGACACCACCCGGCTTTGAAGAGATGAGGAAAGATGGCAGAGTTTGTGAGTTGAAGAAACTATTTATGGATTGAAACAATCTCCGAGAGCTTTGCTTGAGAGATTCACCAAGGAAGTGAAGACATATGGTTACTTTCAGGGTTATTCAGATCATACTATCCTCTACAAACACAATAACGGTAAAATTTCTATTCTAATTGTGTATGCAGATGACATCGTTATGACAAGAGATAATATTCACGAGTTAGACAAACTTCAGAAGTTCTTATCTAGCCAATTCGAAGTCAAGGATCTAGGACAACTAAGATATTTCCTAGGAATGGAGGTGGCTCGGTCCTCGAAGGGCATTGTAATCTCACAAAGGAAATATGTCCACGACTTGTTGAAGGACACTGGATTGCATGGATGTAGACTTGTGGCAACTCTGATTGATCCAAATCAAAAAATTGAGAAAGAAGATGGTGGAGAACCTGTAGATAAAACACAATATCAGAAGTTGGTTGGGAAACTTATCTATTTAGCTCATATGAGACCTAACAATACTTTTTCAGTAAGCTTGCTCGGTTAATTCATGCATTGCCCCTCGGAAAAGCATCTGAAGGCAGTCTATAGGATCCTTCATTACTTGGATGGTAGTCCTGGTAAAGGGTAGCAGAGAAATAGAGATCTTCACTAATGCTGATTAGGGCGGAAGTTCTATAGATAGAAGATCTACCACATTATATTGCTCATTAGTCTGGGCAACTTAATTACTTGGAGAAGCAAGAAGAAGCCAGTTGTCTCTCGAAGCAGTGTAGAGTCCAAATTGAAGGCCATGGCGCAAAGAGTAAGTGAGTTGTTGTCGATTCGAAAGATTTTGGAGGAGTTGAAGGTTGAAGGAGGTCAACCGATGAAGTTGTATTGTGATAATAAATTGGCAATCAGTGTCGCTCAGAATCTCGTGCAACACGACATGACCAAACATGTCGAAATAGATCGACTTTTTTTTTGGAGAAACTGGAAAATGGAGATATACGCATACCTTTCGTTCCATCATCAGGGCAACTGGCCGATGTTCTCACCAAAAGATTATTTACTACTATGTTTGAAGGTTTTCTATCCAAACTGGGAATGATGGATATCTACTCTCCGGCTTGAGTAGGGATGTCGAATATATTAGGATTGTCAAGTATATGAGTATTAACTATTAGATAGCTAATTGATTTGATTTTATTTTGGTGTAATTAGTTAAGATTAGGTTTGACATATACGGTTTTAATTAGCTTTATTTTCATTATTTAATTGCTATTATATTACTCTGTAAACTCTATTTAAAAGCAATTTGGTGGAGTAATAAAATCATTCATTCATTTTCTCTTCTCAACCTTCAACACCTTTTTGGCAACTAAACTTCGTAAAAGAAACACATTTCCCCAAGATCTAAACACCGAAAATAGTAGAGGAAGAGGTTGAATCCCCATGCCGCTCTCAAAAGGTAAAGGCTACCCCTTGACGATCCCGGGCAACGTTCTTGGACTTCTACTCAGACGATTATACCTATATCAATCTTGTTATAACGAGACATCTCGAGAGACTCACGAGGTACGTTCAAAAGCCCTGCTTTGTCCAAAATTCCATCAATCATCAACAAAATTATTGAACTACATCATGACATGACCTGATCCTGATCTTGATCCAGATCTGCACAGGTGCGCAGGCAGCTCTACGAGCACGATCACCCATCTCATCTAGCCTCATTCACCTTAACCCAATTGAGGCATCATCTAACGCTCAGGCTCGACAAAGCCAATTCATAAAAATTGGTATCCTTTGGTCTTAGCACCCTCGATATAGGTACGATCACCTGATCTGACTTTGGGTCTCTACGTCGGATAATCAATGTCCGATTTCGAGGAACAACACAAGTGGAGAGTATAGATAAAGGTAATAGAGGAAGAGAAAGTAAAGTTAAATTTTGTTGAGAAATTATTTTCTTCCTAAATTGGATCACGTCCAATTTTATATATTTTTAAAATAATAAATTTATTCTTCATATTTTATCAGTTTTTGAGTAAAAAACGTTAATTACTATTAATCTAAAAATTCTTATTATATTCCACTTTCTATTTCAAGTGTGATTTATCTCTTGATATATATACGAGATATAGTTCTATATATAGTTGTATCTATATATATTAATAGGAAAGCTATATATATGTATATTAGTATCTAAATATATTAATTAATAGGAAAGACATATATATATATATTATTATCTAAATATATTGATTATATATATATATAATTCAACGATATTAGTGTATACAACTAACAATATCTTATCTTGTGATATAGAGAGTTGTGAATCTGGAATTTATTCTTGATGCCTTGATACAGACATTGAACAAGACCTGTGACACTTTGAAGTTTGAGATAAAATAGTTAAATCACTCGAAACTTCAAAATCACATACGAGGAATATTTTGGTAATTATCTAAATTCTGAAATGAATACATATTTTCTTGTGACACATTAGGACATTTGATTACTCAATGGGTAATGTCTAAATGAGTTTTCATTGACCCGTCGATTGGTGTCATAATACTGTTTCGTTGAATTATGCGATTCACAGATGTGGAGTTTGTGTTGCAAAAACGTACGACATTAGTATCACCTCATGCGTTGTTATTAGAGTGTGAGTGAATTAATCGGGCCTAGTATTCAATAAATAAAACATTACTTGAATTAAACATCTGACATGTTGTGACATCGCATTTTATGTTTTTCTCGTTCACAGATAACAAAGATGTTGGTGAAATAATAACTTAGGGGTAAAACGGTAATTTTATATTCCTCTTAGTTAATGATACAGACAAAGTGTAATATCGCACAATACACCGTGGATCGTGTGAAAAATAGTTTCATCACATCAAAAAGAAATATAAACGCATGTGAATTTAGAGATATTAAATATTGGTCCTTTAGTGGAATCGACCAATATTAAGAATTAAAAGTCGGGAAAATTTTGTGATTTTTTGTGCCCCGGCTTTATTCTAAAGTTTCGTTCATGTGGGTCCATGAGGTCTCAATGATAGATTTTCGGATGAGATTTCAGTGAACAAGAATAAATTGATTTTCTCATTAAATGTAAATTGTGATTTACACTATGATTATTTTTTTTTTCGTAATTAAATAAATAAGTAGTTATAGTTACATTTATTTAGTAAATTGAATTTTATAATTATATTGAATACAATTTTGGGATTTAAATAAATAAAAGGTGAAAAGAAATAATTTCTCGTTACGTACTTGTTTGTATAGTATGACGAGGATTGATGAGATGTCATTAAATCAATGAGATGTTCTAATTTAATTAAATATTATTTTAGAAATAAATCAAATAAGATTGGAGTGAAATTAAATCAATTTGGCCAGCCATAGATATTGATTTATAGGCTGAAAAATTGTTTAAACTCATTAAAAAGGATTAAATGGCTTAAGTTGGATTAATAAGTTTAACTTGACCTAGGCCCCATATCTCTTGAATAAATAGACACGAACTTCACTCTCCTCTTGAACTAATCACTGTCTGGGAGAGAGAGAGAGAGAGAGAGAGAGAGAGAGAGAGAGAGAGAGAGAGAGAGAGAGAGAGAGAGAGAGAGAGAGAGAGAGAGAGAGAGAGAGCCTAGGCACAACTAGCCTTGTTTTTCCGAACCCTAGAGTTGAGAAAAATATTTTCTCGCTTCGTCTTTTATTTTTTAAGTGATGATTCCCTCTTCCTTGTTCATGAAAGAGCCCACACTCTTAATCTCACAAAGATTCGGAGATCTTTTTGTTGACTCCGTTTCGTGATTTTTGAGTGAAACCCTAATATTGGCCGAGCGCTATTCCTCCTTCCGCACAACAAGGATTGGCCACACAAGGAGACACATGCCAAGATTCAGACAAGACCCTAGCAGCCCTACATGTGTCTGAGTGTCACAGCCAGGGCAGAGACTTGGACACGTGACGCAGACCTGAAAGGACAACTCCATAAGTTTTCGATAATAGCCGTAAATTTTTTGAGATTCTTTCTTGTTTTCAATTCTATAATTAGTTGCAGGATTGTGAATGTATGTGGATTGTTTATTTACATTTTTAGAAAAATTATTGACATGTTACGTCATTTTTATTGACATGATTATTCAATATGTTACGAAACGAGTTTCAAATATTAATATGAAATTTTGAAATTCCGACATACTAGATATGTTTCATTATTTAATAGGTTAATGTTAACTGATTTCCAACACAAAGTGCCACACACATTGTCATAACGTTGCGGGAGACAACTTATCGCGCAATAAACATAATTTAAGAAGGTTTGGTTTCAAAAATACCGTACGCTTTGTTCTTCGCGAGTGACTTGAAGCACTTATTTCTCAAGCGTCATGATTTTCGACAATTGTAGCACTTTTTTTTGTTTCTGATCAGGAATTGCGAGATTTATTCTTAATAAAGAAGTTATAATCGGATTTGTTTTCATGATTATTGAACTCAATCACTTTACTTGATATCAAAGTAAACGGATAATAAGAAGTTAACAACCATGACATTGCTAACGTTGTCTAATGCATGATTAGTTCCTTTAAGAACAAGTCCGAGCTTGATGAATACATCTTGAGTATCATCGAGTAACTAAGCAATGTCCACCTTGTAATACAGAAAATACCGAGATAGGAAATATTAGGATAGGATTTGTTTAATATAGACTCACAAGTTTTTATCGAAGAGAAATAAGGGGTATACACCCATAACCTTTGTGATGATGGTGTCCAAAAGGCTTATAATGATGTGGTCAAGAGCCTCTTAACTGATTTTGACTTTTATTTTGAGCTCTCGTCACACAACTTGTTTGCCCTTGGATCTTAGGCTATCAACACCTTGTGACGTGACGATAGGGCTCGCATCTTTCTACTCTAAACTCCAAAATCAGACTTTCCGTCGTAACCGGTAACTTCATTTTGTCTAGTACGCAATGATTTATGCGAGAGAATCATACAAGAAAAGCCCCGAGTGTCAATATATTAGAAGAACAACAATAAAGGATTCAAGAACATTAAATGGATTTCTAATATACAAACAGTAGGTGTGGGCAAGGTTGAATAAGAACAAAATATCCAAGAACAAGACTACGATATCACTAAGGTAACTTTTGCCCTAATTTCTATGGTAAACCAAAAAAATTTAACCACACATAAAATATATGAAATATAAAAAGCAATAAAATAAAGAGCACAATAAATTTGTGCCGAAGTTCACATCCCAAACAAAATTATGGTTTGAATCTTAATCTTATTAAGCTCCAATTGGAAAATTTCATGCACTGACCTTCAAATTGATTGTACTTCAACTCAGATTAGTATCTATCTTCATAGTACAAAATCAGATTTAGAAGTTCGAAATGTCAGTTTAAACATCACATGCAAGAACTTCACAATCAAGATTATCAAATTGTATCACTCAGAGAAAATAAGAAAATAGTTTTATCATGAAAACTAACTCGAACATCTAGTTCAAAGAAGACAAGAATGAGTTGCTTAAGTGAACTCGTGTGTTTGAACGAGTTTTATATTCGACTGAGATGCAAAACTAAGTCTGTATTAGGCGGAGATCTAATGGTGACAATTGCGTCATGATAAATACACAAGGACTAAGTAAAACCGAGTCAAGAGTTATTTATCTCACCAGACGGTGCCTCCAAAATTGTCAATGTAGTCTACAATCGAATATACTTGAAGTAAATATATCATGAACGCCTCACGGGTAATATACTCTAAATAAGAATAGAAAAGTATAAATTCAGAATATGTTAAAAAAGAACTTACTCCAAAATAAATCATAAAAAAGATTGTCTTGGATTGTGTAATGTGTTGTGTTGATTTTACTTATTACTTATAAGCAAAAAATACTCGCGCGCCACTGTGCGTCGCTGTGGAGCGTTTAATGTATCTTATTTGAAATTATTAATGTATCTCACATGATAATGTTCGCTATTTAAATTGTGTACATATCACACGATTATTATTAATAAAATTTTGAACATATTTATTGAAATTAAATATTTATATATTCATTAACAAATAAAAAATCATGATCATAAGTTTTCTTATTATTCAGAATATGATATTCTCGCATTTGTTATTTTCTGAAATAAAAAATAACATAAAAATAAAAAAAGAAAACATATGATTAGAGGGTGTTTATTCAAATGGTATAATTTGTAATTTTAAGTAATTATGTTGTTGAAAAATAACTTTATAATGAATAGTAAAATGTGGTTAAATAAATAACTTTATAATTTTAGGTTTTCTTTTTATATATATATATAATAATGTATTTTTTAATTTGCTATACGATTAATTTTAATTTGAGAATTGCACCATATCTTATCCGTATTTTTTTTAACTTACAAAAAGAACAATTATTAATTATCTATGACATGATGAGATTTCAGAACGGTGCATCAATTTTAGTTTTTGTGGTATTTTTTATAGGAAAGTTTGCGTGGTATTAATGGTAACAATTTGACAAACTAATTGTTATATAAATAATTAAATATATATTTGCACACACATAGTTTTTTGATATATACTAGATAATTCTATTCTCTTTATTTATTTCTCCATATAAAATATAAGATAGAATAATGTAATAATAAGCTTTTCCTGTTAAGAAAAGAAGAAGCAGTATTCTCATAAAGATGTCAGATCTTTTGATGAGTTATTAGCACCTGGGTCTCTTGCGGAAATATATGTGACTTTTTTGTGCTTTGCATTTTATATTATATTTTTTTTTTTTTGAGGAACGCATTTTATATTATAAAAGTAGAGAACGCACTTAAAAATAATGACATTTTGATTTACGTTTGATTTGACACACCAACAACAGGAAAAAAAAACTTTAGACATCTCTTGTTTTTAGCCTTTGTTTCAATTACTGGTGCCACTGGCATGCAAAGTACCATATATAAATGTTAAGGCTTTGTGTTTTTTTATTTGTTGCCTGATGAAGAAATTAGAAATCTGATTGAGAAAAACTCAAGAGGTGAACGAACAACTGTGTAGATAATAATACGAAGATAGCGATTAATCGGAATTAATCAATTGATACTTTGAGTGAGAGAGAGAGAGAGAGAGAGAGAGAGAGAGAGAGAGAGAGAGAGAGAGAGAGAGAGAGAGAGAGGCCATTATGAGCTGGACATGTGAAGGCGAGAAGACGCTAATAGTGGTCAAATTAATTATTTGGTAATGAATCAATCCTCTATTAAATAGAACGCGACAGTTAATATATAAAGACAGAAGAAAAATGAAAACCTTCAGTAATACAAAACTCTGAAAACAACGTCACTCAAGTTGTTTGTACCAAATTAATGACATGTTGTCTTCTTTGTTATTTATACTAATATATTCATATAGATGAACGTAAAACTTAGCCTAAAGTTATGTGGGGCATAAATATACACGTAATAGCATGGGCTTGAACGTGGCCTTATTGTCAAGATACCTTTACCACCTCACACTTTGTTTTATTGATAACAAAATTGATTTGTTTCCATGCCTTAAAAGAGCAAGAACTTACTTACTAATTTCATGACAAAGGATCATATTATAACGAAGCATACACATCCGTATTCAATCAAAACAACTTTAAATTTTCAATGTATCTCCAAGATAGTTGAATAGTAGAGAAAACGCTGACCAAACTTTGCAATTCGGCATTCCTTTTCATCCGTAAAATAACAATCAAATGAGAAACAAGAAAGAAAGAAAGAGAAACAAAAGATAGATGATTTTTACAGTAGTAAAGAATAACAAGAAACACATCACTGCTGCATATACATATATATAAGGATGATAAAAAATATATTATTATTTTTATAATTCCAGCAAAGAAACATAAAAAAAGAAAAAAGAGATCATAATGTAGAGCCGGATCGGAGTCGGCGGTCATCGGCGGCGCGTAAGGGCTCAGTCTTGATCATCTCAAGCAGAAAGTCATTCCAGGTGTCAATGGGGCCAGGCAGGCACCAATGGACACAGTCGTTGTAGAGCGTGACATTCTCGTTGGGCCAGTGTCCGAAGCGGCTGGGATGACCGTCGGGGCGGAGCAGGCTGGCCTGCGTGGTGTCGAGGAGCCGGAAAGCCCTTCCCCTCCGGCGAGCGGCTCTTTCCGCCTTCCTAAACTCCTCGATCTGAGTCATGTACATCTCGAGGTTGGGGCCTTCGAGGGCGGTCTCGTTGCTGCGGTAGGGCTTCTTCCGGAGGCAGTTTCCGCCCTCGTTCCAGAGGCCGCCCTCGAAGTGGGAGGGCGCGAAGGTGCGGAGGTAGGCCACTCCTCGGAAGCCCTGGGCCTCGTTGATGGCTCTCAAGGCGGTGCGCAGGGCCCGGCGGTAGCCGAAGAACATGCCGACGTCCGTGACGTTGGGGAGGAGGCAGTAGTGGCAGCCCACGACCTGGCCGCGCTCGTGGAACACCATGGGGCGGTAGAACCAGTGCCCCGCCGACAGGATCACGTAGTCGAACTCCGCGATGTTGCCCGTCCACGCCTCGTCCACCTCGTCCACGTGCAGGCTGAACACTCCCGTGTGCGTCGGCCCGTTCGGGTCTGACTCCTGCCCCCTCACCAAGTGCGGCGTCCAGAAGCTCGCCAGCGTGAAGTTGTAGCTCGTGTACCTCCACCGCTTGAAGTGCTCGTCTTTCGTCTCCGACACGTCGATCGGGTACTCGATCTGCAACGTCCTTACCGATCATTCTATGTATATAAACTAGTGCCATTTTTGGCTAAGATTTCGTTAATGGGTCATACTATGATCATCTTTTTCGTCTGCAGCAAACATTTTAGAGAATAGTAAACCAATTCCGACAAAACATATCTCGTATATAAATGTGACTATTTACTATTCGTTGGTTGATAATTCTCAAATTACTTTAAGTTAAAGACGATTAAAGATCCAATTTTTTAATTGATTAATTGATATTCCGTTACTTACAGTGACGTATGATTTTTTATTTGATTTCTTTTCAAATTTTCTACTGTACAATTTTTTTTGGGTAGGACTTACCATCAGTTGTTATTATCAAGATATATCTTGGAATTTTCCTAAGTGATTTGAACTTGTTTTTTAAATGTTAATTGATTGATGAGATGCTGAATCCAACGATTAGAAAAATGCATTATTGGAGCTAATAGTTTAAATATAATAATTAAGATGGCGGTGGTTGCAACGTTTAGTTTAATAATGATTATTAAGTACATATCTAATATATTAGTATAGAAAGAAATTGGCTGGCTAGGTCGGTACATTATATAATATATACAAATATATTAATGAATAAACTAAGCTTGTGAATAATCCAATGACCAATGGGTCAAAATTGGTTATATATGAAGCTTGTTATTGTGAATAAAAAAATACACTATAATTAATCGAAAGCAAGTATAAAATAAAACAATAAAGCAAAGCAACTTATTTTTGCAAATTGGTTGAAATGTCAAATAATACCGTGGGACAAGTGGTTTCAGATAGTCCATATAATTTACATAATTAAGCTATCACGTACAGGGATTTGTAAATTTTATCACGACTCCAAGAGCATAACATCTGGAATAAGATTGTGATATACAGAAACAAATATCAACTATTTACATAGCGAAAAAATAAAGAAATTACGTGACCATGATGAATGAAAAGTAGAGGAACAAATAATATGCATCATACACTAAACACATCATAACGTTGTCTGATAATGTCAAATTATTCCAATATTCCAGTTTTGTCAAATTTTATTGTTACTCATATTATTCAATAACATAAAAACAACTGCATATATAAAGATATATATGTCGTAAGGTCTTATCAGATTAAAGGTACACGTATGTGGAATAAAGATCAGAAGAAAAAGCCAAAGAAAAAAAAAGTAAGATTCTCTTATAAATAATAGCATCGGATATGTTTTACTTGAAAAAAATAGCGCATTGGCTGTGTTGAGCAACGAAAATAAGATAATAATAGCATCAGTACATCGCTAAAACTAACATATTCTAATTTATCTCGCTGAGTTTGGTACAGCCCTACATACAGGAAAGGAAAAAAAAATGAATTTTTTGGTTCATGTGAGGGGTGTTGTTATTTAGTAAGAAGTTCAGAAAGAAAATAAAAAGGATTTGGAGAGATAGGCTTACAACTCACCGAACCCACTAGCTTAGAAAATTATTCAACCATTTTAAGTTTTTCCATTATTTTCCGTGCAAAAATCCGTCGATTCGATCTTTATCTTTTTTAACAAACAAGGACAGTGTCTCAATATGCTTCTTTACCTATTGACTCGAGGAATTAAATTCCAAACTTGAATTATAAGGTGAAGGATACAGCATAATAAGGCTTGATTTGCCACGTGGAAGGCATTGATACGTTGGTCACTATGATAATATATTTATGATATATAGTAAAAGCCATTTCAAGCAATAAATCTTTCACATCACATGAGTCTATGTCCTAATCATGTGCAATACAAGACACTCATTGCGAGAGATTCCCATTTCATGTTGTGCCAACGGATTAAAAAATGGAGTGGATAGACATAACAATATGGGTCTCTTTTCATCTACGGTTTTACCTGATCCTCGAAATAACCCCAGGCGTAGCTCAACTAATCTACCCCCCCCTCAAAAAATAATGTTTTTTTTGACAAACAAACTTAAAGTAGTAGAAGAAGAAATTAATAAGCTCTCTAAATAGTCAATCAAAACAAAAAGTCACCGCTCATTCATGCAACGGACCGAGTTAGACACCTTAACTCCTATCCTATATGCACGCATTAATAATCGTAGAATAACGAGGGAATTAGTTGATAAATGAGGAGAAAAAAATAATTAAACACATAGAAATACTCAAATAACGTGTCAGTGTCAGGGGTGTCACGATTTCAAAATTAATTGTTTTTGAAAGAAAGGGGAGAGAAAACAGAAAACGATACGTTAAAATAAAAGGAGAAAAGAAAATTACAGAAAGAAAAAAGAAACCGAGCGTGATGGTGGTGGCAATTAAGAGAGAAAAATAAATGCGATTAATAAAGAATTAAGTAGTTACTTACCCGAGAGAGGAGGCAAATGAGGGACTGCATTTGGTTTCTGGAAACGGAGTCTCCGACGAAGGCGAGGGACTTGTCCCGTACCATTTCGAGGAACTGGGCCGGGTTGAGAACCGGAAGGTCGCACCCGTCGGGCTGCCACCGCCACTTCATGAAGTCCGTGTCGGGTCGGCCGTACTTCATGCAGTTCTGGTGCTCGTGGATGGCCCAGCACGTGGTGTTCCGGTAGTACGGCGCCTCCGCGTTCCTGACCCACTCCCCCGTGAATATGTCGCACTTGTGCGTGCTCGACGTCCTCACCGGCGGGCTCTCCTCCTCCTCCACCGCCCTCTCCACCTCCTCCGCCCTCGAGCTCGCCGGATAGTACAGCGGCACCGTCGTCAGCAGCACCAGCGACATCACCGCCACCAGCACCAGCTTCGCCGACTTCGATTGCAGCGACGACGCTTTCCCGCTCTGCTGCTTTGTGGGCGGTGACCCCGGTTGATGGTGATGATGCTTCATCACACGGGAAAGAGAGAATGTTGATATCTGTATCTGTGTTCGAGAAAGAAAGTCACTGACTAATTCATGAGGGTGTTTTAATGAGAGAGGGAGAGTGTGTAATTGTTTTCAAGAGAGCTCTAATTACTCATTAGAGAGAGTGTGTGTTTATATATATATATATATATATATATATATATATATATTATATAAAGGATCAAATTGAATGGGTGTAGAATATTTCAAAGAGGGGCGTGTGTGTGTTACGTTTGGGTGGCTTTTTATACACGAACATGATATTGATATGCTTTATATGGCTGAGCATGAGTTTAGTTGGAATTTGAGAAAATTGTTATCGTTTTTTATAATTTATTTCTTTTAAGATCCAATCTGCGCTGCTTTGGATTGTCTACACCCGAGATATTTAATTTGGTGATTATTATTAATATTTAAATTACTTCGTGTGAATAATTACTAATATTCTTAAATAATGGGAAAATTATTATTTCTTTACGTGTATCTCTTGGAAAAAATACTTTATTTATGTGTAGCAGTGTGTGATTGCAACACTCTAGAGATTAGTTCTGGACTTGGACTATTGTGGGGTAAAAAGTAAGCAGTATAAATAAAAAAAACTTCCGTTTCTGAACTCAAAAACAATTTGTAATTCAATCTGTAGTTCTTTAAACACATTTATAATGAGTGCGTAGTTTTAATTCAATAGCAGAAAACCTTATAAGGCTTCATCTCTCTCTCTCTCTCTCTCTCTCTCTCTCTCTCTCTCTCTCTCTCTCTCTCTCTCTCTCTCTCTCTCTCTCTCTCTCTCTCTCTCTCTCATACACACACACACAATTATATCTTAGTCAATTAATTAAATTTCTTTTAGATCTTCGGATTTTTGTCCTTTACTTCCATGTGACTCTTCAAGAATCTTTATCATATAAAATCAATAACCAGATAAAATATATTACGGTTATTCGAAAAGCAAATTAATCAAGAGATGGGTAAAAGCGAGGTGAGTTTATTTTTGGTTTTTTTATTTTTTTTTATTTTTTATCTTAGTGATTTTATTTAGGTCTAGCTTAGCTTGAAATCGGGTGGTTATTTTAGGGGTAATGATTAAGTGAGCAATTTAATCTTTTGAAACATGTAAATTGCAATCTAATTTATCTTAACATTAATAACAATAAATCCAAATAAACATGATTAAAAATTCTAATGCAAGGAATTTTTTTTACGAAATGGTGTCATTTTTGCGCCGATATCGTGCCCAATTGAAGAAGCCTAAGTTTTTGTTGCTGTTATGCGTTTCGTCATGTTTTAACGCCGAAATGATGACGTTTTGACGACGAAAAAACGACAACAGCGTGTCGAATTGTATCGTTTAACTTATACTATAAAAGGCTAAAAAATTCGCAATTCTTCCATCATTTCTCGCGAAGCAACCCTAATTTTTGTGATTGAGGAAGTTTTCGAAGACCACTGCAATAACGACGTCATTTCATTCATGTCCAATTATTTTCGACGCCTCCACTATAAAATCAATATTATTTCGGCGAGATGACCGTAGTTTCTCCGTCGTTACCATGTTTGTTCCGATGAATTATGTCCGTCTTTGAGAATTTTGTAGATCTGGCGTGTCTTATGAATTTTTTAGAAAAAAGTTTGTGAAATGAAAAGTCTTTGTAACTAGGATCCGGTTAACAAATATTTTTTCAATTTTTTTGTAATTCCGATTTTGTGTAATTTGTGTAAAGTTGCTTGATAATGTTTTTGTTTAGTAAATCTGCGTGGTTTAGAAAATTTTTTTAGGAAAAGTTTGTGAAATGAAAAGTGATTCTGATTAGAATCTGGTTAACATTTATTTTTTTTTTATTTTTTTTTTTTGTAATTCCGAATTTGAAAATGTGTAAAATTAGTTAAATTTGAGAATATTTAAATGAGAATTTGTTATTCGAACTTGAATTTATTAAGATTAGTAACGTAATCTTGTTAAGTTTTTGAGAATTGAGTAAGATTTTTAAGATTTGAAATTGAATATGAAATTTGAGTATAAGAATTTGAAACTGAATATGTATTGTTGTAGGAAGATGGTGGATGAAAGAGTACATAACTATTGTACGAAAGTAGCCGGGACATTAAATCAATTCACATGCAACTATTGTGGAATGAAACAAAGGGAGGTGGCGTGATGCGAATGAAATCTCACTTGAGCGGAAATGATTCGAAAAGAAACGTGAAACGTTGCGATAAGTATCCTCCACAGTCTCGTCGAATATGATATTCCACGATCTAGATGCTTGCTTCAGTCCATAGATGAACTTCAGCAACTCACAAACCTTGCCCTCTGGCCTTTCTCAATGAACCCGTCTGGTTGAGCCATATAAACCGCTCGTCAAACTCCCATTCAGAAATGGAGTCTTGACATCCATCTGCCAGATTTCATAATCCCGGGCGGCAACAATGGATAAAAGAGTACGGATGGACTTTAACATCGCGACTGGCGAGAAGGTATCTTCATAGTCGATACCTTCCTTTTGTGTGAACCCCTTCGCCACAAGTCGTGCTTTAAATGTCTTAACATTTCCATCTGGTCATCTCTTCTTCTTGTAGATCCATTTAAACCCAACAGGCTTGATGCCTTTGGGTAGGTCTACAAGCTTCCATACCTTGTTGACATACATCAAATGCATTTCAACGTTCATGGATTCTTGCCATAGGTTTGCTTCGGAACCTTGCATCGCTATGGAAAATGATATTGGATCGTCTTCCTCCTTGTTCGCGACAGCAGTGAAATTATCTCCGATACCCATGTATCGATCAGGTTGTCATACAATCCTGTTATTGTGACGAATCACAAGAGGCTCTGGTTCCGAACGTGGTTCTCCCACTATTGGTATAGGACTCGTCCTATCTCGTGAAGTACCAGCTACTTCACCCAACAGCCCCATCAGCACAAGTCTGCTTTTCGGTATAGAATTCTTCATATAGTCTGTTTCCAGAAACCAAGCCTTCGTGCTAACGAACGTTTTGATCAGCATGACTATAGAAGATGTACCCTTTTGTCTCCTTATAATATCCCACGAAAAGACATAATTCTGAACGACTAGCCAAATTTCTAGTCTTTTGCGTCAGCACATGTGCTGGACAACCTCGTATTTGGACATGGTGTAAAACAGATTTTCTACCACTCCATCTCTCAAAGGGACTACCAAGAACCGTCTTTGACGGAACCTGGTTCAGAATGTAAGCTGCTATTTCTAGGGCATATCCCTAGAACGAATTAGGAAGGGATGAATAACTTGTTGGAATCGATCTAGGATTTAACAATTAATTATCATATCATATATGGCGGAATATATATTTTTTTAACATGTGTAAAACTATTTGACTACCTAGACAAAGTGCATAAACATGCTGTTAATTAAAACATATAATAAATATGAAAAAGACTTACCACATTTTTCTAGTTGCTTGATCTTGGAGTCCATTCTTGGATGAAGATACTTCTCCTTGTCTCGCTGCCTTTGGTCTTTGGATTCTCGAGCAACCATGAAAGTTTTTACTACTAGGGTCTTCGAGCGCTTGAAGAGTTTAGTGAGTGGACAATATTAAAAAATATGAACCATGAACAAGTCTTGGATCGTAAGCTAATTCTCTAGATCAAGTGAGGATCTATGTGCCAAAATAAAAGAGTATTTTAGAGAGAGAGAGAGAGGAATATGGTCGGCTAGAAGAGAGAGAGCAAGACCAAAAAACATATTTTCACATCTCTATGTGAGACTCTATTTATAGGAGAAGGAAATACAAGAAAGGGTAATTACCCTTTCCTATTGTGTATTCATGACACAATATTTGATTTTCTCCTCCTTTTCTCTTCCAAATAGTCGGCCACCCTATGTTATAAGTGAGAGAAATTTGTTTCCTCACTTAGCACATTTGTTTCATTCTCAAAGAAATTCATTTCCTCTTTTCTTTTGGGAAATTACCAATATGCAATAATGCACCAACTAAAAAAAGATATTTATCTCCCTCCCTTGATGTAAATGTTGGCAGTGATGGCCACAAGAAGATTATTTATTTACATATTACCGAATGATTACCCTTCATGAATATCATCAACTAGATGAGATTTATAAAATTATTATTTTACCGTTCTAGTTGTTATTTCTGTAACTCCTTTCTTACTTGTGAATAAGTTAAAGACAATGTATTGACGAGGAGCTAACAAGTCACATTGTTTCATCCAAATAAAGTCGCTACATATATTTGAATATCGCGTGGTTCATTTATTCACAATCCAAGTAATAAAGCCTGAGGTGATATACATTACATTTCAGCAATCTTGTACATGAATTCCATATCTATGAGAACTTCACAAAGCTGGTTCATGATATATTCATAACTTAATATCTCACCAATTAGTCTAGTGTAAATCACTTAATGGATCTAGAATTTAACTTTTTCAAATGAGAATATTAAACCTATGAAATGACATGTCTCATTTCAGGATTTATGTAAGCACGATGCAATTCATACATAGTGACCTTGAGACAGAAGAGGTTAAATGGTTTGTTCTTACATTGTCTCTAAATGTGCATTGGTCAATTCAGTATCTTACGAAGATACACTGGAATAACTATAGAGTTCCTAACTCTCTATGCCTCGTAACCAGACATCATAGATTCTTCCAACAATCATACTAGGATCAATAGTCCGTTGATCTTTAGATTGCGAATATTTCATTTTAACTAAACCATGAAGAGTTTGTTCATGCAAATATACATTTGTCTCTTCATACATTATTAGGTTTGATTAAGGATTATAAGACTATTTAATATCATAAGTCTTCAAACAAACGAAAAAGGAATGAATGAACGTTTCAACTTTTATTAATTTAATCAACAATTACTATAAGGACTTATAAAGATTTATATTACATCAATATGTAAATAAATAATCTTCTTGTGGGCATCTCTGCCAACATAACTCATTATTGACCTCACCATATCTAGCAGAGTTCGATTCCTTCTCTCTGGCACATCATTTTTTTGTGGAGTGCCAAGTGCTATAAGCTGATAAATGAATGCCTTCTTCTCTAAGAAGGTTCTCGAACTCTCCAGACAAGTACAATCCTCCTCGATCTAATCGAAGGGTTTTGATATGTTTCTTTCTCTGCTTCTCAACCAAAGCCGTATACTCTTTGAACATTTCAAAAGTATCAGACTTATGTCGCATAAAGTAGACATGACGAATCCTGGAGTAGTCATCAGTGAAGGTTACAAAGTACCGTAACCTCCTCTTGCCTAGATGTTGATTGGACCACACACATCACTATGTATGAGTTCCAATACTGTGTGGCTCTTAGACCTTTCGAAGAGAAAGGTCTCTTGGTCATCTTTCCCTTGAGACATGATTCACACGTGGGAATGGATCTCACAGTTAGAGATTTCCAAGACGTAAGTGCCATAGATATGTGTTGTCAGTTTTAATACTATGAAACGTCTTACGCTTCCCAAGTGAATCTCTATTCATTTCTTCATCCAAGATTTTCGGCTCATTAGGATATAGATAATATATAGAATCCACACGATGAACTTTAGTAATAAAACAATCATCAACAAAAAATTTCAATACCGTTATTGATTTAAAAGTTGAAACCTTGTTCTTCCAAATGACCAAAAGAAATCAAATTCTTGCAAAAGTCCGAAACAAAATAAACATTATTCAGCAATAAAATTTTGTCTCCAAACTTGAGCTGCATGGTCCCGACTGATCTTGCTCCGACCTTTGTTCCATCACCCCAGTTGAACGCGAACTCCCCATCACTTAAGCTCCTGGTTTTACTGAAAGCATTCAAATTACACACAATATGGCCAGAAACACCGAAATCTAATATCCAGGGCGGTTCTTTGTTTGTCGTGTTATAATCTTGAATGACAAAGATCATACATTTCCCCTTGTTAGTCTTAAGGTAGGCATGACAGTTCATTCACCAATGGCTAGCCTCTCCGCAGTAGTGACGCTCGTGGTCAGACTTGTCCACTTTTGCGATGCCTTTGACCTTAGCATTTACATCCTTCTTGTAAGCCTTCTTGGATCCCATTTGGTTGGCGTTTTTGGGCTCTCTCATCACCCTCTTTGAATCAGAAGTCGAGGCCCTATGTTCAGCAACATTGACCTCCCCATAATTCTTCTTGTTATTAGGGAGAAGTCCCTCGGTAGTCTGCAATTCCTTCATGAGCTCCGTCTGACGCCCTTGACATCCGAACATCTCATGGATATTGAACATGATTCCATATGCAGTGGCGATGTCTCGATGAGTATGCTGCAACACATTGCTCATCGATGCCAATATATAGCATCTGGCGATCTCGTTAGACCTCATCCACGCATTGTAGGCGTCCTTGTCTTCCTTACTCGAGTCAACACTCAGAGGAGGAGGACACGGGGTGGTGAGAACATACTTATGCTTTTCCACCGTCAGCGCGATGTTGAGGTTACGTTTCAATCAACGTAATTCTCACCCTCGAGTTTGTTTGAACTTAAAATCGTTATTAGTGGGTTAAAATACATTTTACTAAAAACATAAATAAAATAAATAAATTTAGTACGTGCTACAATATCGAATTATATGCATGATTAATCGTAATATATTGAGGAAAACGTGAAATAATTCATGGTATTATAAACAACAATGGTTAATTACATTTCCTATGGGGAAACCGTAATCAACCGCCTTTCATAGTCGTGACACATCACTATTTAGTTCGAACAATCCAAGAAGTCACAACTTCTAGTTCTTACTAATTATCATAACGTTTGGTCAATTATTTTTAATGCAGAGATTCTATGTGAGGATTACTTTAAAACATAAGTTTAAGTGTACAATGTTAGAAATTATTTAAACAATAATATTACATAACACATCTATATGTGGCAGAATTATATAATATGATCTGTATTAAAACTCATTTTAATAAACTAACAACCTAGGCATTAAAAATGATTAACATGTCATTAAACTATTCATTCTAAACATGTTAACAAATTGAACTAAAGCATCTAATAACGTATAAACACATTCATAAATAATTAAAACAGATCCAATTTGTTTAGAACACTTACATGTGAGTTTGTAAACAACCTTGTGCATTGCTAGCTAACGTCGGAGCGCCTCTTCAATATTCTGAAATCTGACCCCCCCGAATTGGAAGACAGGTCCCGCCGGATTGGAATCTGTCTCGTCGGACAGAAACGGGCATGCGTCGCCGTGGCTTCGTCCGGTGGAATTTGGTTGAGAAATTTTGCAGGAATGTGGAAGAGACCGAAAGGAATGACCCTGTAAAATTTCGTGAACAGAAAAGCCCTGAGTCGCCGGTGGTGGCTTAGGCATGCTCGCAGTCCGTTGACCAATCTGGCAACCCAATCCGGCCAGCAGGCTGAAATGAGTCTCGCTTTAGTTCCCTCGATTTCTTCGCATCTCGAGTGGATACCTGCGTGTAAAAAGTCACTCAAACAGCAATAGAAGAGTCAATGGTAATTCCCTCGAAATTTGATGAGATTAAGATGGTTAGCTCTTCAATTGAACAACAAGGGACACTCGGGATCACTCAAGAACTTTCGCGAGATCAAGAAAATATTTCCATAATAATATTTAATTATTTTGGAATATCTCATTTATTTAATGACAAATCATTATTTTCATACTATTCAAGATAGTACGAAATCAGAAAATATTTATTTTCAACTTTTATTTATTCAAATCATTTAAATATTTTAATATCCATATATTAACATAATATGATTTATTAAATAACCAATTATTTATTTGATTACTTAGAAAAATATTTTCTTAGTGTATATCACAATTTATTTAAATGGGAGAATCAAATTGTCCTTGTTCAAGAAATCTCGTCCGATGGTCTATCATTGAGACCTAATGGACCCACATGAATGAAGCTTTAGAATAAAGATCGAACTCAAAAGTTCACAAACTTTTTTCGTCTTTTAATTCTTAATATTAGTCGATTCCACTAAAGGACTAATATTGAAACTCTCTAAGTTCATATGCGTATATTTCTGTTTGATGTGACAAAACCATTCTTCACACGATCACCGGAGTATTTTACGATATTACTCTTCATGTGTATCAGTAACTCAGAGGAATGTAAAATTACCGTTTTACCCCTGAGTTATTATTTCACTAACTCCGTTGTTATTTGTGAATGAGAAAAACATAAAGTGAAATGTATTTACGTGTCACATGTTTTAATCAAAGAACGTTCTTATTCGATAAATACGTGGCCAGGTTTATTCATTCACACTCTCATAACAAAGCATAATATGATACTGATGCATTGGCATTGTTTTAACATGAATTATGTATCTGTGAATCACATAACCCAACATGACAACGTTATGACACCAACCACCGGGTCAGCTGCAACTATAATTTTAGCCATTGCCCATTGAAAAATAAAATGTCATAAGGTGTCACATCGATTATGCATTCACTTTAGGATTTAGGTAAGTACCAAAATACCCCTCGTTGTGACCTTGAAGTTTCGAGTGTTTAAACAGTTTTATCTCGAGCTTCAGAGTATCACAGGTCTTGTTCAATATCTTCTATAGAATATCAAGAATGAAACACAGAGTCACAACACTCTATATCACAAGATAAGATATCATGATCCATTTAAACAATCATTACTCAAATTCGATTGCTCCATCGATCTTAAGATTGCGAACAAATGTTTAAACTAGTCACAAGGGGCTATCTTGCCAAGTCTATATTTAATACCCTTTCGTTAATGACAGTTTCAGAGCGTAACATACGTACATAAACACAAACTTAAATGAAGAATGAATATTTAACTTTATATAATGTCTCAGCAAAATCAAATACAAAGTATTTTAAAGTCTAATATCTCCTTTGTGGGCACCAATCCCAACAAACTCCCACTTGACTCTAAGGAGATACGAATGATCTTTCAGTCATCTCCTCTGTGAACAATTTCTAGTACTAGGTGATACTCTCGCTCTATGTGTTTTAGAGCGCTTGTGACTTCTTGGCTCCTTACAGTTAGCAAAAGCCATACTGTTATCACAATAAAGTTTGATAGGCTCGCTTGCACTTGGAACTACTTCCAAGTACATAAGGAATTTTCTCAGCCACACAGCCTCCTTTGCAGCTTCACAAGCTGCCACATACTCGGTTTCCATGCTCGAGTCAGCAACGCAAGATTGCTTGATACTTCTCCAGACCACAGATCCACAATATATGGTGAACACAGATCCTAACGTGGACTTCCTAAAATCCTTATCCGCTTGAAAATCGGAGTCGGTATATCCCGTCATATTCAGGTCACCACCTGAGTATTGAAACATGTGTTGGAATTGGTGCCCACAAAGGAGAATATTAGACATTTTATTTATTATTTGTAATATTTAGCTGAAACATTAATATTAATAAGTAAGCATTATTTTCCTATAGTTTGTGTTTATCTATGTATGCTACGCTCTGAATTTGTCATCAACGAAAACGGTGTTAAATACAGATTTGATATGATAACCTCTTGTGACTAGTTTAAACCATTTGTTCGCAATCTTAAGACCGATAAAGCAATCGAGTCTAATTAACGATTGTTTGAATGAATCAAGATATCTTATCATGTGATATAGAGACTTGTGACTATAATTTCATTCTTGATATCTTATAGAAGATATTGAACAAGACCTAGTGATTTTATGAAACTACATGCTATCATACTCAGGTGGTGACCTGAATAAGACGGGATATACCGACTATAATTTTCAAACGGACAAGGATTCCATGAAGTCCACATCAGGGTCTGTGTTTACCCTGAAAGGTGGATCTGTGGTCTGGAGGAGTATCAAGAAATCTTGCACTGCTGACTCGACCATGGTAGTCATATATGTGGCAGCTTGTGAAGCTGCAGAGGAGGCTGTGTGGCTGAGGAAATTCCTTATGTACTCGGAATTTTTTTTCAAGTACAAGCGAGCCCATTACACTTTATTGTGATAACAGTGGGGTTGTACTTAATTGTAAGGAGCCAAGAAGTCACAACGCTCAAAACACATAGAGCGCAAATATCACCTCGTGCGAGATATTGTGAACCAAAGGAATATTGTATCTCCTTTGAGTCAACTTTCTATATTAGACATTTTATTTATTATTTGTAATATTTAGCTGAAATGTTAATATTAATAAATAAGCATTTTTTTTCCTATAATTTGTGTTTATGTATGTATGCTACGCTCTGAAAGTGTCATCAACGAAAAGGGTGTGAAATACAGATTTGACATGATAACCCCTTGTGTCTAGTTTAAACCATTTGTTCGCAATCTTAAGACCGATTGAGCATTCGAGTCTAAGTAACGATTGTTTGAATGAATCATAATATCTTATCAGGTGATATAGAAAGTAGGGACTCTGTGATTTCATTCTTAATATCTTATGGAAGATATTTAACAATACCTAGTGATTCTATGGAAGCTCGTTATAAAACCGTTTCATATAGAAGCTCCAAAATCACATACGAGGGGTACTTTGATAACTTCCTTAATCCTGAGGTGAGTGCTTAGTCGATGCTACACTTTATGTCATTTGATTTGTCAATGGACAATGGCCGTGTAATGGCTGCATCTGACCCGACGGTTGGTGACATAATGTTGTAGGGTTGGATTATGTGATTCACAAATATGGAATTCGTGTACACATAATGAAAGTCATTGTATCACACTATTCTTTGTTACGAGATGGTGAATGAATTAATCTGGCCAGATTATCATTGAATATGAGATTCCTTGATTAAAACATGTGACACGTATTGACGTATCACTTTATGTTTTTCTCATTCACAGGTAACAAATGAGTTAGTGAAATAATAACTCTAGGGGTAAAACGGTAATTTTACATTCTTCGGACTTACTGATACACACGAAAGGTATTTTGGTAAAATACATCGTGGATCGAGTACATAAAGGTTCTGTGACTTCAAACGGAAAAATATGCGTGCATGAACTTAGAGATTTTCAATCCTTTAGTGGAGTCGACCATTATTAAGAATTATAAGCCGGAAATAATTTGTGAATTATTGAGTCCATGTTTTATTCACAAGCTTCGTTCATGTGGGTTCATAAGGTCTCAATGATGCACATTTAGAAGAGATTAATTGAACGCAATAAATTGATTTACTCATTAAATACAAATTGTGATTTGTATAGAGAAATTTATTTTTCAAGCGAATTAATGAATAATGTGTTATTTATTAATTATTGATCTTGTGAATTAAATAATTTTATTATTGTGATAATAATTCTATTGAGAATTCATAATAACAATATTAGAAAATAAAAGTTTTCTAGTTTTATGCTTATTCGATAACCATGAAATAATTTAATAGTAAGTTATTAAAAAGATGAGAGTTCTAACTTAAGTCGAATTTGAAAATTAAATCAAGGAAATTTGGGAAACAAAATTGAGAGAGAAATAGGACATAAGGGGCGACCATTAACATAGTTTTGGGCTGAATATTGATTCAACAAAAGCCCACATGAGAGTCCCTTAGTGATGCCTATAAATAGGGGTTTCGTGGAAACCGTAAAAAAGCTTCCTCATTGATTTTAAAGCTGAAGACTGATGCTCTCCCTCTCCCTCTTGGCCGCCCATTCCATCACCAAGGAAGAGAAATTTTTTGTCGTCGTTTTTCTTGGTGTGTGTTCATCTGAGCCCACTCTCTTCTTCTCATATTCTTCTTGTGTCATCGTTGAATCCAACTTGTGGTTGTTTGGTCTATTTTCAATAAGATTTATTTTTCGGGAAATCTTACCTCCGAACCAAAGATTCAAAAAATATGACAAAACCGAGTCGGAAACTCTGAACTCTTTCGGAACCCATTTAAGCCAGTTTATTGCCGTTGCAACGCAAAAATTGGCATCCCGATCCGAGCTTCCATGAGCTCTCAGCGCCGTCGCGAAGTTTCGCCTGCGATCTGCCAGCGTCTTTCCGCGCCCGACAATGTCCCAGCGCCCTGCAGACCGCGCCTCTTGCTGTGGACCCTCTCAGCGCCACCTGCAGCCTTCTGCGCTCGAGTCCAGCGCCGCCTACAGTTGCCGAGCCCCATTGCTTCGCTGCAACATCCAGGACCCGCCGCTGAGACCGAGCGCCCGCCGCTGCCTGCTAGTCCAGCCCACTGCGCCGCCTTCCCGCCTCGGCTAGCTGTCCGGGTTCGCTCATCCCACCGCTGCCAAGGAGTCCGAGCTGAGGAGGTCTCTTGCAAACCTGAAATTGGAGAAGGTTGAAGATTCTCGCATCGAAGTCATTTTCAATTCCTCGACCGAGTTATTTATAACTCGACGATGTAAGTTTCGATAACTTTAATACTCTTAATTAATATAATTGTTATATGATTGCTTGGAGTGTTTGATTTTATCGAAATAACATGTTTAGAATTAATCGTTAATTAACATGTTTATAGATTAGAAATAAATTGTTAATTTACATGCTTATGATTTTAATGGCAATAGGTTGTTAGATATTAAATAGTTTAATATGCTAGATCGTTTTTATTATTAATTCCGCACGTAATTAGTTATGCTTAATAATAAGAAGAATTGCTCTAACTAAGCCACATGAAACGTTGCAATTGTAAAATACCCAAACTTTTGCAACCGTTTAAAAAATACTCAATTAGTCCTACGTGGCATATTATTAGGCAATTGCATTTCCATTTTTGCCCTTTTTATTTTAATTTTCGTGTGTTTTTTTTTATTTCCAGTCTTTTTATATTAACGAAAATTAACCTGATTTTTAGGGAAATCTTGTTGAATTTTCTTATTTTAAACAGGGAATTCGTTTTTTAGTTAATTCCGGATATTTTTGAATTAGTCAACTAATAAATGCATAAACCATTTTGTTTTTTCTTTAATTTTATTCAGATATATTTCATTAATTGCTATATTTACCATCAGTTACAAATTACATGCATGAAGTACTAGTTAATTTGCGTTAATTTATATACACGCACATTTTAATCTTATCTCAATTAACGCATATTTACCTTAGATCACGGGATTTCGACGTTAATTTTCAACTTTCAGATTTGACATCGTTATTTAATGGTTTTAATATCTTTTTGATATAGTCAACTATCTTCTTTAATTTACAATCGATTTAGTTCATTTCTGTCATTATGGCTATTTTAAACAGACACTGCTTTACGTGTTAATTTTGGTTAATTTCTGGTGTACAGCTACGAATTTCCTGTTTTATAGCCTTTATTTTGGCAGTTTTAATTGATATATTCCATTCTGTTTTTAATTTTAACTATTGATTCGAATAATTCCAATTAAGATATATTCTTTCTGAATATATTTAGCCTAAAATCTTGTTTGATTTAAAAAATAAAACCTTATCTTTTTCTTTCCTAAAATGATGCCCAAATATTTGGTATCTATTACTAATAAATGAAATTAATATCAATCGAATATAATATTGAGAATTTGAAATTTAAAAATTGATTTTGTAATTCACCTATGCTTACTGATTCCCAAAATCTATATGATTTTCGTATTAATTTTGGTTAATTTGTGCCTCTACTGGTAGTATGTTGTACAGTTACAAATATCCTATTTTGTAGTTGTTATTGATTATAAACTTAATTGATATTTCCCTTTTTATCTATAATTCATATAGTCAATAATTGAATTTTGAATCAGTCGAATATAATCTTGAATTTTGAAATTTAATTTTTGATTTTGCTACTTAAAATATGGTAACTGATATGGAAAAAAGCACTATTTTACGTGTTAATTTTGGTTAATTTGTGGTGTATAGTTACGAATTTCCTGTTTTGTAGCCTTTATTTTGGCAGTTTTAATTGATATAATTTTTATTCCATTCTGTTTATAGTTTTAACTATTAATTCGAATAATTCCAAATTGATATTAAGATATATTCTTTCAGAATATGTTTAGTCTAAAATCTATTTTTATTTAAAAAATAAAACCTTATCTTTTTATTTCATGGTGACCAAATATTCGGTATCTATTACTAATAAATGAAATTTATATCAGTCGAATATAATCTTGAGATTTTGAAATTTAAAAATTTATTTTATAATTCAGTTATGCTTACTGATTCCCAAAATCTATATGATTTTTGTATTAATTTTGGTTAATTTGTGCCTCTGTTAATAACGTGTTGTACAGTAACTAATAATTTTCGTTAATTTCTGTAACGAAAAAGTTCATAATGATTCTAGGGGAAAAGAAAATACAGATCTAATTGAAATATGTAAGGGGGAAACAAACTACAGATGTAATTACAATAAAATAAAAACTATATGAACGTTCTTATTCGTCATACTCTTTTTTTTTCGTCGGCCGCCGACTTCTTCATCATCTTCTTCTTCTTCTCTCCGGGGGAAGTTTCTTTCATTATTTCGGGTTCTATTGCTTTGGAGCTTTCTCGGTCGCCGGAATCTTCTTCTCCTCCACCGACTTCTTCTTCGCTGGCTTCTTATCTTCCTTCGAGGCCATTGAAATCGTAGATTTTTCTTCGTAGAGAGAGAAGAGATGAGAGAGTAGTATTGGTTTAGAGTGAGAGAAAGTGACAATTCGGATTCAAGAGAGAGAATAGTTATGTGCGTTTGTGTTTCGGTGGGAATGAGAGAGAGATGAGTGTTGAAGGGGGTTAGAGTTTAAGAGATTTGATGGGGTATATAACAACTTTCCAAAACAATTTCTCCCTCCAAAAATTAAAAGTCTTCATTAATTTTTATTAATTTCCAACATATCCGGCTCTTTAATTGGAGAGAGAAATTAAGTCTATCTTTATAAATTAAATCCGGCCATAATTTATTTAATTTTCGGAAATTAATTTCCAAAAATTACAAAACCGAAAAGGGTATAATAGTCCGATAATTTGCGTTAATTTCTACAACTGGGTATTAACCAAAACTTACAAAAAATTGGGTATTTTGCAAACTCAATACTATAGAAGGATATATAGCTCTTTATCCCTAATAATAATCTAACAAATGGTATCAGAGCTATAATTGGCATTAAAATCTAGGTTGTAATTAGTTTTAACTAGTTGATGCTGATATGATTGTTTTATTGCATTGTAATGTGAATAAAATTGTGAATGTGTTTATGGATGGATTCTCATTGATATGGCCTTAGGAATTTGCTTCCGGTTACGTCTGGGTTTATTTTATTTTTCTTTTTAAATTGTGAGCCTCAATTTTCGAGGACGTTTAAGTTGTAAAATATAAAATTCTTGTAATCCGGCGACGTAAAGACGAGGGACGAAGGAAACTCGGTATTGGCCGCACGTTATTGAACGTTTGAGAGCTAAACCGAGAGACTCAATTTGGCCGCACGTTATTGAACGTGTGAGTGCTAATTGAGTGGGAGGAAATTGGAGTTGGCCGCACGGTAGAAACGTGTGGGTACTAATCCGATCGACCCAATGACGCGTCATTAAGCACCTCGACTGGAAAGCATAGAAAGTTAAATAGGATTTAATAGTCTATGTAATTATTTTTATGAGTTGTATTTAGAAATAGGTCATTCAATGAGTTAAATTATTTATGCTTTATTTAATTTAATCTCATTGCATAGCACGTCACACGTCATATAAGATAGAACGTCATAAAATTAACATGAATTGTTCATATAGTTTATAATTAAAAATGAGTTATAAATTGTAAACTATTTTTTTAAAAGAATATGATTCTTTCCAAAAACTAAGTGGGAAGGTTGTTTATCGTTGAAGCAACCCGACGTGAATTTAATTGACTTAATGCGTGATGAATTAAGAGCCACCCTCGTGGCCCTCCCTTTAATGGGAGTACTTCGGAAGCATTAAGTTAATCAAATTGTTACGAACTAAGCCTTAAAGAGAAATGATGATGCGGGGTCTCCCCTCGGTGAACCATTCTCAAAGTGACTTGAATAAAGGTCCACACGTCGGTTGCACACTTAGACTTATGTTTTAAAGTAATCCTCGCTCGAGGTCCTACATTAAAAATAAGTGACCAAAGTTTATGGTAATTAGTAAGAACTAGAAGTTGTGACTTCTTGGATGATTCGAACTAAATAGTGATGTGTCATGACTATGAAAGGCGATTAATTACAGTTTCCCCTCGGAAAAGTAATTAATCATTATTGTTTATAATATCATGAATTGCTGACATGCTTTCCTTACCATATTAGGACTGTTGCATGCATCATGTAGTTTGCATTTGTAGCACAAACTAAATTTATTTATTTTATTATTTGTTTCAGCAAATGTCTTTTGAATAACCCACATAGAACTATTTTAAGTGCAAACAAACTCGAGGGTGAGAATTACGTAGACTGGAAATGTAACCTCGACATCGTATTGACGATGGAAAAGCACAAGTACGTTCTCACTGTCCCCTGTCCTCATATTCCGAGTTATGACTCGAGTCAGGAAGACAAGGACGCATATAACTCTTGGATGAGATCCGATGAGATTGCAAGGTGCTATATTCTAGCATCTACGAGCAATGTGTTGCAGCAGTCTCATAGACACATCAATACAACATACAATGTGTTGTACAACAGACTTGATATGTTTGGAGGTCATAGGCGTCAGGCTAGGCATCAAGCTTTCCACAGTTTCTTGAACTGTAGAACGAAGCCAGAAACTTCTGTTCATACCACATGCTTGCGATCTTGGGTCATATGAATGAGATGGAGATTCTTGGATCAGAGATCAATATAGACACCAAAATAGATATGATCTTGGAAACTCTCTCTGACTCTTTTAATGGCGTTCGTCTGAACTATTCCATGAACAAACTCGACTATACAGTCTCGGAGCTCATGAAAGAGTTGTAGACTTCTGAGGGTCTTCACCTTAAGAACGAGAAGAAGTCAAGTGAGATCAACGTTACTGAACATAAAGTTTTCAACATCTTGTTCTAAGAGTTTTAAAAGGAAGCCCAAAAACTCCAACCGAAAAGGAATTTCTGTTACCCAAGCTTGTTACCTGACAAACAAAGTGTCGCCCTGGATCTTAGATTGCGGGGCATCTGATAATGTTGTGTGTAACTTAAATGGTTTTGAGAAAATCAGGAGCTTGAGCGACAAAGAATTCTTATTCACTCGGGAAGCATAAACGATCACATGTTGATGAGACTGACGACACATATCTATGACACTTGCGTCTTGGACATATTGGCGTAGATAGGATTAAGAGATTGACTAAGGATGATCCTTTGAAGTCTCTACAGGTGGGAACTCTTCCCACTTGTGAATCCTATCTCGAGGGCAAGATGACCAAGAGGCCTTTCTCTTCAAAAGGTCTTAGAACCATGTATGTTTTGGAACTCGTACATACTTATGCATGTGCTCCATTTAACATCCAGGCCCATGGAGGCTTCGAGTATTTCGTAACCTTCGCCGATGACTACTCATGTTTTGGTTATGTCTACCTTATGCGACATAAGTCTGAAACCTTTGAAATGTTCAAGGTCTATAAGGCTTTAGTCGAGAAACAGAAAGAGAAACAGATCAAAATTCTTTGAGCAGATTGAAGGGGAGAGTATTTGTCTGGAGAGTTCGAAGACTTTCTTGAGGAAGAATGTATTCATTCTCAGCTTACAGCACCTGGCACCCCGCATCGAAACAGTGTGTCAGAGAGAAGGAATCGAACTCTGCTAGATATGGTGAATCAATGATGAGTTACTCATCACTTCCCGATTCGTTATGGGGATACGCCTTTGAAGTAGCAACTTACATTTTGAACCAGGTTCCGTCTAAAACGGCACCTGGAACACCTTACAAGAGACGGAGTGGTAGAAAATCTGTTTTACACCACGTCAGTATCTGGGGTTGTCCAACACATGTGCTGAGATAAAATACTAGCAAGTTGGCTAGTCGTTCAGAAGTATGCCTCTTCGTAGGAAATTCCAAAGAATCGAAAGGTTGCATCTTTTATAGTTCTACTGATCAGAAAACGTTCGTTAGTACGAATGCTAGGTTTCTGGAAGCAGACTTGTGCTTAAGGATCTACTGGATGAAGTAGCTAGTACTTCAGAGAATAGAACGAGTTCTATTCCAATAGTGGAAGATACACACTCGGTACGAGAGACTCCTGCGATTCGTCGTAGTATCAGGACTGTACGATAGCCTGACTGATGCAAGGGTGTCAGAGAGACTTTCACTGCAGTTGCATATCAGGATGATGATGATCCAGTATCATTTTTCCAATTGAAGTGGAGTTCCAAAGCAAACCTCTGGCAAGAAGCCATGAACGTTAAAATGCATTCGATGTATGACAACGATGTCTAGAAGTTTGTAGACTTACCCGAAGGCATCAAGCCTGTAGGATGTAAGTGAATCTACAAGAAGAGGAGAGGTCCGGATGGAAATGTTGAGACATTTAAGGGTAGACTGTTGGCTAAAGGGTTTACACAAAAGGAAGGTATTGACTATGAAGATACCTTCTCACCAGTCGCGATGCTGAAGTCCATCCGTACTCTATTATCCATTGCTGCCGCCCTAGATTATGAAATCTGGCAGATGGATGTCAATATTGCTTTTTTGAATGGCAATCTTGATGAACGCATTTATATGGCTCAACCAGACGGGTTCGTGGAGAAAAGCTAACAGGGTAAGGTTTACAAGTTGCTAAAGTCCATCTATGGACTAAAGCAAGCATCTAGGTCGTGGAATATTAGATTCGACGAGACTGTGAAAGGATACGGCTTTGATCTGTCAGTAGATGAGCCATGCGTTTATAAGATGATTAACGATGGCAAAGTGTGTTTTCTAATCCTATATGTCGATGACATACTACGCATTTGGAATGATGTTAGTAAGTTATATGAGGTTAAGATCTGGCTGTCAAAGAAATTTGAGATGAAGGATCTGGGTATTCAGAATTCCGTGACCGGAAGAACCGGAAGTTAGCGCTTTCCTAAGCGTCTTATATTGATAGGATCATGGCTCGCTTCAGTATGCAAGACTCCATGAAAGGGCAGCTACCCTTTAAACATGGACTGCATCTCTCAAGTGAGCAGGCTCCTAAGATACCTCAAGAGGTTTAGGACATAAGACACGTTCCGTACGCTTCAGCCGTCAGAAGTCTCATGTATGCTATGCTTTTACTAGAACAGATATTTGCTACTCAGTAGGCGTGGTGAGTTGGTTTCAGTCGAACCCTGGACCCGAGCACTGGGTTGCTCTGAAGCATATTTTGAAGTACCTTCGTATGACGAGGAACTACATGCTATCATACTCAGGTGGTGACCTGAATATGACGGGATATACCGACTCCAATTTTCAAACGGACAAGGATTCCATGAAGTCCACATCAGTGTCCGTGTTTACCCTGAATGGTGGATCTATGGTCTGGAGGAGTATCAAGAAATCTTGCATTGCTGACTCGACCATGGAAGCCATATATGTGGCAGCTGTAAAGGAGGCTGTGTGACTGAGGAAATTCCTTATGTACTCGGAATTATTTTTCAAGTACGAGCAAGCCCATTACACTTTATTGTGATAACAGTGGGCCTGTACCTAATTGTAAGGAGCCAAGAAGTCACAAACGCTCAAAACACATAGAGCGCAAATATAACCTCGTGCGAGATATTTTGAACCAAAGGAATATTGTATCTCCTTTGAGTCAAGTGAGAGTTTGTTGGGATTGGTGGTCACAAATGAGAATATTAGACATTTTATTTATTATTTGTAATATTTAGATGAAACATTAATCTTAATAAATAAGCATTATTTTCCTATAGTTTGTGTTTATGTATGTATGCTAAGCTCTGAAAGTGTCATCAACGAAAAAGGTGTTAAATACAGATTTGACATGATAACCCCTTATGACTAGTTTAAACCATTTGTTCGCGATCTTAAGACCGATGGAGCAATCGAGTCTAATTAACGATTGTTTGAATGAATCATGATATCTTATCATGTGATATAGAGAGTTGTGACTATGATTTCATTCTTGATATCTTATAGAAGATATTGAACAAGACCTAGTGATTCTATGGAAGCTCTATATAAAACCGTTTAATCTAGAAGCTCCAAGATCAGATACGAGGGTACTTCGATAACTACCTTAATCCTGAGGTGAGTGCATAGTCGATGCTACACTTTATGTCATTTGATTTGTTAATGGTCAATGGCCATGTAATGGCTTCATCTGACCTGACGGTCGGTGACATAATGTTGTAGTGTTGGATTATGTGATTCACGGATATGGAAATCGTGTACAGATAATGAAAGTCATTGTATCACACTATGTTTTGTTACGATATAGTGAATGAATTAATCTGGCCAGATAATCATTGAATATGAGATTCCTTGATTAAAACATATGACACGTATTGATGTCTCACTTTATGTTTTTACATTCCCCGGACTTACTGATACACACGAAGGGTATTTTGGTAAAGTACATCGTGGATCGAGTACATAAAGGTTCTGTGACTTCAAACGGAAAAAATATGCGCCCATGAACTTAGAGATTTTCAATATTGGTCCTTTAGTGGAGTCGACAATTATTAAGAATTATAAGCCGGAAATAATTTGTTAATTATTGCGTCCGTGCTTTATTCTCAAGCTTCGTTCATGTCGGTTCATAAAGTCTCAATGATGCACATTTAGAAGAGATTAATTGCACGCAATAAATTGATTTACTCATTTAATACAAATTGTGATTTGTATAGAGAAAATTATTTTCCAAGCGATATAATTAATAATGTGTTATTCATTAATTATTGATTTTGTGAAGTAAAGAATTTTTATTGTGATAATAATTTTCTTGAGAATTCATAATAACAATATTAGAAAATAAAATTTTTCTCGTTTTATGCTTATTCGATAATCATGAAACAATTTAATAACAAGTTAGTAAATAGATGAGAGTTCTAAATTAAGTCGAATTTGGAAATTAAATCAAGGCAATTTGGGAAACAAAATTGAGAGACAAATAGAACATAAGGGGCGGCCATTAACATGGTTTTGGGCTGAATATTGAGTCAACAAAAGGCCACATGAGAGCCCCTTAGTAATGCCTCTAAATAGGAGTTTCGTGGAAAACCCAAAAAAGCTTCCTCATTAATTTTTGAGCTGAAGACATCAGCTCTCCCTCTCCCTCTTGGCCGCCTATTCCATCACCAAGGAAGACAAATTTTTTGTCTTCGTTTTTCTTGGTGTGTGTTCTTCTGAACCCACTATCTTGTTCTCATATTCTTCTTGTGTTATCGTTGAATTCAACTTGTGGTTGTTTGGTCTATTTTCAATAAGATATATTTTTCTGGAAATCTTACTTCCGAATCAAAGATTCAAAGAATACGAAAAAACAGAGTCCGGAAACCCTGAAGTAAATCCAAACCCATTTAAGTCAGTTCATTTTCGTTGCAACGCAAAAAACGGCATCCCGTTCCGAGCTTCCATGAGCTGTCAGCGTCGTCGCGAAGTTTTGCCTGCGATCTGCCAGCGTCTTTCCGCGCCCGACAACGTCCCAGCGCCTTGCAGACCGCGCCTCCTGTTGCGGACCCTTCGTGCGCCACCTGCAGCCTTCTGCGCTCGAGTCCAACGCCGCGTGCAGTTTCCGAGCCCCGTTGCTCCACTGCAACGTCCAGGACCCGCCGCCGATCGCTCCCAGCCTGCCGAGACCGAGCCCCCGCCGCTGCCTGCTAGCCCAGCCCACTGCGCCGCCTTCCCGCCGCCGCTAGCTGTCCCGGTTCACTCATCCCGCCGCTGCCAAGGAGTCCGAGCCGAGGAGGTCTCTTGAAACTTGTAATTGGAGAAGCTTGAAGATTCTCGCATCGAACTCGTTTTCAATTCTTCGACCGAGTTATTTATTACTCGACGATGTAAGTTTCGATAACTTTAATACTCTTAATTAATATAATTGTTATATGATTGTTTGGAGTGTTTGATTTTATCGAAATAACATGTTTAGAATTAATCGTTAATTAACATGTTCATAGATTAGAATTAAACTGTTAATTCACATGCTTATGATTATGATGCCAATAGGTTGTTAGATATTAAATAGTTTAATATGCTAGATCGTTTTTATTATTAATTCCGCACGTAATTAGTTATGTTTAATAATAATCTACTTAAATCATTAAGCAATTTCCAACAACATGTAGTTTCTCGTTCTCCGAAGATACTTGAGAACATGCTTGACAGCAACCCAGTGCTCGGGTCCAGGGTTTGACTGAAACCTATTCACCACGCCCACTGCGTAGAAAATATCTGGTCTAGTGCAAAGCATATCATACATGAGATTTCTCATGGCTGAAGCGTAGGGAATATGCCTCATGTCCTCAATTTCTTGATGAGTCTTATGAGACTGCTCACTTAAGAGATGCACTCCATGTCTGAAAGGTACCTGTCTTTTCTTGGAGTCTTGCATACTAAAGCGATCCCTGATCTTATCAATATAAGATGCTTGGGAAAGTGCTAACTTCCGATTTTTCCGATCTCTGAATATCCGAATTCCCAAAATGTAAACCGCTTCTCCTAGATCCTTCATCTCAAATTTCTTTGACAACCAGATCTTAACCTCTGATAACTTTCCTACATCATTCCCAATGAGTAGTATGTCATCAACATATAGAACTAATAAAACTACTTTGCCATCATTTTTCATCCTATAAACGCATGGCTCATCTACTGACTGATCAAAGCCATAGCCTTTCACAGGCTCGTTGAATATGGTATTCCACGATCTAGATGCCTACTTTAGTCCATAAATGGACTTCAGCAATTCACAAACTTTTCCTTTCTCCATGAAACCGTCTGGTTTGAGCAATATAAATAAGCTGGTCAAGATTTCCATTCAGAAATGTCATCTTAACATCCATCTGCCATATTTCATAATCCAGTGCAGCAGCTATGGATAGAAGATTGATATGGACTTTAGCATCGCGACTGTCGAGAAGGTATCTGTTGGCAGAGATGCCCAGAAAAAGATTGTTTATTTACATATTGATGTAATATATAAATCTTTATAAAGTCCTTATTGTAAATTGCTGATTAAATTAATAAGAGTTGAAATGTTCATTCATTCCTTTTTAGTTTGATTGAAGATTTATGATATTCAATAGTCGTATAGCTTCATCAAACCTAACATTATATGAAGAGACAAATGTAGATTTGCTGGAACAAAATCTTCATGGTTTGACTAAAACGATATATTCGAAATCTAAAGAGCAACGGACTGATCCCAGTATGATTCTTGGAAGAATTTACGATGTCTGGTTATGAGGCATCAAGAGTTAAGAACTCTATAGTTCTTCCAGTGTATCTTTCGAAGATACTGAATTGACCAGTGCACCTTTAGATACAATAGAATAACAAACCATTTAACATCTTCTATCTCAAGGTCACTATGTATGAGTTGCATCATGCTTACCTAAATTCTGAAATGAGACATGTCAGTTCATATCATTAATACTCTCATTTGAGAAAGTCAAATTCTAGATCCATTTTGTGATCTAGACTAGGCCAATTGGTGAGATATTAAGTTATGAAGATGTCATGAACCGGCTTTCATGTACAAGATTGGTAAAGTTCTCATAGATATGGAATTAATGTACAAGATAGCTTAGATCCAATATATATCACCTCATGCTTTATTACATGGATTGTGAATAAATGAACTGCGCAGTATCCAAAATTAAGTAGCGACTTCATTTAGATGAAACAATGTGACTTGTTAGTTACTCGTCAATACTTTGTTTCAAACTTATTCACAAGTAACAAAGGAGTTGAGGAAATAACAACTAGAAGGGTAAAATGGTAATTTTATAAATCTCAACTAGTTGATGATATTCATGAAGGGTAAACATTGGTACCATTCAATGGATCTACCCAACATAATTAAGTTGAATTTGAGTAGAAAATAAATTCATTTGAACCGAGAGATTCTCAGTGTCAACTCTTTAGTGGAGTCAGTTGACATTAAGCTAATACTCAAAAAAAGTTTGTGAACTTTTGAGTCCGAGTATAGAAGCTTAAGCTTTGTTCATTTGGATCCATAAGGTCACTATCACAGGTCATTAGAGTAGGATTGTTAAACTAGAAGGTAAGTCAAAATAAATTCAAATGTTGAACTAGACTTTTTATCAGGAAATGTCTAAAGGGTATTTTTGTGAATGTCAAAATAAGATTTTGAATATTTTCAGATGATGAAACTATAAATTATTTTCTAAAGCCGAAAAGTCGTTTAAGTCATTACAAAATTAATTTCATTATTTGTGCAGTAATAATTCTATAATGGGTATTTTAAAATTGTCTTAATATTTTCATATGATGAAAATATAAATGATTTTCTAAAGCCAAAAAGTCGTTACGAAATTAATTTCGTTATTTGTGCAATAATAATTCTACAATGGGTATTTTAAGACTTGTCTTAAAAGAAATAAGGAAGCATCTAGATGCCCCTTCCCTAGCTATAAAATTCGGCCAAAACACATAAAAGAGGAGAATTTTATTTCCCTTTAGTTATAAGGATAATTACCCAAAAGGAAAATGAAAATTAATTTCCTTGAAAAGGAAACAAATGTGCTAAGTGAGGAAACAAATTTCCTCACTAATGCACAATGTATGGCCATCCATCTTAGGAGAGAAAGGGGAAGAGAAAATCAAATATTGTGTCATGAATGCATTATTCTTTCATGAATGCATAATTGACGTTTTTAGATTTTTTCCTTCTCCTATAAATAGAGCCTCACATAGAGATGCGAAAACAAGTTTTTTTCCTTGCTCTTTCTTGTATAGTGGCCGACCCTCTCTCTTTCTCTCTAGAAAATACTCCTTTTTATTTTGCACCTAGATCCATACTTGATCTAGAGAATTAGCTTATGATCCAAGAATTGATCTAGAGAAAATAATGTTTTTAGTTATAACATGTATATGCACTTTGTTTAGGTTAGTAAAAATTGTTTTAGTAAAAGAAATTTTTATATTATGCTATTAATTTGTTAATGATAAATACTTCTTAACCCTAGACCTATTCCAACAGTATCTTCATAGTCGATACCTTCCTTTTGTGTGAACCCCTTCGCCACAAGTCGTTCTTTAAATGTCTTAACATTTCCATCCGGTCCTCTCTTCTTCTTGTAGATTCATTTAAACCCAACAAGCTTGATGCCTTCGAGTAGATTTACAAGTTTCCAGACCTCGTTGACATACATCAAATGCATTGCAACGTTCATGGCTTATTTCCATAGGTTTTCTTCGGAACTCTGCTTCGCTTGGGAAAATGATCCTGGATCATCTTCCTCCTAGTATGCGACTGCAGTGAAAGTCTCTCCGATACCCATGTATCGATCAGATTATTGCACAATCCTGTTAATGTGATGAATCACATGAGGCATTGGTTGCAAACGTGGTTCTTCCACTATTCGTATGAGACTGGTCCTATCTTGTGAAGTACCAGCTACTTCACCCAATAGTTCCTTCAGCACAAGTCTGCTTCTCGGCACATAATTCTTTATATACTTTGCTTCAAAAAAACTAGCGTTCGTGCTAACGAACGTTTTTTGATCAACATGACTATAAAAGAAGTACCCTTTTGTTTCCTTTGGATATCTCACAAGAAGGCATACTTATGAACGACTAGCCAACTTGCTAGTCTTTTGTCTCAGCACAGGTGCTGGACAACCCTAGATTCGTATGTGGTGTAAATTGGATTTTCTACCAGTCCATCTCTCATTGGGAGTAGTAGGGACTGTCGTAGACGGAACCTGGTTAAGAATAGAAGTTGTCGTCTCTAGGGTATATCCCCACAACGAGTCGGGAAGTGATGAGTAACTCGTCATCTACCTTACCATATCTAGTAGAGTTCGATTCATTCTCTTTGACACACCGTTTTGCTGTGGAATGTCAGGTACTGTAAGCTGCGATTGAATACCTTCTTCTCTAAAAAGGTCTTCGAACTCTCCAGATAAGTACTCTCCCCCTCGATCCGATCGAAGGGTTTTGATATGCTTCTCCATCTTCTTCTCAACCAAAGCCCAATATTCTTTGAACATTTCAAAGGTATCGGATTTGTGTCGCATAAGGAAAATGTGACCAAACCTTGAGTAGTCATCAGTGAAGGTTACAAAGTATTCGTAACCTCCTCTTGCCTGGATGTTGATTGGACCACATACATCAGTATGTACAAGTGCCTATAACTGTGTGGCTCTTAGACCCTTCGATGAGAAAGGTCTCTTGGTCATCTTGCCCTCAAGACAAGATTCACACGTGGGCATGGATCCCACAGTTAGAGATCTTAAATGACCATCCTTTGTTAATCTCTTGATCCTATCTAGGCTAATATGTCGAAGACGTAGATGCCATAGATATGTGTCGTCAGTTTCATCACTATGAAACGTCTTACGCTTCCCGAGTGAATCTCTATTCACTTCGGTATCCAAGATTGTCGGCTCATTAGGATATAAATAATAAATTGAATCCACACGATGAGCTTTGGTAATAAAACAATCATCCACAAAATTTTCAATACCGTTATTGATTTTAAAATTGAAACCTTGTTCTTCCAAACGACCAAAAGAAATTAAATTCTTGCAAAATTCGGAACAAAATAAACATTATCCAACAATAATTTTTTTTTCTCCAAACTTGAGCTGCATGGTCCCGATAGATGTTGCTCTGACCTTCGTTCCATCACCCAAGTTGAAACCGTACTCTCCATCACCTAAGCTCCTAGTTTTCCTGAAACCGTTCAAATTACACACAATATGGTAAGAAGCCCCGTAACTTAAAATCCAGCACGACACTTTGTTTGTTTTTTAACAAGCTTGTGTAACAAAGATCATACATTTCCCCTTGACACTCTTGAGGTAGGCAGGACAGTTCCTCCGCCAGTGGCCAGCCTCTCTGAAATGGTGACACTTGTGCTCAGACTTGTCCACCTTTGCGATGTCGTTGCCCTTAGCATCCACAACCTTCTTGTAAGGCTTCTTAAAACCCGTTCGGTTGGCGTTTTTGGGCTTTCTCATCACCCTCTTAGAACCTGAAGTTGAGACTCTATGTTCAGGAACATTGAGATCTCCAGACATATTCTTGTTCTTAGGGATAAGTCACTCGGCAATCTGCAACTCCTTCATGAGCTCAGTAACAGAGTACTCGAGCTTGTTCATGGAGTAGTTCAGACGGAAGCTATCGAATGAGTCCGTCAGAGTTTCCAAGATCATGTCTATCTTGGTCTCTCCGTCGATCTTAGAACCCCGAATCTCCATGTCGTTCAGGTGACCCATGATCAATAGCATGTGTTCCCGAACTGAAGATCCCGGCCTCATCCTGCAGCTCATAAAACTGTGGATAGCCTGCTGCCTCGCTTGACGCCCATGACATCCAAACATCTCATGGAGATTGTACAAGATTTCATATGCACTGGCGATGTCTTGATGTGATTGTTGCAACACATTGCTCATCGATGCCAATATATAGGATCGAGCAATCTCGTTAGACCTCATCCACGCATCGTAAGCGTCCTTGTCTTCCTTACTCGATTCAGCACTCGGAGCAGGAGGACATGACGTCGTGAGAACATACTTGTGCTTTTCCACCATCAGTACAATGTCGAGGTTAATTTTCCAGTCAATGTAATTCTCACCCTCGAGTTTGTTGGAACTCAAAATCGTTTGCAATGGGTTAAAAGACAATTTACTTAAAACATTAAATAAGACAAATAATTTTAGTATGTGTTACAGTTTCGAATTATATGCATGAACAATCCTAATATGGTGATGAAAGCGATAAATAATTCATGGTATTATGAACAATAACGATTAATTACTTTTTCCAAGGGGAAACCGTAATTAATCGCCTTTTATAGTCGTGACACATCACTATTTAGTTCGAACCATCCAAGAAGTCACAACTTCTAGTTATTACTATTACCATAAACTTTGGTCATTTATTTTTAATGCAGGGCCTCGAGGGGGGATTAGTTTAAAACATAAGTCTAAGTGTGCAACCGACGTGTGAGCCTTTAATCAAGTCACTTTGGTAACGGTTCACCAAAGGGAGACCCTGCATCATCATTTCTCTTTTAGGCTTGGTTCCTACCAATTTGATTAACTTAATGCTTCCAAAGTACTCCCATTAAAGGGAGGGTCACGAAGGTGACTCTTTGTTCATCACACATTAGGTCAATTAAATTCACGTCGGGGACTGTGGGTTGCTTCAACGATAAACAACCCTCCCACTTAATTTTTGGAAAAAATAATATTTTTGGAAAACAGTTTACAATTGTTATAACTCTTTATTAATTATAAACTATATGTACGATTCATTTAATGTGATATTGGCGTTCTATCCTATATGACATGTGAGGTGATTCATTCAATGAGATTAAATAAAATAAAACATAAATTATTTAACTCATCTTATGGCCCATTTCTAATTACAACCTATATAATAAAATACAATGAAATTAAACTTCAATGTAGGACCAGCCAAGAACTCCTCGTGACGCGTCATCGGATGTCTCGGGTCAACCCGAGATGCTGCCTTCCTTATCTTCTCATCATCGGATTACAATTAAATGAAATTACAATTTAAATTGTCCTCGCAAATTGAGGCTCACAAATTTAAAATTTAATAAAATAAAAATAAACCCAGGACGATAACCGGAAAATTCCTAGGGCCATAACAATGAGGATCCATCCACAAAACACACACACAAGAATTCATAACGCATTTCAAATCATACAAAACACGCCAACACCAAACTAGTCAAACAATTTCTAAACTAGTCAACAAATTCTAATTTTTAATGCATTTTACTTGGTCTGATACCATTTATTGGAAATTATTTAATAATTTAAACAATAACATTACATAACACATCTATATGTGGTGGAATTATATAATATGATCTGTATTAAAACTCATTTTAATAAACTTACAACCTAGACATTAAAAATCATAAAAATGTCAATAAACTATTTATTATAAACATGTCAACAAATTGAACTAAACACATTCATAAATCATTAAAACAGATCCAATTAGTTTAGAACACTTATATGTGAGGTTTTAAACAACCTTCTTTGTTGCTAGCTAACGTCGGAGCGCCTCGTCAATATTCTGAAATCTGACACGCCGGATTGGAATCTGTCTCGCCGGACAGAAACGTGCCTGCGTCGCTGTGGCTTCGTTGGTGGAATTTAGCCGTGAAATTTTACAGGAATGTGGGAGAGACCGGGAGGAATAACCCTGTAAAATTTCATGAACAGAAAATCCCTGAGTCGCCTGTGGTGGCTTAGGCACGCTCGCTGTCTGCTGACCAATCCGGCGACCCAATCCGGCCAACAGGCTGAAATGAGTCTCGCTCCATTTCGCTCGATTTCTTCGCTTCTCGAGTGGATACATGCATGTACAAAGTCACTCAAACACCAATAGAAGTGTCAATGGTAATTCCCCCGGGATTTGATGAGATTAAGAGGCTGGATTTTTCAATTTAACAACAAGCGACACTCGGGATCACTCAAAACTTTCGGGAGATCAAGAAAATATTTCTTAGAACTCAGAAGAAGGGGGAGAGAGAGGTTGGCCGAATTATTGTGACTCGGGTTGGTGTTAGAGTTTTCAGAAAACCCTTTAAATAGAGAGAGAGCGGGCTTTTCTCAGGTCAAACCCAATAGTCAAACTGAAGCCCATTATTCTTTTAATTAGTTTCAAAAATTAATTCTATGACCTAATATTAATTATGGTCGAGAATAATCCTATATATTTCAAAAATATTTATTTGGATTTATTTCTATAATAATATTTAATTATTTTGGAATATCTCATTTATTTAATGACAAATCATTATTTTCATACTATTCAAAATAGTATGAAATGAGAAAATATTTATTTTCATCTTTTATTTATTGGAATCATTTAAATATGTTAATATCCATATATTAACATAATATGATTCATTAAATAAATGTAATAATAAATAACCAATTATTTATTTGATTACTTAGAAAAATATTTTCTTAGTGTAAATCGCAATTTACTTAAATGAGAAAATCAAATTGTCCTTGTTCAGTAAATCTCGTCCAAGGGTTTATCATTGAGACCTAATGGACCCACATGAACTAAACTTTAGAATAAAGATCGGACTCAAAAGTTCACAAATCTTTTCCGTCTTTTAATTCTTAATATTAGTCGATTCCACTAAGGGACTAATATTGAAACTCTCTAAGTTCATATGCGTATATTTTCTATTTGATGTGACAAAAATATTCTTCACACGATCCACGGAGTATTTTACGATATTACCCTTCATGTGTATCATTAACTCAGAGGAATGTAAAATTACCGTTTTATCCCTGAGTTATTATTTCACTAACTTCTTTGTTATTTGTGAATGAGGAAAATATAAATTGAGATGTCTTTACATGTCACATGTTTTAATCAAAGAATGTTCTTATTCGATGAATACTTGGGCAGGTTTATTCATTCACAGTCTCATAACAAAGCATAGTGTGAGACTGATGCATTGGCATTGTTTCAACATAAATTCCATATCTGTGAATTACATAACCCAACATGACAGCGTTATGATACCAACCGCCGGGTCAGATGCAACTATAATTTTAGCCATTTCCCATTGAAAAATCAAATGTCAGAAGGTGTCGCATCGATTATGCATTCACTTCAGGATTTAGGTAAGTACCAAAATACTCCTCGTATGTGACCTTGAATTTTCGAGTGTTAAAACGGTTTTATCTCGAGCTTCAGAGTATAACAGGTCTTGTTTAATATATTCTATAAGATATCAAGAATGAAACACAGAGTCACAATTGTCTATATCACAAGATAACATATCATGATCCATTCAAACAATCATTACTAATATTCGATTGCTCCATCGATCTTAAGATTGCAAACAAATGTTTAAACTAGTCATAAGGGGCTATCTTGTCAAGTCTATACTTAACACCCCTTTCGTTGATGACAATTTTAGAGCGTAATATACATATATAAGCACAAACTTAAATGAAGAATGAATATTTAATTTTATATTATGTCTCAGAAAAATCAAATACAATGTACTTTAACGTCTAATATCTCCTTTGTATTCACCAATCCCAACAGTTGCACCTCTTGGAGAGACTTGAACTTATGTTAGTTGTGTTGTTTCTTTCTGATCAAGAACTTCACCACTCCCGACGAAATTCATGTTAGTGTCTTGTATTGAGTCGTTCGAGGTCACTCAACATCGCTCTAATATATTATTGGATGAGAAAGATCAAGTATACAATTGAACAACACATGTAATCATATAAGTCAATCATCATGCCCTTTGTTCAAAGGTTTGGGTAGGAAGCGTAAAGTCTACATAATAAAGAACGTTCAGGGGCTTATTCTAGATTTGATCATCGAGCATTACATAACTAAAAGATGAGGAAGAGAAATCACCGCAGAATGGGCTTACATTATATGCCTATAAGAACCTCGAGTTATTGAACCTGCTAGCTCATCAACTACATTTCTCACAATGTCCACAAGCTCATCGATGACTTTTAGCACACACAATATTACATGCACCAAGCGCAGGATGGGCCTCCCACATCGAATAAATGAACAAAATATATTCTCGATTGTACGTCAACCTCGAGAATCATGTGCAGTTTCTCTTATATCCTCAATACTACGATTATATATTCAAACCACCGCAATGGTCACCACAGATTAAAATCTAGTGCCACCACCACAAACACAACCGCCACCACATTGAATAAATTAAGATGGATTGAACAATAAGTAAATTTGTTTTTGTATAAGTTATATTTTTAAGGTTGAATAATTTCCATTTAGTTTTGTATTTATTGAAATTTGTAAATTTAAAATTTGTTAGTTTGAGATTTGTAGGTATATTTCTCTTCTTATGATGTGAGATTGTTTGGGACTCGTTTGTTTGAAACTTATTTTTAGTTTTATACGAATCCTTATTTTGAGATTTATGTTTGTTATTATATTTCAACATGCTTTCAAATAAAATAATACTAAATAAAACATACATACAAGGATAACGTTTCATGTTTTACAAAGTAGAATTTATACCCATCTTCGAAACCATCAACCTCTTGATCACTGGATGGAAAGACGGATGGGAATGAGGAAATATATAGAGAAATTTCATTTTGTGGGCTCAAAAGTGTTAAAAATATCCACATTAGACCCCTCTTTATCAAAATATCACAAAATGAACTTTTGGGTCAAAATCGGACATAAATACCCCTAAGTTCATATTCTCTCTTTTCCGTCTCTTTCCTCTTCCTCTTCTCCTCTCTTTTCTCTTGGCCGGCTCTTCAAATTCTCTAAAAAATTTGAAAAACCAAACTCATCGTCCTAAACAATCATACCGAAGTTATCAACATCCTACAATGTTCAAGCTCGGATAACTTCCTAACCGATGGTGGAGAGGACCCGAAATCTGAAGAAACCTCCCAAAAGAGAAAATCTCAAAAAAAGGTAAGATTTCTTGTTTTTTCTTACTTAAATCTACTGCATGTAGTTTAGATAGTGTTTCGACTGTAAAATATGTTAAAACAGATTGATTTGGGAAGATTTGAGGTAGTTTAGAGATTTAAGGTTTTCCGAAAACGATTTACAATTTGAATGTCATCGTTCGGGCGATAGAATACGATGGGTTACGATAGAGTACGATGGGTGGACGATGGTCTACGATAGGCTTTAAAGTAGACAAGGTTATTGTCCGGACGATAGTGTACGATGACGTGCGATAGGTTACGATGCGGGCAATAGGCGACGATAGTGGACGATAGAATGCGATTTTTTTGAATTTTACGATACTTTTTTATGAAAAAAATTCATTTTTTTGATGTTTTTTTGTGTAGGATCACTTGAAATTCTCGGGGAGAATCACGTATGGTGGATCTCGGGTGCTAAAAGATGTGAAGCAGCGGTTCGAAAAGATGAATTTGATCGAGCAACTCCGAGGGACGGTGTTCGAGCAATTCTTCATCACCTCCGACTTGAACTTCGCTCCCGTCCTTGTCCATTCTCTGTTGGAGAGGATGGTTGAGTCAATCAAAGCCGGAGAGATCCAATTCGGCTTAGGAGGAAAGAGAGTGAGGTTCGAACGCCTCGAGTATGCCCTAATCTTGGGGCTAGACTACAGAGATGGTCCGACAAAAGAGAAGAAGGACGCACGCTCTTCCCGCAGACTCATTGACGAGTATCTGAATGAGTCAGCCAACATCAAATTTAGCATACTCGTCAACAATTGGACGGTGTGAAAAGCTCCGGATGACGTCTACAAACTCGGTTTGTGTGTCTTTGTTCTCGGTTATTTGTTCGGACAACCGAGAAACAAAACCATACATCTGAAGTGGCAACCGATCTTCCAGTGGGTCGAAGATCTCCCCTTTTTCTACAGCCTACCATGGGGGAACATGAGATGGGGGGAGACGTTTCTATCCCTCTCAGTGGATTTGAAGCGTCACCGGAAGAGCCTCGACGACAAGCTAAAGAAGAAGCCCGACGTCGTCCAAAAAGAGGCGAAGTACACACTGACTCGCAATCTTCATGCCTTTCAGTATTGGGCATATGAGGCTATCCCAGAGATTGGGCACGCCTTCGAAAACAGAGTTGGAAATCAAATGCCGAGAATGCCTTCGTGGTCAGGAACCATCGTCGTTCTTAGCAAGGACGTTGAGAAGATCCTGAAAAAAAATTGGTAAATTTTATCGTTATAATGTTCTTTTACGATTAAATATTAACATTGTTATTATGTTTGCAGTTAAGCGTCCTTCAAATCCTGCGACCGCGGTCGGGTGAAAAGGGTTTCTTTCAGACCCTTGAAGAGCAGACCTGAAAATGTCTATATCCGATAGACATCGAAGGAGAGGATGCGGAAGAGTCGAAGAACATCGACAAAGAAATTAACATTGTTTGTTCTGATGATGACGAGGATCACATCTCTGATACTTCTCGGGAAGCTCGTCCGACGAAAGAATCTCAAGCTCGTCCTCGTCATCAAGCTACCCCGCCTCCTCCTCAATCTCTGCCTCGTCCTGCAGGTCGTCCCGAGGATGAACCTATTGTCATCACGGCTTCCATGTGGGCAGACCTTCACCAAGGAATCGGGTTCACCCTCTAGAACATCGCCCTATAGGGCGCGGCGTGAACGCACTTAACAGGCAATATGAGCGCGTTCAAGATCGAATTGAGCGTATACGCCATGATCAGGTAATAAGGTCGTTTATTTCGTTTAGTAGTTGATTTCATATGCTTAACTAACACTTTTTGCAGATTCGTCAATGGGAGCGTCTGAACCACGTATTCTGAGACATTACAGAGATGCCTGGTGGACCTATTCCTACCACGCAAGCCCGTGGTCCAGATACGCAGAAGCAGCAGAATGCCAAGGCTTCTCAACATCCTCCTCCTCCAGCACTTTCTAGTAGGTCTCCTTCGCCGTTTACGCCTGTGAGCAGTCAGAGTACATCACCGGAGATCCCGGATAAGCAAGCCGGCCTATTCACAAGGTATATGAAGACTCGTGCAGAGGAGAAGGCTCCTGCAAAAGAGAAGACTCCTGCAGAAGAGAAGGCTCTTGCACATGAGAAGGCTCCTTCTCCTGCAGAGGAGGAAACTTCTACAGAGGAGAAGGCTCCTGCAAAGGAGAAGGCGACGGCAGAGAAGAAGGAGAAGCGTCAAGAAGAGAAAATGAAAGCTCCTGCAAAGGAGAAACCGTCTAAGCGCAAGAGGGGCGATCCACTCACGTCTCCAACTCACCCACCCCCCAGCGGTCGAAGAGGTGGGATCACTTCACCGATCTGACGAAGCCGAAGTACACTCGAGCATCTTCTTCTTTCAATCCACTGAAGGAGCCTACTCAAAAGGAATACGCAGATTTTATGATGTGGGTTAAGACGGGGAAGTATATTGGTCGTTACAAGGATAATGTTCGACTACCCACGTGTACCGCATCACCGTAGTTCTTCTCCTCGATCACTGACGCAGGGGCTTGGATGACTGATGAGGTATGATTATTTTATTTAGTAACTTTCAAATTATATATATATTCATTATTTGTTTTGTATTGCAGCATATCGACGTGATCGTTCATATTCTCATGAATCGACAACGTAATCTCAGTGGTCATCGCCAAGATGTCTGCATTATAGACAACGTATGGGTTCAAAACGTGTTCGGGAGGTATAAGCAAGAACGGATGAACCTCGAGAATGCGAAAGAATTGGGGACGGAGCCCGAAAGAGTCGAGTGGGATCAGAGATCTGTCATTGTGCCGATGACGGGATTCATAGACAAAAGGATCAAACCGTGGAGAGAGGCTAAGGAGATTCTCTTTGTCGTCAAATTCAGGAATGTGCACTGGTTCACATTCCAAGTAGACTTGACGGAGTGGACGATAACGGTTCTTGACTGTCAGAAGAACCTTGCGGAAGGGGAGCAACATGAGACATACTTTACGACGTTCATGCAGGTATAAATCCTATCTTAAAATAACGATATGTTAAATTCTAGTAGAAATTTCTTAACTTAACAATTTGTATAGGATTAGAGTCTCGCATTTCCACGGGTGATGATGTTGAGCGGAATGTTTGACGACCACCCAAAGATGTATCAACCTCTCTCATCCGACCGACCGGTGCTTCATGATGTCACTTGACTCGTTAACCACGATGTTCCTCAATGTCGTCTACGGTAAATGTTAAGATTTAATTATAGTGAAATATGTTATATGTTGACACGTTTTTCATCTATGTATTGCAGCGGTGATTGTGGAATGTTCGCCATCAAATATATCGAGCATCTTCTAGTTGGAGCTCCATTCGACACACTCATAACGGAGAACATGAAGATATTCCGGCATAAATGGGCCGTTGACTAATTTTGGGTCGAGTTGCACGATGAATGTACTAACATTTTGTTATTTATTACAATTTGTTAGTATAATAACATTTCTCTTTGTTTATTTATATTGAACTTGTCAAAAAACCACTAGTTGATCTTGTCAAGAAAATAAAAACATCGAATTAAACTTGCTCAAATATCGTCAACAATACATAAACATAACAAATAAAAATAACATTGAAAGTAAGCTTCTAAATAAATTTGTCACACTCTATTCTCGCCACGTGCACGTCTTTCTATTGTGACCTAGGCCACCTTATTTCCCGCATTTTCGCTTTACAACAATTTGTTCACCTTGAAATGGATATCGGTTTACCCTTCGCCTTCCTTGCTTACTTTTTCTTAGACGACCGGCCTGTTTCTTCTCGACTGGAACCAATACTTTCATGTTCTTAATTTCTTCTGGAACGTCTCATTGTTCTTCACTCCCAACTAGATAGATGACGTCTTTATACATTTCGATCCACGTTTTCTTCACGTAAAAAGGACTACACAAAGAGTAAACGTCCACCGAACGATGTTGAGCTGATGCAATAGAATGTTCGCAAGGGATACCTAAGAGTTGAGGAATTTCACAAGTGCAAGTATTTGCTTGCCATTCTACGTCGTATTCACCACCGCCGTCTTTAATGTGACATTCGTACAAACCAAGCCCATACACGTGCACGAATTGTGCTTTGTTGTTCATATTCTCAAAGTCAGCTTGCCACCTCGGTGTAAGTTCCGTGTTTAACTTGTTCGCAATGTTCTCTCATTTGAAGAACCAATTCTGTAACGTGAATCTTATGTACTCAAGGAGCGTTATTATCAGAAAAGACCTTGCATGCCTGGTTTTAGCGTTAAAACTTTCGGCGTTGTTACTCGTCATAATATCATACATGTAAAACATAACAATTAACACTTAAGGTCATGAATATTATATTAAAAGTTAATGAATTTCACCTTTTTTCAGGAAAGAACGGTCTTGCCCATCGATCGAACCCGATATCTTCAAGATATTTCGCCATCTAGACATCTTTTCGCCTCAGTTGCCTGAAATGAGCTTGGAAGGAAGTCTTATAGAAACAATAAGCCGCTTCATACAATTCACCGTGATACTGATCTATCTTAAACTTGTGTTGGACATTAAATTGCATATGATGGTAGCAGTAACCATGCGGTCTTCCTGGAAAAGCAACATCGACACCATGGCTGATACTAACATGTCGATCGGATATGAATGCCAAATCAGGTACGTCGTCACCAATAACTTTTTTCAACTTCAACAAAAACCACGTCCATGATTCATGACACTCACTGTCAACAATCCTAAAAGCGATTGGATACGAGTGTGAATTAGCATCCAATGCAATAGCGACAAGCAATTGTCCCCCGTATTTAGGCTTCAAAAATGATCCTAATCCTTTTAGACACGCTCCAATGTCAAAAAAAGCATACTTGAATTTGTAACCGTCTCTCACAAAGTCAGTAACCGTGCCGGGGTTTTTTTGCTTTAACATGTACAACCACGAAGGTAATTTCTGATACGACTGTTCAGGTGTACCACGAACGAGTCCAGTAGCTACTTCCTTTGACCTCCACGCCTTCAAATAAGATATGTCCAAACCCCATCTTGTCTTCACTTCTTCCCTAATGTTGTGCGCTGAATAATCGGCCATTGAGTTGATCGAATGTTTGTCTTTAAACACGTGTCCCATAACCCAAGGGGCAAGTCCTCGTTGACCTTCAGGTCAGATTACGTGCGAGCAAGACTGAGCTTTTTCGAAAACCACAATCTCCCACATTCCTGACCACTGTACGACACTTCGGAGTTTCCACGTACAAGTCTTATCTTTGCAAAGAACGTACCACCTTTTTGTCGAAGATGGTTTAACTCGAAACTCGAAATTATTTCTCATGGTGAACAAGTGCACGCGTGTCTTCATTTCCGATTTGTTCTCAAACTGTTTTCCAAGGTACAAGTCTTCTGAGCAACCTATTATATTAAACGATAAAAGGTTAAGTTCATGACACAAACAAAGTTAGAATCTTTAACCATATAAACAGTTAAGATATATTACCTGTAGATGATTGACTTGGTTTTTCACGATATTCTATCTCTTTAACTACTTGTTCTTGCGCGAATTCAGGATCTTTCCAAGTATAAGTTCCAGAAGATCCTTTACAAGGATGAACTTCAGGATGGTAGTTGCCTGAAGGAACTTCGAAGTTCTCAACAAACTCAGCATACTCTTCATCATTTGCAAATTTAAACTCTTCGAATTCTTCAGCGTTTTCAACATCATCATTGTCGCCCTGATCTTCGCTTCCTTCAAAATCTTCCAAATCGACGTCAAATGGACATCTATCACGTCTATGCGTTTCATCTTCGTCGTATGCAAATCTTTCATCGTTTGGTTTCGGATTACTTTGTGAGACTTCAATTGCGAGAGGATGATATTTTCTTCTGCTCTCAATGCGCTGGACCTTCAACACTTGTTTTCCTTTTCGCTTCGGATCCACATTGTTAACAGTCGGTGACATGATTATTTTCGGTTCCAAGCTCACGAAAATAGGAAATTTAGTCCAAATTTTCGTGTTTCATATAATATGCGACATCATCATCGATTTCCAAGATTGCAGGCGCCAACACAACGGCACCTAAAGTGTACGGGACCCTAACTTTTAAGTCATACGTCATCCTATCGATCTTGGAAATATCGTAAATCATATCGACCAACTGATGATATGTCGTTTCTTTTGTAGCCTCCACCGTATACGTACGAGCTTTACTAAAATCGCACATGTCGCTCAATCTCACCCACTTTCCACCAACACTAACGAAAACTGAAAAACATAACCCATAATTGTCAGCAACTATTCAAAGTTGTCAAAAAACTATTCAAACTTATCAAAACCTTACAAATTTATAATAACTTCTCAAAAACTAAACAAACTTGTCTAAAACTAGTCAAACATCTAACAAAAACAACAGATGTTATCATAAAACCATCTAAAGTTGTCCAAAAATCATCTTCACTAGTAAAAAAATCAAATTTTTGAAATTCCATCGTATTGCATCGTCTTCAATCGTACTCCATCGTCCTTCATCGTCCACCATCGTAACTCATCGTATGGTGGACGATAACGTGCGACGGAGTACGATGGAGGACGATGAAGGACGATGGAATACGATGGAATGCATCCAGCCTATCGTAAACTTTTCCGCAGATTTTTTGACAAACTTTTTCTTTTTCGACCCGAAAACGATTCTACCACCAAATTCGACAACAAAAATGATTTAAATACATTGAGTGAAGTAACATACCAATTATGACGATGGCATTTAGTGATTCTAACGGATTTGGAGAGGTTTTTAGTTAATTCGAAGTTCAAAATGGGATTAATATGAGACATTAACCCTATATATGAGTTGAATGGTATTTTAGTCCGATTTTGGGCCTAAAGTCCAATTTTAGATATTTTGAACAAGATGGGTCTTATCTGGATATTTTTAATGATTTTAGGTCTACAAAATGAAATTTCTCAATATATATGCCTTCATGTTTTTCTTCGTCAATGATTCTTGCTTTTGTATGAACCAATAACAATACATTTGGATTAACTATATATGTTATAAATAACACCTTACTTGGCCTGATGCCGAAATAAATGAATTATCGTCCAAGCTGATCTATCTAAAGTAGGAACTCTTTAATTCTCATCATTAACATGCTTTTTTTCAACCATCAAATAATGCGATCGCAATCCATAATATCAAGCTGCCAAATGTCTTAAGTGCAGGGCAAATTTTTTCACAAAATGACGTCGTTTTTTACGACAAAATCGCGTTAAATTGAAGAAGCCGAAGTTTTTGTATCAGTTATGCGTTTCTCCATGTATTGACGCCGAAATGACGACGTTTTGACGAAGAAAAAACGATACTCATGTGTTGAATTGTGTTGTTTAACTTATGCTACAAAAGGCTCAAAAAATCGCAATTATTCCGTTATTTCTCTCGAAGCAACCATAATTTTTACGTTTGAGGAAGTTTTCGAGGACATACGCAATAATGACGTGATTTCGTTCATGTCCAGGTATTTTCGACACCTCCAATGTAAAATCAACATTTTCACCGAGCTGACCGTAGTTTTTCCGTCGTTAACATGTTTGTTCGGCTGAATTATAACTGTCTGAGAGAATTTTGTAGATCTGCATGCATGTTTTATAAATTTTTTTAGAAAAAGTTAGTTAAACAAAAGGTGTTTGTAATGAAGATCCGGATAAAATTTATTTTTTAATTGTTTTTGTAATTCCGATTTTGTGTAATCTATGTAAAGTTGCTTGAAAACGTTTAAGTTTAGTAGATTTGTGTGAATAACAACAAAGGGAGGTAGCGTGACGCGAATGAAACTCCACTTGAGCGGAAATGATCCGAAAAAAAATGTGAAAAATTGCAATTAGGATCGTCCAAAAGTGAGGGATGAAATGCATGCACTATTACAGGAAACGGAAATGAAGAAGAAAAGCAAGCTAGCCATGGAGGACAATATATGGAGAGAGATGGGTGCTACCCTCGGTCCAGTTCACGAAGAAGGAGATTATGAGGTCGATATGGAACATGAGTTGTCCAAGACAATGAAGAGAAGTCTACAAGAAGCGGCCGCAGAGACTTGGAGATTCGGCCCTGGTTGTAGTTTGGCTGCTCAACGAGACCTCGGGAGTGGGAGATCCGGTACACTTTCACCATCTCTTTATTAGTCAAAGAGCGCACTTCAACCAGAAATAAGTGCCGAGACGAAGTCTTCAGTGAAGAAGCATCTTGGAAATATTATAAGGCGCTTCTTTATACACGAGGGTGTTGGTAGAGATACCCACAAGAAGATTGTTTATTTACATATTGATAAAATATATAAATATTTTTCATAAAGTCCTATTGTAATTTGCTGATTAAATTAATAAAAGTTGACACATTCTTTAATTCCCCTTTTAGTTTGATTGAAAATTTATGATATTCAATAATCTTATAGTCCTTAATCAAACCTATTAATGTATGAAGGGATAAATATAGATTTGCGTAAACAAACTCTTCATGGTTTGATTAAACCGATATATTCATAATCTAAAGTTCAACGGACCATTGATCCCAGTATGATTGTTGGAAGAATCTATAATTTCTGGTTACAAGGCATAGATAGTTAGGAATTCTATAGTTCTTCCAGTGTATCTTTCGAAGATACTGAATTGACCAGTGCACCTTTAGAGACAATGGAAGAACAAACCATTTAACATCTTCTGTCTCAAGATCACTATGTATGAATTGCATCGTGCTTACTTAAGTCTTAAAATTCTACAATGGATACTTTAAAAAATTTCTTAAAAGAAATAAGGAAGCATCTAGATGACCCTTCCCTAGCTATAGAATTCGGCCAAGACACATCAAAGGAGGAGAGAAGTATTTCCCTTTAATTATAAGGATAATTATCCAAAAGGAAAAGGGGAAATGATTTTCCTTGAGAATGAAACAAATGTGCTAAATGAGGAAACTAATTTCCTCAATAATGCACAAAAGTTGGCCGGCCATGTACTAGAGGAAGAGAAGAGAAAATCAACTATGATGTTATGAATGCATAATAGAAAAGGGTAATTACACTTTCTTGATTTTCCTTCTCCTATAAATAGAGTCTCGCATAGAGATGTGAAAAGAAGCATTCTTGGTCTTCCTCTTTCTATTCTAGCTGACAACTCTCTCTCTCTCTCTCTCTCTCTCTCTCTCTCTCTCTCTCTATAAATTCCTTTTTATTTTAGCACCTAAGTCCTTATTAGACTTGAGTTTAATTAGCTCTCTAGCTCATAAACTTGTTCTTGACCTATTGTGTTTAATTGTGTCAACAAACAAATCCTTCAAATCTCTATAGACTATTGTAATAGAAACTTTAAGTTTCTCCAGTTCTACACAAGACATGAATAAACCTTTCTCAAGACGCTTCAAATTAAAGGTTCAAGAAAGATTAGTTTTCAACCACTTTAAATAATGTTTTTAATTTATGACATATTCATGTACTTTTCCTAGGTTAGTAAAATTGTTTAATTGTACATAAATTTTATATTATGATAATTTTTCTTAACCCTAGACCTTCTAACAATTACCTTTTCGGCCCCTTTGGGTTTGTCTACAGAGCCCCCTTCTTTTGGTTCTCCATGTTTTCGATTTTTACTTACAGATTTGTCGGGTCCTCTTTTTTTTTTTGTCATACTAAAGCAAGTTAATCTCGTGTTAGTGTTCCGAATATTTCAACCTATAATAGAAATGTAATTTAAACTACACAAGACAAAAATGAAGAACAAAACAGACTAACCAACAAATTAACCAACACTCATATAATTTTTAAACGAAAAATAAAATCGATTTACTATGAGTTTGTTTCAAGCATTTACCAAACATAACAAAACCCTAATCTTTTATAATCGAGAAGATGAAAGACCTGTGGATAAGTGTTTCATGCAATCATTATGAAAGAAAACATTGAAAATTTGTTCGAAAATGTTTTCTGTGGTTTAAATATTATTTCAAAAACTTTGTAAATTTTTCGAAAACATTGTAAACAACCATAATACTCTATTAAAATCGCACGCATTTACAAAAAAAATAAAAACACTAGACAAACCAGATGAATATGAAAGAATAACAAGACGGAAGAAAACGACGGTAAATTTGTACAAAATGTTACTAGTATTTTTGCTTTACCGGTTGTTGTTTAACCATGGAAAATCATTTACAGAAACGTTTATACTTTGATAACTTCTAAAAATCATCTACAAAAAATCTTCATACCTGTAAATAGTTTCTTCGATTTGATCTTCAAAATTTCTTATCGCCGGGCGTCAAATATCTCCTTCAAGTTATTGTGAAATATTAGAACCGATCTAGTGTGGAAGTGGTTTTTTAGAGAAGCTTTTCGTCTCTCAAAGGTTGCATGCAACTGATTCTCTCCCCTAATTCGAATCTAATAATGACGCCGAAAATTTTGTGCGATTTTTTTGCTTCAATTAACTGCTTCTTTTTGAATTTGCATTTATTATCATTTACATTAATTGTGCCCAATATATTTATTCGGATTTTAGAGGAAATAAAAATTGAGCGGAAAATGAAAATTGGGGCATATTCGGTACAAATTTTCAGCGAATTTGAAAAGTGAACATTTACTAAAATTTCAACAAACCATGGACGAAACAAATTTAGAAACTTCAATATGGCTATTAGAAATTGCAATGTATCTAGATTTTTCATCATTGGTAAAATTTATATAAATTTTTTGTATTCGACCCTTCTCTCTCAATAATTTATTTTGACTTGCTATCTAATCTTTTCATCTTTCTAAATTGTATATCCGACTCAAGTCATCATTGGATTCAAGATTTTTGTTATCAATCCATTTTCAGTTTATTGCGTATTATCTTCAATTGGGTCACTATTAGCGTCTGGTAACTCTTCAATTTCTTTTCATTTCATTTTTTACTTGAATTTTATTTATACGTTTTATTGCATCAAACAAAAATTTTAATTGCTCCTTTTTTTATTTAAAAACTTTTCTAAATTCTTTTTAAATATTTTCATGTCCGGATGGACACTTTCTATTAGATATTTTTTAATACGTTGTAAAATACGCATTACATACAAGAAATATTAATAAAATAAAAACAACAATTATTACACGAACAAAAATAATATGAGCTAAAAACGAGAGATAAAAATCTGGAATAAAGAAGATATAATGCCTTCTTGTAAATCAAGAGGCGGTCAAACGTTCCAAAATACATTCAAATTATAGGAGATAACTTGTTTGGCAAGGTTACGAGCTACAAGATTATCAATACGAAAAATAAAAACAAACTCAAACCTATTAAATCCAGAATGTATAATAACAATATCCCATGAAATGAGGCTTACGTTGGTGTTTGCCGGACATGTATATATATGTTTATTAAAACGCATATATACGTTTTATTCAATTTTTTTCTTTCTTGCATAAACTTGGTTACTTTGTTGCCGTTTTGTAATTTTCATATTTCTTTGTTAACCAGCCTTTTTACAGTTACCAGCCGTGCAACGTGCAGAAGACTAATCATCACTCTTAATCGATTAGCGAATAATGTAGACAATTGTCAGTGCATCTCTCTCAAACTCTGTAAACAATTAGAGAAGAATTAAGAAGCTATGTTTCTAATTGTTAGTTCAAAGCTGTACAGTGGTCTCTTTATAACGGAGTGAAGAGTAATCACAACTTTAGTTAATCATGTGTAGTCAATCCATTTATATATACGAATTATATTGAGCGACAGCCTTTGTAAGCATGATATTATCAACGGCCACACATATTAAATATTAATTAAGATGTGATTTTAGCGAAGACGTGTTACAGTTGTCTACTTACGCTTCCCAAATAGGTGCATTTATTGTATTATATACTCAAGTTCGGGTAGAATGAATAGTGTCTACTCAAATTTGGGATCAAACTATTCATCACCCAAATTTAATGATAAACTATTTTTAATTATAAATTCACCCACAAAAATATTAATATGTAATTTAGACCAAAATTTATAAAAAAAAATACATGTAATGAATGAGAAAAGAGAATAAATAATATGACATCAATAATAATACATAATATTGATTAACACAATATAACTAAATTAAATACATATCAATTATACTAATAGTTACACAAATATAATAGATAAAAATTAAAATTACAACGTATACCATATAACTAGAAAAAATATATATAAGAGAATGCATAATTTATAATGTATATGTAATATTTATTTAATATTTTATATAATATTTTTGTAACTAATGGAAACGAGTAACGAGTATCAATATTTGTAGTGTTTACGTAATATTTTTTTTATTTATTAATGTTATTCAAAATAATATTTATTTTTAGTAGTTAAATTTGTATATTTTAATATACATAATATTTAATATAAATATAAGTTAATTTAATATTGTTGATATATAAAAATAAATAAATGTTTAATAAGATTAATATTCACATAACATGTTAATAGAGGGGTTAATATGAAATTAATATTGAAAAGTATAAAATGAGAATATTATTTTTAGGGGTAGGATTTGGTGTTGTGGGTTGGAGTCAAAATACACTAGATGTACCAAATTTGGTCAAAAGTTAACTCAAATTTGAGTTTTGGGTTGGAGATGGTCTTAATCTCAACATGTTAGTTACCAATATATGATGAATAAGTGATCAAACTGTTCATCCGTAGAGCATCTTTAAGGCTAACAACTAAAATTGCTTTCTTCCTTATCTTAAAATGTCAATTCATTTTTATTTTTATTTATTATTTAGTTGTCATGTAATGATTATGACATTAGAGTAAATTTTATCAGCGATGCTTTTCATTTTGCATTTGAAAAAATTATTATAATATTACATCCATCAGTAATTTTGTTTTACTAGTACCAAATTCAATGATGATTAACTTCTATCACTATCAAATTAATTTAATAAAATTATTTATTATAATATGTAAAACAACAATGATAGCTTGCATTGAAAATGATCTCAGGAAATAATGCTCTCTCTCTCAAACTGTTCGTGTTTAGGAGATAATGCTCTCTCTTTTGCTCTTGTGTATTTGAAATTCCTTTTGCTTTTATTTTTGTTTAGGAAATGTTGGCGGCACCACATAAAAATAACATAAAAACCCTCACTTAAGTGGCCGAAGAATACCGTGGTTACAAAAGCGACCTTTTATCATTAAGAATATCTCTAAGTGCACATGGAGGGACACAACCCGTCCAACGCGCCTCGGAATTAGAATGAAGTGCAAAACGGCCTAGAGAATGAGCTACACTATTACAAGAACGAGGTATAAATTCAACCACACATTTAATGAATAACGATATTCTAACCTTTATATCGTGGAGATCGTACCCAATTCCGTCGGGGGCATGTTCCCATCCAAAATGGTTCGAACTACGCCAAAGAAATCGGATTGGATCACTATCCGGCTCCACCCGAGCTCCCCGGCGAAGTGCAGTATCCGAAGGATCGCTGCCGCCTCCGCTAATGGAGGTGAGAAGCCCCTCGACTTTGCCGAGATCTTCGCGGCTAAGACCGTCTCGAGATGATTGTGGGCCACGCATCCAGTGCCAAAGCGATGACCCCGGGTATCCACCGCCGCGTCGACGCTCACCGCGACCATCCCCACTCTCGGTGGTGGCCAAGAATTAACGGTCCGCCCTTTATCACGCACCTTGGTTTCCGAGTTCGCCAACCTATAATCTTCAATGAATCGTCCGGTCCACTCCACGAGCTCTTCGGCCTACCACAACCATTTGCCCAAAGCCATGTTGTTCCTATGGTTCCTCACTTCCAACACCAAGGATATGAAGAATTTAAAGTTACTAACCTCTAGGTGCTCCTTTGCTTTGGTGAAGATTGAGGTAGCCTCCTCATCACGGATTTTCCCCACCATCCCATCAAATCCCGCGGCCTTCTACACCTTATGAGACCAGCGGCATCCCCAAATGGCGTGAGTTACCGTTTCGGGTCAGATACGCCACACGGGGCAGCAATTATCCTCCACGACTTTCCGGCTCATGAGTTTTGTTTTCACCAGAATCCACCCCTTCCACACCCGCCACACCAAAAGCTTCACCTTCAAGGGGTGGCGAGCTTCCAAACGAAATTCCACCACTCGGCGGTTGCCGAAAGATTAGATGGGCCGGCCTTCAATTCTTTCGCCATAGCCACTTATGATTTCACAATGATTTTCTTCACAATGATTTCCTTGCTCCAAACAAGACTTCTCCACATCGATGACCCGTTCGACTTGCACCTTACTCCCAACAAGTTCCCGGTCGGGAAGTAACTCTCCCGGTATACCTTACCTACCAAGCTCTCGGGCCGGCGGAGTAACCGCCACACATTTTTGGCTATGAGCGCTTGGTTCGCCTTTTCTAGGTCTCGAAACTCGCGTCCTCCCTCCGATTTATGAGTGGCCAAGACCTCCCATTTGCACCAATTTATTTTCTTCTCATCATGGTTACCCCACCAAAACTTGGCCATGGCACTATGCATATCATCGATAAGGCCTTTGGGTAGTCAGAAGACACTCGAGACATACGAAGGGATGGCTTGGAGGACCGATTTGATAAGAATCTCTCTCCCGGACTGCGAGAACCTAAGGCCCCTCCACGACTTTATCCTTTCCAATACTTTGTCACGCACAAAGGCAAAAAGCTCCTTTCTTCTTTTGTCGGAGACCTTCGGGAGTCCGAGGTAGCGCCGGTGGCACTCGGTTATCGAGACGTTGAAGAATGCGGCGATGGTGTCCTTGGCTTCTTCCGTGACTCCGCAACCAAAGCACACATCGGATTTGGCAAGGTTGACGAGCTGCACCGACGCCGCCGAGTATTTCTCGAGACATCAAACCACCGAAACAGCCTCATCTTTGCAAGCCCGAAAAAAGATGAGGCTATCATCCGCAAATAGCAAGTGCGAAACCCAAAACGGACTCCGGTAATATCCCCACGGCATTCCCCCTCTCTCAAAAGACCCGAGAGCCCTTCCGCGCATAGGAGAAAGAGGAGCGGGGATAAAGGATCCCCTTGTCGCAACCCCCGTTTTGGTATGATCCGACCTTGAAAAAGATACCGACGCCACACACCTCATAATCTTCTTCACCCAAATCGCATCCCAACTTCCTCATGGTTGCTTCGAGATAGGGTCATTCCACCCGGTCATACGCTTTGGCCACGTCAATCTTGAGGGTTGCAAAGTTCCCGTTGCCAAACCACCCCCTCTTCATCGTGTGCATCCCTTCAAAGCAAACATTACGTCGTCGAAAATCTACCAGCCCCCAACGAAGGCCCCTTGATTTTCCGAGATGACTTTCTCCATGAGTCCCTACGGAGCATAATACACCGAGATATTATTTTGTAAACGACGTTACAAAGGCTAATGGGACGAAACTCACTAACCTTCACCGGCTGTTAACTTTCGGGATGAGCGTGATGATGGTGTCGTTGATCGCATCTACGGGCAAGTCGTCATTGAGGATCCCAAGGCAAGTCGACGTAACGAGACAACCCACTGTACCCCAATGGTGTTGGAAGAAGAGAGCCGGAAACCCATCCCGTCCCGGGGCTTTTAGAGGATTCGTAGAGAAGAGTGCCCCTTTGACCTCCTTCTCTTCAAACGGCTGGAGGAGCTCCGTGTTCATCTCGAGAGATACCCTCGGTTCAACCCCTTCAAGCGCCGCTTCAATGGCCTCGACGCTCGGGTTCGTGGATTCAAAAATATCCTCAAAATACTTCGACACCACCTCCTCCACCCCTCGGTCGCCTTCTTTCCATTCCCCCATCTCATTAAAGAGGCCTTTGATGTGGTTTCTCTTCCTTCTAGTCGACGCCTTTCGATGAAAGAGCGTTATGTTTTTATCCCCACATTTCATCCATCCCAAACGGCTCATTTGCCTCCAAAACTTCTCTTCCTTCTCGAGGAGTGCATCGAGCTGTTTTTGTTCTCGTACCAAACAGCCCCGTTGTTGCCCAGTGTCGTTACCCAATTCCTTTTGCTTCTATAAAAGCCACAAAATTCCATATTGTTACTCAACAATAAGTATAATTTCAGTAGCTCGTTTTAATCACATATTTCTAGTAAAATATAATTTGCCAAGTCTGTAGTAAATTAATTTACTCCTAGTTCATTTATTGCAAATTTTGTGATGCATATTTTTTTAAAAATTCAACTGTAATCCATTAAAAATTTTAATAAATTATTGAGTGTTGAAGTCGGATTCAATCTTTAACAATCATGAAACAAAATGATAAATAGTTTTATATGATTTTATATTAATGGATTCAATAAAACCTCGTAAACATATTAGACAGGGAGGGAAATGCAAAGAAATGACAAAGTGTGAACTCATTTATATTGAAAAATGAATTACAGGATGATTTCGACAATAGATAGAGGATTAGAAATGATAATAAATGAACTACACGATGTTCTATATGCAACATTTAAACAACATCTAACTAAATGACTTTATTAAGACACGTATTGTCGAAGTTGGTGAAGTCGTCGCCACGTCCCATTCCTCGGACTTGCGACTTCGTCATTGATGAGTCGTCTTCTTCATGAACCGAGCTTGAATGATTTTATTGGATAATTTTGTCGAAAGTGGTTTGAGATATTGAGATTTAATTGGGACAACCATCCTCCTTGACAGAGTTTGGTACCATAACCGATGAAATAAAGGTGGTGTGCTCGAACTTTCGTCTGTTAGCTTTGACTTCCTCCTTCGTGGGTGTAATTCGTTGGCGCACAACCTACCCCGGTATGCTACTAAAATTGGGGTGGATGTCAAGTGATTAGGCTATGTTCCTCCTTGTGCTTTGTCGGAAGTTTTAAAAGATCAAAAATCTTGCGTGTAACCACGGTTAAACGTGGCCATACCGGAAGTCCCGGTACCTCCCGGTACCGTCCCGTGGGATTCCCGGTATTTACCGGAACGGGAGTCCCGGTCCCGGTTTTTAACCGGGACGGGAGGTAACGGGAGGCCGGGACTCCCGGTCCCGGTTGGGAGAAAAAAAAAATTTAAAAATAAATTGTAATGTTTTAAGAGGATTAAAAGTGAAAAAAAGAAGGAGGTAATTGTAATGTTTTAAATTAAATAGAGTGAACTAAAAATATTTTGTATAAGTAAAACAAGTAAACAAAATGTATGTAGACTCAAGTTTAAATTAATGGGTCTCTTAAAAAATCTTACCGTCCCCTAAAAAGTTGCGACGATAAGGAAAAAGAGTACCCTTTGCATCGATTATAAGTAAATAAAGTCCCGAACAAGGGTCGGGAATCCCTATATGATAAAAATATAAATGTCTAACCATTGAGGTTTATGTTAGAAAAGTTAATATCAAAATCGTCTACAATATCAAAGTTCAGATACGTTTCTCAGGATGTGAGTGTGTGTCGACTGCGCTTGGCTGACTGGACCCGGCCTCTTGCTGTTGAGGAGATGGACTGTACGCAGGAGCGTTGACAAACACATTCTGAAATTGATGTTTTCGGGGTTGATGCATCTGTGACTGACTCTCCTGCTGCGCTCGGTGATGTGGTAGGAGTTTGGCTTCGTACGATTCGGGGAAAATCAAGTGCATAGTAATCTTGATCAACAAAAAAACGTCTAAGGTACTTAAGAAATTTTTTCAAACCAATTACTCTACATCGGGGATCTAGAATGATTCATAAACCGTAAAGCAAAGGAACCTTCCCAGCCCCACAATATTTTAAATTTTTTGATTCCATTGCCTTAATACAATCTTGAAAAATAGTTTCATCTCTATACTTGTCTAAATGTAGTGCAATTGCTGTAATAGTATGAAACCAAGAAAAGAGATTGGAGTGTAAACGGCGGAAAGACAACAAGTTTCTTTATAAAAGATGTCTAGAAAAGAAACAAAGGACTCAACCATCTTAATATCATAATCAGAAATAGTATCTTTGCCATGTTCATGGTTAGTATAAGCTACAATAACATCTACGTAACATACAGATAAAAAGTTTGTTAACATTAAAAAAGTTGAGTTCCATCTAATTTTGTTATCTAAATGCCATGTTCGTTCTTGTAGACCATTGTGCCTAAGACGTCTCTTAAGTTCGTCTACTCTACTTGTTGAGCTGTTAATCCAACTTATGTAGTTCCTAATTTTATTTATAGAAGGGTCATAACTAGCGGCCCCTGCTTGAACAATAAGGTTGATTATATGAGTTGCACATCGTTGATGTAAAAGAGAGTCGTTACTTTGGAGTTTTTCTTTTAAGTCTCTTATCATTGCATTGTTACTTGTTGCGTTATCTAACCTTACTGATATAATTCTACGTGTTAAACCCCATTCTTCTAATACACTAAGCATGATATCTAAAATGTTTTCACTTGAATGAGATCCTTCTATCCTCCTAAATGCGCTATTATATGTTTGTTCAAATTCCACTCATCATTTATGTTATGAACAACAACACTCATATAATCCGTTTTAGCTTGACCAGTCCATATATCAGAAGTTAAAGTTACACTATATCTACCGTTTGATATTGTTGTTTTTAGTGTTTCCTTTTCTTCCAAAAACCATTTTAGTAGATCTGCTCTTAACGATTTTCTAGAAATTACTTGAACACCAGGAACTAAATAACTAACAAAGTTAACAAAACCTTGTGATTCTATATGCATAAAATATTGATCCGTAGCAAAAATATTCTACAAATTGTTTACGTAATTGATTATGCTCAACATGACTTACCTGAGTCGAAAACATTGCAGCTCCATCGCCCTTGCAGTATTTGTTGTGACTCCATAAAAGCGACGTCCCAACTCTGTCGTTGTGAGCACTAAAGATCTTTTCACAGCGGTTACATTTACCTGATTTCTCGCCGTTGTGAATAATTTTCTCGTAAAAACTCCACACGGTTGACCTAGGTGGCCTTCCGGTGGTTTGAGTTTGTTGTCGTTGTCATTGTTGTCGTCGTTGTTGCGTCTCTTCTTGTTGTTGTTGTTGTCGGGGACGGGGCACACTAACAGGAGGTGACCTCTGAGTACGGCTACCATGTGCAGGAGGAGGTATATCTTCTTCTTCATCGTCGTTAGGATCCTGCGTTTCATCGTCATCGACTTCAAGTCCTTCGTTTGGATTTTGGGAATCTTGAATTTCTTGTTCAAAATGTTGAAACACTTCAAAAGCGATGTCGGCATCGGGTGGAGGTGGAGGCATATGAGGGATGTAGTTGGCTTCTGTGTTTAGGTTGAACGGGTGAGTGGGATGGGGGGGATAGACAACATTTTGAGCGGTACTAGGAATGTAGTTAGGATCGTAAGTATATTCAGCATTTTGAGAATGGTGCAACCAATTCTCTTCAAACCGATGCATCGGGATATCTTGAGAATTTCTTCCCCTTCTTCAAATCGAAGGGAATATATATATATATAGCCATTGCAATTGCAACGGCCATATTTGGCAACGGTCGGAAATTTCAGGCCATTGGATTCTCAATCCAATGGCCCTCCTTTTTTAAACTTTTTTTTAATATATTCCCGGGAGGTACCTCTCGTTTAGCTTGAAAACCGGGAGTCTCGGTCCCGCCCCGGCCCCTGGACCGGGACTCCCACCTCCCGTTTTTTAAGCAACCGGGACGAGACTACCGGTACCGTCCCGTCCCGGTATGGCCACGTTTAACCACGGTATTCCTTAGTCATTTACGTGAGGATTTTTAATACATTTCCCGTGGTTCTGCCCACGTTTCCTAAAAAAAAAAAATTGGGCCCAAAGCTAAATTCGAATGTTTCAATTTACAAAATATCAAAAATATTAGTTTCCAACGAAATGGGGCGATTAATGGCATAAAATAAAATCTTTTCTGTATATGTATTAATTTATTTCAATTTTGTAGGTCGAAGATGAGTGCGCAGAAAGGGGAACAAGTTTCATATTTCAAAGTTCGGGCCCGAAAATGAATTTCCTATATCTTTTTTCGACTCATGCCTTGCCACGCGTCAAGAGGTAGCTACCGAAGTTGAAGAGTCGAGAGTCATCCTGGGCGTTCGGAAGGAACGAAAAACCGTTCATCGCCCAGGCGGAAAAATACTTGCAGGCGGAAGGAAATTTCCGCGTACCGCTTGGGCGGAAAATGTCACTGTGCGGAAACGATTTTTCCGGCGGAAAATGTTCCTTCCGTCGGTACATTTTAAGAATTAAAAAATAAATAAAAAATGGTTTATAAAATGGTTTAAAGGGAGTAAAATGTAATAAATTTAAAAGTAGTGATTTATATGACTAATTTGAAAATTCATTACAAACTTTAGAAATAATAAAAATGAAACATTACACATTTTACATTCTCTAAAGTTCGTTGATGTTCATACTAGCAAACTTCAAATCATAATTGTCGACAAGATCAATGTTTACAAAGGTTTCTCGAGATCGGTCGTCGTGTTGACACCAATCTTTGTAGACAGTGAGAACTTCGACTATTTCGGGCTTGAAACTTTGTTGGGAGTACGGGTAGGTTAGTGGATGGTAATTCGGTATAGGAGTAGGAGTCGGAATTGGGTTTTCGATATTATCAAAATTTGGAAATTCGGATAGGTTTAACCAATTTTGGGGATATTGGAGTCGGGGAGATGGATTTCGTGGCGGTTGATTAACTTCTTCCTGATTCGGAGAAGGAGTTACAGTGCGAGACCGATCCAGGGAATTTCTTCGATGAGATGATTCCCGAGACATAATCAAAATTGTAAAACTTTTGAAGAGATTTTGGAGTAATGAGTTGAAATTATAGAGAGAAAGTATTAAAATTTTAGAGAGAAAATCGTATTAATTGTGAAAAATGTTGTGAAAATGGTTTGTATTTATAGAGAAAATTTCGAATGGGGTTATAGTGTAATAACAGACAAATTTTTTGAGCCATTGGATTGAAAAACGGTATTATTTTCAACGTCTAGGATTGCGCCACGTCACCTTTCTCTTTCTCCTATCCCCCAACGGAAACCTGCTGCACAGCAGGCTTTTTCCTTCCGAAACTGACACGAAAGTCAGTCTTCCGCGTGCCGCGTGTCGCCCTTCCGCGGTACAAATCTTCCGCGTGGCTGCGAAAGGAAGCCTTCGAGTCGGGAGACAGTCCGATATCTTCGTAGATTTCTAGGGAAATAATTACGATCAGAATCCGTTGTCATATTATAAATAAATTGACATGACGCTACTAACTCATTTATATTTGAAGTAATATCGAGGCAAAAGTAAATTCACTTTCTCTTCCCACTTAGTTTTTTCTTCTCCACAATTCAATGTTTCTTGTAAACCTGGCGTACCGGACCGGACAGGCCAGTCCGGTCCGGTAGACCGCTATGGTCCGGTTATTTTAACCGGACCTGGTCCGGTCCGTTAAGGAAACGGACCGGACCCTTACCGGACCGGACATTCCGGTCCGGTCCGATAAGAGAAAAAAAATTAAAAAATGTATTTAAAATCGATTTTTGGGTAAAAAAAATTAAAAATATATATATATATATATATATATATATATATATATATATATTTGACCGTTGGATCTTAGTTTTTTGTAAAAAAAAAAAGAAAAATAACGGACCATCCGGTCCGGTCCGTTACCGTTAACGGACCACCCGGGTCTGTTAAAATGCTTACCGGACCGGACCGGACCGGACCGTCCGGTTCCGGTAAGCCACGTTTAGTTTCTTGTAGTTTTCTTACTTCGGCATGCAGACTCAATAACAACTCATATCTCGTCTTATGAACTAAACAACATTTATTATATTGTCTTACGAACTCAATAGATTTATCCATTTTATTCTAATATCCTTTATACCGTAGTTCAATCTTGACATATTTGTAACATCTTTTGTCACGATCATGTCATGTTCCAGAAATATATCCCTAGAAATACGATATAAGTCCCGACCTCGTCATCATTATTCCCCCTCTCGGTGCGACCGTGGATATAATCTTAGAGGGAAACTGTTTTGTTTACAAGGTATTACTAAAAAAATATGGCATTACGTTTTCGATAACATCATTCTCTTGGATCACGGCAATACTTTGGGCATAACTGTTGCTTTGATGGGTTCGAACTTCGTGCAAATTGTTGTTATTTATGCCCACAAAAGAGATCTTTGATATTAAATAATTTTGTATTGGTTTTGTTTTGAATTTAAATAAAAATTAAATATTCATTCTTATTCAAAATTGTATTTATGCATGAATGTTTATGCTTTAAACTGTAATAAACGAAAGAAGTGTTATGTATAATAGACTTGACAAGATATCGCATTATAACTAGTTTAAATAACAGTTCGCAATCTAAACATTAATTGGCCAATCAAATTTTAGTAATGACTGTTAGCAGGCCCGGTCCATGGTGTAAGCGGTCTAGGCCTGTGCCTAGGGCCCACAATTAAATAGGCCCCTTAATTCTAAAAAAAATTATTTTAATAGGGTTTCTTCCGTTTTCATTATGCAACAACAGTTCTCTGATTTTGGTTTTCTCTTCCAAACAGCTAGGTTTCACTTTGAGAGAGATTTGGACTACGATCTTCACAGAAACAACCAAAGGTACATCATTTATGTTTAATCTTCGTCGAATTCACAGGCTATGATAGATTCGGTTGGTCTTGTTGTGTTTGCTTCAATTGTTCATGGTTTGTTTATTGTGTTACTGTGATGTAAAAGCCTGCGTTCTTATTCTCTATCCTACTATGATGGTCACTCTTCTCGTCTTGTTAATTAATTACTTTTAACATTCTGATTGGTAATCATTTTTTTGCTCTCATATGTACGGTATATATATTTAAACAAAATTGTTGCTTTACTGTAATGTGTATACTTTTAATAATTGTTGCTTTACTTTATAACAATTATTTCTTTACTGTAATGTTAATATATATTCATTGGTTTTCTGACAATGCTCTTATAACAAGAATTGAGTTTAGGAATTACTTTGATCAGTTCGATGAGAAAGTATAAATCTGGGGCAGTAAAAAGAAAAGTAAAGAGAAAAAAGAGGCTTTACACAATAGTCAAATCGGCTCTATTAATAAGTATCTTAAAAAAGATGCGATGCGGAAAATAGAGATGATGTCGAGATTGAGAACGAGGAGGTCAGTCAAAATGTGAATGAAAATAACAATGTGAACGTGAGCTCGGATGACCAGAATCAAGAAAAAGATCACGATGATGAAATAAGTTTCATTTGTTTCGACGAAGATGACCCCGCAAATTGGAAGCGAATCAATTAAAGTCGCATAGATCTTCTAATTGAAAGAGGTCCTAAAAGAAATATTGAGATCACATTTCCTAAAGATGAGTTCATAGAAGTTTTTCTTCAAGTCACTATTGGCGAGTTTTACCAAATGGAGAGCGACAAGATAGGAAATGGTTGGTGTATTCCGCTTCAATTAACCAGTTTTTTGCTTTTGTTGTAAGTTATTTGCAGCGAATCGTCATAATATTGGCCAGTTAGGTGAAGAAGTTCTAAATGATTGGCATAACATTTCCGCGAGACTATATAGCCACAAGAGAAATAAGCTACACGTTGATGCTATTGCTAATTGGGTGGACTTGGAAAAAAGGTTTAAACAAGTGTGAACCATCGGTTCGAGTTTACAAGAACATATCAACAAAGAAAAAGAGCACTGGAAACAAGTTCTACAAAGGATACTTGCTGTTGTGAAAAGACTTAAAAAAATAATTTAGCATTTCGCGGGGATAATGAAAAAGTATATGATGAGAGCAATGGAATTTTCCTACAGATGATAGAAATGCTTGCAGAATTTGACCCCATAACGCAAAAGCATGTTCGCCGATCTTGAAAAAGGAAATTAATTATCATTATCCGAGCCACAAAATTCAAAAGGAATTGATTCAATTGATGGAAAATGAGGTGAAACTCGCAATTGTTTCTACACTCAAAGAAACAAAATATTTTTCAGTTATACTTGATTGTACACCAGATGTTAGCCATGAAGAAAAAATGTCTCTAGTAGTGACGTGCGTAAATATCTCCAAAAGTCCAATCGTGGTTGAAGAATTTTTTATAGATTTCATAAAGGTAGGGGATACTTCAGGTCTTGGACTCTTTAATGAGCTTACTCGTGTTTTGGAGGATCTTAATCTGAATGTTGATGACATAAGGGGCCAAGGATATGACAACGATGCTAACATGAAAGGAAAAAATAAAGGTGTACAAAGTCGGATGCTTGAAATGAATCCTAGAGCATTTTACTCACCTTGTGCTTGCCATTCTCTAAATCTTATGCTTTGTGATATGGCTAGTTGTTGTCCCAAAGCTGTTTCTTTATTTGATGTCTTGCGACGGATATACACATTATTCTCAGCTTCTACCAAGAGATGAAAAATCTTCAATGATCATGTGAAAGGTCTCACTGTCAAGCCGTTGTCAGAAACACGTTGGGAAAGTCGCATTGACTGCGTTAAAGCAGTAAGATACCAAGCCCCAAAAATTAAAAAAGCTGTAATGGTTTTAGCAAGTAGCAATGAAGATGCCAAGACAAAAAGTGATGCTGAGACTTTAGCCGTGTACAATATTCAGAATCTCGAGTTCTTGTTCGCGTTAATTATTTGGCATGACCTGTTATTTGTTGTTAATAAGGTGAGCATATTTCTCCAAACTAAAGATATGCAAATGGATGTTGCCATTTAAAGAATTAGACAGTTTGCTTGGCTTTCTTAAGCAATACAGGGAAACAGGATATGAACATGCTAAAGGGCAAGCTATGGAGATAGCATTTGAGATGGAAATAGAGCCCATGTTCATTGAAAAAAGAAGAGTTCATAGAAAAAGACAATTCGATAATAACGCTACTGCCGCACTCTCACAATCAGAAGAAGAGTCCTTCAAAATTAACTATTTTTTCTATATTGTTGATCAAGTTATATCTTCATTCCTTAACAGGTGAGAATCTTTCATCTTATTTTTTAACGCTTACTATATCACTAAAATATTTGTATTGCTTAATTTATTTTCTATAACTATTTTTGTCAATAGGTTTCTACAATTTCAAGATTTTAAAAAACAGTTTGGACTTTTATTTGATTTAAAGAAATTAAAATTCGCTGTAAAATATAATTTAGCAAGTTTCTGTGATAATCTTACGTCATCGATGGAGTATAATGAGATTTCAAATTTAGACAAGAATGATCTCTTCAAGGAATTGGAAATGTTGAGCCATAATGTGCCAGAGGATATAAACAGGGCAATCGATGTTTTGAATTACATAAAGGATTGGATTGTATTTATCCAAATGCGTGGATCGCTTACAGAATTATGTTAACTTTACCGATCACGGTTGGCCATGCAGAAAGAAGTTTCTCAAAGCTGAAGTTGATCAAGTTTTATCTTCGTTCAACTATGTTGCAAGAAAGATTAAGCGGTTTAGCTACTTTGTCTATTGAAAAAGATATGATCGAGAAACTTGATTATACAAATTTGATCAATATTTTTTGCATCTAAAAGCGTAAAACGTGCTATGTTTTTATTAATGCAAAACTTTATAGTATTTTTTTGTATATATTAAATATTTACTACTATAATAAGGCCTTAAATTGTCCATTAGGGCCCCGAGTGACTTCGGGTCGGCCCTATTTGTTAGAATAAATTAAACAATAATTTATCTTATGATATGGGGAGTTGTGACTCTGTAATTTATTCTTGATATCTTAATGAAGATATTGAACAAGACCAGTGAAGTTTTGAAGTTTGACTCGAAACCTCAAACTCACATACGGGGGGAATTTTGGTAATTACCTTACTCCTGAAGTTAATACATATCTTTCTGTAACACTTTATGACATTTGATTAGTCAATGGGCAATGTCTAAATGAAGTTTCATTAATTTGACAGTTGGTGTCATAATACCGTTTCGTTGAAATATGTGATTGACAAATATGGAATTTGTGTTGAAACAATGCTAAGGCATTAGTATCACCTCTGTTATGAGAGTGTGCTCGAAAAAACAAGGCCTAGTATTCATCGAATAAAGAATTCTTTGAAATAAAACATGTGACATGTGGAGACATCTCACTTTATGTTTTTCTTGTTCACAAATAACAAAAGACTTGGTGAAATAATAACACAAGGGTAAAACAGTAATTTTACATTTCTCTGAGTTAATGACACACAATGGATAATATTGTAAAATACACCATGAACCGTGTGAAGAATAATTTTGTCACATCAAACCGAAATATAAACGCATATGAACTTAGAGATGTTCAATATTGGTCATTTAGTAGAATCGGTCAATATTAAAAATTAAAAGTCAAGAAAAGTTTGTAAATTTTTGTGTCTGAGTTTTATTCTAAAGCTTCGTTCATGTGGGTTCCTAAGGACTCAATGATAGACTCTCGGACGAGATTTTGGTGAACAAGAATTGGTTGATTTTTTTCATTCAACGTAAATTGTGATTTACGTACAGAAATTATTTTCTAAGTAATTAAATAAATAATTGGTTATTTATTATTACATTTATTTAATGAATTATATTATGTTATTATATTGATAAAAATATACTTTGATGATTCAAATAAATAAAAGATGAAAATAAATATTTTCTCGTTTCGTACTTGTTTCATAAGTATGAAAAGATTTATTGAAATTTCGTTAAAATAGATGAGATGTTCTAAATTAATTAAACATTATTTTAGAAATAAAACAAATAAATTTGGGAGATAATAATAACAATATGGTCGACACTTCTAGGGTAGAAGTGAGATGGAAAATTGTTTAAATGAATTATTGGGCGTAAATTTGATTAATGAGCCATTTATTGATTTCGATATAACTTAAACCCATTCTCCCTGAAATAAAAGGATGACTTATGCTCTCTTGCCCTAGCTAATTTCACACGCATGTTTTCTCTTCCCCATCCCTCTTGTGCGATTTTTTTTGCTCTCCTCGAGAAACATGCGGCCAAAAATCCCAAAGAGAAAAAGATAGAGAGAAATTTGATTCCTCTCTTAAGCCTTGGTTTATCCCTTCCTACCTTGTTCTCATAAAGAGCCCACCCTCTTGATCTCCTTAAAACTCCCAGAGATATATCATTGAATCAACTTGTGGTTGTTTTAGTGACATTTATTTTATAGGGCCGACCACTTTTAAAAGCTACGGAGCGAAGACGGATTTCGTGACATCCTAGACGAGCGTGGGAAGGAGATTCGGCCGAGGACTTGGACGCACATTTCGAGGCAGAATCTTGCAGATCCGAACCTTACGTAAGTCTCCTTGAAACGAATTGGATCTGAATATAATAATCGTTATAGGATTGTTAGTGTGTTTAGATCATTCGTTTGTAAGTTTGTTAACATGTTTAGAAATTTATTGACATGCTAAATTAGATTTAATGACATGGTTATTGAATATGTTTTAAAAAGGGTTTTAACATATTAAATTGAATTATGAATTTCCGCCATATGTAGATATGTTTCATAATTAATTAGGTGAATTGTTAACTAAATTTCAACACAAATGGTTCTTGGTCTTATTGTGCTGCCAAAGAACGAGAAGTCAAACTAACGGTCTTCGATTTAGTTATGCTCAGCACGGTGAAGGAGAATTTGAAAACAAGATCCAAAGTATTTCTTCTTGGCAAAGGTGGATGAGAAGGGAATCATTTACGAATATTCATCACTTGAAGATAATAAAATGAATGATTAACAAATTATGAAAAGTTAATTTTAGTTGCACCATATGATTAGTGGATCAATGTATAACTAATTAAAATCGAAAATATCAATCTTCCATAGCCTCAGTATTAAACTGAATCGCACGTTGGACAACCGAACTCGGGCAATGAGCTAAAATGCGCCTGAAAAGCCATATCCAAAGTCATATGTGTGGAACACAAAGTGAAAGTTCACTTTTGTTAAATGTATGATCTTGACATACTTTGAATGTAGATGTGTCGTCCTGAAATGGATATTTAAAAGAGAAAAATAATGATATTTTCAAGGAGAAAAATCCTCCTATATTATCTAAAACAAATAAAGATGTTATGCTAGATATTGATTTGATGTATGAGAGACAATTTAGATTCGTTAGATGAGATCTAATGACTAAGATTAAATCTATTATTAAACAGAGAATAATATATTTTACCTAACTCTAGAATACTTCTCTAAAAAAGCTATAAATAGAAAACGAAATGAAGCATTACTCATCCCAATTGTAATATAAAAAGTTTGACCTTCTTCTCCTCTAGTTGTGGCCGACTATTGCTTCTCCTTCTTCCCCTTGAAATTTCTTCAATCCGTTCTTAAAAATAAGAGAGAAAATATCTAAAAGCCTTGTTAAGATATGTGAGATATAAGAGTGTTGTAAACAGATTTATCATACTGGATCCTAACTACTAACATTTTTGTTATTGACTAGAAGCATAAACCACTATTGTTCAATGATATAATGAGAGTTTCTTTAAAACTAGGACGAAAAACGCCTTTAGAGTTTCTTTAACACTAACACTAGGACGAAAAACGCCTTTAGAGTTTCTTTAACACTAGGACCAAAAACGCCACTAGGACCACTATTGTAAAATTTATTATTCGGTTTATTATTATTAATTAATTAAAAATTATTATAAAATATAATTAAATTTAATAATATTGAAATTTTCTAATTGAAATCAAATTAAACATAAACTAAATATAATCAAAAGTCGACAATAACATCATCGAAAGCCGATAATTACATAATCTACAATGTCTAAAGTCGATAATAATATAAGCGTAAACCGATAATAAGATAAACGAAATTCGATAAGTAAATAAATGTAAACCAATAATAAGATAAACGAAAGTGGATAAGTAAATAAACGTAAACCGATAATAAGATAAACGAAAGTCGATAATCAAGCGACGATGCGACACAATGCAAGAATGGACGACGCTGCGACACGAACTTGAGATGAGTTGCGAGTTGGTTTACAAACGACCTACGAGACATTAAAAAACATTTTTCAACATATACTCGAGACATATATTGACAAAATTAACTACTACAACATATTAAAATAAATTACGGAGGCACGAGTACGAACAGAGGGACTAAGTCAACGAGGCTGGAAATAAAAGTCGTGAATCATAAACTACACAACAAGATCAAAATCGATTCAAAATGAGTCAAACCAAGTTAAAAGAAAGTCAACACTTACTGGCGAAGGAGAGGCAGAGGGCGGTGCAGGGGCGATGCAGGGAAGGAAAACGGTGGAAAGGCAGTGGGCCGTTGGGGAAGGGAGGGCGGTGCCGGGGCGGAGGGCCGGTGCAGGGGCGGAAGGCAGTGCACAGTGGAGGAGGGCAGAGGGGCGGAGGAGGGGGAGGGAGGGAGGGGGGCGGAGAAGGGCGGAGGGGCGAAGGAGAGTGGAGGAGGGGCGGAGGAGGGTGGAGGAGGGCGGAGGAGGAGGAGTGGCGGAGGAGGGGAGGGAATGAGAAGCAGAGGAGGGCAGAGAGGGAGAAGAAGGGAGGAGTTCAGAGGGGCGGAGGAGGGCGGAGGGGTAAAGGAGTGGGAGGAGTGGCGGAGGAGGGGAGGTGGAGAAGGGTGGAGAGGGAGGAGAAGGGAGGAGGGCGGAGGGGGAGGCGAAGGAGGGCGAAAGGCGGAGGAGAGTACTATGCGAGGGAGGAGTGTGTTTTTTCGTGTAGGGGAGATAAAATGGGAGAGCGGAGAGGAGGGTCGGGTGTTTTAAAGCCCTACGAACATTAGAAGAGACATTAGAAGCGACTAGTCGCTTCTAATGTCCTATAAAACCAAAACGACAACGTTTTGATGAGTGGGGACAAGAGAATCGACTAGTCGCTTCTAATATCGCTTCTGATGTCGCTTCTAATGTTCCCTTATTTTGGCGGAAGGATTTTGGAGCAAAAATATTTAGGCATTAGAAGCGACATTTAGGAGCGACTAGTCGCTTCTAATGCCCAATTTTCTATACTTAGCAAAATTTTGGCAGAGAACATACTGAATATTTGGCGCGGAGAGTGCGAGTCAATAATATTGGCCTTTTGAAGCGACTAGTCGCTTCTAATTGTCAATATGTTCATTTTTTGAGAAAAATTAGAGTGTTTATGTTAGAAGCGACTAGTCCATTTTAATGCCAAAATGTCGTTTCTAATGCCCCTTTTGTAATAGTGTAAAAAGAAGTTTTTCACTATTGATTTTATGATTATAACCATCATTTATGATGATCCTTGAAATGGATTTTATGAAGTCAATAATGTAAATGATGAGATAATTTATAATTATCTCAGTGGGAACTTCTTGGAATAGAATCTCGTCACCAATGAAAAACAAGATAACTATATCACTCACATGATAGATATTATCACTAATAAAGTCCACAAATGGATTAGTTTTGCTATCTCTTTAATGATATGAAGATAAGTGAAATTGACAATATTCTTTTCACTAATATCAAACAATAAAGGAAATCATCTAGTAGAGGATTTTTTGTCACAATCATAACCAAATGTCCTTCTTTGATAGGATATACTGTGGCATTTATGCCCACGCGACATTTTTTATATTAAATACTTTTGTATTTCTTTTGTTTTGACTTTATATAAAATTGAATATCCATTCTTATCTAAAATTGTGTTTATGCATGAATGTCTATGCTCTAAAATTGTTATCAACGAAAGAAGTGATAAGTACAAACTTGACAAGGTACCTTCTTATGACCAATTTAAATAACAGTTCACAATTTAAAGATCAATTGACAATCGAATCTTAGTAATGATTGTTAGAATAAATTAAACGATATCTTATTTTGTGATATGGAGAGTTGTGACTCTGTAATTTATTCTTGATATCTTAATGAAGATATTGAACAAGACCAGCGAAGTTTTGATGTTCGAGATAAAATCGTTTAATCACTCGAAACCTCAAACTCACATACGAGGGGTACTTTAGTAATTACCTAAATCCTGAAGTGAGTACATGTATTCTTGTAACACTTTATGACATTTGATTTGTCAATGGAAAATGGCTAAATGAAGTTTCATTAAGCCGACGATTGGTGTCATAATACTGTTTCGTTGAAATATTTGATTCACAGATATGAAATTTGTGTTGAAACAATGCTGAAGCATTAGTATCACCCCATGCTCTGTTATGAGAGTGTGAGCGAATAAACCAGGCCTGGTATTCATCGAATAAATAATTCTTTGAAATAAAACATGTGACATGTTGAGACATTTCACTTTATGTTTTTCTCGTTCACAAATAACAGATGACTTGGTTAAATAATTCAAGGGTAAAATGGTAATTTTACATTCATCCGAGGTAATTTTACACGCATATGAATTAAACAAAAAAGAGATGTTCAATATTGGTCATTCAGTGGAATCGACTAATATTAAGAATTAAAACTCGGAAAAAGTTTGTGAACTTTTGTGTCCGAGCTTTATTCTAAAGTTTCGTTCATGTAGGTCCATAAGGTCTCAATGATAGACTCTCGGACGAGATTTTGGTGAAAAAGAATTGATTGATTATTTCATTCAACGTAAATTGTGATTTACGCTAAGAAAATTATTTTCTAAGTAATTAAATAAATAATTGATTATTCATTATTACATTTAGTTAATGAATCATATTATGTTATTATATTGATAATAATATAATTTTTTGATTCAAATAAATAAAAGATAAAAATAAATATTTTCTCGTTTCGTACTTGTTTGAATAGTATGAAAAGATTTAATGAAATGTCATTAAATAAAGAAAAATTGGTCCAAATAGCCTAATGAAACTTTGATATTGTGATTTAACCATACATTTCGTTTTCTTTCATTAATAGCCAATTTTAGTGACGTGACCTTTTTAAGAGTTGTGTTCTTCCAGTTAAGACCATTCGGTATATAACTGCTAATTAATTATTTTTTTATCGGATAATTAGTGATTTGGTTTTAGTTAATTATTTTGAAATAATTTCCGATTATTCAACAGTTATAACTGCTAATTGTTTTTTTTTTCAAACTTTTAGATTTTATTTCGTTATCAATTAAAACCGCTTGTGTTGAATTTGTTGTTTTTGAATATTCAAGCTTTACTATTTTACGATATTTAATTCAAAATCCGTCATCAATATAATTACAAAATCAATCAGTTCTTGATCATCAAAATCTTTCTGGAATTCTTGTTTTGGTATGTGCGTTAATTTAAGTGTATATTCGTTTCAGACTTTATTTTGTGGTCATTAAAGTCTTTATGGAATTCTTGTTTTGGTATGTACGTTAATTTAGGTTTATTTTCGTTTCAGACTTTATTTCGTTTTGTAGGTTATATGAGAGAGAAAGTGTCATAAAGGAGGTGGGTTGCGTTTATTGAGCATACACTTTTTTAAAATCCCGCCCAAATGTAAAAAACTGAATGTAGTGGGTTATTAATTTTAGGTTATTAAATTTTAAGCGGTTATTAAATTTATTGTTTTTCTTTTCTTTATTTTGATAATTTTCTTTCACTTTTATTTGGGCGCAAATTTTTCAAATTCATCGGTTAATTTTAGTTTATTATTGTAAATAATTTTTTTTAGGTTTGGCTATTTAGCAATTTTTATGTTTTAAATGACTATATTGCTCTTTATCCCTTAAATAAATGAGATGTTCTAAATTAATTAAATATTATTTTAGAAATAAATCAAATAAATTTGGGAGATAATATAGACAATATGGCCGGCCACTTCTAGGGTAGAAGTGAGGTGGAAAATCGTTTAAATGAATTATTGTGCTTAAATTTGATTAATGGGTCATTAATTGTTTTTGACCTAACTTAACTCCATTCTCCCGAAAATAAAAAGAAGGTTTGCTTCTCTCTCTAAACCTAATTTCACACGCTCATTTTCCTCCCCCCATACCCTGTTTGGCCGATTATTTTCTCCTCCCTAAAGAGAACATACACAATCAAAAATCCCAAAAAGAAAAGAGAGAGTGAAATTTGATTTCTCCCTTATACCTTTGTTTATTCCTTCTCTCCTTCCTCCCAAAAAAAATCCACCCTCTTAATGTCATAAAACTCCAAGAGAATTATCATTGATTCACCTTATTGTTGTTTGAGTGAAAATTGACAAACAGGGCCGGCCACTTTTTGGAGCAACAGAGCGAGGACGGTTTTTATGACATCCTAGACGCGCGTGGGAAGGAGTTTTGGCCGTGGACTTGGACGCACACCCCGAGGAAAAATCTTGCAGATCCGAACTCTTTGTAAATCTTCTTGAAACGAATTAGATCTGAATGTAATAATCAGTGTAGGATTGTTAGTATGTTTAGATTATTCGTTTGTATGTTTGAATAAATTTATTAACATATTTAGAAATTTATTGAGATGCTAGATTATATTTAATGACATGGTTATTGAATATGTTTTAAAAAGTGTTTTATCATATTAAATTGAATTTTGAATTTCCTCCATATGTGGATATGTTTCATAATTAATTAGGTTAATTGTTAACTAAATTCCAACAAATGGTATCAGAGCCATAATTGTCACTAAAATCGATTTAGTTGACTTTGTATGAATTGCATTTTTGAATGTATTTGTTTATGTTTATGTTTTATGGATGGATCCTTATTCTAATTTCCCATAGGATTATTTTCGGGTTACGTCCCGGTTATTATTTTATTTAAATTTTTAATATATTGTAGATTTAAATTTTGTAAATTTGTAATCCATATGGACAAGAAGAAAGGAGGCAACCGCCGGGAATGGCCGCGTGTTTTGGAACGCGTGTTAGCTATCCCAAATCATTCTGGACATGCCAAGGATCTGTGTCTCGGACATATGAGGGCTTTTTGGATCGGTCAAAAAACCTAGCATGGCTTTGTGTCTTCAGACCCATGCGAGCTAGCTAGGGTTGGGCCCGACGTCAGAAATTCGGAAATTATTTCTGAAAGAATTTAAAATCTTGAATAATTAAATTCGCTTATATTATTTTTGAAATAATAAAAATCTTGGATTTTTGAATGTATTTGTTTGTGTTTATGTTTTATGGATGGATCCTTATTCTAATTGCCCATAGGATTATTTTCGGGTTACGTCCCGGTTTTTATTTTATTTAAATTTGTAATATGTTGTAGATTTAAATTTTGTAAATTTGTAATCCATATGGACAAGAAGAAAGGAGGCAACCGTCGGGAATGGCCTCGCATTTTGGAACGCGTGTGAGCTATCCCAGATCATTCTGGACATGCCCAAGGATCTGTGTCTCGGACATATGAGGGCTTTTTGGATCGGTCAAAAACCCTAGCATGGCTTTGTGTCTTCAGACGCATGCGAGCTAGCTAGGGTTGGGCTCGACGTCCGAAATTTGGAAATTATATCTGAAAGAATTTAAAATCTTGAATAATTAAATTCGCTTATATTATTTTTGAAATAATAAAAGTGGATTTAGTTGTTTGAGTTGGATATATTAATCTCTAAGTTTTAAAATTCGGAAATTCGACACGTCGACGAAAGATAATGAATAAAACTAGTTTATTTATTTCTTTTTGCAAATGTTTTGTAAATTTAGAAATGTGCCATTAGGTAAGTTAAATATATGTTTTTATTTATTTAACCTTATCTCATATCTACTCACATGTCATATAAGATAGAACGCCAACACTATATGAAATTGTTCATGCATCATTTTAGTTTAATTTATAAAACAAGTTATGAAATTGAACACAATCAACAAAAATATGATTTTTGCAAAAACTAAGTAGGAGGGTTATTTGTTGTTTAAATAATCCAAGGTCCCCAACATGAATTTAATTAACTTGTGTGAATGAACTAAGATTCACCCTCGTGGCCCTCCCTTCAATGAGAGTACTTCGGAAGAGCATAGTTAATTGAATTGTTACGAACTAAACTCTAAAGAGGAACGATGAAGCGTGGTCTCCCCTTGGAGAAATATTTTCAAAGTGACTTGGATAAGGGCCCACATGTTGATTACACACTTAGAATTATTGTTTAAAATAACCCTCCATAGAGGCTATGCGTTAAAAATAAGTGACCAAAGTCCATGGTAATTAGCAAGAACTAGAAGTTCTGACTTCATGTGTGGTTCCATGACTATGAAAGGCGATCGATTGCGGTTTCCCCTAGGAAAATCAATTAATCATTTTTGTTCATAATACCATGAATTATTTATTGCTATCCTCACCAAGTTATGATTGTACATGCATCATAGTTCAAAATTATAGCACATGCTAAATATATTCATTTTATTTAATTTCAGCAATATATCATGAATCCACTTGTATCTATTTTGAGTGTCAAATGATTCGAGGATGATAATTAATTTGATTGGAAACGTAACTTTGACATCGTATTGACGGTGGAAAAGAACAAGTATGTTCTCACAATCCTGTGTCCTCCTGCTCCGAGTGCTGACTCACGCAAGGAGGACAAGGAAGCCTATGACACGTGGGTTAGGTCCGATGAGATTTCCAAGTGTTATATGCTGGGTTCCACGAGAACTGTGTTGCAACAATCTCACAAGGACATTTACACGGCATATGATATGCTCTTCAATCGTCATGACATGTTCGGATGTCATGGGCGTCAGGCGAGGCAGCAGACAATCCGCAATTTCATGAATTTCCAGATGAAGCCGAGAACGTCAGTCGGGGACCACATGCTAGTGATCATAGGTCACCTGAACGAAATAGAGATTTTCGGATCGGAGATCGATGGAATCACCAAGGTCGACATGATCTTGGAGACTTTGACCGAATCTTTCGATAGTTTCCATCTGAACTACTCCATGAAAAAACTCGATTATTCTTTAACCGAGCTCATGAAGGTGTTGCAGACTACTGAGGGACTTCTCCCTAAAACCAAGAAGAAGAGTGGTGAAGTAAATGTTGTTGAACATAGGGCTTGCACTTCTGGTTCAAAGAGGGTGTTGAAGGGTCCCAAAAACGCCAACCGAACGGGATCCAAGAAGCCTTACAAGAAGGCTGCGGATGTCAAGGGCTAAGGCATCACAAAGGTGGACAAGTTTAAACACAAGTGCCACCATTGCGGAGAGGTCGGCCATTGGCGAAGTAACTGCCCTGCCTACCTCAAGACTGTCAAGGGGAAAGGTATGGTTTTCGTCACTCAAGCATGTTACACAACATATAAAAAATCACCCTAGATTTAAGACTGCGGGGCTTCTGATCATATGGTGTGTAATTTGAATGGTTTTAGGAATACCAGACACTTAGGCGATGGAGAGTTTACGTTCAACTGGGGAAATGGAACGAAGGTCAGAGGCAGATCTGTCGGGACCAAGGACCTGAATTTTCGGAATAAGACTTTATTATTGAATAATGTTTATTATGTTCCGGATTTTTGGAAGAATTTGATTTCTTTAGGTCATTTAGAAGAACAAGATTTCGAATTTAAAATCAATAATGGTATTGAGATATTTCTTAATGGTTGTTTTATTACTAAAGCTCATCATGTGGATTCTATTTATCATCTATATCCAATTGAGCCAACAATCTTGGACACTGAGGTGAATAACGATTCACTCAAGAAGCGTAAGACGTTTCATAGGGATGAAACGAACGTCACATATCTCTGGCACTTACGTCTTGGACATATTGGCCTAGATAGGATTAAGAGGTCCACAGTTCGATCTAGAGAATTAGCTTATGATCCAAGAATTTTTCTTGGTTCATATTGTTTAATTATGCCCACACTCAAATCCTTCAAACGTTCTATAGACTATTGTAATAGAAACCTTAGGTTTCTCGAGTACTATATTAGACGTGAAGGAATCGAGCCAACGAAGTAGATCAACCTTTCTCAAGACTCTTCAAGTTTGAGTATACAAGAAAGATTAGTATTCAAGTAATTTAAATGATGTTTTTCATTACAATATTAATTAAAGTAATTTATTCAAGTAAGTTTGAGTAACAATTAAACAATATTAATTACAATACACATCCTATGTGGCGGAAAATTATAATTAGATCTAATATATTAAAACTAATTTTAATATATTCAATAACCTAAGGCATTAAAATTTATTAAGTAATTATAAATAATTTATAATTCACAAGCTCAATCAAATAAAATTAAATTAATAATTTATATAACAATTATATAATTTATATTTAATTATTTAATTGAGGAATTACTTACGTAAGAGGTTGTAAACAACCACGACGTTGCTAGCTATCGCCGGAATGCCACGTCACGCCCAAATCTCGAGAAAAGCCTCGCCGGATGCCTGGGAACGTCTTCGCCGGACTGGGAAGGGTCACTGGGATGCACAACAGCTGGGAGCCTCGTCGGACTGGACTTCTTCGCCTGGCAGGGAGCTCGCCGGATTGGAGAGCCTCGCCGGACTGGGCACTCGCCGGATTGGACTCTGTCGCCGCACGGGAACTCGCCTGACAGGGAGCTCGCCGGACTGGGAAGCCTCGCCGGACTGGAGATCTCACCTCGCCTGATGACCTTGCCGGATTGCCCTCGCCGGATAGGACTCGCCGGACTGGAGCGCCTAGATGGAATCCCCTCGCCTGACAGGGAACCTCGCCGGATTGGATCTGCCTCGCCGGATTGAACCTGTCTCGCCGGATTGGACTCGCCTGACAGGGAGCCTTCGCCGGATTGGGTCTGGCTCGCCGGAATGGAGCCCTGGAGGCTGGGAGGTCACCGGAATGCAGAGAAAACGACCTAGGGACGTTTTAGAGGGCTGAAACCCTTTTAAAACAGTTTTAAAAATTCCAAAACAATTTTCTAATCATTTAAACACCACAAGTGATGAATCAACAATATTACACTAAGAAATATTGTGATCAAGAGTGTGGGCTCTTAAGAACAATTAGGGAATCAAAGATTGAAAAAGGAAAAACAATTTTTCTCTTCTTTTTGTTTGGGGATTTTGGCCGAGAATTACACACGGGGAAAGAGAGAGTGTGTGCCGAAAATTCTCTAGGGTTAGGGTTAGTGATTAGGGTTTCTTAGCCTTATTTATACAGGTTATAAATGGGCTTAAACTGGGTCAAACCCATGACCCTATTCACTTAAGAAATTCGGCCAAAACACTCTCCCCTTACTCGTCCATATCTTTGATTTTTCTTCCTAAATATATTTGATTTAATTTCTAAAATTAATTTAGAACTCTCATCATTATTTAATGTCACATCATTAAATATATTTCATAGTTATCGAATAAGTACGAAATGAGAAATAATTTAATTTCTTCTTTTAACATATTTGATCACTCGAGAATGTCATCATCAATATGATAACATCTTGTGATTCAATAAACAAAATAAATAACTAGTTATTTATCGAGTTTCAAGAAAACAACTTTCTCAATATAAATCACTATTTATACTTAATGAGTAAATCAACTTTTCAGTTTTTTTAATCTCTTCCAAGTGTCTATCATTGAGACCTCATGGACCCACATGAATGAAGCTTTAGAATAAAGATCGGACACAATAGCTCACAAACTTTTTCCGTCTTTTAATTCTTAATATTGGTCGATTCCACTAAAGGACCAATATTGACAATCTCTCTGTTCATGTGCGTATCTTTAATGTTTGATATGATGAAACAATTTCTCATACGATCCACGGAGTATATTACGATATTACCCTTCATGTGTATCAGTAACTGAGGGGAATGTAAGATTACTGTTTTACCCCTCGAGTTATTATTTCACTAACTCCTTTGTTATTTGTGAATGAGAAAAACATAAAGTGAGATGTCTTTACATGTCACATGTTTTAATCAAAGAATGAACTCATTCAATGAATACCTGGCCAGGTTTATTCATTCACACTCTCATAACAAAGTATAGTGTGATACTAATGCATTTGCATCGTTGTTACATGAATTCCATATCTGTGAATCATGTAACCCAACATTACATCCTTGTGACACCAACAGTCGGGTCAGATGCAACCAAAATTTAGTCATTGCCCATTGACGAATCAAATGTCACAAAGTGCAATGTCAATTACATATTCACTTGAGGATTAAGGTAAGTATCATAATACTCCTTTAGTTGTGAACTTGAAGCCTCGAGTGTGTAAACAGTTTTGTCTCGAGCTTCTAAGTGTCACTGGTCTTGTTCAGTGTCTTCTATAAGATACCTAGTATGAATCATAGAGTCACAACTCTCTATATCACAAGATGAGATATCATGATTCATGCTAACAATCAATAATAAGATTCGATTGCTCTATCGATCTTTATATTGCGAACAAATGTTTCAAACTTGTCACAAGGGGTTATCTTGTCAAGTCTGTACTTAACACCCTTTTCGTTGATCACAGTTTCAGAGCATAGCTTAAACATAACTAAACACAATCTCATAAAGAACGAAAATTTATTAATATCAATGTTTAACAAAACATAAATACATAAAGTATCTCAATGTCTAATATCTCCTTTGTGGGCACCAATCCCAACAAACTCCCACTTGACTCAAAGGAGATTCGAATGATCCTTCAGTCCCAATCCTTCTAGGTGTCCTTCGAAGGCTTTACTCGTTAAAGGTTTCGTGAAGGGATCAGCAAGGTTGTCTAACGTTGAGATCTTCATGCCTTCAGCATCCCCTCTGTGAACGATGTCTCGAACGAGGTGATACTTGCGTTCTATGTGTTTAGAGCGCTTGTGACTTCTTGGCTCCTTACAATTAGCGATTGCCCCACTATTATCACAATAAAGTGTGATAGGCTCGCTTGCACTTGGAACAACTCCAAGTACATAAGGAATTTCCTTAGCCACACAGCCTCCTTTGCAGCTTCACAAGCTGCCACATACTCGGCTTCCATGGTCGAGTCAGCAACAAAAGATTGCTTGATACTCCTCCAAACCACGGATCCACCATTCAGGGTGAACACAGACCCTGATGTGGACTTCCTGGAATCCTTGTCCGCCTGAAATTCGGAGTCGGTATATCCCGTCATATTCAGGTCAACACCTGAATACGCAATCATGTAGTTTCTCGTTCTCTGAAGATACTTGAGAACATGCTTGACAGCAACCCAGTGCTCGGGTCCAGGGTTAGACTGGAATTTGCTCACTACGCCTACGGCGTAGCATATGTCTGGCCTCGTGCAAAGCATAACATACATGAGACTTCCTACGGCTGAAGCGTAAGGAATGTGTCTCATGTCCTCAACTTCTTGATGCGTCTTGGAAGACTGCTCGCCTGAGAGATGCACTCCATGCCTGAAAGGTAGCTGTCCTTTCTTGGAGTCTTCCATACTGAAGCGATCCATGATCTTATCAATATAAGATTCTTGGGAGAGGGCCAGCTTACGATTCTTTCGATCTCTAAAGATCTGAATACCTAGAATGTAAGCTGCCTCTCCAAGATCCTTCATCTCAAACTGCTTTGATAGCCAGACTTTAACCTCTGACAACTTTCCTACATCATTCCCAATGAGTAGTATGTCGTCAACATAAAGGACTAAGAAAACCACTTTGCCATCGTTTATCATCTTATAAACACATGGCTCATCTACCGACTGATCAAAGCCGTAGCTTTTTACAGTCTTGTCGAATCTAATATTCCACGACCTAGATGCTTGCTTGAGTCCATAAATGGACTTGAGCAATTCACAAACCTTGCCCTGTTGGCCTTTCTCCATGAACCCGTCTGGTTGAGCCATATATATGCGCTCATCAAGATTGCCATTCAAAAATACAGTCTTGACATCTATTTGCCAGATTTCATAATCTAGGGCTGCGACAATGGATAAGAGAGTTCGGATGGACTTTAGCATTGCGACTGGTGAGAAGGTATCCTCATAGTCGATACTTTCTTTCTGTGTGAACCCCTTCGCCACAAGTCGTGCTTTAAATGTCTCGACATTTCCATCCGGTCCTCTCTTCTTCTTGTAGATCCATTTACAGCCTACAGGCTTGATGGCTTCAGGCAGATCTACAAGCTTCCAGACCTCGTTGACATACATCGAATGCATTTCAACGTTCATGGCTTCTTGCCATAGGTTTGCCTCGGAACTCTGCATTTCTTGGGAAAATGATACGGGATCATCTTCTTCATTGTTTGCAACTGCAGTAAAAGATTCTCCGATACCAATGTATCGAACAGGTATTCTCACAACTATGTTGCTACGACGAAGCGCAGGAGTCTCTGATTCCGAGTTTGGTTCTCCCACTGTTGGAATAGGACCCGTCCTATCTTGTGAAGTACTAGTTGCTTCACCCAACAATTCTTTTAGCACAAGTCTGCTTCTCGGTACTGTATTCTTCATATAATCTGCTTCCAGAAACCTAGCGTTCGTGCTAACGAACGTTTTCTGGTCAGCAACACTATAGAAGATGTACCCTTTTGTTTCTTTTGAATATCCCACGAACAGGCATACTTCTGAACGACTAGCCAACTTGCTAGTCTTTTGTCTCAGCACATGTGCTGGACAACCCCAGATGCGAGTATGGTGTAAAATAGATTTTCTACCACTCCATCTTTCATAGGGTGTGTCAGGTACCGTTTTAGATGGGACCTGGTTCAGAATGTAAGCGGTTGTTTCAAGGGCATATCCCCAGAATGAATTAGGAAGCGCTGAGTAACTCATCATCGACCTCACCATATCTAACAAAGTTCGATTCCTTCTATCTGACACACCGTTTTGCTGCGGAGTGCTAGGTGCTGTAAGCTGAGAATTAATGCCTTCTTCTCTAAGAAAGTCTTCGAACTCTCCAGACAAGTACTCTCCCCCTCGATCTGATCGAAGGGTTTTGATCTGTTTCTCCGTCTACTTCTCAACTAAAGCCTTATACTGTTTGAACATTTCAAAAGTATCTGACTTATGTCGCATAAGGTAGATTTGACCAAATCTAGAGTAGTCATCAGTGAAGGTTACAAAATATTCGTAACCTCCTCTTGCTTGGATGTTTATTGGACCACATACATCACTATGTATTAGTTCCAATACTTGCGTGGCCCTAAGCCCTTTGTTGAGAAAGGTCTCTTGGTCATCTTGCCTTCAAGACAGGATTCACACGTGGGAAGACTTCCCACGTGTAGAGATTTTAAAGGACCATCCTTTGTTAATCTCTTGATCCTATCTAGGCCAATATGTCCAAGACGCAGGTGCCATAGATATGTGTCGTCAGTCTCATCAATATGAAACGTTTTACGCTTCCTAAGTGAATCACCATTCACTTCGGTGTCCAAGATTGTCGGCTCAGCAGGATATAAATAATATATAGAATCCACACGTTGAGCTTTAGTTATAAAAAAATCATCAATAAAAATTTCAATACCATTATTGATCTTAAAATTGAAACCTTGTTCTTCTAAACGACCAAATGAAATCAAATTCTTGCAAAAATCCGGAACATAGTAAACATTATTCAATAATAATGTTTCTTTTCCAAACTTGAGCTTCATGGTCCCGACAGATCTTGCTCCGACCTTCGTTCCATCACCCCAGTTGAATCCGAATTCTCCGTCATCTAAGCTCCTGGTTTTCCTAAAACCATTCAAATTACACACAACGTGGTCAGACGCCCCGCAATCAAGAATCCAGGGCGATGCCTTGTTTGTAGTATAACAAGCTTGAGTAACAAAGATCTTACCTTTCCCCTTGACACTCTTGAGGTAGGTAGGGCAGTTCCTCCGCCAGTGGCCAGCCTCTTCGCAATGGTGACACTTGTGCTCAGACTTGTCAACATTTGCGATGTCTTTGCCCTTAGCATCCACAGCCTTATTGTAAGGCTTCTTGGAACCCGCTCGGTTCGCGTTTTTGGGACTCTTCATCCTCTTCTTAGAACCAGAGGTCAAGGCTCTGTGTTCAGCAACATTGAGCTCTCCCGACTTCTTCTTGTTCTTAGGGAGAAGTCCCTCGGCAGTCTGAAACTCCTTCATAAGCTCAGTCACAGTGTAATTGAGCTTGTTCATGGAGTAGTTCAGACGGAAGCTATCAAAGGATTCCGTAAGAGTCTCCAAGATCATGTCAATCTTGGTTTCTCCGTCAATCTCCGAACCAAGGATCTCCATATCGTTCAGGTGACCCATGATCAATAGCATGTGTTCCCGTACGGAAGATCCTTGCTTCATCCTACAGTTCATGAAACTTCAGATAGCTTGCTGCCTCGCCTGACGCCCATGACATCCGAACATCTCATGAAGATTGAACAGGATTTCATATGCAGTGGCAATGTCTCTATGAGATGGTTGCAACATATTGCTCATCGATGCCAAAATGTAGCAGCGAGCAATCTCATCAGATCTCATCCACGCATCGAAGGCGTCCTTGTCTTCCTTGCTCGAGTCAGCACTCGGAACAGGAGGACATGGGGTCGTGAGAATGTACTTGTGCTTCTCCACCGTCAATATGATGTCGAGGTTACGTTTCCATTCAACGTAATTCTCACCCTCGAGTTTATTTGAACTTAAAATCGTTTGTAGTGGGTTAAAAGACATTTTGCTGAAAAACATTGATAAAGTAAATGACTTTACTATGTGCTATTTTTTCGAATTATATGCATGCATGAACAATCCTAATATGGTGAGGAAAGCGTTAAAATAATTCATGGTATTGTGAACAACATAGTTAATTACTTTTCCTATGGGAAAACCGTAAATAACCTCCTTTCACAGTCGTGACTCATCACTATTTAGCTCGAACCATCCAAGAAGTCACAACTTCTAGTTCTTACTAATTACCATAAATTTTGGTCACTTATTTTTAATGCAGAGCCTCTATGTGAGGATTACTTTAAAACATAAGTCTAAGTGTACAACCGACACGTGGGCCCTCACTCAAGTCACTTTGAAGACGGTTCACCTATGTGGAGACCCCGTTTCAAAGTTTCTCTTTTGGGCTTAGTTCTTTAACAGTGAGATTAATTAAATACTTCTGAAGTACTCCCATTGAAGGGAGGGCCACTATGTGTGACTCTTAGTTCATCATATATTTAATTAATTTCACTCGTGTCGGGGATCTTGGGTTGCTTCAACGATAAACAACCCTCCCACTTAGTTTTTGCAAATGAATCATATTCATTTATAACAGTTTATAATCATTTCATAACCTTTTATTAATTATAAACTATATGAACAATTTCATTTTCAATGATGTTGGCGTTCTATCCTATATGACATGTGAGTGTTATATACAATGAGATCAATAAATTTAAATATCAAATATGAAAATTTATTTAACTTATCAATAGCCCCATTTCTATAATACAACCCTGGTAAAATAAATGAAATAAAAACAATTTAAACTTCATCTTCGAATGACGCGTCATCGGATGTCACGGGTTAGCCTCCACATGTTCTCTAACGTGCGGCCAATCCCAAGGTGCTGCCTCCTAGTCTCATTTTCGTCGAATTACAATAATAAATTACAAATTTAAATGTCCTCTCAAATTGAGGCTAACAATTTAAATAAATTAAAATCCGGGACGATAACCGGAATAAAAACATCCTAGGGCCATATCGTATAAGGATCCATTCAATCACAAGCGCACACATAATACATTCATAATGGAATCATACAAAAACGCCAACACCAACTAGTCAAACAAATTTCCAAACTAGTCATTAAATCTAAATTTTAATGCCTTTTACTAGCTCTAATACCATTTGTTGGAATTTATTTAACAATTAAACAATATTAATTACAATACACATCCTATGTGGCGGAAAATTATAATTAGATCTAATATATTAAAACTAATTTTAATATATTCAACAACCTAAGGCATTAAAATTTATTAAGTAATTATAAACAATTTATAATTCACAAGCTCAATCAAATAAAATTAAATTAATAATTTATATAACAATTATATAATTTATATTTAATTATTTAATTGAGGAATTACTTACGTAAGAGGTTGTAAACAACCACGACGTTGCTAGCTATCGCCGAAATGCCACGTCACGCCCAAATCCCGAGAAAAGCCTCGCCGGATTGCCTGGGAACGTCTTCGCCGGACTGGGAAGGGTCACCGGGATGCACAACAGCTGGGAACCTCGTCGGACTGGACTTCTTCGCCTGGCAGGGAGCTCGCCGGACTGGGCACTCGCCGGATTGGACTCTGTCGCCGCACGGGAACTCGCCTGACAGGGAGCTCGCCGGACTGGTAAGCCTCACTGGACTAGAGATCTCACCTCGCCTGATGACCTCGCCGGATTGCCCTCGCCGGATAGGACTCGCCGGACTGGAGCGCCTCGCTGGAATCCCCTCGCCTGACAGGGAACCTCGCCGGATTGGATCTGCCTCGCCGTATTGAACCTGTCTCGCCGGATTGGACTCGCCTGACAGGGAGCCTTCGCCGGATTGGGTCTGGCTCGCCGGAATGGAGCCCTGGAGGCTGGGAGGTCACCGGAATGCACAGAAAACGACCTAGGGACGTTTTAGAGGGCTGAAACCTTTTTAAAACAGTTTTAAAAATTCCAAAATAATTTTCTAAATCATTCAAACACCACAAGTGATGAATCAACAATATTACACTAATAAATATTGAGATCAAGAGTGTGGGCTCTTAAGAACAATTAGGGAATCAAAGATTAAAAAAGGAAAAACAATTTTTCTCTTCTTTTTGTTTGGGAATTTCGGCCGAGAATTACACATGGGGGAAGAGAGAGTGTGTGCCGAAAATTCTCTAGGGTTAGGGTTAGTGATTAGGGTTTCTTAGCCTTATTTATACAAGTTATAAATGGGCTTAAGCTGGGTCAAACCCATGACCCTATTCACTTAAGAAATTCGGCCAAAACACTCTCCCCTTACTCGTCCATATCTTTGATTTTTCTTCCTAAATATATTTGATTTAATTTCTAAAATTAATTTAGAACTCTCATCATTATATAATGACACATCATTAAATATATTTCATAGTTATCGAATAAGTACGAAATGAGAAATAATTTATTTTCTTCTTTTAGCATATTTGATCACTCGAGAATGTCATCATCAATACGATAACATCTTGTGATTCAATAAACAAAATAAATAACTAGTTATTTATCGAGTTTCAAGAAAACAACTTTCTCAATATAAATCACTATTTATACTTAATGAGTAAATCAACTTTTCAGTTCTTTTAATCTCTTCCAAGTGTCTATCATTGAGACCTCATGGACCCACATGAACGAAGCTTTAGAATAAAGATCGGACACAAAAGTTCACAAACTTTTTCCGTCTTTTAATTCTTAATATTGGTCGATTCCACGAAAGGACCAATATTGACAATCTCTCTGTTCATGTGCGTATCTTTTATGTTTGATATGATGAAACAATTTCTCATACGATCCATGGAGTATATTATGATATCACCCTTCATGTGTATCAGTAACTGAGGGGAATGTAAGATTACTGTTTTACCCCTCGAGTTATTATTTCACTAACTCCTTTGTTTTTTGTGAATGAGAAAAACATAAAGTGAGATGTCTTTACATGTCACATGTTTTAATCAAAGAATGAACTCATTCAATGAATACCTGGCCAGGTTTATTCATTCACACTCTCATAACAAAGCATAGTGTGATACTAATGCATTTGCATCGTTGTTACATGAATTCCATATCTGTGAATCATGTAACCCAACATTACATCCTTGTGACACCAACAGTCGGGTCAGATGCAACTAAAATTTAGTCATTTCCCATTGACGAATCAAATATCACAAAGTGCAATGTCAATTACATATTCACTTCAGGATTAAGGTAAGTATCATAATACTCCTTTAGTTGTGAACTTGAAGCCTCGAGTGTGTAAACAGTTTTGTCTCGAGCTTCTAAGTGTCACTGGTCTTGTTCAGTGTCTTCTATAAGATACCTAGTATGAATCATAGAGTCACAACTCTCTATATCACAAGATGAGATATCATGATTCATGCCAACAATCAATAATAAGATTCGATTGCTCTATCGATCTTTAGATTGCGAACAAATATTTCAAACTTGTCACAAGGGGTTATCTTGTCAAGTCTGTACTTAACATCCTTTTCGTTGATCACAGTTTCAGAGCATAGCTTAAACATAACTAAACACAATCTCATAAAGAATGAACATTTATTAATATCAATGTTTCAACAAAACATAAATACATAAAGTATCTCAATGTCTAATATCTCCTTTGTGGGCACCAATCCCAACAATTTTATATTCCGCCATTAATATGATTAATGATAATTTTTCTTAACTCTATACCTATTCCAACAACTACATCTTAACATCTATGAGCAATGTGTTGCAACAATCTAACCGAGTCATTGCCACAACATCTGACATTATCTACAATCTCCATGAGATGTTTGGATGTCATGGGCGTCAGGCGAGGCAGCAAGCTATTTGCAGTTTTATGAACTACAGGATAAAGCCGAGATCTTCAGTTCGGGAAAACATACTACTGATCATGGGTCACCTGAACAATATGGAGATTCTCGAATCTGAGTTTGATGGAGATATCAAGATAGACATGATTTTGGAAACTCTGACTTACTCATTCAATAGCTTCCGTCTGGACTACTCTATCACTAGGAGAAAAAAGGCATTTAGAAGCGATAAAAGTCGCTTCTAAAATCCAAAAAGTTTCTTCTAAATCGGCAACATTTAGAAGCGACTAGTCGCTTCTAAAGGCGCTTCTAATTGTTACCCGCCATCTCTTCGCACGCTTTTTTGGCCGATTATAAGGGACTTTAGAAGCGACATTAGAACCGATTAGTCGCTTCTAATTGTTACCCGCCATATTTTAGAAGCGACGTTAGAAGCGATTAGTCGCTTCTAATTGTTACTCGCCATATTTTGGAAGCGACTAGTCGCTTCTAAAACTGTAAAAAATAATTTTAAAAAAATAAATTTTCGGTTTGTTTTTGGTTGTACACTTTTTTGGCGAAGCAGACTCTAAATTCTTTTCGATGCGCTTCGTCAACATCATGGCGACGTTCAGATTCTATGAGATTCCAATGCTCACTGTTTATACGTTCAAGAAGTTAGAGAAATAAAAAAAAATCAAATTTATGACTGTATATGGATACGATTAAAAAGACTCACGTCATATACGGATCAATTTCGGTACAATTTGTCAAGATGTACCACTCTGCCATCTTTCTCGATTTGTCATCTAACCGTGTCGGACTCATCTTCCCATAAGGCAAACACTTTTCGGATCGAAAAATAGAGAAATCGTGAGGCTGAACGACACCGGTCGAGGCATCTTTAAAGTACCTTGCAACGAATGCCAAAGCTTCTTCCAACACGTAAGCCTCAGCTATAGATCCTTCGGGTCTCGCTTTGTTTCGAACGAAATGCTTAAGTGTTTCAAGATATCTTTCAAATGGATACATCCATCTCATATGAACTGGACCACCTTCGAGAGCTTCTTCAGGGAGATGAATGATGACATGAACCATGATCGTAAAGAAAGCAGGCGGGAAAATGATTTCCGTCTTACACAATATCTCAACGATGGAGTTTTGGGCTTTCTCGAGATCCTCCACTCGTAACGTTCTTGAACAAATGAGCTTAAAAAAGCTTCCAAGTTCTGCAATCGTCTCTTGGATTTGTTTCGGAACATAAGGACCAATACCCACTGCCAACACCCTTTGCATTATCACGTGCAAGTCATGTGCCTTTAAGCCGGTCAATTTTCCATCGGGAGCGACATTCTTTTTCAAATTCCCTGCGAGACCGTCGGGAAACTTAATTGACTTCAGAAACTCAGCAAACATTTTTTGTTGCGTGGGTGTGAGAACGTATGAAGCTTGTGGTTTGAACCACCTGTTTCCACGCTTCTGAAGTGTAAACTATACTTAATCTTCAAGTCTTTTAAGTCTTGTCTCGCCTTATCAGTGTCCTTATCTTTCCCGTCAATGCTGAGCAACGTCCCGAGTAAGTTTTCGCACACATTTTTTTCTCGGTGCATCACATCAAGGTTGTGTCTCAACGTCAAATCAGACCAGTAAGGTAACTCATAAAAGATACTTTTCTTGGTCCAATTTAGCTTGCTCTCGCCCCGCTTTCGTTTTGAACCCATAGACTGCTTGCCCGAAATCAATTCAGGAAGACTGTTCAATTGCTCGAGAATCTGGCTTTCAGTCAACTTCTTCGGAGGTTTTCGTTTCTTGACACGTGTTGTGTAGTGACCACTGCATGTTCTCATCCGGTGAAAATCGGGCAAATATCATCGGTGATCGTAATACACGACTCTATTTCTAACGGAAAGCGATGGAGTGTCTTTGGTGCACGTCGGGCACGCAAGTTACCCTTGACCACTCCACCCAGATAAACTTCCTCGAGCAGGAAAATTGCTTATTGTCCAGAGAAGTGCTGCCCGCAAAAGGAAGACATGATTATGGTTAGACCCATCTCGCACTCGAACACCCAATTCCCACAATTCTTTCAACTCTTCAACGAGCGGTTGCAAGAACACGTCAATGTCTTTCCCAGGCGGTTTCGGACCAGGAATCAAGAGAGCCAGCATCAAATATTCGGATTTCATACACAACCACAGTGGAAAATTGTACGCCGTCAACACAACCGGCCACATGCTATATGATAGGCTCATTTCTCCGAAGGGATTGAAACCATCTGCACCAAGTCCAAGTCGTACATTCCTCGGCTCACTGACAAAGTCTGGATATGTTTCATCTAACTTCTTCCACGCTTTCCCATCAGCAGGATGACGTAGAACACCTTCTTCGACCACACGTTCTTTCGCGTACCACTGCATTTCAACAGATGTATGTCGAGAAGCGTACAACCTCTTGAGACGATCTTTTAAAGGAAAGTACCGTGAAACTTTACGCGATACTTTTTTTCAACAACCCATCTACTTTCGTTGCACACCGGACAAACATCTGCATCTTTCAAAACCTTCCAAAACAAGACACAGTCGTTCGAGCAGACGTCAATCATCTTGTAGCCCATGCCAAATCGCTTCAGCTTTGACTTTGCCTCGTAATGTTTTTCAAGAATTCTATTCCCAACATGATGAGATTTTTTCAAGAGTTGCTGAAGTTCTATAAATGACTTGTTCGTCCAATGGTTCGTCACTTCAATGTGCATTAACTGAACCAAGAAAGATAATGACGAGAACTCTTTACAACCAGGACACAATTCTACATTCAATTCGGCAAATAGATCCGCGATCTGCTCTTCGTCAGCCACATCTTCAGCAGTTGGATGATTATAAAAATCAGGACCATTCCTAATATTGTCGACTGCATCATGGATTCCATCAACACCGTCTTGATCGTTTGAATCATCGAGAATTTCTGGTACAGGCGACTTCCTCACGTGACTCGTCGTGATGATACCATCGAGTGAAATACGGAGTAAATCCTTTGTGCATGAGATGCGCTCGAACAACTCCTATGTGTTGTCTTAACGCATTATTACAACTACGACAAGGACATTTTACTTTGTGCTCGCTGTTCATTTGGAATCGTGCAACTCAAATAAACTTGTTCACGCACATTTCGAATTCAAGCCCACAACGATTATTTTCAATAGTTCAATTTCGACTTGGGTTTGACATGACGCTGATTGTTGAAAATTAGGACAACGAAGGTTAGGAAATTTGTGACATTGTGATCAATTAGAAGACGGATAAGGATTTGATGTAAGAAAGTTTAGAGATTTAGATAACTTAGAGATTAGGATTGTTTAGTTCACTTAATTATTTAAAAATTTACAGAAATTTGGGCAGAGTTTCTCCTAAAATATGAACAAACTAAAAATCTGCAATTCACAAAATTTATATATATATATATATATATATATATATATATATACCAGTCAAAACTATCATAAACATTTAATAACTTTCAAATGCCATATTCTAGTTAAAACAACTTAGTTCATATAACAAATTACTAATTACATTCCATATTTAAATTAACAAATTAAGTAACTACTTATCACATTCAAATTAATATAACTAAACAAATTACATATCTATATGTAACAAATTAAGTAAATTATTATAACATTCAAATTATTAATATCTTACATTCATAACAAATTATTTAAATAACAAATTCACTAATTTAACAAATTAATTATTCAATTATATACTTAAATGGGCAAATTAAATACATAACAAAATTAATAATAACAAATTATTATTTCAATTGCATACCTACATTACTAATTATTATTAAACATGACTAGTCGCTTCTAATTCCCAAATGTCTCTTCTAATTAAAAGCGACTAGTCGCTTCTAATTCCCCCTGCCGCTTCTAAAGGTATCTTTTGCAGTAGTGTATGAATAAGCTCGAGTACACTGTTACTAAGATCATGAATGATGCAGACTACCGTAAGAACAGTAAGAAGTCTGGAGAGGTCAATGTTGCTGAACATAAGGCCTCAACTTCAAGTTCTAAGAGGGTGATAAGATGACCCAAAATTTCCAACCGAACGGGATCGAATAACCCTCACAATAAGGATGTGGATGCTAAGGGCAAAGGGATCACAAAGGTGGACAAATCTGAGCACAAGTGTCACCATTGCGGAGAGACCGACCACTGGCAAAGGAACTGTCCTACCTACCTCAAGAATTGCAAGGGAAAAGGTATGATCTTCATCACTCAAGCTTGTTACACGACAAACAAAGAATCGCCGAGGATTTTAGACTGCGGGGCTTCTGACCATATTGTGTGTAATTTGAATGGTTTTAGGAAAACCAAGAGCTTAAGTGATGGGAAGTTCGCGTTCAATTGGGGTGATGGAACGAAGGTCAAAGGAAGATCTATCGGGACCATGAAACTCAAGTTTGGAGACAAAAATTAATTATTTAATAATGTTTATTTTGTTCCAATTTTTTATAGGATTTAATTTATTTTGGTCGTTTAGAAAAACAAGGTTTTAATTTTAACATCAATAACAGTATTGAGATTTTTATTGATGATTCTTTTATGACTAAAGCTCATCGTGTGGATTCTATTTATTACTTATCTCCAAATAATTCGACAATCTTGGATACCGAAGTGAATATAGATTCACTGGGGAAGCGTAAGACGTTTCATAGTGATGAAACTGACGACACATATCTATGGCATTTACGTCTTGGAGATATTGACCTAGATAGGATTAAGAGATTGAAAAAGGATGATCCTTTGAAATCTCTAACTTTGGGATCCATGCCAACGTGTGAATCCTGTCTTGAGGGCAAGATGACCAAGAGATCTTTCTTTTCGAAGGGTCTAAGTGCCACGAAGGTGTTGGAACTCATACATTGTGATGTATGTTGTCCAATCAACTGTTGGAATTTAGTTAACAATTAACCTAATTAATTATAAAACATATCAATATATGGCGGAAATTCATAATTCAATTTAATATGTTAAAACATTTTAAAACATATTCAATAACCATGTCATTAAATCTAATCTAGAATGTCAATAAATTTCTAAACATATTAATAAATTCATTCAAACATGCAAACGAGTAATCTAAATTTTTTAACAATTCTACAATGATTATTACACTCAGATCTAACTCGTTTTCAGAAGACTTACAGTGGGTTCGGATATGCGAGAATCAGCCCCAGGAATGCGTCCACAAGCACGACCGAAACTCCTTCCAACGCGCGTTTAGGATGTCCAGAAATCCGTCCTTGCTCCGTTGCTCCAAAAGGTGGCCGGACCCGTGGGTAAAATATCACTCAAACAACCACAAGTTGAATTAATGATAATTCTCAATGAGGTTTTATGAGACAAATAGGGTGGGTTCTTTTGCGGGAACAAGGGGAAAAGAAATAAAACAAAAGCTTAGCAATTTCTCTCACTCTCTTTTCTCTTTGGGATTTTGGCCGTGTATAATTCTCCTTGGGGAGAGAAAAATAGTCGGCCAAGAGGGATGGGGAAGAGAGAATGAGCGTGTGAAAATCTAGGTCAAGAGAGAGAGAAGAACTTTCCTTTTCTTTAAAAGAGAATGGGCTTAAGTTAGGTTAAAAACAATTAATGCCCCATTAATCAAACTTAAGCCCAATAATTCATTTAAACAATTTTCCAACTCACTTATACCTTATAAGTGGCCGGCCATATTGTCAAAATTATCTCCCAAATTTATTTGATTTATTTCTAAAATAATATTTAATTAATTTATAATATCTCATTCATTTAATGACAAGTCATTAATTATTTTCATAATATTCAATGTAGTACGAAGCGAGAAAATATTTATTTTCATCTTTTATTTATTTGAATCATCAAATTATATTATTATCAATATAATAACATAATATGATTCATTAAGTGAATGTAATAATAAATAACCAATTATTTATTTAATTACTTATAAAATAATTTTCTTAGCGTAAATCACAATTTACGTGGAATGAGAAAATCAATCATTTCTTGTTAACCAAAATCTCGTCCTAGAGTCTATCATTGAGACCTTATTGACCCATATGAACGAAGCTTTAGAATAAAGCTCGGACACAAAAGTTCACAAACTTTTTCCAAATTTTAATTCTTAATATAAGTCGATTCCACTAAAGGACCAATATTGAACATCTCTAAGTTCATATGCGTTTATATTTCCGTTTGATGTGACAAAACTAATTTTCACACGGTTCACGGTGTATTTTGTGATATTACCCTTTGTGTGTATCACTAACTCAGAGGATGTAAAATTACCGTTTTACTCCTGAGTTATTATTTCAACAAATCCTCTCTTATTTGTGAACGAGAAAAATATATAGTGAGATTTCTCAACAAGTCACATGTTTTATTTCAAAAAATTCTTTATTCTATGAATACCAGGCCTAGTTTATTCGCTCACACTCTCATAACGGAGCATGGTGTGACACTAATGTCTTAGCATTGTTTCAACACAAATTCCATATCTGTGAATTACATATTTCAACGAAACAGTATTATAACACCAATCGTCAAGTCAATGAAACTACACTTAGCCATTGCCCATTGACAAATTAAATGTCATAAAGTGTTAGAAGAAGATATGTACTCACTTCAGTATTTAGGTAATTACTAAAATGCCCCTCGTATTTGAGTTTGAGGTTTCGAGTGATTAAACGGTTTATCTCCAACTTCAGAACATCACAGGTCTTGTTCAATATCTTCATTAAGATATCAAGAATGAATTACAGAGTCACAACTCTCCATATCACAAGATAAGATATCGTTTAAGACATTCTAACAATCATTACTAAGAATCGATTGCCCAATCGATCTTTAGATTGCGAACTATTATTTTAAATTAGTCATAAGAAGGTATATTGTCAAGTCTATATTTAGCACTTCTTTCGTTGATGACAGTTTCAGAGCGTAGACATTCATGCATAAGAATGGATATTGAATTTTTATTTGAATTCAAAACAAAACAAATACAAAAGTATTTAATATCAAAAATCTTCTTTGTGGGCATAAATGCCAACAAACTCCCACTTGACTCAAAGGAGATGCGAATGATCTTTCATTCCTAATCCTTATAGGTGTACCTCGAAGATCTTACTAGTTAAAGGCTTCATGGAGGGATTTGCAAGGTTGTCCAACGTTGAGATCTTCATTACCGTAACGTCCCCTCTGTGAACTATATCTCGTACAAGGTGATATTTCCGCTCGATGTGTTTTTAGCGCTTGTGACTTCTTTGTTCCTTACAGTTAGCAACGGCCCCACTGTTATCGTAATAAAGTGTAAAAGGTTCGTTGGCACTTGGAACTACTTCCAACTACATCACGAATTTCCTCAGCCACACAGCCTCCTTCGCAGCTTTGTAAGCTGTCACATACTCGGCTTCTATGGTCGAGTCAGCAACACAAGATTGCTTTATACTCCTCCAGACCACGGATCCACCATTCATGGTGAACACAGACCCTGATGTGGATTTCCTGGAATCCTTGTCCGCTTGAAATCGGAATCGGTGTATCCCGTCATATTTAGGTCATCACCTGAGTATGCAAGCATATAGTTTCTCATTCTCCGGAGATACTTGAGGACATGCTTAACCACAACCCATTGCTTGGATCCAGGATTCGATTGGAATCTACTCACCACGCCCACTGCGTAACAAATATTTGGCCTAGTGCAAAGCATCGCGTACATGAGACTTTCCACGGCTGAGGCGTAGGGAATGTGTCTCATGTCCTCTATCTCTTGAGGAGTCTTGGGAGACTGCTCACTAGATAGATGCAGTCCATCTCTGAAAGGTAGCTGTCCTTTCTTCGAGTTCTGTATACTGAAGTGATCTATGATCTTATCAATATAGGATGCTTGAGAAAGCGCTAACTTTAGGTTCTTCCGATCTCTAAATATCTGAATCCCCAAAATTTAAGCCACTTCTCCAAGATCCTTCATTTCAAACTGCTTTGATAGCCAGATCTTAACCTCTGATAACTTTCTCACATCATTACCAATGAGTAGTATGTCATCTACATATACGACTAAGAAGACCACTTTGCCATCGTTTATCATCTTATAAACGCACTGCTCATATAATGATTGATCAAAGCCGTAGCCTTTCACAGTCTCGTTGAATCTAATATTCAACAATCTAGATGCTTGCTTTAGCCCATAAATGGACTTCAGCAACTCACAAACCTTGCCCTGTTGGTCTTTCTCCATGAACCCATCTGGTTGAGCCATGTAAATGCGCTCGTCAAGGTTTCCATTTAGAAATGCAGTCTTGACATCCATCTGCCAGATTTCATAATCTAGGGCGACATCAATGGATAAAAGAGTACGATGGACTTTAGCATCGTCACGGGCGAGAAGGTATCTTCATAGTCGATACCTTCCTTTTGTGTGAACCCTTTCGCCACAAGTCGTGCCTTTAATGTCTCAACATTTCCATCCCGTCCTCCTTTCTTCTTGTAGATCCATTTACATCCAACAGGTTTGATGCCTTCTGGTAAATCTACAAGTTTCCAGACCTCGTTGACATACATCGAATGCATTTCAACGTTCATGGCTTCTTGCCATAGGCTTGCTTCGGAACTCTTTTTCTCTTGGGAAGATGATACTGGATCATCTTCCTCCTTGTATGCGACTGCAGCAAAGGCCTCCCTGATGTACATCAATCGCTCAGGTTGTCGTACAATCCTGTTACTACGACGAATCGTAAGAGGCTCAGGTTCCGAGTGTGGTTCTTCTACTGTTGGTGTAGGACTCGTCCTATCTTGTGAAGTATCAGTTACTTCGCCCAACATCTCCTTCAGCACAAGTTTGCTTCTCGATACAATATTCTTCATGTAATCCTCTTCAAGAAACTTTTTGTTCGTGCTAACAAACGTTTTCTTGTCAGTAGGACTAAAGAATGTGTACCCTTTTGTTTCTTTGGGATATCCTATGAAAAGGCATAATTCTGAACTACTACCCAAGTTGCTAGTCTTTTATCTCAACACGTGTGCTAAATAACCCCAGATTTTGATGTGGTTTAGAACAGATTTCTTACCACACCATCTCTCGTAGGGAGTGCCGGGAACCATTTTGATGGAACCTGGTTCATAACATGAGCTGCCGTTTCTAAGGCATATCCCTAGAACGAATCAAGAAGAGATGAGTAACTCATTATCGATCTCACCATATCTAGTAGAGTTCGATTCCTTCTCTCTGACACACCATTTTGTTGTGGAGTGCCAGGTGCTGTAAGCTAAGAATGGATGCCTTCTTCTTTAAGAAGAACCTCGAACTCATCAGACAAGTACTCTCCACCTCGATCCGATCGAAGGGTTTTGATTTGTTTCTCTCTTTGCTTCTCAACCAAAGCCCGATATTCTTTGAACATTTCAAAAGTATCAGATTTGTGTCGCATTAAGAAAACATGACCAAAACGTGAGTAGTCATCAGTGAAGGTTACAAAGTATTCGTAACCTCCTCTTGCCTGAATATTGATTGGACCACATACATAACTATGTACGAGTTCCAACACTTGTGTGGCTCTTAGACCTTTCTAAGAGAAAGGTCTCCTGATCATCTTGCCTCCAAGACAGGATTCGCCCGTGGGCATAGATCCTACGTTTAGAGACTTCAAATGACCATCATTTGTTAACTTCTTAATCTTATCTAGGCCAATATGTCCAAGACGTAAGTGACATAGATATGTGTCATCCGTTTCATCACTATAAAACGTCTTACGCTTCCTAAGTGAATCACCATTCACCTCAGTATCCAAGTTTGTCGGCTCATTTGGATATAGATAATAAATAGAATCTATGCGATGAGCTTTAGTAATAAAATAACCATTAAGAAAAATTTCAATACCATTATGGACTTTAAATTCAAAATATTGTTCTTCTAAACGACCAAAAGAAATCAAGTTCTTGCAATAATCCAGAACATAATAAACGTTATTGAATAATAAAGTTTTATTCCCAAAATTCATCTCCATGGTCCCGATAGATCTGGCTCTGACCTTCATTCCATTCCCCCAGTTGAACGTGACTCCTCATCACCTAAGCGTCTGGTTTGCCTGAAACCATGCAGATTACACCCAATATGATCAGAAGCACCGCAATCTAAAGTCCAAGGTGATTCTTTATATGTCGTGTAACATGCTTGGGTGACGAAAACCATACATTTCCCCTCAACAGTCTTGAGGTAGGCTGGACAGTTCCTTCGCTAATGGCCGACTTCTCCATAATGTTAGAACTTGTGTTTAGACTTGTCAACCTTTGCGATGCCCTTGCCCTTGACATCCGCATCCTTCTTGTAAGGCATCTTGGATCCCGTTCGGTTGGCGTTTTTGGGACCCTTCATCACTCTCTTAGAACCAAAAGTGGAAGCCCTATGTTCAGCAACATTGACTTCGCCAGTATCCTTCTTGCTCTTAGGGAGAAGTCATTCGGCAGTGTGCAACTCCTTCATGAGTTCCGTTACAGAATAATCAAGCTTGTTCATGGAGTAGTTCAGACGGAAGCTATCGAAAGATTCGGCCAGAGTCTCCAAGATCATGTCTACCTTGGTGAGTCCATCAATCTCCGATCTGAGAATCTCCATGTCGTTCAGGTGACCTATGATCACTAGCATGTGGTCCCTGACTTACGTTCCCGGCTTCATCCGGCAATTCATGAAATTGTGGAGCTACGTTGCCTGACGCGCATGACGTCCAAACATGTCATGAAGATTAGTCAGCATGTCATATGTCGTGGCAATGTCCTTGTCAGATTGTTGCAACACATTGCTCATGGAACCCAAGATATAACACTTGGCAATCTCATCGGACCTAACCCACGTGTCATAGGCGTCCGTGTCATCCTGGCTTGAGTCAGCACTCGGAGCTGGAGGACACGGGGAAGTGAGAAAATACTTGTGTTTTTCCACCGTCAATACGATGTCGAGGTTACGTTTCTAATCAACGTAATTCTTACCCTTGAGTTTGTTGTAACTCAATATAGATGCAAGTGGATTCATGATATATTTCTGAAATTAAATAAAATGAATATATTTAGCATGTGCTACAATTTCGAATTATGATGCATGTACAATCCTAATTAGGTGAGGAAAGCGATAAATAATTCATGGTATTATGCACAAAAATGATTAATTTCTTTTCATGGGGGAAACCGCAATCGATCGCCTATCATAGTCGTGACACATCACTATTTAGTTTGAACCATACAAGAAGTCACAACTTCTAGTTCTTGCTAATTACCATGGACTTTGGTCACTTATTTTTAACGCATAGCCTCTATGGAGGGTTACTTTAAACAATAAGTCTAAGTGTGTAACCAACACGAGGGTAACTCTTAGTTCATCTACACAACTTAATTAAATTCATGTTGGGGACCTTGGATTATTTCAACGACAAATAACCCTCCCACTTACTTTTTTGCAAAAATCACATTTTTGTGGATTGTGTTTAATTTCATAACTAATTTTATAAATTAAACTACAATGATGCATGAAAAATTTCATATAGTGTTGGCATTCTATCCTATATGACATGTGAGAGAATAGGAGATAAGTTTAAATAAATTAAAACATAAATTTTAATTATCAAATGGCCCATTTCTAAGTTTACAACCCATTACAAAAAGAAAAATAAATAAACTATTTAATTTCTTGCCTTGCGTCGAGCCGTCAAAATTCCAAATTTTAAAACTTAGAGATGAATATCTCCCACTCAAAATAACTAAATTCACTTTTATTATTTCAAAAATAATATAATCGAATTTTAATTATTCAAGATTTTAAATTTATTCGGAAACAATTTCCGAATCTCGGACGTTGGACCTAGTCCTAGCTAGTACGCATGCGTCCAAAGACACACAATCACGCTAGGATTCTGGCCGATCCAAACAGCCCTCATGCGCCTCATACAAAGATCCTTGGGCCATTCGGAATGGTCCGGGATAGCTCCCACGCGTTCCATAACTCGCGGTCATTCTCGGTGGTCGCCTCATTTCTTCTTGTCCTTCCGGATTACAAAATTACAAAATTTTAATTTACAACAAATTACAATTGAAAGAAAACTGGGACTATCCCGAAAATAATCCTAGGGCCAATTAGAATAAGAATCCTTCCATAAAACGCACATACATTCACAAATGAAATTCATACAAAAACGCCAACACATAAAATCGATTTTAATGACAATTATGGCTCTGATACCATTTGTTGGAATTTAGTTATAAATCAACCTAATTAATTATGAAAGATATCAATATATGGCGGAAAGTCATAATTCAATTTAACATGTTAAAACGTTTTAAAACATATTCAATAACCATGTCACTAAATCTAATCTAGCATATCAATAAATTTCTAAACATATTAATAAATTAATTCAAACATGCAAACGAGTAATCTAAAATTTCTAACAATCCTACAATGATTATTACATTCAGATCCAACACATTTTCAGAAGACTTACAGTGGGTTAGCGATCTGCGAGAATCAGTCCCAGGGATGCGTCTACAAGCACGACTGAAACTCCTTCCCACGCGCGTCTAGGATGTCCTGAAATCCGTTCTTACTCCGTTGCTTCAAAAGGTGGCCGGCCCTTTTGGTAAAATATCACTCAAACAACCACAAGTTAAATCAATGATAATTCTCAAGGAGATTTTATGAGACAAAGAGGGTGGGCTCTTTTGTGGGAAAGAGGGGAGAAGGAATAAAACAAAGGCTTTACAATTTCTCTCTCTCTTTTCTCTTTGGGATTTTGGCCGTGTATAATTCTCCTTGGGGAGAGAAAAATAGTCGGCCAAGAGGGATGGGGAAGAGAGAATGAGCGTGTGAAAATCTAGGTCAAGAGAGAGAGAAGAACTTTCCTTTTCTTTCAGAGAAAATGGGCTTAAGTTAGGTTAAAAACAATTAATGCCCCATTAATCAAACTTAAGCCCAATAATTCATTCAAACAATTTTCCAACTCACTTATACCTTATAAGTGGCCGGCCATATTGTCAAAATTATCTCCCAAATTTATTTGATTTATTTCTAAAATAATATTTAATTAATTTAGAACATCTCATTTATTTTATTAATTATTTTCATACTATTGAATTTAGTATGAAACGATAAAATATTTATTTTCATCTTTTATTTATTTGAATCATCAAATTATATTATTATCAATATAATAACATAATATGATTCATTAAATAAGTGTAATAATAAATAACCAATTATTTATTTTAGTACTTAGAAAATAATTTTCGTAGCGTAAATTACAATTTACGTGGAATAAGAAAATCAATCATTTCTTGTTCTCCAAAATCTCGTCTGAGAGTCTATCATTAAGACCTTATGGGCCCACATGAACGAAGCTTTAGAATAAATCTCGGACACAAAAGTTCACAAACATTTTCCGACTTTTAATTCTTAATATTAGTCGATTCTACAAAAGGACCAATATTGAACATTTCTAAGTTCATATGCATTTATATTTTTGTTTGATATGACAAAACTATTCTTCACACAGTCCACAGTGTATTTTATGATATCACCCTTTGTGTGTATCACTAATTCAGAGGAATGTAAATTACCGTTTTACCCTTGAGTTATTATTTCATCAAGTCCTCTGTTACTTATGAACGAGAAAAACTTAAAGTGAGATGTCTCAAGATGTCACATGTTTTATTTCAAAGAATTATTTATTCGATAAATACCAGGCCTGGTTTATTCGCTCACACTCTCAAAACAAAGCATGGTGTGTGACACTAATTCCTTAGCATTGTTTCAACACAAAATCCATATATGTGAATCACATATTTCAACGAAATAGTATTATGACACCAACCGTCGGGTCAATGAAACTTCACTTGGCCATTTCCCATTGTCAAATCAAATGTCATAAAGTGCTACAAGAAGATATGTACTCACTTCAGGATTTAGGTAAGTACTAAAATACCCCTCATATGTGAGTTTGAGGTTTCGAATGATTAAACGGTTTATCTCCAACTTCAAAACATCACAGGTATTGTTCAATATCTTCATTAAGATATCAAGAATGAATTACAGAGTCGCAACACTCTATATCACAAGATAAGATATCATTTAATTCATTCTAACAATCATTACTAAGAATCGATTGCCCATTCGATCTTTAGATTGCGAACTATTATTTTAAACTAGTCATAAGAAGGTACCTTGTCAAGTCTGTACTTAGCACTTCTTCCTTGATGACAGTTTCAGAGCATAGACATTCATGCATAAACACAATATTTAATAAGAATGGATATTCAATTTTTATTTGAATTCAAAACAAAGCAAGTACAAAAGTATTTAATATCAAAAATCTCATTTGTGGGCATAAATGCCAACATCAATATCCAGGCAAGAGGGGGTTACGAATACTGTGTAACCTTAACTAGTGACTACTCTAGGTTTTGTCATATCTATCTTATGAGACACAAATCCAATACCTTTAAATGTTCAAGGAGTATTAGGCTTTGGTTGAGAAGTAAACGAAGAAACAGATCGTAACCCTTCAATCAGATCGAGGGGGAGAGTACTTGTCTGGAGAGTTTGAAGACTTTCTTAGAGAAGAAATAATTCATTCTCAGCTTCCAGCACTTGGCACTCCATAGCAAAACGGCGTGTTAGAGAGAAAGAATCGAACTTTGGTAGAGATGGTGAGGTCGATGCTAAGTTACTCATCCCATCCTGATCCGTTCTGGGGATATTCCCTAGAAATGGCAGCTTATATTCTGAACCAGGTACTGTCAAAGACGGTACCTGGTACTCCCTATGAGAGGCGGACTGTCCGAATCTGGGTTTGTCCAGCACATGTGCTGAGACAAAAGACTACCAAGTTGGCTAGTCGTTAAGAAATTATACCTTTTCGTGGGAAATCCAAAGGAGGCGAAAGGGTACACCTTCTATAGTCGTGCTGATCAGAAAACGTTCGTTAGCACAAACGCTAGGTTTCTTAAAGCAGACTGTAGGGAGGATTTTGTACTGAGAAGAAGACTTGTGCTGAAGAAGGTGTTTTTGGCAGAGATGCCCACAAGAAGATTGTTTATTTACATATTGATGTAATATATAAATCTTTGTAAAGTCCTTATTGAAAGATTGTTTATTTACATACTGATGTAATATATAAATCTTTGTATTTTGATGATTGAATTAATAAAAGTTGAAACGTTCATTCATTCCTTTTTAGTTTGATTGAAGATTTATGATATTCAATAGTCTTATAGTCCTTAATCAAACCTAACAATGTCTGAAGAGACAAATATAGATTTGCGTGAACAAACTCTTCATGGTTTGACTAAAACGGTATATCCGCAATCTAAAGATCAACGGACTATTGATCCCAGTATGATTGTTGGAAGAATCTAGGATGTCTGTTACGAGGCATAGAGAGTTAGGAACTCTGTAGTTCTTCCAGTGTATCTTTCGAAGATACTGTATTGACCAGTGCACCTTTAGAGACAATAGAAGAACAAACCATTTAACATCTTCTATCCCAAGGTCCCTACGTATGAATCGCATCATGCTTACCTAAATCCTGAAATGAGACATGTCATTTCATAGCATTAATACTCTCATTTGAGAAAGTCAAATTTAGGTCCAATGTGTGATCTAAACAAGGCCTATTGGTGAGATATTAAGTTATGAAGATGTCATGAACCAACTTTGTGAAGTTCTCATAGATATGAAATTCATGTACAAGATTGCTGAGATGCAATTATATCACCTCATGGTTTATTACTTGGATTGTGAATAAATGAACTGCGTAGTGTCCAAATTTAAGTAGCGACTTTATTTGGATGAAACAATGTGACTTGTTAGCTCCTCGTCAATACATTGTTTCTAACTTATTCACGAGTACTAAAGGAGTTGAGGAAATAACAACTAGAATGGTAAAATGATAATTTTATAAATCCCAACTAGTTGATGATATTCATGAAGGGTAAACATAGATAACATTCAATGGATTCGCTCAATTGAACTTGAGTAGAAAATAAATTCATTTGAGCCGAGAATTTCTCAGTGTCGACTCTTTAGTGGAGTCAGTCGACATTAAACTAATACTCGAAAAAGGTTTGAGAAATTTTGAGTCCGAGTATAGAAGCTCAAGCTTTGTTCATTTGGATCCATAAGGTCACTACTACAGGTCATTATTGTAGGATCGTTAAACTAGAAGCTAAGTCAAAATAAGTTCAAGTGTTGAACTAGACTTTTTCTCGGAAAATGTCTAAAGGGTATTTTTGTCCACAAGGACATAAAATGATGTGAATGTCAAAATAAGATTTTGAATATTTTCATTTGATGAAAATATAAATTATTTCCTAAAGCCGAAAAGTCGTTTGAGGCATTATGAAATAAATTTCGTTATTTGTGCATTTATAATTCTACAATGGGTATTTTAAGAATTGTCTTAAAAGAAATAAGGAAGCATCTAGATGCTCCCTCTCCCTAGGTAGAATTCGGCCAACATAGCATCAAAGAGGAGAGTTTTATTTCCTTTTTCTTATAAGGATAATTACCCAAAAGAAAAAGGGAAATGAATTTCCTTGAGAAGGAAACAAATGTGCTAAGGGAGGAAACAAATTTCCTCACTAATGCAACATCATGGCCGGCCAAACAATGAGGGAAAGGGGAAGGGAAAATCAAATATTGTGTCATGAATACATTATTCAGATTTTTCCTTCTCCTATAAATAGAGCCTCACATAGAGATGTGAAGGTTAAGTTTTTTTCTTCTTCTCTCCCTATTGTGGCCGACCCTCTCTCTCTCTCTCTCTAGAAAATACTCTTCTTATTTTGCACCTAGATTCACATTCAATCTAGAGAATTAGCTTATGATCCAATAATTGTTCTTGGTTCATATGGTTTAATTGTGCCCACACACAAATCCTTCCAAAACCTCTATAGACTCTTGTAATAGAAATCTTAGGTTTCTCGAGTTCAAGATTAGGTACGAAGGTGACGAGCGAGCCAAGGAAGAGGATCTACCTTTCTCGAGACGCTTCAAGATCAAGCTACAAAGAAAGGTTGGTATTCTAGTAAATTAAATAATGCTTTTAATATATAACATGTATATGCTTTTTCTAGGTTAGTGAAATTGTTTTACTTGAAAAAGAAATTTTTAAATTCCGCCATTAATTTGATTAATGTTAAATTTTTCTTTAACCCTAGACCTCTTCCAACAGGTGTTGGGTGAAGTAATTGTTACTTCACAAGATATGACTAGTCCTATACCAACAGTGGAAGAACCACATTATGAACCAGAGCCTCATATGATTTGTCGCTTCAAAAGGATTGTACGACAACATAAACGATACATGGGTATCAGAGAGTCTTTCACTATCGTCGCATACAAGGAGGAAGATGATCCAATATCATTTACCCAAGCGATGCAGCGTTCCAAAGAAAACCTATCGAAAAAAGCCATGAACGTTGAAATGCATTCGATGTACGTCAACGAGGTCTGGATGTAAATGGATCTACAAGCAGAAAAGAGGACGGTATGGAAATATTGAGAACATTTAAGGCACGACTTGTCGCGAAGGGATACACAAAAATGAAGGTATCAGTTATGAGGATACCTTCTCGCCAGTCGCGATGCAAAAGTCCATATGCACGCTTTTATCCATTGCTACCAAACTAGATTATGAAATCAGGAAGATGGATGTCAAGACTTCATTTATGAATGGTAGTCTTGACGAGCGGATTTATATGGCTCAACCATACAAGTTCATGGATTAAGGCCAAAAAGGCAAGATTTGTGAATATTTGAAGTCCATTTATAGACTGAAGGAAGCATCTAGATCGTGGAATTTAAGATTCGACGAGACTGTAAAAGGCTACGACTTTGATCAGTCAGTAAAGGAGCAATGCATTTATAAATGATAAACGATGGCAATGTGCTCTTCCTAGTCTTATATGTGGATGACATACTACTCATTGGGAATGATGTAGGAAAATTATCAGAGGTTAAGATTGTTGACAGAGATGCCCACAAGAAGATTGTTTATTTACATATTGATGTAATATATAAATCTTTATAAAGTTCTTAATGTAATTTGCTGATTAAATCAATAAAAGTTGAAACGTTCATTCATTCCTTTTTAGTAAATATTGAAGATTTATGATATTCAATAGTCTTATAGTCCTTAATCAAACCTAACACTGTATGAAGAGACAAATGTAGATTTGCGTGAACAAACTCTTCATGGTTTGACTAAAATAATATATTTGCAATCTAAAGATCAACAGACTATTGATTCCAGTATGATTGTTGGAAGAATCTATGATGCCTGGTTACGAGGCATAGAGAGTTAGGAACTCTATAGTTCTTCTAGTGTATCTTTCGAAGATACTGAATTGACCAGTGCACCTTTAGAGACAATAGAAGAACAAACCATTTATCATCTTCTATCTCAAGGTCACTATGAATGAATCGCATCATGTTTACCTAAATCCTGAGATGAGACATGTCATTTCATAGCATTAATAATCTCATTTGAGAAAGTCAAATTCTAGATCTATTACGTGATCTAGACTAGGCCAATTGGTGAGATATTAATTTATGAAGATGTTATGAACAAACTTTATGAAGTTTTCATAGACATAGAATTCATGTACAAGATTGCTGAGATGCAATATATATCACCTCCGCTTTATTACTTGGATTGTGAATAAATGAACTGCGCAATATCCAAAATTAAGTGGCGACTTTATTTGGATGAAACAATGTGACTTGTTAGCTCCTCATTAATACATTGTTTCTAACTTATTCACAAGTAGTAAAGGAGTTGAGGAAATAACAACTAGAAGGGTTAAATGGTAATTTTATAAATCCCAACTATTTGATGATATTCATGAAGGGTAAACATAGATAACATTCAATGGATCCGCTCAATATAATTAAGTTGAATTTGAGTAGAAAATAAATTCATTTGAATTGAGAAATTCTCAGTGGCAACTCTTTAGTGGAGCCAGTTGACATTAAGCTAATACTCAAAAATGTTTGTGAACTTTTGAGTCCGAGTAAGAAGCTCAAACTTTGTACATTTGGATCCATAAGCTCACTACTACATGTCATTAGAGTAGGATTGTTAAACTAAAAGCTAAGTCAAAATAAGTTCAAGTGTTGAACTAGACTTTTTCTCGGAAAATGTCTAAAGGGTATTTTTGTCCACGTGGACATAGAATGATGTGAATGTAAAAATAAGATTTTGAATTTTTTTATATGATGAAAATAGAAATTATTTTCTAAAGCCGAAAAGTCGTTTAAGGCATTATGAAATTAATTTCGTTATTTGTGCAATTATAATTCTACAATGGGTATTTTAAGAATTGTCTTAAAAGAAATAAGGAAGCATCAAGAAGCTCCCCCCTAGGTAGAGTTTAGGCCAAAGGGTGCATCAAGATGTGAGTTTTATTTTCCTTTAATTATAAGGATAATTACCCAAAAGGAAAAAGGAAATGAATTTCCTTGAGAACGAAATAAATAAGCTAAATGAGGAAACAAATTTCCTCCTGCTTGAGGTGTATGGCCGGCCATCCTAAGAGAGAAAGGGGAAGGGAAAATCAAATATTGTGTCATGAATACATTTTTCTTTCATGAATGAATAATTGACCTTTATAGATTTTTCATTCTCCTATAAATATAGCCTCACATAGAGATGTGAAAGGTTAAGGTTTTGCCTTGTTCTCTCTTGCTCTTGGCCGACCTTCTCTCTCTCTCTCTAAAAATTACTCCTTTTTATTTTGCACCTAGATCCATACTTGATCTAGAGAATTAGCTTATGATCCAAGAATTGTTCTTGTTTCATATTGTTTAATTGTTCCCACACACAAATTCTTATAAACCTCTATAGACTCTTGTAATAGAAACCTTAGGTTTCTCAAGTTCTCATTTAGGTTTGAAGGAATCAAGCTAGAAGAGAAGATCTACCTTTCCCAAGACGCTTCAAGATCAAGCTACAAGAAAGGTTACTATTCAAGTAGATTAAATAATATTTTAATATATAACATGTATATGCACTTTGTTTAGGTTAGTAAAAATTGTTTTACTAGTAAAAGAAATTTTTATATTCCGTCATTAATGTGTGAATGATAAATTTTTCTTAACCCTAGACCTATTCCAACAAATGGTATCAGAGCTATGGTCAGAGTTAAGCATGTACATGTTATTTAAAGTCATTATAAAAAAATTGTTTTCTAAATTTGCTTGAATAATGGTTTTTCGAGGACTAGATTTTACAAAAATTTTATTTTTTGGTACGACCTCTAAAAATTAAGTTTGTGTTGATTTTCCACTTATTAAATATGCTATATAAATACATTAAAAACAGTTTTTAATTATTTTATGTTTAACATATTCAAAATCAATTTTTTGACAAGTTTGAAAATTTGTATACATAGTTTAAACTAGTTCTTTACACTTCTAGTTTAAATTTGTTATTCAATTTTTTATATTATTTTGTTTATTTTATATTGTGTTTAATTATTAATATGTTAATATAACACATGATCGAAATCAAAACATATAAATAAAATGTTTCAATAAACGTCTTTCTCTTTAAACCTAGATGCGACGTACCTTTTAGTTGTTTTTCAAATTCTGGACAAATTGTTATGGCAAAGTAAAACGGGCATAACCCTTGGCTCGGACCTTTAAAATTAGTGGATCTTGAACCAAATTAAAGGTACGGAGGTTAGCTATCCAATGCAATTGTTTTCAGCTCAATCGGATACCGGATGTGTCATTTATGACGTTTTTTATTTGAGGTGTACGGCAGTCCGCGAATCCAGATTTTTTAATCCGTATTTTGCGACTCCAAGCTTCCTCCCCTCTTCTTGATGCTATCGTGGATTTCCGACGTTCACGCTCTCAACCACCATGAAGACGCGTTGAAGGAAGATGTCATAAAGATGAAGATATTAGTTTTAGTAGATTTTTAATCTCAAAAACTTTCAAGTGTAAAAGTGAAGATTTATTAATAGACAAAAAGAGCCGAGTATGTTCCTTGTGCCTTAGTGCATTAACACTGTTCTCCCCTCACAAATATCGATTTTAGGGTTCTTTTTTTCTAGTGATCTACTCTATCTCTCTTTGCTAATGAAAACATATTTTCTATATGTACAAGAGTAGACGTGCCATTTTTTAAAAAATTAAGTGAGAGGATTGCACTTGTTTGCAATCCAGGATCCCCTTATTTTTCCTAAAAACTAAGTAGGAGGGTTGTACTTATTGTTTGCAACCCGCGATCCCCAACTTTAATATTAAGTGCACATGTCGCCGGACTAAGAGTCACCCTCATGACCCTCTCTTAAATGAGAGTACTCATAGGCGCATTGCAAATAAAACAAATAATCTGTGAAGCCTAGATAAAACAAATAAATAAAAAGCCCAAGCCCATAATGTGAGTAGCTGAAATACCCTAGGTTGTGGTTTTTCTTTCCACCGCCTAAAGAAAAATTTTCTCTGACTCTTTTATTTTTCTTTTTCTTTGCTTCCCTCACGCTCACGTCTCTCTCTCTCTCTCTCTCTCTCTCTCTCTCTCTCTCTCTCTCTCTTCCTCTGTTCTCTCCTATTCTTGCTGTCTTCTCCTTCTTTCTTTCTCTGTTCTTTGAATCCTTCCTCTCCGCTGTTCCGTTCTTCGACCCCCGCCACCGTCATCCCCTCACGTGAAGCTTGCTCTTTCCTCCTTGAAGATCTTCGTCAAGCTTCGCCTCGTTGTCGCTCGCCCTGTTCTCTCTCGGTGCCGCGTCGGTCGAAGCTCTAACGCCGGAAATTGGTCATGTCTTCGTCGTCTCGGCTGCACGTTATAGTCCGCCTCGACCTTGGATCTTTTCTTGGTCGCACGAAGTCATCCTCGCGTCTCGTTGTCTCTCGCTATCGGTCTCGTCGTTCTGTGTATTGCTCATCTCCCAGCTAAAGCTCAACGACAAGCTCTGCGATTTTTGCGGGCGTCTACGGCAAGTTTTGGTAAGGTGAAATATTTTTAGAATATTCTTTTCAAAACGAGACCTGTTCGTTTGGATTTGGGATTAGGGTGAGGCGAATTCGAAGATTTGGTTGTAAATCAAAGAGTCGTGGTAGTGGTCGGGTGAATGATAGTTGAGTTATAAATTGATTTGGTTGTACTCTGGATTTTGTTTCTGTAATTACGGATTAGATTTGATTTTTGAATTCAAAGTTTAGGGTTCAGGCTCGGTATTCAGGGCTTTTGGGTTATTTGGTTACGTTGTCGGGCTGAATGCGATTGTAAGGTGGATTGTAACTAGATTGTATCGTAAAAATGGTTCAGGTGGATTTTAGATCGTTTTGGCCTGCGAATTTTAAAGTTGGAAGTTTTTGGAATCTGAGAATTATATAATCAAATAGATAAATTTTAAATTTAATTATAATCTAAATTGAAAACGGAAGGCATGAGTCATGGATTCTAGGTTAAACCTGATAACGTTATAATATAACCTGTGAATTTATTTTTTCTAAAAACGAAACGGAGAATTTTGGGAAATGGATTTGAGAGCGTGGCTTGAGTTGGTTTTGAGTCTTGGTTAACGTGAGCCAATAATTTTAGATTGAGACTTGGAACGTTAAATTGAGGATTTGAGATCTCATGAAAGAAAATGTAGTTTTGTGGACTTCAAATAGCTGTGATTTTGTTGAGAAATAGATAATGGGAATTCGATTGATTCGGGTTTCGTACCTCGGGATTTGGGATTTGGAATTCGAGTTTAAGAACTTATGATGAATTTAATTATGTGATTTAATCTGTTATCGGATTTTTATAATCTGTTTCCAGATTTACGTGAACGTGTAGGACTATTGATCGAGTCAGAAACTCCGAAGTGAGGATCGAAACAGAACTCAGAATCTCGATTTACTCGTAAGTATTATTCGCTTACAGCGTTTAATAGAATCCTTAGTGTTGATTGAAAGTTTTCTTTACGTAGTTACTTCATAATTAAATAAATAATTGATCATTATCAATTATTTATTTAAGAATGTCTAAGATGTAAATTAAGTACTTAACTAACAGAAATTTCTTGGTTATCTGTTTTGGAAGATTAATTCATTTGGGGCTCGTATTTTATTGCTTAATCTTATTGCGTATCGTTTACGATACGAAAACAGGCGAGTCTTAAATAAGTTTAATCTTTACTAACCAAAAAGTTGTAAACTGAATTATAGAAGTCAGAACTGATTTAGATTAGTTCTGTTAGTAGAATCCTATATTCTTTAATATTTATGAACATCATGGTTGATGGACTTTCAACTCCGGATTTTATCTCATTCAGCGCCCGACAGGGTACCAAGTGTCTCAAAGCGTATAGGACGCACCTCTTTGTGAAAGTCATCTGTTTTTCAGCTGATCTATTCCGGGTAAGTGTGGAGACATAAGTCAACTACTTACCAAGGGAATAACCCTGCTTATGTGCATATTATGTGTTAGTAAACAAGACTAAGTAAAGCCTAAGAATATGAAAAGTAATAACGATAAGGCTTCAGCCACATTTTACTGAAAATGTAGTTCGGGTCATCCCCGATAGGCTCAAACATAGTCTATTAGAACCCGGCCTGTGTTATGTGATATAGCTACCCCAATAGTTTGACCCGCTAGAGCGGGGGAAACAGGAGAGCATAAGTCGACTCTCGGATTCAAGTCGAGAGTGAAAGTTTTTGGGAGTCACCTCTCAACTTTCATCTTAAAACACTAAACGAGCAAATGAAAGGGAAACACTAAATTATTGGGATTTAACCCGAGATGCTCTTCTGTAAATAGATTAGGTGTGTGCTCTGCGTGTGTCTGAGCACCCAAACCTTGAACATAAGGAATCGATGGTACCCACGAGCCACCTACTCGTGATGTTGACCGATGAAGGTCATGAAGGCGCTGATCTTCGTGCGTAAGCACCGAGCGCTGGCGCCCTGATAAAGTTGGTACCATTAGTGGATCCCAGAGAGAATAAAACACAAAGTCGCCGAGGGACCACTGCTCGAGGCCTGAGGCTGACTTCTTGTCGATCCGAGGGTTATAGCAGGAAGGGGTGTATAACCTTGTGGAGCGGCAAGTGAATAGGTAGATATGGCCATGCACGCATTTGTATTGAATCGAGAATTAGATATACATTCCTATTTGCTTATTTTCACGTCACACGACATTAGATGTTTTAATTTCTTAGATTAGACTCCCACTTACTGAGTCAATCGACTCATAGTTTTATGACCCTTGGTAATGTAGATAAGGGAAAAGCAGCGAAACAATGACGTCAAGACAGTAGCGTGAAGACAATGGCATAGATGAAGACTGAGACCAAGACGTGTATCGCTTGACTTGTGGCTAATAGAGACTCACAACCGGAGAGAAGAAGTTTTAGTATAATATTATTATGTTAAACTCTTTTGTAACCTACACTCCTGGAACTAAACGTCCTACTTAAGGACGAGGAGTTATTTTGTATGTACATATTTAAAGGAGTTTGTGAAACTTCATATATGTATATTAAAAGTGAAAAATTCCTCCGGGTTTTTGCTAATTACTAATAACTTAATTTTATTCCGCACTTTATTTATAATGTGTTTACGTTTATTATGTGTTTAATAAATTTATTATTCGTCTTAAGTATTTTATTTAAACAATATCTTTATATATAATGATATACTCGTGCACGTGTCGATGGTTTTACGGGAGTCGCGGCCTGCGGTCGAGCTGGTGACGCTCGCGGGTCGTGACATAATCCTCCCTCGAGGCCCTGCGTAAAGTTTTGAGTGATCAAACGTTTTTTAAAAGGTGGCTAGTCAAACCCTGGTGTATTGACATTATGACTATGCATTAATGATGTGTCATTTACTCATGAAAGGCGACTCTTTGCGGTCTTCCCTCGAAGGAGTAAAGTGTCATTTTGTTCATAACACTTTTGGATTTTTCCTTGTCTAAATAAAATTAAATTTAAAATCCTAAACAAAAGACTAATCGTAAATTGTTTCAACTTTTAGCAACATGTTTCTAAACCCCCTCTCTACTATCGTTTCCTCAAACAAACTGGAAGGTGATAACTACGTAGATTGGAAACGTAACCTAGACATCGTCCTTACCGTGGACAAGCACAAGTGGGTACTCACCACCCCATGTCCTCCTGAAACGAATGGTGATTCGACTCAAGAGGACAAGGACTGGCTCAGATCCGATGAGATTGCGAGATGCTATATTTTAGTGTCGATGAACAATGTGTTGCAACAACAACATCGTTATATTGGGTCAGCCTATGAAATGCTTTACAATCTCCAGGAGATGTTGGGAGGGCAAGGGTGTCAGGCTAGGAAACAAGCGGTACGACAGTTTATGAACTGTCGTATGAAAGTAGGAACTCCCTTTAGAGAACATATGATGCTGATCATAAGTTATCTTAACGAGATGGAAATCCTTGGATCTGAGATTGAAGGAGAAACCAAGATAGATATGATCTTGGAAACTCTCCCTGAATCTTTTGATACTTTCAAGCTGAACTACTCCATGAATAAGCTAGGGTACACTGTTACCGAGCTAATGAAGGAGCTTCACACCGCCGAAGGACTCTTAAAGAAAAAAAGGACTACTGGAGAAGCTCATGCTACTGAGCACAGAGCCTCCACCTCTGGATCTAAGAAGAGATCTCATAAAGCTGACAAGAAGAACCCTAGCAAGGTTCAGAAGAAGAAGATGCCCCGGACTGCCGAGGTAGACAAGTCTAAGGACAATTGTCACCATTGCAATGAGCCCGGACACTGGCGTAAGAACTGTCCTACCTACCTGAAGGCTAAAGGGAAAGGTATTGTACTTATTACTGAAACTTGTTTAGTAGCTGATAATGTATCATCATGGATTATTGACTCTGCTGTTACTAACCATATTTGTTGTTCCTTGAATTGGTTCAGGAAAAGCAAAAGCTTAGAGGATGGCGACTTCTGCTACAAGTGGTGTGATGGGATTGTGGTGTCTGCTAAGGCTGTGGGATCCGTGACACTGTCTTTCGAAGGCAAAACTTTAAATTTGGTATAATGTGTATTATGTTCCTTCCTTTGGAAAAAACTTTATATATGTAGCTTAAATTGTTGAGAAGAATTATTATTTAAAGTTTATTGATAATGGAATTCGTATTACTTCTTCCAATTCATTTGTCACTGATGCATGTTTAAAGAATGGTTTATACTATCTTTATCCTACACAAACTTTGCTATTAGACACTGAAATAGATAATGATCTAATTAGGGAACCCAAGAGGATCATACTTAATGACTCCTCTGATCTAATAAAATCAACACATCTCTGGCACTTAAGACTTGGTCATATTAGTCTAGATAGGATTAAGAGACTTTTGAGGGACGGTCCACTCAAAGCCTCTGCAATAGGCTCACTGCCGACTTGTGAATCCTGTATAGAAGGAAAAATGACCAAACAACCTTTCTCTGATAAAGGTCGAAGATCCACTGAGCTGCTGGAACTAATACATTATGATGTATGTGGTCCGCTAAGAATTCAGGCACGGGGAGGATACGAATACTTCGTTACCATTACCGATGATTACTCAAGATATGGATTTGTCTATTTGCTCAAACCCAAATTCGAACCCTTTAACGTATTTAAGATTTTTTCGGGCTTTAGTGGAAAAGCAGACTGACAAACAGAGGAAAACCCTTCGATCTGATCGAGGTGGTGAGTACTTGTCTGAAGATTTCGATGACTTTCTTAAAGAAGAACGTATCGCTTCTCAGCTTATAGCACCTGGCACACCTCAACAAAACGGAGTGTCAGAGAGAAGGAATCGAACTTTGATGGATATGGTTAGATCAATGATGAATTACTCATCACTCCCTAATTCCTTTTGGGGATATGCCCTCGAAACTGCCGCTTATATTCTGAACCAAGTTCCGTCTAAGACGGTCCATGGTACTCCTTATGAATGATGGACTGGGTGTAAAGCTAGTTTAAGCCATATCATAATTTGGGGTTGCGCTGCACATGTGCTAAGGCAAAAGACTAGCAAGTTGGCTAGTAGGTCACAATTATGTATGTTTGTTGGATATCCAAAGGAAACCAAAGGTTTCACATTCTATAGTGCCGAGGACGACAAAACGTTTGTCAGCACTAATGCTCGTTTCCTTGAGGAGGACTATATGAAGAATACGAAACCTAGAAGAAAAATTGTGCTTAAATAAAAGTTGGGTGAGGATGCTTCTACCTCATTTGTAAGAATTGTTCTTACCCAAACTGAAACGCAACCTAACAATTTAGAACATCGTCAAGTAATACTTCGACATAGTGGGAGGGTTTCTTAAAAGCCCGACATGTACATGTCTTATGGAGATACTCTCGTAGCCTTCGCTGACATGGATGACCCTGTTTCCTACAGCCAAGCTATGGCTGGTTCTGAATCAAACCTTTGGCTTGATGCCATGAAAGTTGAGATGCATTCGATGTATGTCAACAAAGTCTGGAAACTTGTACACCTACCTGAAGGGGTTAAACCTGTAGGGTGTAAGTGGATCTATAAGAATAAAAGGGGTCCAGATGGGAACCATTGAGACGTTCAAAGCGCAACTAGTGGCTAAGGGTTACACCCAAAGAGAAGGTATCGATTATGGAGAAACCTTCTCGCCAGTCGCAATGCTTAAATCCATCCGTATACTTCTATCCATTGCTGCCGCTCTCAATTACGAGATTTGGCAAATGGATATCAAGACTGCTTTTCTAAATGGCAATCTTGACGAGCGAATTTTCATGGCTCAACCAGACAATTTCGTTGAAATTGATCAAGAGAACAAAGTTTGTGAATTGGTTAAATCCATTTATGGATTAAAGCAAGCATCTAGATCATGGAATATCATATTCGATGATACTGTTAAAAGCTTCGGTTTTGAACAGTCGATAGATGAACCTTGTGTCTATAAATTGATACACGAGAGCAAGGTTGTGTTTCAGGTATTATATGTGGACGATATACTACTCATTGGGAATGATGTAGGTAAATTATCTAAGGTTAAAATCTGGTTAGCTAAGCAGTTTGATATGAAGGATCTACGGGAAGCTGCATACATTCTGGGGATTCAGATCTTTCGAGATTGAAAGAACGGGGCCTTGCCACTCTCCCAAGCATCTTATATAGATAAGGTGATGGATCGCTTTGCCATGCAGAACTCAAAGAAGGGTGAAAACCCCTTTAGACATGGAGTCTCACTCTCTAAGGACCAGTCTCCCAAGACTGCACAAGAGATTGAGGACATGAGAAAATTTTCCTATGCTTCAACCGTAGGAAGTCTCATGTATGCTATACTGTGCACTAGACCGGATATATGTTTCGTCGTTGGCGTAGTTAGCTGTTTCCAATCAAATCCTGGACCCGAGCACTGGGTTTCTGTTAAGCTTGTTCTTAAGTATCTTTGGAGAACTAGGAACTTGATGCTTACATATTCAGGTACTGACCTGACTATGACGGGGTATACTGATTCCGACTTTCAGGCGGATAAGGATTCTAGGAAATCCACTTCAAGATCTGTGTTCATCCTGAATGGTGGATCTGTAGTTTGGAGGAGTATCAAGAAATCTTGCATTGCTGACTCCACCGTGGAAGCAGAATATGTGGCTGCTTGTGAAGCATCCAAAGAGGCTGTATGGCTTAGAAAATTCCTTAAGTATTTGGAAGTTGTTCCTGTTGGGATTGGTGCCCACAAAGGAGATATTAGACATTAAGATACTTTATGTATTTATATTTTGTTGAAACATTGATATTAATGAATGTTCATTCTTTATAAGACTGTGTTTAGTTATGTTTAAGCTATGCTCTGAAACTAACATCAACGAAAAGGGTGTTAAGTACAGACTTGATAAGATAACCCCTTGTGACAAGTTTGAAACCATTTGTTCGCAATCTAAAGATCGATAGAGCAATCGTATCTTATTATTGATTGTTAGCATGAATCATGATATCTCATCTTGTGATATAGAGAGTTGTGACTCTATGATTCATACTGAGTATTTTATAGAAGATACTGAACAAGACCAGTGACACTTAGAAGCTCGAGACAAAACTGTTTACACACTCGAAACTTCAAGTTCACAACTAAAGGAGTATTATGATACTTACCTTAATCCTGAAGTGAATATGTAATTGACATTGCACTTTGTGACATTTGATTCGTCAATGGGCAATGACTAAATTTTAGTTGCATCTGACCCGACTGTTGGTGTCACAAGGATGCAATGTTGGGTTACATGATTCACAGATATGGAATTCATGTAACAACAATGCAAATGCATTAGTATCACACTATGCTTTGTTATGAGAGTGTGAATGAATAAACCTGGCCAGGTATTCATTGAATGAGTTCATTCTTTGATTAAAACATGTGACATGTACAGACATCTCACTCTATGTTTTTCTCATTCACAAATAACAAAGGAGTTAGTGAAATAATAACTCGAGGGGTAAAACAGTAATTTTACATTCCTCTCAGTTACTGATACACATGAAGGGTAACATCGTAATATACTCCGTGGATCGTATGAGAAATTGTTTCTTCATATCAAACATAAAAGATACGCACATGAACAAAGAGATTATCAATATTGGTCCTTTAGTGGAATCGATCAATATTAAGAATTAAAAGTCGGAAAAAGTTTGTGAACTTTTGTGTCCGTACTTTATTATAAAGCTTCGTTCATGTGGGTCCATGAGGTCTCAATGATAGACACTTGGAAGAGATTAAAAGAACTTGAAAAGTTGATTTACTCATTAAATATAAATAGTGATTTATATTGGGAAAGTTGTTTTCTTGAAACTCGATAAATAACTAGTTATTTATTTTGTTTATTGAATCACAAGATAACATCATATTGATGATGACATTCTCGAGTGATTAAATATGTTAAAAGAAGAAAACAAATTGTTTCTCAATTCGTACTTATTCGATAACTACGAAATATATTTAATGAAGTGTCATTAAATAATAATGAGAGTTCTAAATTAATTTTAGAAATTAAATCAAATAAATTTAGGAACAAAAATCAAAGACATGGACGAGTAAGGAGAGAGTGTTTGGCCGGATTCCTTAAGTGAATAGGGTCATGAGTTTGACCCAACTTAAGCCCATTTATAACCTGTATAAATAAGCTAAGAAATCCTAATCACCCAAGTCTAACCCTAAGTGATTTTCGGCAACTCTCTCTCCCTTTCCCCTTGTGCAATTCTCGGCCAAAACCCCAAATAAAGAGAGAAAAATTGTTTTCCCTTTTTTCATTTTTGAATCCTAATTGTTCTTGAGAGCCCACACTCTTGATCTCAATATTTTCCTTGTGTAATATTGTTGATTCATCACTTGTGGTGTTAGAATAATTTAGAAAACTGTTTTGGAATTTTTAAAATTGTTTTAAAAAGGTTTCAGCCATCACAAAACACCCTAGGTCGTTTTCTGTGCATTCCGGCGACCTCCCAGCCTCCAGGAGCCCATTCCGGCGACCCAGATCCAATCCGGCGAGGGCTACCAGTCAGGCGGATCCAATCCGGCGAGACAGAGGAAATCCGGCGAGGCAGATCCAATCCGGCAAGTCTGTCATCAGGCGAGGGGTCCCAGTGATCTCCAGTCCGGCGAGAAGTCCCAGTCCGGCGAGGCTCCCAGTTCGGCGAGTTCCCTGTCAGGCAGGTCCCTGTGCGGCGACAGACCCCAGTCCGGCGAGGCTCCCAGTCCGGCGAGGTCACCCATTCCGGCAGGCTCCCTGTCAGGCGAGGAATCCCAGTCCGGCGAGGCTTCCAGGAGCTGTGCAATCCGGCGACAGCTTCCATTCCGGCGAGGACGCTCCTGCGCATTCCGACGAGCTTTTTCTCGGGATTTGGGCGTGATGTGGCATTCCGGAGTTAGCTAGCAACGTCATAGTTGTTTACAACTATTTACGTAAGTCTTTCTCAATTAAATAATTATATAAATGTTATATAAATTATTATAATTTGATTGAGCTTGTGAATTATAAATTGTTTATAATTACTTAATAAATTTTAATGCCTTAGGTTGTTAAATATATTGAAATTAGTTTTAATATATTAGATCTAATTATAATTTTCCGCCACATAGGATGTGTATTATAATTAATATTGTTTAATCGTTAAATAAATTCCAACAAATGGTATCAGAGCTAGTAAAAGGCATTAAAATTTAGATTTAATGACTAGTTTGGAAATTTGTTTGACTAGTTGGTGTTGGCGTTTTTGTATGAATACATTATGAATGTTTTTGTGTGTGCGCTTGTGAATGAATGGATCCTTATTCAATATGGCCCTAGGATGTTTTTATTCCGGTTATCGTCCCGGATTTTAATTTATTTAAAATTGTGAGCCTCAATTTGAGAGGACATGTAAATTTGTAATTTATTATTGTAATTCGACGCCGAAGGAGCGACAAGGCAGCACCTCGGGATTGGCCGCACGTTGGAGAACGTGTGGGGGCTAACCCGAGACATCCGATGACGCGTCATTTGAAGATGAAATTTAAAATGTTTTATTTCATTTATTTACAAGAGTTGTATAATAGAAATGGGCCTATTGATAAGTTAAATAATTTTTCATATTTGATATTTAAATTTATTGATCTCATTGCATAAAGAACTCACATGTCACATAGGATAGAACGCCAACATCATTGAAAATGAAATTGTTCATGTAGTTTATAATTAATAAAAGTTATGAAATAATTATAAACTGTTATAAATGAATATGATTCATTTGCAAAAACTAAGTGGGAGGGTTGTTTATCGTTGAAGAAACCCAAGGTCCCCGACACGAATGAAATTAATTAAATATGTGATGAACTAAGAGTCACACATAGTGGCCCTCCCTTCAATGGGAGTACTTCGGAAGTATTTAATTAATCTCATTGTTAAAGAACAAAGCCTAAAAGAGAAGTTTTGAAACGGAGTCTCCACATAGGTGAACCGTCTTCAAAGCAACTTGATTGAGGGCCCACGTGTCGGTTATACACTTAGACTTATGTTTTAAAGTAATCCTCACATAGAGGCTCTGCATTAAAAATAAGTGACCAAAAATTTATGGTAATTAGTAAGAACTAGAAGTTGTAACTTCTTGGATGGTTCGAACTAAATAGTGATGTGTCACGACTGTGAAAGGAGGTTAATTACGGTTTCCCCATAGGAAAAGTAATTAACTATTGTTGTTCACAATACCATGAATTATTTTAACGCTTTCCTCACCATATTAGGATTGTTCATGCATGCATATAATTCGAAAATATAGCACATACTAAAGTCATTTATTTTATCAATGTTATTTCAGCAAAATGTCTTTTAACCCACTACAAACGATTTTAAGTTCGAATAAACTCGAGGGTGAGAATTATGTTGACTGGAAACGTAACCTCGACATCGTACTGACGGTGGAAAAGCACAAGTACGTTCTCACGACCTCATGTCCTCCTGAACCGAGTGCTGACTCGAGCAAGGAAGACAAGGACGCCTTCGATGCGTGGATGAGATCTGATGAGATTGCTCGTTGCTACATTTTAGCATCGATGAGCAATGTGTTGCAACAATCTCATAGAGACATCGCCACTGCATATGAAATCCTTTTCAATCTCCATGAGATGTTTGGATGTCATAGGCGTCAGGCGAGGCAGCAAGCTATCCGCAGTTTCATGAACTGTAGGATGAAGCAAGGAGCTTCCGTACGGGAACACATGCTATTGATCATGGGTCACCTGAACGATATGGAGATTCTTGGTTCGGAGATTGACGGAGAAACCAAGATTGACATGATCTTGGAGACTCTTACGGAATCTTTTGATAGCTTCCGTCTGAACTACTCCATGAACAAGCTCAATTACACTGTGACTGAGCTTATGAAGGAGTTGCAGACTGCCGAGGGACTTCTCCCTAAGAACAAGAAGAAGTCGGGAGAGCTCAATGTTGCTGAACACAGAGCCTCAACCTCTGATTCTAAGAGGATGATGAAGAGGCCCAAAAACGCCAACCGAGCGGGTTCCAAGAAGCCTTACAAGAAGACTGTGGATGCTAAGGGCAAAGGCATCGCAAAGGTGGACAAGTCTGAGCACAAATGTCACCATTGCCGAGAGGTTGGCCACTGGCGTAGGAACTGCCCTACCTACCTCAAGAGTGTCAAGGGGAAAGGTAAGATCTTTGTTACTCAAGCTTGTTATACTACAAACAAGGCATCGCCCTGGATTCTTGATTGCGGGGCGTCTGACCACGTTGTGTGTAATTTGAATGGTTTTAGGAAAACCAGGAGCTTAGGTGACGGAGAGTTCGGATTCAACTGGGGTGATGGAACGAAGGTCGGAGCGAGATCTGTCGGGACCATGAAGCTCAAGTTTGGAAATGAAACTTTATTATTGAATAATGTTTACTATGTTCCGGATTTTTGCAAGAATTTGATTTCATTTGGTCGTTTAGAAGAACAAGGTTTCAATTTTAAGATCAATAATGGTATTGAAATTTTTATTGATGATTGTTTTATTACTAAAGCTCAACGTGTGGATTCAATATATTACTTATATCCTGCTGAGCCGACAATCTTGGACACCGAAGTGAATGGTGATTCACTTAGGAAGCGTAAGACGTTTCATACTAATGAAACTGACGACACATATCTATGGCACCTGCGTCTTGGACATATAGGCCTAGATAGGATCAAGAGACTAACAAAGGATGGTCCTTTGAAATCTCTACACGTGGGAAGCCTTCCCACTTGTGAATCCTGTCTTGAAGGCAAGATGACCAAGAGACCTTTCTCAACAAAGGGTCTTAGGGCCACGCAAGTATTGGAACTGATACATAGTAATGTATGTGGTCCAATTAACATCCAGGCAAGAGGAGAGGAGGTTACGAATATTTTGTAACCTTCACTGATGACTACTCTAGATTTGGTCAAATCTACCTTATGCGACATAAGTCAGATACTTTTGAAATGTTCAAACAGTATAAGGCTTTAGTTGAAAAGCAAACGGAGAAACAGATCAAAACCCTTCGATCAGATCGAGGGGGAGAGTACTTGTCTGGAGAGTTCGAAGACTTTCTTAGAGAAGAAGACATTCATTCGCAGCTTACAGCACCTGGCACTCCGCAGCAAAACGGTGTGTCAGAGAGAAGGAATCGAACTTTGCTAGATATGGTGAGATCAATGATGAGTTACTCATCGCTTCCTAATTCGTTATGGGGATATGCCCTTGAAACAGCAGCTTACATTCTGAACCAGGTTCCATCTAAAACGGTACCTGGCACGCCCTATGAAAGATGGAGTGGTAGAAAATCTGTTTTACACCATACTCGCATCTGGGGTTGTCCAGCACATGTGCTGAGACAGAAGACTAGCAAGTTGGCTAGTCATTCAGAAGTATGCCTGTTCGTGGGATATTCAAAAGAAACAAAAGGGTACATCTTCTATAATGCTGCTGACCAGAAAACGTTCGTTAGCACGAACGCTAGGTTTCTGGAAGCAGATTATATGAAGAATACAGTACCGAGAAGCAGACTTGTGCTAAAGGAACTGTTGGGTGAAGCAACTAGTACTTCACAAGATAGGACGGGTCCTATTCCAACAGTGGGAGAACCAAGCTCGGAATCAGAGACTCCTGCGCTTCGTCGTAGCAACAGAGTTGTGAGACAACCTGTTCGATACATAGGTATCGGAGAATCTTTTACTGCAGTTGCAAAAAATGAAGAAGATGATCCCGTATCATTTTCCCACGCAATGCAGAGTTCCGAGGCAAACCTATGGCAAGAAGCCATGAACGTTGAAATACATTCGATGTATGTCAACGTGGTCTGGAAGCTTGTAGATCTGCCTGAAGGCATCAAGCCTGTAGGCTGTAAATGGATCTATAAGAAGAAGAGAGGACCGGATGGAAATGTCGAGACATTTAAAGCACGACTTGTGGCGAAAGGGGTACACACAGAAAGAAGGTATCGACTATGAGGATACCTTCTCGCCAGTCGCAATGCTAAAATCCATCCGAACTCTCTTATCCATTGCCGCAGCCCTAGATTATGAAATCTGGCAAATGGATGTCAAGACTGCATTTCTGAATGGCAATCTTGATGAGCGCATATATATGGCTCAACCAGACGGGTTCATGGAGAAAGGCCAACAGGGCAAGGTTTGTGAATTGCTCAAGTCCATTTATGGACTCAAGCAAGCATCTAGGTCGTGGAATATTAGATTCGACGAGACTGTAAAGAGCTACGGCTTTGATCAGTCTGTAGATGAGCCATGCGTTTATAAGATGATAAACGATGGCAAAGTGGTTTTCTTAGTCCTTTATGTTGACGACATACTACTCATTGGGAATGATGTAGGAAAGTTGTCAGAGGTTAAAATCTGGCTGTCAAAGTAGTTTGAGATGAAGGATCTAGGAGAGGCAGCTTACATTCTAGGTATTCAGATATTTAGAGATCGAAAGAACCGTAAGCTAGCACTCTACCAGGCATCTTATATTGATAAGATCATGGATCGCTTCAGCATGCAAGAGTCCAAGAAAGGACAGCTACCTTTCAGACATGGAGTGCATCTCTCAAACGAGCAGTCTCCCAAGACACCTCAAGAAGTTGAGGACATGAGACACATTCCTTACGCTTCAGCCGTAGGAAGTCTCATGTATGCTATGCTTTGCACGAGACCAGACATATGCTACGCAGTAGGCGTAGTGAGTAGATTCCAGTCGAACCCTGGACCCGAGCACTGGGTTGCTGTCAAGCATGTTCTCAAGTATCTTCGGAGAACGAGAAACTACATGCTTGCATATTCAGGTGGTGACCTAAATATGATGGGTTACACCGACTCCGATTTTCAGGCGGACAAGGATTCAAGGAAGTCCACATCAGGGTCTGTGTTCACCCTGAATGGTGGATCCGTGGTTTGGAGGAGTATCAAGCAATCTTGTGTTGCTGACTCGACCATGGAAGCCGAGTATGTGGCAGCTTGTGAAGCTGCAAAGGAGGCTGTGTGGCTAAGGAAATTCCTTATATACTTGGAAGTTGTTCCAAGTGCAAGCGAGCCTATTACACTTTATTGTGATAATAGTGGGGCAGTCGCTAATTGTAAGGAGCCAAGAAGTCACAAGCGCTCTAAACACATAGAACGCAAGTATCACCTCGTTCGAGACATCGTTCACAGAGGGGATGCAGAAGTCATGAAGATCTCAACGTTAGACAACCTTGATGATCCCTTCACGAAGCCTTTAACGAGTAAAGTCTTCGAGGGACACCTAGAAGGATTGGGACTAAAGGACCATTCGCATCTCCTTTGAGTCAAGTGGGAGTTTGTTGGGATTGGTGCCCACAAAGGAGATAATAGACATTAAGATACTTTATGTATTTATATTTTGTTGAAACATTGATATTAATGAATGTTCATTCTTTATAAGACTGTGTTTAGTTATGTTTAAGCTATGCTCTGAAACTGTCATCAACGAAAAGGGTGTTAAGTACAGACTTGACAAGATAACCCCTTGTGACAAGTTTGAAACCATTTGTTCGCAATCTAAAGAACGATAGAGCAATCGTATCTTATTATTGATTGTTAGCATGAATCATGATATCCCATCTTGTGATATAGAGAGTAGTGACTCTATGATTCATACTGAGTATTTTATAGAAGATACTGAACAAGACCAGTGACACTTAGAAGCTCGAGACAAAACTGTTTACACACTCGAAACTTCAAGTTCACAACTAAAGGAGTATTATGATACTTACCTTAATCCTGAAGTGAATATGTAATTGACATTGCACTTTGTGACATTTGATTCGTCAATGGGCAATGACTAAATTTTAGTTGCATCTGACCCGACTGTTGGTGTCACAAGGATGCAATGTTGGGTTACATGATTCACAGATATGGAATTCATGTAACAACAATGCAAATGCATTAGTATCACACTATGCTTTTATATGAGAGTGTGAATGAATAAACCTGGCCAGGTATTCATTGAATGAGTTCATTCTTTGATTAAAACATGTGACATGTACAGACATCTCACTCTATGTTTTTCTCATTCACAAATAACAAAGGAGTTAGTGAAATAATAACTCGAGGGGTAAAACAGTAATTTTACATTCCTCTCAGTTACTGATACACATGAAGGGTAACATCGTAATATACTCCGTGGATCGTATGAGAAATTGTTTCTTCATATCAAACATAAAAGATACGCACATGAACAGAGAGATTATCAATATTGGTCCTTTAGTGGAATCGATCAATATTAAGAATTAAAAGTCGGAAAAAGTTTGTGAACTTTTGTGTCCGTACTTTATTATAAAGCTTCGTTCATGTGGGTCCATGAGGTCTCAATGATAGACACTTGGAAGAGATTAAAAGAACTTGAAAAGTTGATTTACTCATTAAATATAAATAGTGATTTATATTGGGAAAGTTGTTTTCTTGAAACTCGATAAATAACTAGTTATTTATTTTGTTTATTGAATCACAAGATAACATCATATTGATGATGACATTCTCGAGTGATTAAATATGTTAAAAGAAGAAAACAAATTGTTTCTCAATTCGTACTTATTCGATAACTACGAAATATATTTAATGAAGTGTCATTAAATAATAATGAGAGTTCTAAATTAATTTTAGAAATTAAATCAAATAAATTTAGGAACAAAAATCAAAGACATGGACGAGTAAGGAGAGAGTGTTTGGCCGGATTCCTTAAGTGAATAGGGTCATGTGTTTGACCCAGCTTAAGCCCATTTATAACCTGTATAAATAAGCTAAGAAACCCTAATCACCCAAGGCTAACCCTAAGTGATTTTCGGCAACTCTCTCTCCTTTTCCCCTTGTGCAATTCTCGGCCAAAACCCCAAACAAAGAGAGAAAAATTGTTTTCCCTTTTTTCATCTTTGATTCCTAATTGTTCTTGAGAGCCCACACTCTTGATCTCCATATTTTCCTTGTGTAATATTGTTGATTCATCACTTGTGGTGTTTGAATAATTTAGAAAACTGTTTTGGAATTTTTAAAATTGTTTTAAAAAGGTTTCAGCCATCACAAAACACCCTAGGTCATTTTCTGTGCATTCCGGCGACCTCCCAGCCTCCAGGAGCCCATTCCGGCGACCCAGATCCAATCCGGCAAGGGCTACCAGTCAGGCGGATCCAATCCGGCGAGACAGAGGCAATCCGGCGAGGCAGATCCAATCTGGCGAGTCTGTCATCAGGCGAGGGGTCCCAGTGATCTCCAGTCCGGCGAGAAGTCCCAGTCCGGCGAGGCTCCCAGTCCGGCGAGTTCCCTGTCAGGCAGGTCCCTGTGCGGCGACAGACCCCAGTCCGGCGAGGCTCCCAGTCCGGCGAGGTCACCCATTCCGGCAGGCTCCCTGTCAGGCGAGGAATCCCAGTCCGGCGAGGCTTCCAGGAGCTGTGCAATCCGGCGACAGCTTCCATTCCGGCGAGGACGCTCCTGCGCATTCCGACGAGCTTTTTCTCGGGATTTGGGCGTGACGTGGCATTCCGGAGTTAGCTAGCAACGTCATAGTTGTTTACAACTATTTACGTAAGTCTTTCTCAATTAAATAATTATATAAATGTTATATAAATTATTATAATTTGATTGAGCTTGTGAATTATAAATTGTTTATAATTACTTAATAAATTTTAATGCCTTAGGTTGTTAAATATATTGAAATTAGTTTTAATATATTAGATCTAATTATAATTTTCCGCCACATAGGATGTGTATTATAATTAATATTGTTTAATCGTTAAACAAATTCCAACAGTTCCAAATGTCAACGAGCCCATGAAACTTTATTGTGATAATAGTGGGGCTGTTGCTAACTCAAAGGAGCCTAGAAGCCATAAGCGCTCTAAGCATATTGAGAGGAAATACCATTTGATTAGAGAGATCGTGCAGCGCGGAGACGTGGAGGTGAAGAAAATCTCCAACGGTTGAGAACCTGGCAGATCCTTTCACCAAAGCCCTATCCAACAAGGTCTTCGACCAACATCGAGACGGATTATGCATGTAGGACTACTCTCATCTTCTTTGAGTCAAGTGGGAGTTTGTTGGCAGAGATGCCCACAAGAACATTGTTTATTTACATATTGATGTAATATATAAATTTTTATAAAGTCCTTATTGTAATTTGCTGATTAAATCAATAAAAGTTGAAACGTTCATTCATTCCTTTTTAGTTTGATTGAAGATTTATGATATTCAATAGTCTTATAGTCCTTAATCAAACCTAACAATGTATGAAGAGACAAATGTAGATTTGCGTGAACAAACTCTTCATGGTTTGACTAAAATGATATATTCGCAATCTAAAGATCAACGGACTATTGATCCCAGTATGATTGTTGGAATAATCTATGATGTCTGGTTACGAGGCATAGAGAGTTAGGAACTCTATAGTTCTTCCAGTGTATCATTCGAAGATACTGAATTGACCAATGCACCTTTAGAGACAATAGAAGAACAAACCATTTATCATCTTCTATCTCAAGGGCACTATGTATGAATTTCCTCCTTGCTTGGGGTGTATGGCCGGCCATACTAAGAGAGAAAGAGGAAGGGAAAATCAAATATTGTGTCATGAATACATTATTCTTTCATGAATGAATAATTGACCTTTATAGATTTTTTTTTCTCCTTTAAATAGACCCTCACATAAATATGTGAAAGGTTAATCTTTTGCCTTGTTCTCTCTTACTCTTGGTTGACCTTCTCTCTCTCTCTAGAAAATACTCCTTTTTATTTTGCACCTAGATCCATACTTGATCTAGAGAATTAGCTTATGATCCAAGAATTGTTCTTGGTTCATATTGTTTAATTGTGCCCACACACAAATCCTTCTAAAATTCTAAAGAATCTTGTAATAGAAACCTTAGGTTTCTCAAGTTCTCATTTAGGTTTGAAGGAATCAAGCTAGAAGAGAAGATCTACCTTTCCCAAGACGCTTCAAGATCAAGCTACAAGAAAGGTTAGTATTCAAGTAGATTAAATATTGTTTTTAATTTATAACATGTATATGTACTTTGTTTAGGTTAGTAAAAATTGTTTTACTAGTAAAACAAATTTTTATATTCCGCCATTAATATGTTAATGATAATTTTTTCTTAACCCTAGACCTATTCCTACAAAGATATGGTTGTCAAATCAATTTGAGATGAAGGATCTTGGAGAAGCGGCTTACATTCTGGGAATTTAGATCTTCAAATATCGGAAAAACCGGAAGTTAGCGCTATCTTAGTATACAAGACTCCAAGAAAGGACAGCTACCTTTCAGACATGGAGTGCATCTCTCAAGTGAGCAGTCTCTCAAGATTCCTCAAGAAATTGAGGACATCAGACATATCTCATACGCTTCAGCCGTAGGAAGTCTAATGTATGATATGCTTTGGGCAAGGCCACATATTTGTTAAGCACTGGGCATGGTGAGTAGATTCCGAACAAACCTTGGACCAAAGCACTAGGTTGTTGTCAAGCATGTTCTCAAGTTATCTCCGGAGAACGGGAAACTCCATGGTTTCATACTCAGGTGGCGACCTGAATATGACGGGATATACCGACTCCAATTTTCAAGTGGATAAGGATTCTTGGAAGTCCACATCAGGGTCTGTGTGTTGGAAGAGATGCCCACAAGAAGATTGTTTATTTACATATTGATGTAATATATAAATCTTTATAAAGTCCTTATTGTAATTTGCTGATTTAATTAATAAAAGTTGAAACGTTCATTCATTCCCTTTTAGTTTGATTAAAGATTTATGATATTCAATATTCTTATAGTCCTTAATCAAACCTAACACTGTATGAAGAGACAAATGTAGATTTGCGTGAACAAACTCTTCATGGTTTGACTAAAATAATATATTTGCAATCTAAAGATCAACAGACTATTGATTCCAGTATGATTGTTGAAAGAATCTATGATGTCTGGTTACGAGGCATAGAGAGTTAGGAACTTTATAGTTCTTCCAATGTATCTTTCGAAGATACTGAATTGACCAGTGCACCTTTAGAGACAATAGAAGAACAAACCATTTATCATCTTCTATCTCAAGGTCACTATGAATGAATCGCATCATGCTTACCTAAATCCTGAAATGAGACATGTCATTTCATAGCATTAATAATCTCATTAGAGAAAGTCAAATTCTAGATCTATTACGTGATCTAGACTAGGCCAATTGGTGAGATATTAATTTATGAAGATGTCATGAACCAACTTTGTGAAGTTTTCATAGATATAGAATTCATGTATAAGATTGCTGAGATGCAATATATATCACCTCCGCTTTATTACTTGGATTGTGAATAAATGAACTGCGCAATATCCAAATTAAGTGGCGACTTTATTTGGATTAAACAATGTGACTTGTTAGCTCCTGACCAATACACTGTTTCTAAGTTATTCACAAGTAGTAAATGAGTTGAGGAAATAACAACTAGAAGGGTAAAATGGTAATTTTATGAATCTCATCTAGTTTATGATATTCATGAAGGGTAAACATAGATAACATTCAATCAATCCGCTCAATATAATTAAGTTGAATTTTAGAAGAAAATAAATCGATTTGAACCGAGAGATTCTCAGTGTCAACTCTTTAGTGGAGTCAGTTGACATTAAGCTAATACTCGAAAAAGGTTTGTGAACTTTTGAGTCCGAGTGTAGAAGCTCAAGCTTTGTTCATTTGGATCCATAAGGTCACTATTACAGGTCATTAGAGTAGGATTGTTAAATACAAAGCTAAGTCAAAATAAGTTCAAATGTTGAACTATAATTTTTCTCGGAAAATGTCTATAGGGTATTTTTGACAGCATGGACATAAAAAGAAGTGAATGTCAAAATAAGATTTTGAATACTTTCATATGATGAAAATTTAAATTATTTTCTAAAGCCGAAATTCTGTTTGAGGCTTTAATAAATTAATTTCATTATTTTTGCAATAATAATTCTACAATGGGTATTTTAATAACTGTTTTAAAAGAAATAAGGAAGCATCTAGATGCCCCTTTCCTAACTATAGAATTCGACCAACATGTTGTTGGTATTGGTGCCCACAAAGGAGATATTAGACGTTAAAATACTTTGTATTTGATTTTCCTGAGACATTATATAAAGTTAAATATTCATTCTTCATTTAAGTTTGTGTTTATGTATGTATGTTACGCTCTGAAAATGTCATCTATGAAAGGGGTGCTAAGTATAGACTTGACAAGATAGCCTCTTGTGACTAGTTTAAACATTTGTTCGCAATCTTAAGATCGATGGAGCAATCGAATCTGAGTATTGATTGTTTGAATGGATCATGATATCTTATCTTGTGATATAGAGAGTTGTGACTCTGTGTTTCATTCTTGATATCTTATAAAAGATATTGAACAAGACCTGTGATACTCTGAAGCTCGAGATAACACCGTTTAAACACTCGAAACTTCAAGATCACATACGAGGGGTATTTTGGTACTTACCTAAATCCTGAAGTGAATGCATAATCGATGTGACACCTTATGACATTTAATTTTTAAATGGACAATGGCTAAATTATAGTTGCATCTGACCCGCGGTTGGTGTCATAATGCTGTCATGTTGGGTTATGTGATTCACATATACGGAATTCATGTTGAAACAATGCCAATGCATTAGTATCACACTATACTTTGTTATGAGAGTGTGAATGAATAACCCTGCCCTTGTATTCATCGAATAAGAAAATTCTTTGATTTCAACAAGTGACATGTAAAGACATCCTACTTTATGTTTTTCTCATTGACAAATAACAAAGGAGTTAGTGAAATAATAACTCAGGGGTAAAACGATAATTTTACATTCCTCTGAGTTACTAATACACATGAAGGGTAATATCGTAAAATACTATGTGGATCGTGTGAAGAATTTTTTTGTCACATCAAACGGAAAATATACGCATATGAACTTAGAGAGTTTCAATATTATTCCTTTAGTGGAATCGACTAATATTAAGAATTAAAAGGCAGAAAAGGTTTGTAAACTTTTGAGTCCGATCTTTATTCTAAAGCTTCTTTCATGTGGGTCTATTAGGTCTCATTGATAGACCCTCGGACGAGATTTATTGAACAAGGAAAATTTGATTTTCTCATTTAAGTAAATTGTGATTTACACTAAGAAAATATTTTTCTAAGTAATCAAATAAATAATTGGTTATTTATTATTACATTTATTTAATGAATCATATTATGTTGATATATTGATATTAACATATTTAAATGATTCAAATAAATAAAATATGAAAAAAAAATATTTTCTCATTTCGTATTATCTTGAATAGTATGGAAATAATGATTTGTCATTAAAGAAATGAGATATTCCAAAATAATTAAATATTATTATGGAAATAAATCAAAATTAGTATTTTCGAAATATATAGGATAATACTCGACCATAATTAATGAATTAGGTAGAGAATTATTTTTTGAAATTAATTAAAAGAATAATGGGCTTAAGTTTGACTATTGGGTTTGACCTAAGAAAAGTTCGCTCTATCTCTATTTAAAAGGTTTTTTGAAAACCCTAACCCTAACCCTATTCACATAATTTTCGACCAACCTCTCTCTCCCCCTTCTCTTGAGTTCTTTGGTCGAAATTTTACAGAGAGAGATCAAGAAATATTTTGTTGATCTCCTGAAAGTTCTTGAGTGATCCCGAGTGTCCATTGTTGTTCAATTGAAGAGACCACCCTCTTAATCTTATCAAATCCCGAGGGAATTACCATTGACTCTTCTATTGGTGTTTGAGTGACTTTGTACACGCAGGTATTCACTCGAGACGCGAAGAAATCGAGCAAAACAGAGCGAGGCTCATTTCAGCTTGCTGGCCGGATTGGTCGCCGGACTGGAGGACTTCGCCCGACCCGAAATGTGCCTAGCTCACCACGGGAGTTTGACGACGAGTTTGGCCAAGCCCTTTTACAGGCACCTAGCCTTAGGTGTCTTCCACGTTCCTGCAAAGTTTTGCGGTCAGATTCCACCGGAGGAAGCCACAGCGTCGCAGGCCAATTTCTGGCCGGCCGGCCAGAATCCATTCCGGCGAGTCTGGATTTCCAATCCGGCGGATCAGATTTCAGAATTTTGACGACGCATTCAGGAGTTAGTTAGCAACGCGCAAGGTTGTTTACAACCTCACTTGTAAGTGTTCTAAACGAATTGGATTTGTTTTAATGATTTATAAAATGTGTTTATAAGTTGTTAGATGGTTTGGTTCAATTTAGTGACATGTTTAGAATAAATGATTTGTTGACATGTTTGTGATTTTTAATGCCTAGGTTGTTAGTTTATTAAAATGAGTTTTAATACAGATCATATTATATAATTCCGCCACATATAGATGTGTTATGTAATATTATTGTTTAAATTGTTAAATAATTTCCAACAAATGGTATCAGAGCTAGTAAAAGGCATTAAAAATTAGGATTTGTTTACTAGTTTAGAAATTGTTTGACTAGTTTGGTGTTCGCGTTTTTTATATAATTTGAAATGCGTTATGAATGCTTGTGTGTGTGCTTTTTTGATGGATCCTCATTGTTATGGCCCTAGGAGTTTTCTGGTTATCGTCCCGGGTTTATTTTATTTTATTAAATTTTAAATTTATGTGCCTCAATTTGCGAGGACAATTTAAATTATAATTTCATTTAATTGTAATCCGACGATGAGAAGACATGGAAGGCAGCACCTCGGGCTTGGCCGCACGTTGGAGAACGTGTGGGGGCTGACTCGAGACATCCGATGACGCGTCATGAGGAGTCCTTGGCCGGTTCTACATTGAAGTTTAAATAGTTTAATTTCTTTGTGTTTTTTCTTTATGGGTTGTAATTAGAAATGGGCCGTAGGATGAGTTAAATAATTTATGTTTTATTTTATTTAATCTCATTGAATGAATCAGCTCACATGTCATATAGGATAGAACGCCAAAATCACATTAAAAAGAATCGTTCATATAGTTTATAATTAATAAAGCGTTATAAAAATTGTAAATAATTTTCCAGAAATATGATTTTTTCCAAAAACTAAGTGGGAGGGTTGTTTATCGTAGAAGCAACCCACGGTCCTTAATGTGAATTTAATTGACATAATGTGTGATGAACTAAGAGTTACCCTCGTGGTCCTCCCTTTAATGGGAGTACTTCAGAAGCATTAAGTTAATCAAATTGTTACGAACCAAGCCTTAAAGAGAAACGATGATGCGGGGTCTCCCCTTGATGAACCGTTATCAAAGTGACTTGATTAAAGGCCCACACGTCGGTTGCACACTTAGACTTATGTTTTAAAGTAATCCTCCCTCAAGGTCCTGCATTAAAAATAAGTGACCAAGTTTATGGTAATTAGTAAGAACTAGAAGTTTTGACTTCTTGGACGGTTCGAACTAAATAGTGATGTATCATGACTATGAAAGGCGATTAATTACGGTCTCCCCTCGGAAAAAGTAATTAATCATTATTGTTCATAATACCATGAATTATTTATCGTTTTCCTCACCATATTAGGATTGTTCATGCATATATTCGAAACTGTAACACATACTAAAATTATTTATCTTATTTAATGTTTTCAGCAAAATGTCTTTTGGCCCATTGCAAACGATTTTGAGTTCAAACAAACTCAAGGGTGAGAATTATGTTGACTGGAAACGTAACCTCGACATCGTACTGACGGTGGAAAAGCACAAGTATGTTCTCACAACCCCATGTCCTGCTGCTCCGAGTGCTTACTCGAGTAAGGAAGACAAGGACGCCTACGATGCGTCCATGAGGTCTGACGAGATTGCTCGATGTTATATATTGGCATCAATGAAAAATGTGTTGCAACAATCTCATCGAGACATCGTCACTGCATATGAAATCTTGTACAATCTCCAGGGGATGTTTGGATGTCATGGGCGTCAGGCAAGGCAGCAGGCTATCCGCAATTTTATGAATTGCAAAATGAAGCCGGGATCTTCAATTCGGGAACACATGCTACTGATCATGGGTTACCTGAACGACATGGAGATTCTGGGTTCTGAGATCGACGAAGAGACCAAAATAGACATGATATTGGAAACTCTGACGGACTCATTCGATAGCTTCCGTCTAAACTACTCCATGAACAAGCTCGAGTACTCTGTTATTGAGCTCATGAAGGAGTTGCAGACTGTCGAGGGACTTCTCCCTAAGAACAAGAAGAAGTTTGGAGAGCTCAATGTTGCTGAACATAGAGCCTCAACTTCAGGTTCTAAGAGGGTGATGAGAAAGCCCAAAAATGCCAACCGAACGGGTTCCAAGAAGCCTTACAAGAAGGCTGTGGATGCTAAGGGCAAAGGCATCGCAAAGGTGGACAAGTTTGAGCACAAGTGTCACCATTGCGGAGAGGCTGGCCACTGGCGGAGGAACTGTCCTGCCTACCTCAAAAGTGTCAAGGGGAAAGGTATGATCTTTGTTACACAATCTTGTTACACAACAAACAAGGTGTCGCCCTGGATGTTAGATTGCGGGGCTTATGACCATATTGTGTGTAATTTGAATGGTTTCAGGAAAACCAGGAACTTAGGTGATGGAGAGTACGGTTTCAACTGGGGTGATGGAACGAAGGTTGGAGCAAGATCTGTCGGGACCATGCTGCTCAAGTTTGAAGACAAAATTTTATTGCTGAATAATGTTAATTTTGTTCCGAATTTTTGTAAGTATTTAATTTATTTTGGTTGTTTGGAAGAACAAGGTTTCAATTTTAAAATCAATAACGTTATTGAAATTTTTGTTGATAATTATTTTATTACCAAAGCTCATCATGTGGATTCAATTTATTATTTATATCCAAATGAGCCGACAGTCTTGGATACCGAAGGGAATAGAGATTTACTCGGGAAGCGTAAGACGTTTCATAGTGATGAAACTGACGACACATATCTATGACATCTACGTCTTGGACATATTAGCCTAGATAGGATCACGAGGTTAACAAAGGATGGTCCTTTAGAATATCTAATAGTGGTATCCTTGCCCACGTTTGAATCATGTCTTGAGGGCAAGATGACCAAGAGACCTTTCTCATCGAAGGGTCTAAGAGCCACACAGTTATTGGAACTTGTACATAGTAATGTATGTGGTCCAATCAACATCCAGACAGGAGGAGGCCATGAATACTTTGTAACCTTCACTGATGACTACTCAAGGTTTGGTCACATTGTCCTTATGCGACACAAATCCGATACTTTTAAAATGTTCACAGAATATCGGGCTTTGGTTGAGAAGCAAACGGAAAAGCAAATCAAAACCCTTCGATCGGATCGAGGGGGAGAGTACTTGTCTGGAGAGTTCGAAGACCTTATTAGAGAAGAAGGTATTGAATCTCAGCTTACAGCACCTGGCACTCCATAGCAAAACGGTGTGTCAGAGAGAAGGAATCGAACTCTGCTAGATATGGTAAGGTCCATGATGAGTTACTCATCACTTCCCGATTCGTTATGGGAATATGCCCTAGAGACGGCAACTTATATTCTAAACCAGGTTCCGTCTAAAACGGTCCCAAGCACTCCCTATGAGAGATGGACTGGTAAAAAAAAAATCTAATTTACACCACGTCCGAATCTGGGGTTGTCCAGCACATGTGCTGAGACAAAAGATTAGTAAGTTGACTAGTCGTTCAGAATTGTGCCTTCTCGTGGGATATCAAAAGGAAACAAAAGGGTACTTCTTTTATAGCCCTGGTGATCAGAAAACGTTGATTAGCACGAACGCTAGGTTTCTTGAAGCAGACTATATGAAGAATTCTGTGCCGAGAAGCAAACTTGTGCTGAAGGAGCTGTTGGGTGAAGTAGCTGGTACTTCACAAGATAGTACCAGTCCTATACCAACAGTGGAAGAACCACGTTCAGAGCCGGAGCCTCCTGTGATTCGTCGTAGTAACAGGATTGTGCGAGAACCTCTTCGATACATGGGTATCGGTGAGACTTTCACTGCAGTTTCATATCAGGAGGAAGATGATCCAGTATCATTTTTCCAAGCGATGCAAGGTTCCGAAGCAAACCTATGGCAAGAATGCATGAACGTTGAAATGCATTCGATGTATGTCAACGAGGTCTGGAAACTTGTAGATCCACCCGAAGGCATCAAGCCTGTAGGATTTAAATGTATCTACAAGAAGAAAAGAGGACCGGATGGAAATTTTGGGACATTTAGGGCACGACTTGTGGCGAAAGGGTTCACACAAAAGGAAGGTATTGACTATGAGGATACCTTCTCGCCAGTCGCAATGCTGAAGTCCATCCGCATTCTTTTATCCATACCTCCCGCCCTAGATTATGAAATCTGGCAGATGGATTTCAAGACTGCATTTCTGAATGGAAATCTTAACGAGTGCATTTACATGGCTCAACCAGACGGGTTCATGGAGAAAGGCCAACAGGTCAAGGTTTATGAGTTGCTGAAGTCCATTTATGGACCTAAGCAAGCATCTGGATCGTAGAATATTAGATTCGACGAGACTGTGAAAGGCTACGGCTTTGATCAGTCAGTAGATGAGCCATGCATTTATAAGATGATAAACGATGGCAAAGTGGTTTTTCTAGTCCTATATGTAGATGACATACTACTCATTGGGAATGTTGTAGGAAAGTTATCAGAGGTTAAGATCTGGCTGTCAAAGAAATTTGAGATGAAGGATCTAGGAGAGGCAGCTTATATTTTTGGTATTCAGATCTTCAGAGATCGGAAGAACCGAAAATTAGCGCTCTCCCGAGCATCTTATATTGATAAAATCATGGATCGCTTCAGTATGTAAGACTCCAAGAAAGGGAATCTACCTTTCAAACATGGAGTGCATCTCTCAAGTAAGCAATCTCCCAAGACTCCTCAAGAGGTTGAGAACATGAGACATATTCCCTACGCTTCAGTTGTGGGAAGTCTCATGCTTGCTATGCTTTGCACGAGGTCAGATGTTTGCTACGCAGTAGGCGTGGTGAGTAGGTTTCAGTCAAACCCTGGACCCGAGCACTAGATTGCTGTCAAGCATGTTCCTAAGTATCTTTGGAGAACGAGAAACTACATGCTTGCATACTCGGGCGTTGACCTGAATATGATGGGATATACCGACTCCGATTTTCAAGCGGATAAGGATTCTAGGAAATCCACGCCAGGGTCTGTGTTCACCTTGAATGTTGGATCCTTGGTCTAGAGAAGTATCAAGCAATCTTGTGTTATTGACTCGACCATGCAAGCCGAGTATGTGGCAGCTTGTGAAGCTGCGAAGGAGGCTGTGTGGCTGAGGAATTCCTTATGTACTTGGAAGTGGTTATAAGTGCAAGCGAGTCTATCACACTTTATTGTGATAACGAGCCAAGAAGTCAGAAGCGCTCAAAACATATCGAGCGCAAGTATCACCTGGTACAATACATCGTTCACAAAGGAGATGACTGAAAGATCATGTTTTAATGGATCATGATATCTTATCTTGTGATATAGAGAGTTGTGACTCTGTGTTTCATTCTTGATATCTTATAGAAGATATTGAACAAGACCTGTGATACTCTGAAGCTTGAGATAAAACCGTTTAAACACTCAAAACTTCAAGATCACATACGAGGGGTATTTTGGAACTTACCTAAATCCTGAAGTGAATGCATAATCGATGTGACACCTTATGACATTTGATTTTTCAATGGGAAATGGAAAAATTATAGTTGCATCTGACCCGGCGGTTAGTGTCATAATGCTGTCATGTTGGTTTATGTGATTCACAGATACAGAATTCATGTTGAAACAATGCCAATGCATTAGTATCAAACGATGCTTTGTTATGAGAGTGTGAATGAATAAACCTGGCCAAGTATTCATCGAATAAGAACATTCTTTGATTAAAACATGTGACATCTAAAGACATCTCACTTTATGTTTTTCTCATTCACAAATAACAAAGGAATTAGTGAAATAATAACTTAGGGGTAAAACGGTAATTTTACATTCCTCTGAGTTACTGATACACATAAAGGTAATATCGTAAAATACTCTGTGGATCGTGTGAAGAATTGTTTTGTCACATCAAACGAAAAATATACGCATATGAACTTAGAGAGTTTCAATATTAGTCCTTTAGTGGAATCGACTAATATTAAGAATTAAAAGACGGAAAAGGTTTATGAACTTTTAAGTCCGGTCTTTATTCTAAAGCTTCGTTCATGTGGGTCCATTAGATCTCAATGATAGACCCTTGGATGAGATTTATTGAACAAGGAAAATTTGATTTTTTTCATTTAAGTAAATTGTAATTTACACTAAGAAAATATTTTTCTAAGTAATCAAATAAATTATTACATTTATTTAATGAATCATATTATGTTAATATATTGATATTAACATATTTAAATGATTCAAATAAATGAAATATGAAAAATAAATATTTTCTCATTTTGTACTATTTTGAATATTATGGAAATAATGATTTGTCATTAAAGAAATGAGATATTCCGAAATAATTAAATATTATTATGGAAATAAATCAAAATTAGTATTTTCGAAATATATAGGATAACTCGCCATAATTAATGAATTAGGTCAGAAAATTAATTTTTGAAATTAATTAAAAGAATAATGGGCTTAAGTTTGACTATTGGGTTTGACCTAAAAAAAGCCCGCTCTCTCTCTATTTAAAAGGTTTTTTGAAAACGCTAACCCTAATCATATTCACATAATTTTTGACCAACTCCTCTCTCCCCCATATACTGAGTTCTTTGGTTGAAATTTTAGAGAGAGAGAGATCAAAAAATATTTTGTTGATCTCCGTAAAGTTCTTGAGTGATCCCGAGTGTCCCTTGTTGTTCAATTGAAGAACTCACCCTCTTAATCTCATCAAATCGCGAGGGAATTACCATTGATTCTTCTATTGGTGTTTGAGTGACTTTGTACACGCAGGTCTTCACTCGAGATGCGAAGGAATCGAGCAAAACGGAGCGAGGCTCATTTCAGCCTGCTGACCGGATTGGGTCGCCGGATTGGAGGACTTCGTCGGACTCGAAACGTGCCTAGCTCTCCACAGGAGTTTTACGACGAATCTGGCTAAGCCCTTTTATAGGCACTTAGCCCTAGGTGTCTTCCACGTTCCTGCAAAGCTTCGTTGTCAGATTCCACCGGAGGAAGCCACAGCGTCGCATGCCAATTTTTGGCCGGCCGGCTAGAACCCATTCCGACGGGTCAGGATTTCCTATCCAGCGGGTCATATGTCAGAATTTTGACGAGGCCTTCAGGAGTTAGCTAGCAACGCACGAGGTTTTTTACAGCCTTACATGTAAGTGTTCTAAACGAATTGGATCTGGTTTAATGATTTATAAAATGTGTTTATAAGTTGTTAGATGGTTAGGTTCAATTTGTTGACATGTTTAGAATAATTGATTTATTGACATGTTTGTGATTTTTAATGCCTAGGTTGTTAGTTTATTAAAATGAGTTTTATACAGATCATATTATATAATTTCGTCACATGTAGATGTGTTATGTAATATTATTTTTTAAATTGTTAAATAATTTCCAACACATGCATCAAAGAGAAGAGTTTTATTTCCTTTTAATTATAAGGATAATTACCCAAAAGGAAAAGAGGAAATAAATTTCCTTAAGATGAAAATAAATAAGCTAAGTGAGGAAACAAATTTCCCCTTGCTTGATCAATGTGGCCAGCCATATACATAGAGGAAGAGGACAGAAAATCAAATATTGTGTCATTTATGCATAATAGGAAAGGGTAATTACCCTTTATTGATTTTCCTTCTCCTATACATAGTGCCTCACATACAGATGGGAAATGAAGCTTTTTTCTTGGTCTCTCTTGTATTTTTGGCCGACCCTCTCCTCTCTCTCTCTCTCTCTCTCTCTCTCTCTCTCTCTCTCTCTCTCTCTCTCTCTCAAAATACTTCTTTTATTTTAGCATCTAGATCCTCACTTGATCTAGAGAATTAGCTTATGATCCAAAAATTGTTCTTTCTTAATATTGTTTAGTTGTGCCCACACACAAATCATTCTAAACCTCTATAGACTCTTGTAATAGAAAGCTTAGGTTTCTCAAATTCAAGACTAGACGTGAAGGAATCAAGTCAAGGAAGAAGATCCACCTTTCCCAAGATGCTTCAATTTTGAAGATACAAGAAAAGTTAGTATTCAAGTAGTTTAAATAATGTTTTTAATTTTAACATGTATATGCACTTTGTTTAGGTTAGTAAAAATTGTTTTTACTAATAAAAGAAATTTTTATATTCCGCCATTAATGTGTTAATGATATATTTTTCTTAACCCTTCACCTATTCCAAAACTGTGTTCACCCTGAATGGTGGATCCGTGGTCTGGAGGAGTATCAAGCAATCTTGCGTTGCTGACTCGATCATTGAAGCCGAGTATGTGGAAGCTTGCAAAGCTACAACGGAAGCTGTGTGGCTTAGGAAATTCCTTATGTACTTGGAAGTAGTTCCAAGTGCGAGCGAGCCTATTACACCTTATTGTGATAACAGTGGACTGTCGCTAACTGTAAGGAGCCAATAAGTCACAAGTCCTCAGAAGACATGGAGCGTAAGTATCACCTGGTACGAGAGATAGTTCCTAGAGGGGACGCAGAATTCATGACGATCTCAATGTTGGACAACCTTGTTGATCCCTTCACGAATGAGAGATCTCAACGCCGAAATCATGAAGTCATGAAGATTGCTGAAATGCAATGTATATCACATCATGCTTTATTACTTGGATTGTGAATATATGAACCGCACGGTATCCAAAATTAAGTAGCGACTTTATTTGGATAAAACAATGTGACTTGTTAGCTCCTCATCAATACATTATTTCTAACTTATTCACAAGTAACAAAGTAGTTAAGGAAATAACAACTAGAAAAGTAAAATGGTAATTTTATAAATCACATCTAGTTGATGATATTCATGAAGGGTAATCATAGATAACATTCGGTGGATCCGCTCAATATAATTAAGTTTAATATGAGTAGACAATAAATTCATTTGAACAGAGAGATTCTCATTGTCAACTCTTTAGTGGAGTCAGTTGACCTTAAGCTAATACTCCTAAAAAGTTTGTGAACTTTTGAGTCCGAGTATATTAGCTTAACCTTTGTTCGTTTGGATCGATAAGGCACTATTACAGGTCATTAGGGTAGGATTGTTAAACTAGAACCTAAGTCAAAATAAGTTCACGTGTTGAACTAGATGTTTTCTCAAAAAATGTCTAAAGGTTATTTTTGTCCACATGGACATAAAATGCTGTGAATATCAAAATGAGATTTTGAATATTTTCATATGATGGAAATACAAATTATTTTCTAAAGCCGAAAAGTCGTTTGAGGCATTATGAAATTAATTTCATTATTTGTGCAATATTAATTGTGCCCACTGTTGTCGCTGAAATTTGGACAACGTTTAGAGACCTAAGCGGTCAGATCCTCGCTCAGAGCGAGTGACCCTCGCTTCGGCCTAAGCGTGTCAGATCCGGTGTCCCGGATCGTCTCTTAGCTGTCGTCTGGTCTTCGAGTCCTTCTGTTATCTGAAAAGAGTAAACAGACGTGAACTAAGAAGGGAAAACAGAGGGGGGTCCTCTGTTTACCTCTCCGACGCTCAACATTAGAATAATGCGGGTGGAGTTTATAGGATGACGAGGAGGGATCGACGAGATTGAGCGAGACGAGGATACTAGGATCGCAGGCGTCTCAGAGCTCGGATCTCGGATCTTTAGGGAGTATTCTTCCGGTCGGGAGAGAATATCCAAAATACCTCACGTGGGAGTATGATATGTGTCTAGAGAATAAGGAAAAGTGTCTCTTTTTGGAGCCAAGAGCTTACCTCTTGCGTAGAGAGCATCGAGGGCTATTTATAGCCACGGGTGTAGCCTTGTGGCCGAGTGGGGAACCTCTGGGCATCGGTGGCCGGCCAAGTCCCTCCCACGAGTCAGGAAGGCCGGCCAGGTCCCTCCCCTGAGTGAGGAAGGCCGGCCATGTCCCTCCCTTGGGTGAGGAAGGCCGGCCAAGTCCCTCCCCTAGGTGGGGAAGGCCGGCTAGGTCCCCTCCCTTGGGTGAGGAAGGCCGGCCAGGTCCCTCCCCTAGGTGGGGAAGGCCGGCCAGGTCCCTCCCCTGGGTGAGGAAGGCCGGCCAGGTCCCTCCCTTGGGTGAGGAAGGCCGGCCAGGTCCCTCCCTTGGGTGAGGAAGGCCGGCCAGGTCCCTCCCCTAGGTGGGGAAGGCCGGCAAGGTCCCTCCCCTGGGTGAGGAAGGCCGGCCAGGTCCCTCCTCTGGGTGAGGAAGGCCGACCAGGCCCCTCCCATGGGTGAGGATGGCCGGCCGGGCCCCTCTCCTGTGTGATGGTGGTCGGTCAGGTGTGCGAGGGCGGGTCACGGTTGTCCCGGGGAAGGCGTCTCCCCTTCGCGCCCCGGATATAAACGCGGACATATATATTTAATGCTGTCGCCAAAAATACGGCGACAACATTAGCCCCCCGAGTTTGATGTCGAACTTGAGATCGAGAGCGAACTCAGAAGTGGCGCCTTCCGACGGGCGCTCCACACCCAAGATCGGGCGCGCACCGACGGGCTGGGCCGGAGGGCAGCGCTCCAGGGAACCCTCACGGAGGTGGAGGAGATCAGGTAGCTTTATAAGCACCCTTACCTTTAATTTATTATATTTTCCTTTTTTTTTCTTTGCATCACGTCATGGACCCCGTGTTGTTTGACGTGGATGACGGGTCCGTTGACGACTTTGTTGGTTCCTTTTTATCCTCGCCTGGGAGCAATACTTTTTCAATCCCCAATTTACCCTTTTCCCCAAATCCCGAATCCTCTCTCTCTCTCTTCTTTGACGACGACGACTTGGACGCGTGGATGGCCGCCGACGGAATCACGACGCCGTAGGTAGGGGCGGAGGCCCTGGCAGGTGAGCAATCCGGCGAAGGGGCCTTGCTCGGCGAGGGGCGTGAGGTCGGAGGGACGTCGGGGGTTATCGGCGAGGAGGGCTCGGCGGCGCCCAAGGGCGGGGGCGAGCCTGGGCTCGCGCCAGGCGCGACGGCGGCAGACCGTCGGTGGAGTGCTCCCGGGTCTGACCTTGGGGGCGCGGGCGAGCGGGAGGTAGCCCCAGGGACCGTCCACGGATCTGCGGCACTCGGGCGTGAGGACGGCATCGGGTCTGTGCGTGGCGCGGCGGCGGGTCCCTGGCCAAGCTCCCTCGGGCTTGGCAACGGCGGCGCGGTAGGACGGGGTGCGGCCGGCCGTGCGAGTGTGCGTGCTAGGGCCGGCGGAGACAGCCACAGACGCGCGCGTGGCGCCCCGGGGGACACGCCTCGGGCTGGGGCGCGTGGATCTGGCCGGATCGGGAGCCCTGGCGGCGCGGACGGAGGCTCGCCGGTCGAGGTGGAGTGCGACGGCGTTCTGGGCGACGGAGGCGGGCCTTCCCCGGTGCGCGGAGTCGTGGGAGGCGTGTCGCAGGTCGTGGGCTCCGGGCTCGTTTTCGCCGGAATCCACTCGGTGGCGTGGGCTCCGCCCGAGGTGCCCACCGCCGACCTCATGCCCCCTCGGGGCCGGGTAGCCGGCCAGCCCCCTCCTGGGGCTTTGGCGGCCGACCAGGGGCCTCCCCCGGGCCAGATGGCCGGCCGGCCCCCTCCCAGGGGGCCGGTGGCCGACCAGGGGTCTCCCCCGGATGGTATGGCCGGCCGGCCCCCTCCCAGGGGCTCGGCGGCCGATCAGGGGTCTCCCCTGGGTGGGATGGCCGGCTGGCCCCCTCCCAGAGACCCGATGGCCGACCAGATGCCTTCCCCGGATGGAGTGGCCGACCAGCCCCCTCCCAGGGATTCCATGGCCGGCCAGGGGCCTCCCCTGGATGAGACGGCCGGCCAGCCCCCTCCCGGGGGTTCGGTGGCCGACCGGGGGACCTTCGGGCATCGGCCGAGCGGCCGGGGGTCTCCTACGAGGCGGGAATCGCCCGAGAGCCCAACGGGGGACTCGAGACCTCCCGGGCAGTCGTCGGCCGTGGGTACCCTTCCGACTTTGGCCCAGTTGGGGCGCGGTCGCGTGTCGGAAGAGAACGAGCGGACCCTTGCCTTCCCGGTCACTGCGTCCCGGATTCGGGGGGCCTTCCCCTGCGAGGGGGTTGACTCCCCGTCCCTTGTGTCGCTCGCTCAGTTCCGGGGGCTTCGCGAGGAGTTCGGGATCCCGCCGAGTATCGACATTTTGCGTCCTCTCCCGGAGGATCGGCCTTCGCGCCCTCGGCTCGGGTTCGCTGCGGTTCATGTGGCCAGTCTTCGGAGCGGGCTCCGGTTGCCTTTTCCTGGCGTGGTACAGGAGCTTCTGCGTCGATTGGAAGTGCACGCAGCCCAAATGCTACCCTCGTTCTACCGGATGGTGGCCTCCTGCCATATGATGTTCTTTCGAGAATGGAAGAGGGCGGTCACGGCCGATGAATTCTTGGAATTTCTATCGATCGTGGAAGGGTCGAATAGGGCTGGGTCGTACCGGGCGTATCACGCCAAACAGTTTGTCGTTGTCACCAATGTGCCCACAAAGTATCGATACCCTTGGGTGTGGGTTTCGGAGTCCGCGTTTGGCTCGGCCGCTCTTGAGTTTGGGCCTGTGAGGATCCCAGATTCGGCTGTCGACCCAGAATTCACGGAGCTTGGCAAAGTCGTCCACCGTCTCCCGTCTGTCCGTCGTCAGGCTTCGATCTTCGCGTCGCCCAACACTATGGCAATCACAGGGTGATTCGTTTCGAATACTCCCCCGTTCCCCCGAGCGCGTGGCCGAGGGCGGAACGATTCGGATTCAGAACCCGACGAAGAGGTCCTCCCGGCCGATCGTTGTAGCGGTACGAGGTACCCCTTATTGTGCCGTTCATTTTTGCCAACTAACTTGGTTGCTCTTTCGTTAGGCGGTTCTCGTCGACGACCTCGAGGAGGTGTTACGACCTCGCCGCCTCCGCGCGAGGCTCATGCTGCGAGGCGGCCGAGCCCATCACGGGAGCGACCGGAGTCTCAACCCCCATCGGCACCTCAGGAGGGCGGGAGCAGCGGCCCCCCGCGAAAGCGCCCCGCCGTATCCTCGGCGAGTGACGCGTCGTCGGGTTTTCGGAGACTGGTGGAAGCGACCTCTACCGGTGGCGGCGGGTCGCTCTATCTCGCCGAAGCGAACGACTTGAAGGATCGGAGTGCTCGGGGCCTCGCGGATTCATCCCCCAAGTGCTTTAAGGAGCTCGTCGTTGTCAGCGACATGGAACTCTTTCGGCAAGGGACTCGCGATGCGCGAAAGGTTAGTCATTTGTGTGCCTCCTATTTCGTGTCTTTCCTCTCTGTGCCATGTTCATTTGTTGTTGCACTATAGGCCTTGGCGCGCCACGAGCGGATGGATCTTGTGATGGAGGAGGCCGCTCGCCGTGAACGGGCGTTGAAAGAGGCGTTGGCCAATGCGATTTCCAGTCGAGACGCGGCCGAGGCAAAATTCGTGGAGGAGAGGGCCTCGAGGGAGCAAGTGGAGCGATCCGCGAGCGCCTTCCTGGCGGAAAGCAAGGCGATGGAGAAGACCTTGGCATCCCGCGATGCCGACCTTGCTTCCGTTCGCGGTCGGCTGACTGTGAGTGAGGCTGCCCACTTGAGAGCCGTTGAGGAGAACGATGCCCTCTTGGCGGAGATGCAAGCCGTCGTCGATGACCGCGATGAGGCCGTGCGCATCAAAGAGCGCCTGAAGGATGATTGGGAAGTCGCGGTATACGAGGCCCGACATGCTGCGGCCGTCCGCGTCCGGGATGCCATTGTTTCCGAGAACAAACCCCGCGAAGTGTCTTTCGCATTCTTCGACGCCATGTTCCCGCCGATTGAGGGCGACGCGGGCTTCGGTGATCGCGGCGGTCGGCGTCCCACCGAGACTACGCAGTCCTCGGTGGGAACATCTCCTTCTCACCCGAGCGCGGGCCCAGGCGAAGACCAGCTTGACTTCGGCTCCGATTAGTGTTTTGTTTCGTCCGCGCCTATGTTTAGCGCATCCTTCTTCTTATTTACTTGACTCGTTTCGGATGTTTTAAGGCTTTCCATTTTTGCGACATTTATCTTTCTTTCTCGCAATCTTCTCTTTATCGAATGAAAAACCCCACGGGTTCGCGTTGGCTTCTTTTTTGCGATTCTTGTGTTGCTTGAAGTTTTTGATCGTCGGATTCCAAGACGCTTGGGGCCTTCGATTTACGATGGGCCTCCTTGGCGAGACGCAATCGATGATCGGGAATTTCCTTTGCCGTCGTCGGCTTACTACGGCCGGCAACCAGCATTAACGGCATGTCGCGCGTATTGCGTGGTCGATGGTGGGAGACTTATTCGGTAACTCGTCCGACTTTCCTCTTGGGCACGTCTGTGTCTCGAGGAATGTTCATTGTCTCATCCACTTACGCCTTGCTTCCTTGGCGACATCCGAGCTCGCATTCTTCGGTTTTGGGTATTTTTTCCTCCCAACCGTGTTTTGAGCTTCTTTATTCGTGAGCTTTCGACGATGGCCTGTCGGCTTACGGCTTGGCTCTACGACGGGGGAATCCCGAGATTTGGCTCGATCGATGACTCGTTGATTTGTGACGTTGGTTTACGATTTGCCTTGTTGGCGTCGCGCGCATTCATCTCTAGGGTATTCGTTTTACGTCTTAGGATTGGGTATTGACATTGGCCCGGTTGTGTGTCAATCGGGGTTTGCCAACCTTCCTCAAATCCATGGACGCCCAGATGCAAGGTTGTTGCCTTGTTACTGGTTTTTGGTGGAGATTTCTCCGGCCACGGGGTTCGTACCCCGCGGTTTTGTGGGTCTTTGATTTTCTCGAATGCAAACCGTTATGGTTTTGTTATCGATTCGCCCATTGGTGGAGGGTTTCGGTCCCTATTAGCGTATCGTCGCTTTGTTGGGTTTACCTCCAGCCCCCCAAGTTTTTAGAGATAATAACAATTATTTCTAGGAACTTATAGCAGGAAATTAACCAAAATGATGACACAAAACGATCTTTTATTCGATGTTCAAATGGATACATTTATTGAATTACGACAATCATGGCTTTGTGTTTACATTTGTTGGAAATCTCGCATTTCGCTTGGCCTTCATGCGTGATACATTTTTAAATGTTCGGCGTTCCAAGGGTGGGTGAACGCGAGCCCGTCCATGTTTTCTAGTTCGTCTGTGCCGTTGTGAATGGCTTTCCGAACTCGGTACGGGCCTTCCCAGGTTGGGCCTAACGCACCAGCCCCTTGTACCTTGGTATTTGGGAATACTTTCCTCAAAACCAGGCTGCCGTCGGGGAAGCTCCGAGGTTTAACCCTTGCGTTGTAGTAGCGCTCGACCTTTCTTTTTTGGGCTGTTAGGCGCGTGAGTGCGTCGGCCCTCTTTTCGTCGATCAGGTCGAGGTTTGCTCTAATGGCTTCCTCGTTTTCTTTTTCGTGGAAGACCTCCATTCGGAACGTGGGGAGCATGGTTTCTATCGGGACCACGGCCTCCACTCCGAAAGTCAAGGCAAACGGGGTCTCCCCCGTTGCGTTTCGCGCCGTGGTGCGATATGCCCATAACACGAAGGGTAATTCGTCTGCCCACGCGCCCTTTCGGGTTTCCAATTTCTTCTTCAAATTTTCTTTTATCGTACGGTTCGCCGCCTCCACTTGGCCATTAGCCTGGGGGTGCCTTGGGGAGGAGTAGGTTTTACTAATCCCGAGCTGTTCGCATATCTCACGCAATCGCGCGTTGTCGAATTGTCGACCGTTATCAGTCACGATCGATTCTGGAATACCGTGGCGGCATATTATGCTTTTCCATATGAAGTTCGTTGTGTTTGCCTCTGTGATTTTTGCCAGCGGTTCGGCCTCAACCCACTTGGTGAAGTAGTCGATTGCAACTATGGCGAATCAGAGCTGCCTCGGGGCCGTGGGTAATTCACCGATCAAATCGATTCCCCATTTGGTGAATGGTCGAGGAACGATGATCGGGCACAATGGCGCCGGGGGTTGTCTGGGAACATGGGCGAATCTTTGGCACTTATCGCACTGTCGGGACAAGCCGTGGGCGTCTTTTTTCAAAGTTGGCCAAAAGTAGCCTAATTTTAGGAGCTTCATGGCCATTGACTGTCCTGCCGCGTGGTTCCCACATAGTCCTTCATGGACTTCTTTCATGGCTCGTCTCGCTTCGCTGTTGTCGAGACAGCGAAGGAGAGGCATCGAGTAGCCCCTCTTGTATAGCACATCCCCGCGCATCGTATATTTTGACGCCAAGTGTTTCAATTTTTTGGCATCTTCACTATTCTCTGGAGTGACTCCCTTCGCTATGTAGTTTTTTAGGGGTGTCAACCAGGACGAAACCGATGAGTTACTAATTATCCCTACATCGCTCCTCGAGATGTAGGGTCTGGTTAGAATTTCGATCGGGACTTCTCCATCTTCGTTGGGATCTATGCCCGAAGCGAGTCGCGCCAAAGCATCCGCCTCGGCGTTCTCCTCTCTGGCGATTTGAACGATCTCGAACTAAGCTATCGCTTCTAGGTTCTTTAGGGTTTTTGCCAAATAAGCCACCATGTTTGGTTCCTTGGCGGCGAATTCGCCTTTGACCTGATTCACGATCAATTGCGAGTCGCAAAAGATGTGCAAGTTTTCAGCGCCGAGCCGGTGAGCCAGCTCCAAACCGACTATTAGGGCCTCGTATTCTGCCTCGTTGTTGGAGGCCTTGAATTCGAAGCGCAGCGCGTACTTCAATTTTTCCCCGTCGGGGTTGGTTAGAATTACTCCGGCCCCGGCCCCTTTAGCGTTTGATGCGCCGTCGACGCACAGCACCCATATTGGCCCGGATGGGCCAGGGCCCCTCTTTTTTGGAGATTTTGGTGTGAGGGCCTCGCCTTCATTCTCGATCCCCGGCGTAAATTCCGCCACAAAATCTGCCAGGGCCTGGCCTTTGATGGCGTTTCGCGGTTGGAAAAGTACCCCGTACTCGCTAAGTTCCTGTGACCATATGGCCATCCTCGTCGAGGATCCTCTTTGTAGTGCCTTTTCGATCGGATGACCGGTCCGCACGATTATCTGGTGTGCTTGGAAATATGGGCGCAGTTTCCTGGCGCTCATGACGAGTGCGAGTGACAATCTTTCGATCTCAGGATATCGGGTCTCAGCGTCTAGGAGGGCCTTGCTGACATAATACACCGGCCATTGTCCTTGCCCTTCCTCACGGATAAGGACCGCGCTCGTAGCCCTTTCGGACACTGCGAGGTAAAGCACGAGAGGCTCATGGTCCCTGGGCTTCGACAAGAAAGGGGGTGCTGCGAAATAAGCCTTCATTTCGCAAAATGCTTTCTCGCATTCGGATGTCCATTCGAACCCGCCCTTCATCTTCAACGCCTGAAAAAATGGTTGGCACCTATCGGTTGCCTTGGAGACAAACCTAGCCAGAGCCGCGACCCTACCTGCCAGGCTTTGGACCTCTTTGGGCTTTGTGGGAGACTTCATTCCAAGTATGGCGGCGATTTTCTCAGGTTTGGCTTCGATTCCTCGCCTGCTAACCATGTAGCCAAGGAATTGTCCTGATTCTACCCCGAAAGTGCATTTGTTGGGGTTTAGCTTCATCCCGTATTGGCGGAGAATTTGGAACATAGTCTTGAGGTCGTGGATGTGGTTTGAAGCCAGTCGGCTTTTTACCAACATGTCGTCCACATAGACTTCCATAGTTTTTCCGATATGTTCGGCGAACATTCGGTTGACCAATCGTTGGTAGGTGGCGCCGGCGTTCTTGAGGCCGAACGGCATTACCTTGTAGCAATAGAGGCCTTTGTTAGTTACAAAGGTTGTCTTGATCTGGTCACCCTCATGCATCCGGATCTGGTTATAACCTGAGTAGGCATCCATGAAGCTGAGCAACTCATGGCCCGCTGTTGCGTCCACGAGTTGCTCAATCTGGGGGAGTGGAAAGCTATCCTTTGGGCAGGCTTTGTTAAGATCTTTATAATCTATGCAAATGCGCCACTTCCCGTTGGGCTATTTGACCATTGCTACATTGGATACCCACTTGGGGTGTTCCACCTCTCGTATGAAGTCGGCGGCGAGAAGTTTGTCAACCTCCTCTCCAATGGTGAGATATCGCTCCCCGCTAAATGCCCTTCTAGGCTGTACCCGCTCGGGCACATTGCAATCATCGTTTAGACGATGCACCATAATCTTCGGGTCGATGCCCGGCATATCTGCATGTGTCCATGCGAAGACATCTTTGTACTCTCTAAGGAAGTGGGCCATCGATTCTTGTTCCTTGGCGGAAAATTGAGCACCGATTTTGACCGTTTGGTCGGGTTTGGCGATGTCTAGGACTATCGTGACGAGGTCGTCATGGGTTTCCACGCGACGGCGCTCGGTCTCGTCGCGCTGATCCAATTCTCCGAAGGTCCTTCCTTCCTCAGGTTTGCAGGGAAGCTCGTCCGAGAGCTGGTATGTTGTGCAAATTGTTGCATTCCCTGTTGGTTTGGTAATTTCTTCCTTTACGGCTCGCACATGGCACGTTCGCGCCATGGCTTGATCTCCCATCATGCATGCAATCCCCTCACTGGTTGGGAATTTCACCATGAGGTGGTAGACTGAGGTGATGGCTTTTAAACCGACGAGGGTCGGTCGACCGATAATCATGTTATATGTCGTCGGTTCGCTTACGATCAAGAAAGTCACGATTCAAGTGACTTCCGGACCACCCCGGGTCCCGAAGGTTACGGGGAGATCGATCGATCCTTCCGTCCAAACCTTTTCTCCTGAAAACCCGTATAGAGGGGTGCGGATCGGGGCGAGCCTTACTCCGTCGAGTTTCATTCGATCAAGCGCCGATTGGTAAATTATATCCACCGCACTTCCGTTGTCAATTAGGATGCGCTGGACCTTGTTGTTAGCAACCGTGGCAGACACAACCAAGGCATCGCTATGTGGGTGCAAGATTCTTTTTGCCTCATCCTCGGTGAAGCGAATTTCTTCGAACGGAGTCGGTGGGGGGGCGACCTGAGTGAGGTTGACACCACTCCTGATTCTCTCGTTTGTCACCGCCCTTAAATATTTTTTCCTTTGATTGCTTGACTCGCCACATTGGAGCCCTCCAGTAATCGTTCTCACGATGTTCATTTCAGGATTTTCGGGCTCGCTACTGACAGTGGCGACGGCGGCAGCCTTTTCCTTTATCAGCTTATTATTCTGGTTCGGAAGACGGTCCTCCGGGACAGCTACCCCGGCGGCCCGCATGACAAACTCTTTGAGTTTCCCATCCAGGATCAGGGCTTCTATCTGTCGCTTTAGTTGGAAACAATCGGCAGTCATGTGTCCATGATCTCGATGGTATTCACAAAATTTACTTTTATCCCGCATTGCGGGACCCTTCCTCAATGGCGTTGGGGACCCGAGTTTGTCCCGATGCAGGGCCAGGATCCGGGCCGGGGACGTATTGAGCGGGGTGATGATTTCTCCCCAAAACTGGTCGACAAAAGGCTTCCTTGATCTGGGAGAGGGTTCAACGCGGTTATTCCTTCCGCGCTTCCCTCGGGTTTCAGACCTTTCCTCGGGACGGTTGCGCCCTGAGCGCCCATCGCCTTTCCTACAGCTTAGGTAATCCTCTATCCCCATGTGCGTCCTAGCGCATGCCATAAGCTCAGCCATGTCCCTCGGGGTCTTTCCCACAATCGATTTTAAGAAATCGCTAGGCTCGGCGCCCTCGGTGATGGCAACTATGGCATCCCGATCGTCGAAGTCTTCGACTTTATGGGATTCCTCCGTGAATCGGGCCAAATATTGACGGAGACTCTCGTCTGATTTTTGTTTGATCGTCCACAGGTACGATTTAGATTTTTTTTGTGCCACAAGTGTGGCAAATCGAGCTAGGAAAGCTTCCCGAAGGGCTTGGAAAGATCCGATGCTGCCAGGTTTCAGACTCCTGAACCATTCAAAGCTTGACCCCGTCAGTGTCAAACTGAATGCCTGGCAAAGAGTTGCGTCCGACAAACCTTGCATCAACATCCATGTCTCATAATGTTGGATGTGGAAGTTGGGGTCGGAGCGCCCGTCATAAGACGGGATGGTGGGGAGCTTAAATCCCCTTCCCGGCGGTTGTGCTAGCACTACCGCCGCGAAAGGCGAGTATGAACCCTCCAGACCGTTGTAACGTCTGGAGCCCCCCGAGCCTGCTCCTCGGAGCTCGATGATTTGATTCTGGAGTCCCTGAATCATCGTCATCATCTCGAGCCCGTTGGCGATTCCCGCGATGGGTCCCACAGGCGTTGGCCCCTGTCGCTCATTAGATCCTTGATCCATGAGGTTGGGAGGAGGGTTCCCGAGGGTCGTAGCCCCTGCCGCATTCCGACGGGCGTTCAACCTCCTCCTCAAATCTTCCTCTTGAGGACCCCTCCGCGAGTTAAGGCGAACCCTGAGATCCTCCCCCGAAGGGTGCGAGGGCCTCGCCGTCGGCGGGCGACCTTCGCGGCGGACCTCATGGCTCTCCGCACCATCGTCGCCCCGTCGGGACTGCGCATGCCGCGGACGCCTAATTCGCCTGCCGTGGGTAGCGTTACCGCTTCCCGGCACTCGTGGGTTACTAGACCCCTCAAGTTTTGAGCCTATTCGTTCTCGGCTAGCCAATGGTCCCAACGGAGCGTCGCTCATGGGGGCCAAAGGTGAGGGAGTGAAAGTTTGACTTGTGTCTGTTTCTGGGATCACATCGTTTCCGATGTAATCCTCGTCTTGGGTCGAGTTAGCCTCTTCCTCGTACCCGAGAAGTTTAACAAGCAAACCCTTGTTCACTCCCGGTCGTGCCAAAAGTTCCGCCAATCGGCGATTGGTTTCGTCTCGTAGGTCGTCTCCGCTATCACGAAGGGCCGGATTGGCGTCTTCGATCCCCCTCGCGGGGGCCTGCGGCCTTGCCTCTCGATGAGGCAGTTGCCGGAATTCATATCGCGAGCCGGCGGCTCGGATGACAGGGTTACTCGATCGAGCATCCGCAGGAGTCGCAGGGACGCTACTCATTTCGTATGAAAAATCAAGAAAAGAGATGGGAATAAAGAAATGTGGATCAGATGAACTTTAAGGTCAAAAGCCCCCTCCTTCTAGCGCCAAAATGTTGTCGCTGAAATTTGGACAACGTTTAGAGACCTAAGCGGTCAGATCCTCGCTCAGAGCGGGTGACCCTCGCTTCGGCCTAAGCGTGTCAGATCCGGTGTCCCAGATCGTCTCTTAGTTGTCGTGTGGTCTTCGAGTCCTTCTGTTATCTGAAAAGAGTAAACAGACGTGAACTAAGAAGGGAAAACAGAGGGGGGTCCTCTGTTTACCTCTCCGACGCTCAACATTAGAATAATGCGGGTGGAGTTTATAGGATGACGAGGAGGGATCGACGAGATTGAGCGAGACGAGGATACTAGGATCGCAGGCGTCTCAGAGCTCGGATCTCGGATCTTTAGGGAGTATTCTTCCGGTCGGGAGAGAATATCCAAAATACCTCACGTGGGAGTATGATATGTGTCTAGAGAATAAGGAAAAGTGTCTCTTTTTGGAGCCAAGAGCTTACCTCTTGCGTAGAGAGCATCGAGGGCTATTTATAGCCACGGGTGTAGCCTTGTGGCCGAGTGGGGAACCTCTGGGCGTCGGTGGCCGGCCAGGTCCCTCCCACGAGTCAGGAAGGCCGGCCAGGTCCCTCCCCGGAGTGAGGAAGGCCGGCCAGGTCCCTCCCTTGGGTGAGGAAGGCCGGCCAGGTCCCTCCCCTAGGTGGGGAAGGCCGGCCAGGTCCCTCCCTTGGGTGAGGAAGGCCGGCCAGGTCCCTCCCCTAGGTGGGGAAGGCCGGCCAGGTCCCTCCCCTGGGTGAGGAAGGCCGGCCAGGTCCCTCCTCTGGGTGAGGAAGTCCGGCCAGGTCCCTCCCCTAGGTGGGGAAGGCCGGCCAGGTCCCTCCCTTGGGTGAGGAAGGCCGGCCAGGTCCCTCCCCTAGGTGGGGAAGGCCGGCCAGGTCCCTCACCTGGGTGAGGAAGGCCGGCCAGGCCCCTCCCATGGGTGAGGATGGCCGGCCGGGCCCCTCTCCTGTGTGATGGTGGTCGGTCAGGTGTGCGAGGGCGGGTCACGGTTGTCCCGGGGAAGGCGTCTCCCCTTCGCGCCCCGGATATAAACGCGGACATATATATTTAATGCTGTCGCCGGAAATACGGCGACAACACCCACACACAAATCCTTCAAACACTCTATAGACTCTTGTAATATAAACCTTAGGTCTCTCGAGTTCAAGACTAGGCGTGAAGGTAACAAGCAAGACGAGACGATCTACCTTTCCTAAGGCTCATCCAAGATCAAGCTACGATAGAAAGGTAAATAACAAGTAATTTATATTGTTTTTAAATAAGAACATGTTCATGCACTTTGCCTAGGTTATTAAAATTGTTTTACTAGTAAATAATTCTTTATATCCCGCCATTAATGTGTTAATGATAATTTTTTATTAACCCCAGACCTATTCCAACAGTTTCACAGTGTTCTTGTGTTAAAGTTTGCACCAAGCACTCGTGTTCCTAACTCAGATCAACTTGTCTCAGAATTCTTTTAAGATGAGATTATTCTTTGCGAGCTGAAGAACCTATCTCTGAACGACATGACTAATAGGAAATAATCCGTACTTTTATGTAACTAATAGGATTAAGCTCGTAATTTATTAGTAACTCGATGTAACTATATATATATATATATATAATCTCGTTTGTGGAGGTAACTAAAAGGAGATATATTACTAAATCCCCTTTATGTATGTAACTAAAAGGATGTTGATCTGCTTCCTCCCATGTCAGACTTAGATGAGTTTCCTCAGGCGTTGTTTCACCATGTTCTCGTGTCAGAGTCCGCACCAAGCACTCGTGTTCCTGACTTAATTAACTTATCTTGGAATTCCCTGAAGATGGTACTGTTCGCTCAGAGCTAAAGAACCTATCTCTAAACGACATGATTAATAGAAAATAATCGGTACTTTTATGTAACTAATAGGATTTAGTTCGTAACTTATTAGAAACTGGATGTAACTATTTATATTTATATGTATCTAATTATGGTTGTGGATGTTACTAAAAGGAGATATATGTACCAAATTTGTTTATGTATGTAACTAAAATGATTTATATGTAACTAATCCAATTTTATAAAGTACCAAAAATCACGATGTTAAATGTAAGAAAACAGTTTTCGACGTATCTAAATCAGAAGGCCCAAAGATATAAACACGAGGCCCAATATCAGAAGTCCATACCCCCTTTAAAACCTTAAATATCACATACAAATCAACAAACACCATCAAACAATGGGAGAAAAGTCGACACCCTCAAACAACACAACGACAACTATAGCGAAGCCACCAATACATATTATTCTCGATGAGTCATCTTCGTCGGTTACCGATGGGAACAAGTTATTTAAGAAGTACGCGGCCAACCACACAGAAGCGCGATCAATGAGTATGTGGAAAATCACGCAGATGGCCAAGAACGTGATCCAATTTTGGAAGCTCCATATGTGCTCAAAGAAATCTTCGGAGATAACTACATCGATTTTTTTAAGAAATGGGGTTACCTGTTTGAATTGTCACCTCCAAAACAAGCGGAAGATATGAAGAAATAAGTTCGTCAAAATCCAAGTACGGAAGTCATTGCTCAGCGCACCAACCGTATTAATGAAGCTACCAGCCACCAACTTACATTAAGGATGCCACCATCTACCAATGTCCTATCATTAATTGTATTTTCTATCATTAAAGCGATTGGCCAACCACTTTTTGTTCTATCAGTAGTTGTATTTATCATCGTTAATGAGAAATAACATGAACTAATCAGTAACCAGTTAGTAACTAATGAAAAATAACAGGAACTAATCACTAAACAGTTTGTAACTAATAATAAATAATAGGAACTACTCAGTCACTAGTTAGTAACTAATGACAAATAACAGGAACTAATCCTAGACAGTTTGTAACTAATAATAAATAACATGAACTACTCAGTAAGCATTTTGTAGCTAATGAAAAATAACAATAACTAACCACTACTAAATCATGAAATAATCCGAAATAATATAAACAAATCCCATTATTATGTCACTAGTAGTTTGAACGAATATTATTAAACACACAAAGACAAAGCCCAAGGGTATATCAAACATCAACATGAAACTAAAGTTAAAGGAAGACTCAAGCAAAATTTCATCCAATTGGCATCTTACATGTTGCCCTATTGTGTCTTCCACGTTTGCATCTATAACATTTTTGACAAGATTATTCTCTTCTTCGATCTGCCAGACGGTCATCTAATAATCTTAGGTGGTTTGAAAATTATATTATTGATTTCGTCGGGTATACTCCAAGATTGCGCATCTCCATACGGATGAATAACTCATGTATAACAAGACTTCCAATACTTCGTAGTATAATACGAAGATCAATATTCAATATTCCTCAATACCATAATTTTGGAAACGACAACAAGAAATTCCTTAGGAGCATATAAAGTTGTTGATTTGAAATACACGACACATGCATGTCTTTGTGATTGTCTAGTTCGGTCGACTACTTCAAACTCGCAGCGGATGACGGTCGCACCTAATGAACAACATACTTGTAACTAAGTTGAATTAAATGTAACTGTTTGGGAGTATAGGTAAATAATCACCTCGTTGCATGTACCTATTTGGAATTCTAGGTAACTAAACCCGTGCTTCAATGTAAGTAATTGGATTTACACGTATCTAAATACAATTTTGCCCTACGTACACATTATTCCTAAGTGGATTTAACGTACCTAATCATATTTATATGTAACTAATTAGGATTATAGGTAACTAAACAAATAACTAAATGAAACTAATTAAGATTCTAGGTAACTATATGTTGGTGATCGATTCACTTTAGCAACCATATTAAAGGCGAAAACTCATTAATTGTACTCCCAACAGCCAATTAATAGTTATGATCACTTACAAGATCAAGATTTATTTAATTAATTTAATTTATGAAAGCAATTCAGCAACCGATATAAGCAAAGAATTTATACAAACCTTACGGGTTTGGGATCAGCTACAGAATGTCCTGATCTAACGCGTGCTCTATTTCGTCATTCTTCTTAATCGACTCCGGTTCGTCCTTCTTCTAAATTGACTCCATTTTGTTCTTCTTCCTAATCGACTTTTTTCTTCTTTATTTTGAATCGACTCTGTTTTATCCTTTGTCTGAATATAGTACTCGACAATGACACCGCAGTCCTCCGAAACGTAATCTCCGAGACGCATAAGAAATATGAGTGTGCACAATCAATTCTCACCAGATCTTGAAACCATATTGTTTCGGATCTTTCTCCAATTATTTAGGAAAAGAATTTTGCAATTCCTAGGGAAAGGGGAAGAGGAAATTCGACAAGGACTTGGCCGACTGATTCTATGAAGAATGGGATTGTTTTTCCTCTTCCATTTCATCCCTCTATATAGCATGTAGAAGGAGATATCCACTAAGAGATTTTCTCTCCTTTCTGAGAGATATTCTCTCCTTTCTAGAGATATTCCTTCCTTTGGATTAAATCAGGCCCATTATATTTCAACAATGAATCTAAACTCTCTCTCAATCATCAGATCAATATCTATGGTTGAGATTTTCTCTCATTTGGCTCAACCAAAACGAGAAAACTTAGGAGGGAGTTCCGCCAAGGTGGTTTACACACCCAAGGGATTCGGCCACTTCATGTACCAAGCCCAATCCAAATTTCCAAAGTCCAAACAATCCAATTAATTATTTATTTACTTGATCCAACAATAAATAAACAATTATGCTATAAATATTTATTTAATTTTGCGAATACCCGTTTTCCAGAATTAATGTTGTCAATCACCATTACAGCATGTGAGATTAAATAATGATTCAACACTATTATTGGAAAGTTTTTATTCACCTTTATCATAGCCGAATCAGGGACTATGGACATAGTGGTAGAAGTTTAATGAACCCAAAGAAAAAGAAGATACAGTCATATCTCTTTTTCATTGATTCATCCAATCTTTATCAATACTCAACCGTGTAATCTAAGACAGAACTCTTCTTTAATACTTGAATTATATTTACTCATCGTGACGAGTGTGCACTGATATAGTCTGTTTGTGATCAAGATCCTCCAGGTTCAACTCGTGCAAAGAGAAGTAAATTTATTCTTTTTATATTTCTCTTGATACATATCAGCCGTAAGCATTGTTACTTCTGCATCAAACATCGGTGTCGAAGATGTTCAAAGGAAAGATTCTCGTATCAGGCACGGCAAGCAATCCAACTAACTTACTTCCAAAGTGCTAGGAATTAATCGGTTCTGGAATCAACCATTGGGTGAGTGAACATTGACCTCCTTTCAGCGAGGCTTGATTCTGTGTCTTTAAAACAGTTCCTACTCGAATCATGCTCTGAGAAGATTTCCAAGAGAAGACTCCGAAGAAGAAAGCTGTGATTAGCATGAAGAAGCTTTTAGCGAATGAGTTAAAGAGCTCAGAAACATGATTCAGTGTCCATGAGCAGTTCAGGATTTAGATCAATGCTCATTGTGATTATCATAATGGCCTCGGTTAGTCCGTCTAATGGTCCTTAAACGACACATCTACCCCAAAGCATGTCCAGGTCGTACACTTACCACAAGTGTAGAATTCTCCCACATGATTATCAGCCTTCACCCATGGATTCCACATATATGACTTTAGACATAGTTTTCCAGGCATATATCAATCATCGACCTTATTTTAGCACACCGCCTTAACTCAGGTGCCCAGCACGTGACTCAGTTTAATAAAGAGGCTATGGAAGATTGTTGTTATTGATTTTAATTAATTATTTAAAACTCAGCCGACTTATCATATAATGCTTATATAGTAATCTAATTATCGAATTCAGTAATTATTCATACGTCATCTTCAAGTGGGCAATATTCCTAACACTATACACGTCGTTCAATGTAACTTATTGGATTATAGGTAGCTAAACACATGCTTCAATGTAACTAATTGGATATACACGTATCTAAATATAGTTTTTCCCTACATACAGATTATTCCTAACTGGATTTACACGTAGCTAATCATATTTATGTGCAACAAATTAGGATTATATGTAACTAAACACATAACTGAATGAAACTAATTGGGATTATAGGTAACTAAATACATTGTTGAATGTAACTAAATGGGATTATAGGTAACTAAGTACATGGTTGAATGTAACTAATTGGAATTATGGGTAACTAATTGGAATTATACGTAACTAAATACATGGTTGAATGTAACTAATTGGAATTAAATGAACCTGCATTCCACAAGCGTCAAAAATGTACTCGAGAAGTCTTTCGTGTGGTGAGACCGCAAATGTAGTAAAGATTTTAGAAGGTTTCTCTCTACTTTCATAAAACCATCTGGTCATCCTCTCCCTCAAGAAAGATTTTTTAAATAGGAAACTCCCAAGTTTTTACGAGCATAGAGTTCAATCATTCTGCATTATTGGAAGTCATAATGGAGTACCTATTTCCGCTACATTACGCGAGACCATTTCTCGTTACTTACCTCTTTCTCCAGGTAGGTTTGGATATCTGGATCCTTATCGTCAAGCATAGACATAATCTGCTCCCACCCCGCAAGTGTGTACGCCTTTGCAGCGCTCGCAAAATTTCCATGACGCTTTTTTCGTCAAACCCTTGAATTTATTAAGCATGTTCTTTAACAAGTGGTACATGTAATATCCATGCTTGGATTTCGTGAAAACAAGCACAACTACGTTGATAATTCCTTATTTCTATCCCATACAATCACCTGATGTTGTCTCTTGCCGATTGTATATTTTAACTGCGTCACAAAATAAACCTACAACTCCGTAGACTCTAAATCTTTGACCCAAAACGCAAGTTGATAGATCTGTTAGTTGGCATCCTTGCCACAAGCGGTAAACAACGTGCCTTTGTAGTAGTTCATGAGAAAAGTCCTGTCTATGATGATTACGGGACGAACATACTTCCATCCCCTTTTCCAAGCGCTCTGAGACATAAAAATATTTAAAATAGTGTGATCGAGGGGTGGTCTTTAGGTCAAACCTAGAACCTAGATTCGCCGTCTCCATCATGTACTCAACACCGGCAAGTGTGAAAACAACTCGTCTTCAGTTCCATATTAGGACTCTATGGCTTTCTCTCTAGCTCTCCAAGTTTTTGTATAACTCATTTGCACCCCATAGTCTTGTTCCATGTGTGCTATAACGTCTTTCGCCTTATAAGGTGATAAGGACGGATCTATAAGCTTAGGTTTCATGACTTCCCTGACTAAATTCATGTTTGGGTGAGGATGATGTCCTTGCCTGAAATTAACCACACATATATGCTCGCGGTCAAACCTACAACATCACAAATCCATATTTATATTACGAAACTAATTTAATCTGGTCGTAACCAAACACATACTCGATTGTAACTAATTGGATATGAAAGTAACTCAACACGTATTTCATTGTAACTTATTGGATCTAAACGTCACTAAACACATATTCCATTGTAACTAATTTGATCTGACAATAACTAAACACATATTCTATTGTAAATAAGTGTATCTGACAGTAACTACACAAATTTTACATTGTAACAAACTGTATCTGACAGTAACTAAACACATATTCCATTAAAACTAAGTGTATCTCACAGTAACTACACAAATTTTACACTGTTACTAATTGTATTTGAAAGTAACTAAACACATATTCCGTTGTAACTAAGTGTATCTGACAGTAAATACGTAAATTTTACACTTTAACTAACTGCAGCTCATAGTAACTATGCAAATTGTACATTGTAACTAATTGCATCTGATAGTAATTACGCATTTAGATAGTAACTAATTAGATCTGACAATAACTAAACACAAATTTCATTGTGACTACCAGGATCTGACAGTAACTAAATATATTTATACGTAACTAATTGTACTTATACGTAACTTATTGTAAAAAAAATACATTTGAATCTAAAATATATGAGTTTTCTTCAATTGGACTCCACGCACGGTCCATGAACACGACTCATCACGGCACACCACGTGGTAAAATATTGTGGTCGACGTCCTGACCATGAAAGTAAAATGGTTTTTTATTGCATACATGGCCAAATGTTTTTGCAACGTATCTTTGTTGGCATACAATCCTCCGTGGAGTACCCTAAGCAGAGAGGGTATGTCCATTACGGCCAACACAATAGAATCCCATGATTGATCAGGTGTGACTGTCAGGATGGACCATAACTTTGAAGTCCAGCATCCGCGTTGGAATATGGAGAAGCCCCCGGTTCTCCGGCTCCGGCCGGGGTGCGATTTTCTCCGCCGTCAGGGGGCGCTTTGTTCTCCGACACCATGTGCAACGCTTTGTTCTCCATATGCACGAGGAGTGCTCGGTTCACGTTTAATTTTTACGGTGTTCAGATTGGAACCAACATGGGAAACGACATTGACAACGACTCAATGTCCAATACCAAAGAAATTTTAGATGTGTCAGTTTTCTCTTTCCGAATATGTAAATAATGAGTCAAACTAATGTCCGAGTCAATGGTGACAAGTTTTACCAACCCATATGTCTTATACTTCACACTCAATACCTTATGGGTATTCTCATGTAGTCTCCCACCGGAACACGTGAACAACAGTTTTGGTAAACCCTCAAATGTGGTGGTGGGCGGAATGAGGGTTGCGAACAAACCGCCGACCTCGTAATATTCATCTCTCACCCATTCTCCATTGTTCTTGACGTACGTGAATACATCGTCCTTCATAACTACATCCATTTCATATACCAAGTTCAAAACTCACATCTTAGTAACTTTAAATAGGTAACTAACTATGCTTAGTTACATTCACAAACCAGATCTGAAAACTCAAAAATATTTCGTACCTTTTCAAAGGATCTTAAAGTTCTTCTCTTTCTAATTCTTGTACATAAACCAATTCAATATTTTCTGGGCACTTCAATTGATTCTTTGGAGAAACTTCTGACCCAAAATGAAGGCCCAAACAAGTCGGAGGAGAAAACAGACCCTCGTTTGAGCTCTCGCCGGAAAAATGAAAAAAACAGAGTGGAATGCAATTTACGCTGGAGGCACACCTCTGCCGATCTACGCCGACCTCCTCCTACACATAAATGAAACGTGACCTCCAACAACTTCGACCTCAGACAACCCTGACTTCTGAAACGCGAAGACCTTTATACAAATTGGGACTCTGATCTAGATCTCGACCTTTGTCCTTTCCTCCGTCGATCTCGAGATTATTGGATGTTCGGTGACCTTTTTAAAAATGGTAAATTGTGTATTGGGGATTCGGAAGAGAGAAAGAAGAGAAGTGATGCAATAAAACTAGCGACAACATACTAGAGAGGTCGGGTCAATGCCGATTTCTGCGCCCAGATGCTACACTGATGGTGGGTTAGCTTCGACAAACAATAAATGGGGATCAAATTTCGGACCTCAAACTAAGCTCCATTTATGACCGTTATGGGATTTTTTTTACCTACAAAAGGGTATAAATGACTTTTCTCTTGTCTCTCTCCTTTGACTGAAATCCTCTCTCCTTGGAATACTCCTAGTTTTTTCCTTTTAGAAACATAATTATATTTCCAGAATAGAGGCTCTCGTAATTACAATTTTTGACAAATTCTATAACATCAAACATACTATGGACTTCAATCGTGAAAAATCCCAATTCTTTTAAACACGTTAAAAGCCCAAACTAACGCATAAAAAACACTAACTCAATTAACTATTTTCAGCCACGAATATAAATAAATACTTTAAGAAATAACACTGAAAGTAGCCTTGCTTCAATAATTACTCGAATGATATGAATAGGCTATCCTTCATACTCCAAGGTGCTCATCTTCTTCTCTTTTAATTTTATTTTTTTGCGTTCTTCTTTGATTCTCACTTGTGCTGCTCCGGCTCAAATTTGTATTTCTTCGATTCACCTGGACTTAGGATGATGTTGTACTAAGCTCTTTCGTTAAACTCTTCCTTGAAGTCTTGAATCATGGATTAGGAATCAGTTGTACTAAGCTCCTCTGTTTTCTCTCGCCTAGGATGATGTCAAACTAAAGTTTCCTTTAATAATTTCATGAAATTATATCTTGTCCCTTTACGAATTCTATGATCAACCCGAATGAAATGTTCCATTCCAAACAATACATATGTTGATGAAACCAAAGTGTATAGGATTTTCCTTTACGACATCCTCCACTGCTCAACACTAGTTAGATTCATATGAGAACTTGATTACTTATGATGAGATACTCTAGCGTAGAAATAGAGTGATCATCGAGGATGATATCTTTTCCTATTAAGGGTTCCTCTATCCTTAGTTTAGTTTAACTTCACTAAAGTTGAGTTTAAGAGTATTGTATCTGTTTTCTTCTTGCATTTGTGCAAGAATTGCGATATTTTTTCTTCGGTGATTGTGGGGTTATAAAATTGGCTTAACAAAATTGGCCCGTGGTAAATCTAAACGATGAGGCTCAAACTCAAAACCCAAGTCAAACCTTTCGAAATCAAGCACTTCTTGCATATAAGCCTAAAGGAGTTGAAGTCGTGCCCATTTAGCCATCTCCTCGCCTGAAGAACCGGATTGAAGACCAGGTCAGACATCCCTTTTCGCCCAAGTCATGCCACATGGCGAGATCTCGAGTCAGTCATGCCACATGGCCCATTTAGCCATCTCCTCGCAAGTCATAACCGGAAATTTGACACTTTTTTTAATTAATTATAATTCGACTTATTATTTGTTGTACTCGATCTCGACGGGTAATACCTTTTATTCTCGCCTCCATGTCTTCTCCCCAATCACGCGTCAACACCCTGGAACTAAGCCATCCGGCTATCTAGGTGACCCTCGACAGGTTTTACGAGAATTTCCAAGAAGAAAAAAGACAGATCAATGTCCGGATCTATAAATTGATCTCGACGCCCTCATTTGTTCTCACTTCTGGGAACAATGACGGCGAAATGACACGAAATGATTCGGTGCACATTCCGAATCCGCACCAGACCCGAAACGTCCCTCAAGGGACCCACCTGGATATCTCAAGAATCCAAGTAAATCCTTGAACTGATCATTATCCCTGCCCGGTTTTTCAGCTCGTAGAGTTCTCGCGAGAGAACGCGGCCGAGCTGCCTCCTCCCCCCACGGAGAGGAGACCTCGTGGGTTCCTTCGATCCAAATTCAACAGTGCCACGGCGGAGAGAAACATCGACCTTCCTGCTCGCAAAGACGGACATCAGGGTCCAAACCATATCAATCCAAACAGTGAGCTCACTCACATGTTCGACCCATCTCGACATGGAAACGACCCAAATCCTAACGAGTTCGAAAAATTCAAGAAAACCATGGCGGACGAATTCAAAGTCCTGCGTTCTAAATTTCATAGCGCGACGAGTTCGGTACCTGAAATCAACCGTCTGGTGGCAAAGGCAAGTCGAACCCCGTTCGCTACAAATATCACCGATGTCTTCATAGGGGATACTGGAAAGGTTCGATTACCGAGATATAACGGAAAGTTGAACCCAAAGGCTTTCCTAATGTCCTTCAGGATCGCAATGGGGCAAGCCCAACTGAGAGACTGGGAGCGAGACGTTGGATATTGCCAGCTCTTTGCAGAGATTCTTTCGAGGGCCGCCCTAGAGTGGTTCTCGTGATTGGAAGTCAATTCCATCGACAGCATTTTTGCCCTATCAACCGCATTCCTCAAACATTATTCAATGTTAGATGACGAACTGACCATGGCCGACTTATGGAGTATACAACAAAAGCAATTCGAGCCTTTGAAATATTTCATGGCCCGATCCAAACAAGTATTGTCCAAAATATCTAACGTAGATGGAAATTCCGCTCTGATAGCCCTTAAAAACGGATTATGGCACGAATCACGTTTCCGTTTAGAAATGACAGTCAACCGACCCCCATCTATCGACGACGTCTTATACCGAGCCGCCAACTTCGTCCAAGTAGAGGACGAGATAAGCTCGCTATCGAAAAAATTCCCTCCTAGAAAGGTTCAACCTAAGCAACCAAGCACTTGGCTCAAACCAAAGGAAACTTTCAGGAAGGAAAGCGATGGGGAATCGACCGGACCGCCTAGAAAGCCCAACGTATTTCCAAGAAATCGAGACAATGATTGTCCCGGATTCACATTTCCCGTAGGCAATGAATCTAAGTAATGCGATATTTTACGACTAAGCACGCAAGTGTACGTATCGAACAAGTAATATAGTGATAAACACAAGTATCGAACCCACAGAGACCGACTTACACTAACGGTTTCTTTAATCTGTCGCAAATTGATTTTAAGATGACTTTGAGTAGAGATATAAGCTAAGACAAACTAAACTAATAATTCTAACAACTGACTACTAAAGGATTAAAACAAAAATCAAGAATATAAAGAAAACAAGGGCCACAACTTCACCGGGTAACTACAAACTTAGGAATTTCCGGGTAAGAACACTTAAACATTCCTATGCATATTAATCTCATTCTCTCCCTAGTATTCACTAGCCTCTCCCGAGTGATCTAGCGAACCTACGTAAATGTCAGATTAATTATCCTCTCGGCCTTAAATCCTATTAACGCATTCACGAGCATTAAAATCAAGAACTCTAACAATTTCACAATTCTAAATCGTCAAACAACTTAAACAATTATGATGAGTGAAACAAAGTACGAACATTAATTCTCTCTCGAGTAACTAAATATTCCACATAATCATTCTAAAGGTGATCAATCTTAAGAACGCTTTACGCACAATTTCACACACGCACACATTTTTATGGAACGTTCTAGCAAATTTAACCCATCCAAACTCAAGTAATACTTAACCCGGATACATCGTAGTCCCATTAAAAATCTAGCCTATGACGATAATCATGAACATAATCATAACAATTAACGTAAGCAACAAAATCAAAACCAACAACGATTGACAAAACGAACTCATGATTAAAGATTAATAAAGAGTTCAACAATTTAACAAGACTTAACATAAATGAAAAGGAGGGAAAAGAAGAAAAACTATTGTTAGGAGTTCCGGTGGATTAAAGGTTCCAAATTTCGGTGGACGAAGAATCAAAATTCTAATGGAAACCTTCCTTCTATGCAAAAACTCTCTCTCTCAATAAAAAAAAGTGTCTTTTAAAAGAGGCTACAAATGTGTTTTGTAGTTGCTTAGGTCGAAACATTTTCTTGGGCGTATTTGATTGTTAAAAACTCAGCTGGTAGCTCATATTAAGCCAAAAGCGGATCTAAAACGCGTCAGGGAAGTGAACCTCGCGGCGCGTCACTATATTCTCGCGACGCGAGACCAGTTTTCACGCATCCTCGCGACGCGACGACGACGCGACCTTCAACACGAGGAGACTCTATGAAGAAAAGTTTCTCGTGGAAATCTCAGTCTCGCGGCGCGTAGGTTGTGTTGGGATTGGTGCCCACAAAGGAGATATTAGACATTAAGATACTTTATGTATTTATATTTTGTTGAAACATTGATATTAATAAATGTTCATTCTTTATAAGACTGTGTTTAGTTATGTTTTAGCTATGCTCTGAAACTGTCATCAACGAAAAGGGTGTTAAGTACAGACTTGACAAGATAACCCCTTGTGACAAGTTTGAAACCATTTGTTCGCAATCTAAAGATCGATAGAGCAATCGTATCTTATTATTGATTGTTAGCATGAATCATGATATCTCATCTTGTGATATAGAGAGTTGTGACTCTATGATTCATACTGAGTATTTTATAGAAGATACTGAACAAGACCAGTGACACTTAGAAGCTCGAGACAAAACTGTTTACACACTCGAAACTTCAAGTTCACAACTAAAGGAGTATTATGATACTTACCTTAATCCTGAAGTGAATATGTAATTGACATTGCACTTTGTGACATTTGATTCGTCAATGGGCAATGACTAAATTTTAGTTGCATCTGACCCGACTGTTGGTGTCACAAGGATGCAATGTTGGGTTACATGATTCACAGATATGGAATTCATGTAACAACAATGCAAATGCATTAGTATCACACTATGCTTTGTTATGAGAGTGTGAATGAATAAACCTGGCCAGGTATTCATTGAATGAGTTCATTCTTTGATTAAAACATGTGACATGTACAGACATCTCACTTTATGTTTTTCTCATTCACAAATAACAAAGGAGTTAGTGAAATAATAACTCGAGGGGTAAAACAGTAATTTTACATTCCTCTCAGTTACTGATACACATGAAGGGTAACATCGTAATATACTCCGTGGATCGTATGAGAAATTGTTTCTTCATATCAAACATAAAAGATACGCACATGAACAGAGAGATTATCAATATTGGTCCTTTAGTGGAATCGATCAATATTAAGAATTAAAAGTCGGAAAAAGTTTGTGAACTTTTGTGTCCGTACTTTATTCTAAAGCTTCGTTCATGTGGGTCCATGAGGTCTCAATGATAGACACTTGGAAGAGATTAAAAGAACTTGAAAAGTTGATTTACTCATTAAATATAAATAGTGATTTATATTGGGAAAGTTGTTTTCTTGAAACTCGATAAATAACTAGTTATTTATTTTGTTTATTGAATCACAAGATAACATCATATTGATGATGACATTTTCGAGTGATTAAATATGTTAAAAGAAGAAAACAAATTGTTTCTCAATTTGTACTTATTCGATAACTACGAAATATATTTAATGAAGTGTCATTAAATAATAATGAGAGTTCTAAATTAATTTTAGAAATTAAATCAAATAAATTTAGGAACAAAAATCAAAGACATGGACGAGTAAGGAGGGAGTGTTTGGCCGGTTTCCATTAAGTGAATAGGGTCATGGGTTTGACCCAGCTTAAGCCCATTTATAACCTGTATAAATAAGCTAAGAAACCCTAATCACACAAGGCTAACCCTAAGTGATTTTCGGCAACCTCTCTCCCTTTCCCCCTTGTGCAATTCTCGGCCAAAACCCCAAACAAAAGAGAGAAAATTGTTTTCCCCCTTTTCTTCTTTGATTCCTAATTGTTCTTAAGAGCCCACACTCTTGATCTCAATATTTTCCTTGTGTAATATTGTTGATTCATCACTTGTGGTGTTTGAATAATTTAGAAAACTGTTTTGGAATTTTTTAAAATTGTTTTAAAAAGGTTTCAGCCATCACAAAACACCCTAGGTCGTTTTCTGTGCATTCCGGCGACCTCCCAGCTCCCAGGAGCCCATTCCGGCGACCCAGATCCAATCCGGCGAGGGCTACCAGTCAGGCGGATCCAATCCGGCGAGGCAGAGGCAATCCGGCGAGGCAGATCCAATCCGGCGACTCTGTCTGTCAGGCGAGGAGATCCAATCCGGCGAGGGCAATCCGGCGAGGGCATTCCGACGAGGGCAATCCGGCGAGGTCATCAGGCGAGGGGTTCCAGTGATCTCCAGTCCGGCGAGAAGTCCCAGTCCGGCGAGGCTCCCAATCCGGCGAGGTCCCTGTCAGGCAGGTCCCTGTGCGGCGACAGACTCCATTCCGGCGAGGATCCCAGTCCGGCGAGGTCACCCATTCCGGCAGGCTCCCTGTCAGGCGAGAAATCCCAGTCCGGCGAGGCTTCCAGGGGCTGTGCAATCCGGCGACAGCTTCCATTCCGGCGAGGACGCTGCTGAGCATTCCGACGAGCTTTTTCTCGGGATTTGGGCGTGACGTGGCATTCCGGAGTTAGCTAGCAACGTCATAGTTGTTTACAACTATTTACGTAAGTCTTTCTCAATTAAATAATTATATAAATGTTATATAATTTATTATTATTTGATTGAGCTTGTGAATTATAAATTGTTTATAATTACTTAATAAATTTTAATGCCTTAGGTTGTTAAATATATTAAAATTAGTTTTAATATATTAGATCTAATTATAATTTTCCGCCACATAGGATGTGTTTTATAATTAATATTGTTTAATTGTTAAATAAATTCCAACAAATGGTATCAGAGCTAGTAAAAGGCATTAAAATTTAGATTTAATGACTAGTTTGGAAATTTGTTTGACTAGTTGGTGTTGGCGTTTTTATATGAATACATTATGAATGTTTTTGTGTGTGCGCTTGTGAATGAATGGATCCTTATTCAATATGGCCCTAGGATGTTTTTATTCCGGTTATCGTCCCGGATTTTAATTTATTTAAAATTGTGAGCCTCAATTTGAGAGGACATGTAAATTTGTAATTTATTATTGTAATTCGACGACGAAGGAGCAAGAAGGCAGCACCTCGGGATTGGCCGCACGTTGGAGAACGTGTGGGGGCTAACCCGAGACATCCGATGACGCATCATTTGAAGATGAAATTTAAAATGTTTTATTTCATTTATTTACAAGAGTTGTATAATAGAAATGGGCCTATTGATAAGTTAAATAATTTTTTCATATTTGATATTTAAATTTATTGATCTCATTGCATAGAACACTCACATGTCATATAGGATAGAACGCCAACATCATTTAAAATGAAATTGTTCATGTAGTTTATAATTAATAAAAGTTATGAAATAATTATAAACTGTTATAAATGAATATGATTCATTTGCAAAAACTAAGTGGGAGGGTTGTTTGTCGTTGAAGCAACCCAAGGTCCCCGACACGAATGAAATTAATTAAATATGTGATGAACTAAGAGTCACACATAGTGGCCCTCCCTTCAATGGGAGTACTTCGGAAGTATTTAATTAATCTCATTGTTAAAGAACTAAGCCTAAAAGAGAAGTTTTGAAACGGGGTCTCCACATAGGTGAACCGTCTTCAAAGCAACTTGATTGAGGGCCCACGTGTCGGTTATACACTTAGACTTATGTTTTAAAGTAATCCTCACATAGAGGCTCTGCATTAAAAATAAGTGACCAAAATTTATGGTAATTAGTAAGAACTAGAAGTTGTGACTTCTTGGATGGTTCGAACTAAATAGTGATGTGTCACAACTGTGAAAGGAGGTTAATTACGGTTTCCCCATAGGAAAAGTAATTAACTATTGTTGTTCACAATACCATGAATTATTTTAACGCTTTCCTCACCATATTAGGATTGTTCATGCATGCATATAATTCGAAAATATAGCACATACTAAAGTCATTTATTTTATCAATGTTTTCAGCAAAATGTCTTTTAACCCACTACAAACGATTTTAAGTTCGAATAAACTCGAGGGTGAGAATTACGTTGACTGGAAACGTAACCTCGACATCGTACTGACGGTGGAAAAGCACAAGTACGTTCTCACGACCCCATGTCCTCCTGAACCGAGTGCTGACTCGAGCAAGGAAGACAAGGATGCCTTCGATGCGTGGATGAGATCTGATGAGATTGCTCGTTGCTACATTTTAGCATCGATGAGCAATGTGTTGCAACAATCTCATAGAGACATCGCCACTGCATATGAAATCCTCTTCAATCTCCATGAGATGTTTGGATGTCATGGGCGTCAGGCAAGGCAGCAAGCTATCCGCAGTTTCATGAACTGTAGGATGAAGCAAGGAGCTTCCGTACGGGAACACATGCTATTGATCATGGGTCACCTGAACGATATGGAGATTCTTGGTTCGGAGATTGACGGAGAAACCAAGATTGACATGATCTTGGAGACTCTTACGGAATCTTTTGATAGCTTCCGTCTGAACTACTCCATGAACAAGCTCAATTACACTGTGACTGAGCTTATGAAGGAGTTGCAGACTGCCGAGGGACTTCTCCCTAAGAACAAGAAGAAGTCGGGAGAGCTCAATGTTGCTGAACACAGAGCCTCGACCTCTGGTTCTAAGAGAATGATGAAGAGGCCCAAAAACGCCAACCGAGCGGGTTCCAAGAAGCCTTACAAGAAGGCTGTGGATGCTAAGGGCAAAGGCATCGCAAAGGTGGACAAGTCTGAGCACAAATGTCACCATTGCGGAGAGGCTGGCCACTGGCGTAGGAACTGCCCTACCTACCTCAAGAGTGTCAAGGGGAAAGGTAAGATCTTTGTTACTCAAGCTTGTTATACTACAAACAAGGCATCGCCCTGGATTCTTGATTGCGGGGCGTCTGACCACGTTGTGTGTAATTTGAATGGTTTTAGGAAAACCAGGAGCTTAGGTGACGGAGAGTTCGGATTCAACTGGGGTGATGGAACGAAGGTCGGAGCAAGATCTGTCGGGACCATGAAGCTCAAGTTTGGAAATGAAACTTTATTATTGAATAATGTTTACTATGTTCCGGATTTTTGCAAGAATTTGATTTCATTTGGTCGTTTAGAAGAACAAGGTTTCAATTTTAAGATCAATAATGGTATTGAAATTTTTATTGATGATTGTTTTATTACTAAAGCTCAACGTGTGGATTCAATATATTATTTATATCCTGCTGAGCCGACAATCTTGGACACCGAAGTGAATGGTGATTCACTTAGGAAGCGTAAGACGTTTCATACTGATGAAACTGACGACACATATCTATGGCACCTGCGTCTTGGACATATAGGCCTAGATAGGATCAAGAGACTAACAAAGGATGGTCCTTTGAAATCTCTACACGTGGGAAGCCTTCCCACATGTGAATCCTGTCTTGAAGGCAAGATGACCAAGAGACCTTTCTCAACAAAGGGTCTTAGGGCCACCCAAGTATTGGAACTGATACATAGTGATGTATGTGGTCCAATTAACATCCAGGCAAGAGGAGGTTACGAATATTTTGTAACCTTCACTGATGACTACTCTAGATTTGGTCAAATCTACCTTATGCGACATAAGTCAGATACTTTTGAAATGTTCAAACAGTATAAGGCTTTAGTTGAAAAGCAAACGGAGAAACAGATCAAAACCCTTCGATCAGATCGAGGGGGAGAGTACTTGTCTGGAAAGTTCGAAGACTTTCTTAGAGAAGAAGGCATTCATTCTCAGCTTACAGCACCTGGCACTCCGCAGCAAAACGGTGTGTCAGAGAGAAGGAATCGAACTTTGCTAGATATGGTGAGATCGATGATGAGTTACTCATCGCTTCCTAATTCGTTCTGGGGATATGCCCTTGAAACAGCAGCTTACATTCTGAACCAGGTTCCATCTAAAACGGTACCTGGCACACCCTATGAAAGATGGAGTGGTAGAAAATCTGTTTTACACCATACTCGCATCTGGGGTTGTCCAGCACATGTGCTGAGACAAAAGACTAGCAAGTTGGCTAGTCGTTCAGAAGTATGCCTGTTCGTGGGATATTCAAAAGAAACAAAGGGGTACATCTTCTATAATGCTGCTGACCAGAAAACGTTCGTTAGCACAAACGCTAGGTTTCTGGAAGCGGATTATATGAAGAATACGGTACCGAGAAGCAGACTTGTGCTAAAGGAACTGTTGGGTGAAGCAACTAGTACTTCACAAGATAGGACGGGTCCTATTCCAACAGTGGGAGAACCAAGCTCGGAATCAGAGACTCCTGCGCTTCGTCGTAGCAACAGAGTTGTGAGACAACCTGTTCGATACATAGGTATCGGAGAATCTTTTACTGCAGTTGCAAACAATGAAGAAGATGATCCCGTATCATTTTCCCACGCAATGCAGAGTTCCGAGGCAAACCTATGGCAAGAAGCCATGAACGTTGAAATGCATTCGATGTATGTCAACGAGGTCTGGAAGCTTGTAGATCTGCCTGAAGGCATCAAGCCTGTAGGCTGTAAATGGATCTATAAGAAGAAGAGAGGACCGGATGGAAATGTCGAGACATTTAAAGCACGACTTGTGGCGAAGGGGTACACACAGAAAGAAGGTATCGACTATGAGGATACCTTCTCGCCAGTCGCAATGCTAAAATCCATCCGAACTCTCTTATCCATTGCCGCAGCCCTAGATTATGAAATCTGGCAAATGGATGTCAAGACTGCATTTCTGAATGGCAATCTTGATGAGCGCATATATATGGCTCAACCAGACGGGTTCATGGAGAAAGGCCAACAGGGCAAGGTTTGTGAATTGCTCAAGTCCATTTATGGACTCAAGCAAGCATCTAGGTCGTGGAATATTAGATTCGACGAGACTGTAAAGAGCTACGGCTTTGATCAGTCTGTAGATGAGCCATGCGTTTATAAGATGATAAACGATGGCAAAGTGGTTTTCTTAGTTCTTTATGTTGACGACATACTACTCATTGGGAATGATGTAGGAAAGTTGTCAGAGGTTAAAGTCTGGCTATCAAAGCAGTTTGAGATGAAGGATCTAGGAGAAGCAGCTTACATTCTAGGTATTCAGATATTTAGAGATCGAAAGAACCGTAAGCTAGCACTCTCTCAGGCATCTTATATTGATAAGATCATGGATCGCTTCAGTATGCAAGACTCCAAGAAAGGACAGCTACCTTTCAGACATGGAGTGCATCTCTCAAACGAGCAGTCTCCCAAGACACCTCAAGAAGTTGAGGACATGAGACACATTCCTTACGCTTCAGCCGTAGGAAGTCTCATGTATGCTATGCTTTGCACGAGACCAGACATATGCTATGCAGTAGGCGTAGTGAGCAGATTCCAGTCGAACCCTGGACCCGAGCACTGGGTTGCTGTCAAGCATGTTCTCAAGTATCTTCGGAGAACGAGAAACTACATGCTTGCATATTCAGGTGGTGACCTAAATATGACGGGTTACACCGACTCCGATTTTCAGGCGGACAAGGATTACAGGAAGTCCACATCAGGGTCTGTGTTCACCCTGAATGGTGGATCCGTGGTTTGGAGGAGTATCAAGCAATCTTGTGTTGCTGACTCGACCATGGAAGCCGAGTATGTGGCAGCTTGTGAAGCTGCAAAGGAGGCTGTGTGGCTAAGGAAATTCCTTATATACTTGGAAGTTGTTCCAAGTGCAAGCGAGCCTATTACACTTTATTGTGATAACAGTGGGGCTGTCGCTAATTGTAAGGAGCCAAGAAGTCACAAGCGTTCTAAACACATAGAACGCAAGTATCACCTCGTTCGAGACATCGTTCACAGAGGGGATGCAGAAGTCATGAAGATCTCAACGTTAGATAACCTTGCTGATCCCTTCACGAAGCCTTTAACGAGTAAAGTCTTCGAGGGACACCTAGAAGGATTGGGACTGAAGGACCATTCGCATCTCCTTTGAGTCAAGTGGGAGTTTGTTGGGATTGGTGCCCACAAAGGAGATATTAGACATTAAGATACTTTATGTATTTATATTTTGTTGAAACATTGATATTAATAAATGTTCATTCTTTATAAGACTGTGTTTAGTTATGTTTTAGCTATGCTCTGAAACTGTCATCAACGAAAAGGGTGTTAAGTACAGACTTGACAAGATAACCCCTTGTGACAAGTTTGAAACCATTTGTTCGCAATCTAAAGATCGATAGAGCAATCGTATCTTATTATTGATTGTTAGCATGAATCATGATATCTCATCTTGTGATATAGAGAGTTGTGACTCTATGATTCATACTGAGTATTTTATAGAAGATACTGAACAAGACCAGTGACACTTAGAAGCTCGAGACAAAACTGTTTACACACTCGAAACTTCAAGTTCACAACTAAAGGAGTATTATGATACTTACCTTAATCCTGAAGTGAATATGTAATTGACATTGCACTTTGTGACATTTGATTCGTCAATGGGCAATGACTAAATTTTAGTTGCATCTGACCCGACTGTTGGTGTCACAAGGATGCAATGTTGGGTTACATGATTCACAGATATGGAATTCATGTAACAACAATGCAAATGCATTAGTATCACACTATGCTTTGTTATGAGAGTGTGAATGAATAAACCTGGCCAGGTATTCATTGAATGAGTTCATTCTTTGATTAAAACATGTGACATGTACAGACATCTCACTTTATGTTTTTCTCATTCACAAATAACAAAGGAGTTAGTGAAATAATAACTCGAGGGGTAAAACAGTAATTTTACATTCCTCTCAGTTACTGATACACATGAAGGGTAACATCGTAATATACTCCGTGGATCGTATGAGAAATTGTTTCTTCATATCAAACATAAAAGATACGCACATGAACAGAGAGATTATCAATATTGGTCCTTTAGTGGAATCGATCAATATTAAGAATTAAAAGTCGGAAAAAGTTTGTGAACTTTTGTGTCCGTACTTTATTCTAAAGCTTCGTTCATGTGGGTCCATGAGGTCTCAATGATAGACACTTGGAAGAGATTAAAAGAACTTGAAAAGTTGATTTACTCATTAAATATAAATAGTGATTTATATTGGGAAAGTTGTTTTCTTGAAACTCGATAAATAACTAGTTATTTATTTTGTTTATTGAATCACAAGATAACATCATATTGATGATGACATTTTCGAGTGATTAAATATGTTAAAAGAAGAAAACAAATTGTTTCTCAATTTGTACTTATTCGATAACTACGAAATATATTTAATGAAGTGTCATTAAATAATAATGAGAGTTCTAAATTAATTTTAGAAATTAAATCAAATAAATTTAGGAACAAAAATCAAAGACATGGACGAGTAAGGAGGGAGTGTTTGGCCGGTTTCCATTAAGTGAATAGGGTCATGGGTTTGACCCAGCTTAAGCCCATTTATAACCTGTATAAATAAGCTAAGAAACCCTAATCACACAAGGCTAACCCTAAGTGATTTTCGGCAACCTCTCTCCCTTTCCCCCTTGTGCAATTCTCGGCCAAAACCCCAAACAAAAGAGAGAAAATTGTTTTCCCCCTTTTCTTCTTTGATTCCTAATTGTTCTTAAGAGCCCACACTCTTGATCTCAATATTTTCCTTGTGTAATATTGTTGATTCATCACTTGTGGTGTTTGAATAATTTAGAAAACTGTTTTGGAATTTTTTAAAATTGTTTTAAAAAGGTTTCAGCCATCACAAAACACCCTAGGTCGTTTTCTGTGCATTCCGGCGACCTCCCAGCTCCCAGGAGCCCATTCCGGCGACCCAGATCCAATCCGGCGAGGGCTACCAGTCAGGCGGATCCAATCCGGCGAGGCAGAGGCAATCCGGCGAGGCAGATCCAATCCGGCGACTCTGTCTGTCAGGCGAGGAGATCCAATCCGGCGAGGGCAATCCGGCGAGGGCATTCCGACGAGGGCAATCCGGCGAGGTCATCAGGCGAGGGGTTCCAGTGATCTCCAGTCCGGCGAGAAGTCCCAGTCCGGCGAGGCTCCCAATCCGGCGAGGTCCCTGTCAGGCAGGTCCCTGTGCGGCGACAGACTCCATTCCGGCGAGGATCCCAGTCCGGCGAGGTCACCCATTCCGGCAGGCTCCCTGTCAGGCGAGAAATCCCAGTCCGGCGAGGCTTCCAGGGGCTGTGCAATCCGGCGACAGCTTCCATTCCGGCGAGGACGCTGCTGAGCATTCCGACGAGCTTTTTCTCGGGATTTGGGCGTGACGTGGCATTCCGGAGTTAGCTAGCAACGTCATAGTTGTTTACAACTATTTACGTAAGTCTTTCTCAATTAAATAATTATATAAATGTTATATAATTTATTATTATTTGATTGAGCTTGTGAATTATAAATTGTTTATAATTACTTAATAAATTTTAATGCCTTAGGTTGTTAAATATATTAAAATTAGTTTTAATATATTAGATCTAATTATAATTTTCCGCCACATAGGATGTGTTTTATAATTAATATTGTTTAATTGTTAAATAAATTCCAACAGGTTGCTCGTAAGGAGTCCCGCGGCGCGACATGACCGCAACCTTCACCGTGAGAGGTCCCTAGAACTTTCGTTTGTCGTCTAACATCGTTTTCTTCGTAAATTTCTTCAATTCAGGTTCGTTTTGCCCAAAAGTACTTTGCTCACGCTCTTTACCTGTATCGACCTAAAAATGCACTACAAACACATTTTCACCATTAAAACTCTCGGGAACAAGCAGAATTCAAGCTTAGTGGAACCGAATTCGTAAGTAAAATACGCACTTATCAAATTCCCCCAAACTTGAATATTGCTTGTCCTCAAGCAATAAAAACAACCTCTCACCTATAAAAACAAACTAATGTGAAAACCAATTTAAACAGACTCTCAATGTTTAATACGTTTCCATCAACATGTACCATCTCATCTATATCCATCGTTTATCACAGATCAAGATATCCACAATTTCAAACTTACGTTAACTACGAGATGTGCAAGAAATATATGAGTAGATTTACCTTCACCGTACGCAATGCTTACTCGTCTCGAATACTCTCGGTCCCCAAATTCGTTACCTTCCCTCACGTTCTTAAATTACCCAGTCGAAGATAAGAATGTTGGTTCAACTTTAACGCAATCATATGCCTCCCCCTCACCTTTAATCTCCGTTAATGTATACTCCTCATTTCTAGTCGATCCATAGGTCTTAAAAGCTTTTAATGTTGAGGTTAGGGTCAAAGGTAGGATTTAGATTATATTTCTGACTCAGGATCAATCCTAGCGACTCTTTCCCTACTCACAATGATACTCACTTCTCAAATTTCATTCTCGATCACATACCCATGATTTCACTCTCACATTTTTCTTTCTTTCGCACCTTTATTTTCTAACTTTCTCTTCTCAATTTAACCCCTTCCAGTTACCACATACCCGATCAAACACAACTTTTTCTTTATGTATTTTTTTTATTTTTGGGTATTGATGTGGTGTGACCCTTTTTTGATATTCTTGTAAGACAACATCCCAATATATATACTTTGAATATTCGATTTGATTACTTAAGAGTCTCTATGACCGATTGGGGTTTTTTTTTGTGTGCGATTAAATAATTTTTTCCTTTATTGGATCGGCTTTTTCTGACTTATACGAGAAAAGATAGTGTTTGGCTTTTTGTGCATGGGTTCTACATGGATGAACATTTTTATTAAGGTTGGTTTTTTGGCTGGAATGGCTCATCCTAATGCCTACTTCCTCTCGACAAGATCGGAATATACTCTATTTCGCCTCGATTAAGATTTGGAGAAGTTTTATTGCGTTGTTGGGTTTCTTTTCAAACGATCAGTTGGGATATTCCGTCGGGTTCCTAAGTTTCGAGACATGCAAATTTCGGGTCAATGTGGGATTATACACTCAAGTTTTCTTGCTCACCTAGTAGTTTGTGAATTCTCTATAGTTTAAAACTTTGGATAACGACTTTGACTATACCGTGTTGATTTCCTCATTTAAACATATCGCGTCTTTTTTTTAAACTACGCACACAACTAGAAACAATGATCCTACTATATACAAGTGCCACCCTTTACAAAGTACGACTAATGACCCCCCCAAACTTAAAATTAAACATTGTCCTCAATGTTTATGTGCAAATCAACGGGGTGGGATTAGGACTTACCTTGTGGGGGTGATCGAGCGCCCCTATTCGTTTTCATCGTCCGGGGGTGGTGGAGGATAATTGTATTGGTACCACGGCGAAATTTGGGGGTATGGCGTCATGAACTCTTGTGGGTACGCTGGGTACATGGGCATGTCCGGGAATGCACCTGACGGTGCATCGGGTGGTGGCGCGTAATTTTGGCGTTGCGTCCATGTGTCGTAGACATCTCGCTGGAATCCGGCATAGTTAGCATTGCGTTGGCCGAACTCGTTGATGAATCCTCCGATGGCGTTTTGCCCGGCTCCGATGGCTTGCACGTCTCGGTGTAGATTTTGCACGTCATGTCGGAGTCCCTCATAGTGTTGGTCAAAACTTTGATAGTCTCCACGGAGTTTGGTGTCACTGAGAGATTTGCGTAGAACTCCTTGACAACTCTCGTGGCCGCTTTTGTGTTGATTTTTGTGAGCTTTTCCCACTTCTGGTTCTGAATTTGTCGAAGCATGTTCCCGCACCGGCCGTCCACTTCTAGTCGCCGCTCAGGTATGAAGCCCATGTTGGCTATCATGTCCCACGTTGTCTCTGCGCCCTCAAGGAGGCCCGTCGGTCGAGGTAGTGCGGGCGGTGTGTCCCGGGTGCGTTTCGACTTCTTGGCGGCGTAATCCGACTACAAAAAAAGAAATACATAGTTTTTCTGCTCATGTGTAGTCAATTAATCACTCATGTAATATCTACAAACATCTCTTAACACCCTATCGTAAAATATCCACAAATTCCTCTACGACATTTCATCGAACACGTGGTGGGCGTTCGAATTTTTCACTAAACACCATGAATTTGAACTATATTTTCGTCCATAAACCACCTACATATCATGTAACTAACACTCTACTCGAAATCATTCACCAAAATCTTTCAAAACGCATGAATTCTACCAAAATTAGGGTTTATAACGTTACCTTGCTCATGTCGATGAAATGGTGAAAGATAAGAGAAATTAGGTGGAGAATCCTTGCAAATGTGATGTATGAAGATGATGTGGAGAAGATTTCGTTTGAAAATTAATGAGTGTGGTGGAGGATTCGAAAATTTTGAGGGAGAAAGAGTGTTTTTGTAGGAGAGAAGGAGGAGGAAAAATGAATTTAAGGTTGAAAAAGTGGGTTTTCTTCTTTAAATTTGCGTACCTGTGTGGGTCAGGGTTCACCTCGCGGCGCGACCCGAGTCCTTGCGGCGCGAGGTTGCCAAAACTCTCCTTTCCATCTGATCCCGTGCCTTCTCGCGGTCAGGGTCGCGCTACTCTCGCGCCGCGTGATGTTAGTCGCACTTGGTCGCAGCGCGTGATCCCGTTCGCGTGGCGCGAGAAGTCAATTATGTCCCCCCCTTTATTGTCCAGAGTCTCCTCGCATTCCTCTTCGCGCTATAATTTTTTTAAAAAAAACAAAACAAACTGTCAAATAAAGAAAAGAGTTAACTAAAACGAAACAAAAAATAAAATGAGTATAACGAAATAAAACACGGGTTGCCTCCCGTGAAGCGCTTTAGTTAACATCGTTAGCTCGACGAGATACCGAGTACTCAGAGGATTGTGGAAATGTACGTGACTGCCTTTTCGCTCTTGAATACCCCACCAAAATATGGTTTCACCCGTTGTCCTATGACTTTGAAGATCCCTCCTTGTTGATTCTTCAACTCTACCCAACCGTGTGGATAGACATTGACAATTTCGAACGGTCCAAACCATCTTGACTTCAACTTTATCGGGAATAGCTTCAGTCTCAAGTTGAAGAGGGGGACTTGTTGTCTAGGTTGAGCTCTTTTCGGACGATGTGCTTGTCATGCCACGCTTTGGTTTTCTCTTCGTAAATCTTGGCATTCTCGTAGGCTTCACGTCAGAGTTCATCTAGGGTGTTGAGTTGAAGCAGCTGTTGTTGACCAGACGCCTTGTAGTCGAAGTTGAGCTTCTTTATCGCCCATAACGCTTTGTGCTCTAACTCCACCGGCAGATGGCATGCTTTCCCGTAAACGATGTGATATGGTGACATACCAATCGGCGTTTTGAAAGCCGTTCGGTAAGCCCATAACGCATTGTCGAGCTTTGTCGACCAATCTTTCAGCGATGCTTCCACCGTCTTCTCTAGTATTTGCTTGATCTTGCGGTTGGAGACTTCCACTTGACCGTTGGCTTGAGGATGGTATGCATATGTCTTCGGTGTGTGACTGTATTTGGTGAGGAGGGCGCCGAACTGCCTATTACAGAAGTGTGCTCCCCCATCGCTGATGATGGCTCGTGGTGTGCCAAAACGGGTGAAGATGGTCTTTAAGAACTTCAAGACCACCTTCTTGTCGCTTGCTAGAGTAGCTTTGGCCTCGACCCACTTCGATACATAATCCACCGCTAGGAGAATATATTTTTTTTCATAGGTTGACGGAAATGGGCCCATGAAATCTATTCCCAAACTTCGAACGGTTCTATTTCCAAAATGTTAGTGAGTGGCATTTCATTTCGATTAGAAATGTTACCCAATCGTTGGCACCTGTCGCAAGCAATAATGATGTTTCGGCTATCTTTGATGAGCGTTGGCCAATAGAAACCACTCTGAAGAACTTTCGTTGTTGTACGGTTCGGACCGAAGTGCCTCCGCACTCGAGACCATGGAAATTTCGCACTGAATCCATCTCGTCCTCAGGAACACACCTCCTTACTATAAGGTCTGCACATTGCCGATAGAGAATCAGTTCCTCCCAGTAATATCTCCGGACTTCCGAAAGGAATTTTCCCTTCTGGTATGTCTTGAGGTCGACAGCTACCACATTGCCTACAAGGTAATTGACGATGTCAGCATACCATGGGAGGGCTGCTTGATGCACGGCCAAAAGATTTTCGCCAGGCAAGTCGTCATTGAGTAGAGTCGTCATTGATGAGAGTCGTCTTGTCTGGAACATGCTCGAGCGTCTCCAGTCTCGATAAGTGATCAGCTACTAGGTTCTATGTGCCCTTTTTATCTTTGACTTCGATGTCGAACTCTTGAAGCAGAAGCACCCAACGAATTAAGTGAGGTTTGGCGTCTTTCTTCTCCATGAGGTATCTTATGGCCGCGTGGTCGGTGTAGACGGTCATCTTGTTTCCAATGATGTAGGGTCTGAATTTGTCGACGGCGAACACCACTGCCATAAACTCGTTTTTCGTTGTCGTATAATTCACTTAGGCTTCGTTAAGGGTTCGGCTCGCATAGTAAATAGCGTGGAACACCTTATCTTTACGCTGCCCAAGAACTGCGGCTATTGCATGGTCGCTGGCATCGCTCATGATCTCAAACGGCAGGCTCCAGTCTGGGGAGGTGATGATCGGGGCGGTGCTGAGTCGCTGCGTGAAGGAGCTAAAAGCTTCTAAACACTCGGTGGAGAAGGAGAATTTGGTATCTTTCTCAAGTAGCCCGCACAATGGCTTAGTTATATAGGAGAAGTCTTTGATAAAGCGCATGTAGAAGCCGGCATGCCCCATGAAACTTTTCACTCCCTTGACTGACGTAAGCGGTGGTAACTTCTCGATTATGGAAATCCTTGCCCGGTCCACCTCTAATCCTTCCTTCAAAAATCTGTTGCCCAACACTATGCCTTCTTGTATCATGAAGTGACACTTCTCCCAATTAAGCACGAGGTTAGTTTCTTCACACCTGAGACAAATTCTCCAAACATTGATCAAACGTAGGGCCAAATACATAAAAATCATCCATGAAAACCTCCATTTTTTCTCCACCATGTCTGAGAAGATGGTCATCATGCATCTTTGAAACGTGGCTGGTGCGTTACATAGCCCAAATGGCATTCGCTTGAAGGCAAAACTGCCATAAGGGCATGTAAAGGTGGTCTTCTCCTGATCCTCTGGTGAAATCGTGATTTGGTTATAACCTGAATACCCATCAAGAAAACAATAATACCTATGCCCTGCGAAACGATCGAGCATCTGATCGATGAAGGGGAGTGGGAAGTGATCTTTGCGCGTGGCGTTGTTGAGCTTTCGGTAGTCCATGAAGATTCTATACCCGATCACCGTCCGAGTAGAAATGAGCTCGTTGCTTTCGTCTCTTACTACCTTTATTCTTCCTTTTTTCGGAACGCATTGCACAAGACTCACCCATGCACTGTCGGAGATTGGATAAATGACCCCGACATCGAGCCACTTCAGGATCTCTTTCCTGACGACCTCCTTCATAGCCGGATTGAGACGTCTTTGGTGCTCCACCAAAGGACGATGGCCGTCCTCCAAAAGTATGCGGTGAACGTAATAGGAGGGGCTGATTCCTTTGATGTCTGAGAGTGTCCACCCGATTGCTCCCTTGTGCTTGCGTATCGCCACAATCAGCCTTTCTTCTTCCGCCATAGTGAGATGGTTTGAGATGATCAATGGTAGCTTGGCTCCTTCGCTTAAGTATGTAAAACAAAGATGAGGAGGTAATTCTTTCAGCTCGAGTGTCGGAGGCTTCTCTATGGACGGTAAAACTCGGGGTTGACTCTCCCCCAAACTTTTTACCAAATTTTGTCTGATTGGTTTCGCTGCGTCCATGTATTCCGCATGCTCTGCTGCTTCACGCTCGACACACATGTCAGTGAAATCGGTGAGTTGAGTAAACGTACCTCGAGAGGATCTACAGATAAGTGTGAAAAGTTGGTGTTGATGACATTGCACACATCTACCTGATGCACATTGTCGCTCATTCCTAGATACTTCATGGCGTTGAAGACGTTGAACACCACTTCTTCATCTTGGACTCGGAGCTTCAATTCTCCCTTCTGAACATCGATGAGGGCTCCTCCAGTCGGGAGGAATGGTCGACCTAGGATGATCGGAATATCACGGTCCTCCTCCATGTCAAGCACCACGAAGTCAGCGGGGAAGATGAACTTGTCGACCTTGACTAAGAGGTCTTCGATCGCTCCCCGTGGATATACCACAGATCTATCTGCCATCTGGAGAGTTATCGTTGTCGTTCTCACCTCTCCTATGCCGAGCTTCTTGAAAATCAAGTAAGGCATCAAGTTGATGCTTGCTCCCAAATCACATAAGGCTCTCACGAAGAATGTGTTACCGATCGCACACGAAACTGTGAAACTTCCGGGATCTTTCATCTTTACTGGTACCTTCCTCTGAATAATTGCGCTGAATTCTTCGGTGAGAGTGATTATATTGCACCCGTCTATTTTTCGCTTCTTGGACAGAATGTCTTTCATGAATTTGGCGTACGTTGACATCTGTTCCAGAGCGTCAGCAAAAGGTATATTTATTTGAAGTTGTTTGAATACGTTGAGGAACTTGCTGAATTGATGATCGAGCTTCCCTTCTTTCAACCTTTGAGGGAAAGGTATTTTCGGTGGTTCCATTTCCATGGGCTGAATCTCAATTGTTGCCGTTGACGAAGATTCACTTTTTTCCTCTTTCTCCTTCTTCTTATCCAAATTATTAATCACTTGGCCGCTTCTCAGTGTGATGGCATTGACCTGCGATCGGGGATTAACGTCGGTGTTGCTCGGAAGCGTTCCTTGTGGTCTCGAGTTTAATACCACTGAAAACTGCCCCGTCTACGTCATGAGATTACGAATTTGTGCTGACTGACGTTGTAAAGTCGTTCATGTCTCTATCATGAACATATTCGTGTCGGTGGTCAGTTGTGCCATTAGATCCTCCAAGTTGGGCCTATTTTCCTGTGTTCGATGAGGAGGCTGATAAGGTGGTGGTCGTGGTTGAGCTTGGTGTGCTGGCTGCATCGACATGTTATTTTGCGGAGCTTGTCTTGGCATGTTGCTAGGCGGGGGCTATCTCCACGCCAAATTAAGATGGTTGTTCTGTGCACCAGTGTTGTAGTTGTTATAGTTCTGGTACATTGGGCGGTTGTTGTTGTTGATGTAGTTGACCTACTGCCCATTGTCTCTGTACACGCACTCACCACTGTTCTGCGGACCTGTGCACCAGAAGCATGGTTCGGGACTCGCTGCTTGAACAGCCTGAACCGTTGCTTTAACCCATTGACCATTTTGACAAGGTCAGCCACATGTGCTGTCAATGCCTTCATCAACTCCATCTCGGGTGTAGATAGTTCCCTCCTACGGATGCTTCACTCTGCAGGGCATTGGTCGTTGTTGTACGTCAGTTCTTCAAGGATGTCATGGGCTTCTTCTTCTGTCTTTTGGAAAAATGACCCTCCAGCGGCGGTGTTAACCAGTGTGCGAGATGACGGTGCAAGACCTCCGTAAAATATTTACACCATCATCCACCCTTGGATGTCGTGGTTGGGGCATTTTCGCTCAAGCTCCTTGAAACGTCCCCATGCTTCAAACAAGGAATCCCCGTCAAATTGTGCGAATGAGTGAATCTCATTACGCCTCTTGTGCATCTTCTCGAACAAAAAGAACTTTGAGATGAATTTGATGTGCAAGTCTGCCCATGAAGTGATCGATCCCGGTGGTAGTGCATTAAGCCACGTCTTGGCTCGATCACGGAGAGAGAACGGGAAAAGGCGGAGTCTAATTGCTTCGCCAGTCACGTTGTGGATCTTGAATGTGTTGGCGATCTCGACGAAGTTGGAAAGGTGATCTTGTGGATCCTCAGCTGGTGATCCAATGAATTTTGATTGTTGCACCATGTGGATCACCCCGGCCTTGATTGTTGGACCTGTGCACCAGAAGTTTTGATTGTTACGATATTTTACGACTAAGCACGCAAGTGTACGTATCGAACAAGTTTTATAGTGATAAACACAAGTATCGAACCCACAGAGACCTACTTACGCTAACGGTTTCTTTAATCTGTCGCAAAATAATTTTAAAATGACTTTGAGTGGAGATTTTAACTAAGGCGAACTAAACTAATGAATTCTAACAACTGACTATTAAAGGATTAAAACAAGAATCAAGAATATAAAGAAAACAAGGGACACGACATCACCGGGTAACTACAAACTTAGGAATTTCCGGGTAAGAACACTTAAACATTCTTATGCATACTAATCTCATTCTCTCCCTAGTATTCACTAGCCTCTTCCGAGTGATCTAGCGAACCTACACAAATGTCGGATTAATTATCTTCTCGGCCTTAAATCCTATTAACGCATTCACGAGCATTAAAAACAAGAACTCTAACAATTTCACAATTCTAAATCGTCAAACAACTTAAACAATTATGATGAGTGAAATGAAGTACGAACATTAATTCTCTCCCGAGTAACTATATATTCCAGTTAATCAGTTCTTAAGGTGATCGATCTTAAGAACGCTTTACGCACAATTTCACGCACGCACAATTTCACACACGCACACATTTTTATGGAACGTTCTAGCAAATTTAACATATCCAAACCCAGCTAATACTTAACCCGGCTACATCGTAGTCCCTTTAAAAATGTAACCTCCGGTAATCATGAACATAATCATAACAATTAACGTAAGCAACATAATCAAAACCAACAACGATTGACAAAACGAACTCATGACTAAAAAGTAAGCAAGAGTTCAACAATTTAACAAGATTTAACATAAATGAAAAGGAGGGAAAAGAAGAAAAACTATTGTTGGGAGTTCCGGTGGATTGAAGGTTCCGAATTCCGATGATCGAAGAATCAAAACTCTAATGGAAACCTTCTTTCTATGCAAATATTCTCTCTCTCAATAAAAATAAAATAAAAGTGTCTTTTGAAAGAGGCTACAAATGTGTTTTATAGTTGCTTAGGTTGAAACATCTTCTTGGGCGTATCTGATCGTTAAAAACTCATCCGATGGCTCATATTAAGCCAAAAACGGATCTAAAACGCGTCAGGGAAGTGAACCTCGCGGCGTGTCATTGTATTCACGCGGCGCGAGACCAGTTTTCACGCATCATCGCGACGCGACGACGACGCGACCTTCAACGCGAGGAGACTCTGTGAAGAAATGTTGCTCGTGGAAATCTGAGTCTCGCGGCGCGCAGGTTGCTCGTCAGGAGTCCCGCGGCGCGACATGACTGCGACCTTCACCGCGAGAGGTCCCTGGAACCTTCATTTATCGTCTAACGTCGTTTTCTTCGTAAATTGCTCCAATTCAGGTTCATTTTTCCCAAAAGTGCTTTGCTCACGCTCATTTACCTGTATCGACCTAAAAATGCACTACAAACACATTTTCACCATTAAAACTCTCGGGAACAAGCGCAATTCAAGCTTAGTGGAACCGAATTCGTACGTAAAATACGCACTTATCACTAAGAAACTCGGTTTCCAAGGAAAGAAATGGACCCGATATCTAGAGGTCTACTGTGAATTCCATAAAAGCAATGGCCATTCTACTCTTAATTGCGAGACCTGGTGAAAATTTCTCGCGGAAAAATATGCCAAAGGTAAAATAAAAGACCTCGACATGGGACCTCCCCCATAGCGAAAGGCCTTTTCTCCTCGCTATAGAAGTAACCCATTGACAAAAAAATCATTCCCCAATGAGGAAGGAGAAGAACTTAATTCTACACCACTTCCAATTAAACATCGAATAGATTTCGTTATGGGAGGATCAAAATACTGCGGTAACTCGATCAACTTTCAAGGCATATCAACGGCAGCTCCAAGAAAAGTAGAGAGATCCAGATTGCTTTTCTCGAAAGTGAAGCCTCCAAAATAGTGGGTCCTCTTAACGATGCGTTAGTCGTGACAATAGAAGTTTCCAATTGTGAAGTTGCCCGAGTTCTAATCGACAGAGGAAGTTCAGTGAATCTCATCTTTAAAGATACCCTAGAAAAAACGGGAATCAACGAATCCGAAATCGAAAGAGAATCATCTCACTTGACAGGATTCAACAGTGTAACCACTCCGTCTCTCAGAGGAATCAAGTTGTCCGAAAAAACCAAAGGAATAAATAGAATGGTCGAATTCCAAACCCTCGACTGTCTGTCCCCCTATAACGCAATTTTGGGTAGTCCTTGGATCTACAGGATGAATGCCATCTCATCCACTTATCATCAAAGAGTCTGATTCCCCACTCCGTATGGAGTAAGAGAGATCCGGGGCGACCAAGCCGCATCAAGAAGCTTCTACCTCGTGAGCTACAAACTCAACATAGGAAAAGATTAACAATTAATGAACATGGAGCCAACGACAATCGACTCGGACCCTGCGTCGCATGACGACCCAGAAGATAACAAACTCGGAGGCATCGAAATGACCATGCAGATACAACTCGACGGAGCCGACCACACAAAATGCGTCAGAATCGGGTCCGCGCTCAAAGGAAAGACCCGGCGCAAAATGATTTACTTCTTGAAAAGAAAAAAATCAACTTTCGCATGGAAAACCAAAGACATGCCAGGAATTGATTCAAACATAACACCTCACCAATTAAACGTCGACCCTAGTTTCAAGCCAGTGAAACATAAAAAGAAGGAAATTTGGCCCCGATCGAGCAAGAATCATCGAAGAGGAAGTTGAAAGACTACTCAAAGATGACTCTATATGACACGTGCAATACCCCGATTGGTTAGCAAACACGGCCCTCGTAAAAAAGAAAAATGGGAAATGGAGGGTATGCATCGATTTCACCGACTTGAACAAAGCATGCCTCAAAGACATCTTTCCCCTTCCTCACATATACCAACTTGTAGAAGCAGCTGCAGGACGCAAAAAAAATTCCTTCTTGGACGCCTTTTCAGGATACAACCAAATCCTTATGCACCCGAACGACCAAGAGAAAACGGCATCCATAACATACAAGGGAACATACTGTTACAAAGTGATGTCATTTGGACTAAAAAATGCAGGAGCCACTTACCAAAGCCGTAAATGAGATGTTTGCAGAAAAGATAAGCAAAACCGTGGAAAGTATACATAGACGATATGCTAGTTAAATCCATGCAAGAAGAAGAACACGTGGCCCACCTGGAGGAATATTTCGAAGTACAGAACAAGTAACAAATGAAACTCAATCCATCGAAGTACTCGTTCCGAGTATCGTCGGGAAAATTCCTCAGATACTTAATGACCCAAAGAGGAATCGAGGCCAATCTCGACCAACTTCACGCCCTACGAGAAATTCCCTCCACTATAAATCAAAGAGAGATACAAAGGCTGACAGGTAGAATCGCCGCTCTCAACCGATTCATTTCTCGTTCTACAGATAAGTGTATCCCATTCTACGGACTACTCAAAGCAAACAAGAACACATAATTGGACCAAAAATGCGAGCTGGCGTTCAAAGAACAGAAGGAATATTTGGCAACGCCATCAGTGCTAGCAAAACCTGAGAACGGAGAGACGTTATATCTGTACATAGCGGTATCGAACGCCACAGTAAGCGGAGTGCTCATCAGGGAAGACCAAGGTGGCCACACCCCAGTGTTCTACACCAGTAGACCCCTAGCGGACACAGAAACCAGATATAGCGCAATGGACAAGCTCGCGCTGGCAGTCGTTTCTGCGGCAAGAAAATTAAGACCATATTTCAAGACCCACCCGATAGTGCTAATGACCACTCAGCCATTACGCATGTTCCTTCATAGCCCAAACCAGCCAGAGAGACTAACCAAATGGGCGATCGAATTAAGCGAATACGGTATCTAATATCGTACCAAAACTTGCATAAAATCACAAGTATTGGCCGATTTCCTAATTGAACTACCAAATAACGATCTGTTATACACTTTAGTATACGGAACATGGACACTCGAAGTAGACGGAGCATCCTCAAATTCGGGCGCTGGAACAGGATTTCATCTGACATCTCCACACAGAGAAATCATCGAAAAATCCTTCAAACTCAATTTCTTCGCATCCAATAACAAAGCGGAATACGAAGCCCTCATAGTCAGGCTTCGACTGACTCGAGCACTAGGCGCTAAACGAGTACAGGCCTTCTGCGACTCCCAGCTCGTAGCCTGCCAATTCTCTGGAGAATACGAAACCAGAGACGAAGGCATGAGAGCCTATTCATAAGTAGTCAAAACAATAACGAAGCAACTCGATAAATTTGAATTGACCCGGATCTCGAGGAGCGAGAACGCAATGGCGGACGCCCTAGCAGCTTTAGCATCCACTTCCGACCCAGATCTGAAAGGAGTTATAGCCGTAGAAACCATAAGACAGCCTTCCATAGATATTGCATTGAAACCCGTGGCGAGGATGCACCACGCAGATTGGAGAAGCAAAATATACAACTATATGTCCACCGTAACGACCCTAGTAGACAAACAGGCCAGCAGAAAACTCATCGAACGAACCTCAAGATTCACAATCATAAACGGAACACTGTTCAAAAGAAACTTTATAGGACCCTATTTAAGGTGTATAGGGACAATGGAATCCCATGTCGTATTGACCGATATCCGCGAAGGAGAATGCGGAAGTCACACTGGAGGAAGAGCCTTAACTCTTAAAATCAAGAGACAAGGCTACCGGCCAAAGAAATATCTTCGATCTCTGCACCCTACCCATTCATGAAATGGTCAATAGATATAGTAGGTCCAATGCCAACTGCTCCCGGGGGACTATGTTACCTATTAATACTAACGGACTATTTCTCGAAATGGGACAAAGCGGGAGCCTTTACCCTGATCAAAGACGGACGTAAAGACCTTCATATGGCAAAGCATCATATGTCAATACGGAGCCCCTCGTGAAATCGTAATCGACGATGAATCGCATTTCATATCAAAAAGACTCAAAACCTTCTACTTCAAAAATAAAGTCAAACTAAGGATGTCAACCCCCAGATATCCCCAAGGCAACAGACATGCTGAACCAGCAAACAAAACAATCATAAATTCCATCAAAAAAAGATTGACCACCAAGAAGGAGAGATGGGCCGAGGAATTGCCCGGAGTACTTTGGGCATACCAAACTAGCCCTCGACGCCCCACGAGCGAAACTCCGTTCTTATTAGTTTACGGTGTCAAGTCTGTCATCCCCATAGAACATGAGGTACACACGTTTCGCAACATTTCGATGAATGAGCAAGAAAATGACATCGCGCTCCGCGACTCTATAGACTTCGTCGAGGAAAAGAGAGAAAAGGCCCTCATCAGACTCTCACAATATCGACAGTCGGTCACAAAATTTTATAACAAAAAGGTAAACCCACGGAATTTCCAACCACCCGACCTAGTCCTCGATAAATTTTTTCAAAACACCGCGGAACCTAATGCAGGAAAACTAGGTACCAATTGGGAAGGCCCTTACCGAGTAGTCAGAGCAGCCCACCCCGGAGTATACAAACTAGTGACCCCATACGGAACACCCGTACGTCATGAGGTCTTGGAACGTCATCAATCTAAAAAAAATATCACTGCTAGCCACGAGGAGTTGAACTACATAAGGTCTGATCCCTGCAAAGGGTACATAGGCAGCTTTCCTCGGAAGGCACAATCCCAAAAAAAAGGTTTATGATGAAATGAACTATTCAAACGACATCGACAAGTATCTTCACAATCGAGCTGAAAAACTTCGCAAGTTTTGTATGGTTTATGATGAAATGAACTATTGAAACGACATCGACAAGTATCTTCACAATCGAGCTGAAGAACTTGGCAGGTTTTGGATAGTTGACGAACTGAACTATTCATACGACATCGACACGTATCTTCACAATCGAGCTGAAGAACTTCGCAATTTTTGGATAGTTTATGACGAAATGAACTATTCAAACGACATCGACAAGTATCTTCACAATCGAGCTAAAATACTTAGCAATTTTGGATAGTTTATAACGAAATGAACTATTCAAACGACATTGACAAGTGTCTTCACAATCGAGCTGAAATACTTAACAAAATTTTAAATAATTTATGACGAAATGAACTATTTAAATTACATCGACAAATATCTTTGCAATTGAGCTGAAGAACTTGGCAAAAATTTAGATAACTCGTGACGAAGTGAATTATTTAAATGATATCGGTAAATGTCTTCGCAATCGAACCGAAACACTTGATAAAAACCAGCTATTTTAATAACATCAAACCACACATTCATACACGGGAAAAACCAGTCCCCATTGTTCGAGAATATATAAAGTAAACAAATTTGACCCACCCAAAAACAAAGGGAAGAGCTCAAAGTTCAAACAAACAAAAAAAATTAAAAGTCTTAATAGAAATGTAAGACCAGAACAAGTCCAAATATTCGAAATCAAAATAACTAAGAAATAAAAGCAAAATCATTTCGCGACCGCCTCCGCCTCTTCGACTTCGGGAACTGAAGCCAAAACCTCATCGGATGGATTATCACCCGAGAGTCGAGCGATCTCCTCGTCAGGAAGCTCTGAAGGAGAAACGTCAGGATAAAGTGTGAAAGGGACCTCATCGATCATCGAGATCTCGATCGAAGCGAACTGAGCATTGTAAGCCTCGATGTCGGCTCGGTATCCTTCAGTTCGCTTGACCAATCTGGCACTTCACCCCCGAGAATCTATGAAATGAGCTCCTTATTACCTTTGCAATTCTCTAACTTCTTCAGAACAACGATGGCTACGTCCATCTTTTCCTTCTGAGCTCGATACTTCAGAATGTGCTCACGATAATGGAGCAAAGTAGCCTTCTTCGCCACATAGACGGCCCAATCCCTCTCAACCTTCGTAGACCTTCGATCTTTATCCATCTCGGCTTTCAAATGGTCTCGCTCTTTCTCGAGTTGAAAGTTTGCCTTATCCACCTACTTGAGTCGATCATCCTTCTCTTCGTAGTTGGACTGAGGGCCAACTCCCAAATCAGGGTATCGAGAAGCTGTGAATTCTGACCACTTGACCCGACCCCGATGTAGTTGATCGATCTTGAGCTCGAATCGAAGTCCATCGGGAAGAGCCATAATAAATCCTAACAAAAAATTTACATAAAGAAAGTCGAAACGCGAGATCAAAAAGCAAAAATAAAAATAAAATATGTACAAATACGACAATAAAACACACTGGCTGAACTTGCCATCTCGCCCTAAAAGAATCCACTCGATTTCCCATGGAAAATTCGTTCCGCCACGAAGAAATAACGGCGACTCCAAGCGAAATCTTTCTTAGGGAGACCTTCGAGAACAACCCTCTACGGGTGACGAGAAAGATAGAAACCTCTCGGGTGATGCTTCGATTTTTCTCTCACCACACAAAGATGAATCAAATCGAACAAATCCAGTTCGACATCTTGCTCTTGAGTGAGAAGAGCGAAGCAAAGCACCATCCTAAAAAAATTCAGGCACATCTAAGGTACAATAATACCTATAGAGCTCGCGAAATCTAAGAGAAGAGGATGGATCGGAAATCGAAGTCCACAAGCTTGGAACAAGAGTTCATATACACAACAATAATACTCTATGATCGTGTCAGCAGTAGTGTTTGGGGTCGGTAGAAAAGCCTTAAGGCATGGGTGAATGTCGTAACGATACCTAAATTGTTTGAATTCACTAGGAGTAATACTTATGGGATTTAATATATCTATATTAGCAGATCGACCGATATCAGACGAATCCATAAGTTCAAACAAATTAAGATATATATAATAATAATAAATTATGTCCGTCGAGGAGACAACGTCGACTAAAGCGAATTTGAAAAATTTATGAGAATATGTCGATAACAGGAGCTCGACTTAAAACGAAAGTAAAAAAAACTAGAGAGAGGAAGTAGAGAGATGAGAAGAAAGTAAAAATACCTCGATAATTTTCTTTGAACGCGGTATAAATGAACCATTACGACCTTTCGAATATTTCTCGATCGTTTAACCAAATCGAGAAATTCACCTCCCATCAACCTGACATATCATAATGATCCGCCTCAAAAATTGCAAAAAGCTACAACCCGCTTCGACCCTTCAACTTTGAAAAGACGCTGAAATTGACACGTGTCCCATCCAAAGAAATCGTTTCACCTCCTCCTTTATCGATCCAACTTCAGCCATAAGTATCTTTAATATTTCACAATATTAAAAATACTGGGGGCTGATTGTGAGGGTATAAAATCGACCGAACGAAATTGGGCCGTGGTAAATCTAAACGATCAGGCTCAAACTCGAAGACCAAGTCAAACCTTTCGAAATCAAACACATCTTGCAGATAAACCTAAAGGAGTCGAAGTAGAGCCCATTTAGCCATCTCCTCGCCTGAAGAACCAGATTGAAGAAGAGGGCAGACATCCTTTTTCACGCAAGTTATGACACATGGCGAGATCTTCAGGCAGCCATGCATCTCAAATCTTCGTTCGTCGGTAGTATAAATAGGAATATAGTTTAGGAAATTAGACACTTTTTAATTAATTATCATTCGACTTATTATATGTTGTACTCGATCTCGCCGAACTTCATTTCGTCGAGCTCGAACTTTATTTCGTCAAGCTCGAACTTCTTCTTTTTTATATCGCTTCATCTTTCGTTTAAGAATAATTTATATTATCAATACGACATTTTTCGAGACCCATTTTCTTCCTTTAAATAAATCCAAAATCGTAGCAAAATTCTTCTATATCTTGTTTCATAATTGTTGAGTTCGATTTCGACATCAACAGTGATCACTCAAGGTTGTGCATGTAGCTAACCATTGTAAAGGACTTTGCTTGCACTTTTGGTACTTGATTTTGGTTCTTTTTACATTTTCGATCGCTCTCTTTATTTTTGGTATGATAGCATCTATTCGACAAATTTGGCGGCTTGCGGTCTTGAGAAACCGCAACGAATAATCTGAGGTTGCCATTTAAGAATCGTGTGAGCAAGCTTTACGAGACTTGGCATCGATGGTTCATGTCTTTCTTACTCGTGTCCTCAAATATCCCACAGAGGCCCATTTTGAATGCAGCCCGTCGTCGCGATCCTTTTCTAATGTGATTTGCTTACTTAGATTACGATTCAGAATAATTTACAATTTTCAGAAGTTGTGGCCTCTTCTTGTTGAGTCGAGTATAACTTTATTTTTCTTTTGAGAACTCATAGTTAATTAGACTGTGATCTAAACTGGAATTAATACGAGATACGTCATATTTAGAGCATAATACTTGTGACAACCACCAATGTAAGGTATGAAGGCAGCTTAAACTCGACATAATACTTTAGAGACAGATTAGATCTCTTTACAAAAGTATAAACCAGTGGCAATAGGTTGGTCAAATCAAGCGAGAGAAAACGAGAGAAGTTGTTATATTTTCATAATAATAAGTAGCTCAGTGGTATACTTAAGCTCACTTGGGTAACATGTTACATTAGCTACGCCAACTAGATAAAAATTTACTCGTAGATCAAACTTGCTAAAAACAAATAGTTTAATAAAAATGTAATTAATCTTGATAAAATATTAATAAGATTAGCTCAGTGGTATACTACGCCAAATCAAGGCAACAAGGAAGTGAAATAAAAAATAGTTTCATGCTTAAAAAAATGAAATTACCATTTAAAGTAGTTCATTTGGAAGATAACTACGGTTCAGAAAATTTTAATAAAATTAAAAATAATTTTTTTGGAAATAGTCATAGCTGACCACTTTTAGTAAAATAGCCAGGTCTGGCGTTGTGAATAAGACATTTGACACATAACTATAAGACATATAACTACATTGTAAATTGGGCTAATTCTCTAAATTTAGTCAACTTTTCTATATCTGAAAAGTAAATCATTCAAAAGATAAATGTTCATTAGAAACTGGTTTTTGTTGGCGGAATATGCTCGGTTTTATAGATCTAATTCATTAGTTAAGAACAAGTCATCATTCTTTAAATTATTATACTATTTGATTGATTGACAATGATCTAATCAGAGATGCTCTATGTGACGCCCCATACCACATATACTGCAGTTTATGAATACTTTATCAAGAGTAATAAATTACTGTTGAGGGTGTTATGTAAGCATTCATTATACACGTAGTTGCCGTACATGAGGTACCCACGGTATTATATAACAGTTGTATAATCTAATTAGATATTAAAAATAAGTATGCTAAAAAAAATAGCCGCTGAAAAAAATATACTCATTAGTCATTACATTGCATTGCATGCAGTACTTTCAAACGTGGAACGTAAATGAGCTTATATTCTGATCATTGGTGAACCAATATCTGAAGTAAAAAAGGGAATAAAAAAAAGAGAAACTGCCCACATTTAGCATTAATTTTTTCATTTTTTTAAAAGAATTTCTTAATTTGTCTTTAAAATCAACTTAGAAAGATCATTTACATTTGTGTATAACAGACGTCTACAATATATGTTTATCATAGACGTTTCTTGTTGATTAAAAATATATGCATTAAAAGTGATTTTTTATTTTTAGAAGCAAAATGTTGCTTTTTGCTAGCATTGTCCATTGACTAATTTGTAAAATCAATTTCTTTACGTGACTAATCGTTTTTAATTCATTTCCAACAAAATTTAGAATCGACAAGTAGATGCAAAATATTTGGTATACATGTCTCTCTAAAATTAAGTGACCTCTAAAGACGGGTTTTTTTAAATAGTGGCCGTCTTTTGAAAACATATTTTTTATATTAGAAGCAACAATTTTCCCAAATTTCCCATTTTTTTTATTTTTTATATTAGAAGCAAAATTTGGCCCAAATTATGCCCAAATTCCTCGTTTGAAAACAATTAGTTTTATAATTAAAAATGAGTAGTCGCTTCTAAATACTCAAAAAAATTGACTTGCCTTTCTCTTCCTGAAGTTTCACTCACACGTTTCATTTTTAAGAGACACAACGTCATATTGATGTACAAAACTATTAAAATTTCCGTCAAACTCGCTTGCTTACATAAAAACTTCATCTAATTTTACCTTAATAGTTTATACACTAGTCCTTTTGAACCCTCATATCTATTTATTTTACATTTTGCTAATTTGTTTTCTTTTTATTTACCTTACAATTTTGTTCCCTGAAATACTTAATTCCCCTCAAACAACAATTGTTGGTAAACTTTTCAAATTATTACCTTTTTTAATGTGCCACTTTGTTTTCTATTTTTGTCAATTGACCTCAAAATCTCTTCTTAACGAGGCAAATATGTCGAGTTAGAAGACTCTTACGCCATATGGTCTTATCCTAGATTAATCTCTTTAATTAAAGTGTAATTTTTATTTTTGCATTAACATACATGATAAAATCTTATCCTATCATAAATCTAAATATGAACCGGAAAAATAAAGTTCCATGACTAGTGTATTCCAAATACCTAAAATTATATGTACTTTATCTTATTTCCTAAGAATCGTGAAATAAATAAATTGTATAGCAAAATAGTCAATATTCACCTTTTTTCTTATTTTATGTCACATCACTTATTGATTGATATTAAATAAATATGATTATAATAATTAAAATGATAACACCTTATAATTTATTTGCGTAGAAATTGATGAAGACAAAGAATAACGGATTGTTGGTTTAAGAAGAGTAACGTTATTATATAGCTCTAACGAGACTCTTGACCAAGTGAAATTTGGAGGCACGCTACGGCTCGAGCTTGCGGTTGTGGTCACACTAGTAGAAAAATTTGTTCCCACAACCCTTAATAAGGGGTGTGGAATTTTCCCACAACCCTTAATAACGGTTGTGGGAGCCTGAGTTGTGGAATTTCCCACAACCCTTAAACATCCGGTGTGGAATGTTCATATTTCTCACACCGAATGTTTATGGGTTGTGGGAAATTCAACAACCAATCAATTATCGGTTGTAAAATTTTTTAATTTTTGAAAACTTAGCGCCGCGGCGACCCTTAACGGCGCCGCGGCCCCAAGTCCCACAACGGTTGTTGGGATCCGTTGTGGGACCTTGGGCCGCGGCGCCACAAAGGGTCGCCGCGGCCACACGTCGCCGCGGCCCCACCAATTAGTGCCGCGGCGACGTAGTCCCACAACGGATCCCAACATCCGTTGTGGGCCACGGCGCCGCGGCGTCATAAGGAGTCGCCGCGGCGCCGGTTGCAGGACACCTGGTGCCGCGGCGTATACATTTAGTGCCGCGGCGCTGCTCCCACAACGGATGTTTGAATCCGTTGTGGGACTTGGGGCCGCGGCTCCAAACATATGTCGCCGCGGCGCCATTGTCCGAAGAGTGCATCTCTTCATTATTATTGGATTAAACCCAAAATATCATATAATTACCTGCATAATACATGCACAATCAATCTAAAAACATACAATACATCCAAAATCATCATAATCATTCAAAATCATCTAAAAAATATACATTCAATATCACAAAATGTAACTAATCATCACATTCAATAAATGTTTGTACATAGTTAATCCACTCTTCTCTTACTCTCTCTATATCCAAAGGTGTATACGTGTTTTTGTTTTCTAATCTACTTATACCTCCTACAACTATTTCTCGCATATAACACAAAACAAAATATCCACATTCCGTGTTACCGCTTTGTCTTGGCGCGGGCATTGACCTTATGTATGTTGATTGTCCGTGCCCAATAGCGCCTTTGGTTTCAAGTTTGAAATTTGAAAACACCCTACAAAACAAATAGTATGAGTATCTTTTATAACAAATATTCAATATATAAGTAAAAAAACTTACCTTTTTATCAACGAAACCAAGTCTTGTGGAATTTGTTTATTCAACGGGTCAAAAAACATAGCACAATCCTTCCATAAGTCAAGGACAACAAGCATCCAATGAAAGTTTCGATTGTAGGGCATGAAAACTAGTTGCCCACTTGTGCATCCTCGCACCGCGTTGCCAACCTCTTTGACTCGTGTCGACAAATGGTAATCTTCGTCATTTGTAGACATGTGAGAAGCTAACGCGGCGTTTACAAAGACAAATTTTTTTTTCAACTTTGACATCGATGCGCGTATACAACTACATTCCAAATTATTCAAATAGTTAAAACACTCAATATTCAATCATCAATATTAAAAAAAAATCATGAAAGAAACACTTACTCCATGTAAAGAGATATGCTTGACGCCCCAATTTCCGAAAATTGTAAAAATTCGGAAATATCATCAAATCCCAACATAATCGGTATAGCAGAGATTGTTGGACAAACGTTGACTTGAATAACGTTTCCTTGTGCTAACATCATTTTGTTGGCATATTGAGCGAGCAATTTAAACTTGGGATTTATTACCTTGTAACCATTTAAACTTTGAATTAATTATCTTATAACTAATTTGAACAATCAATACATAATAATGAGTAGGTTAAAATATATTACCTTGTAATTAATTCTCCTATTATCGTCGGGAGTAGGTTGACTCGTAGATTCGAGTTTGGGAGGGCCGCGACTCTCTTTTGCCGTAGTCTCAGTTTCTATTAATCGTCGCGGCCACGAGACAAAACCTCCCATTGCATCTTCTACGGTTAGAGCTTCTTCGGTGGGAATCGGTAATTTGGCTTTCTTAACCAAAACGCCGGAAACGCTCACACGTGCATTTCCTTCCTCTAAACTTGAGAAGTGAATTACGCCCTCGTTCAAATATACTCGCCCATTTGCAACATGGATTGTGTTTCCTTCCACGATATCGTCAATGTAGAGAAAACATTCGACACTTTCATTCGAACACGGTGTCACCGGTGTGGTTGGATTCAATGAGCAACTAGCCCGAACACTAGTTAGTTTTTCCACAATAATCGGACCGACTTTCGAAGGTTTATGTATATCGTCATGCCCTATGAAAATCACCGATTTAATACCGAAAATAAGCAAACTTTTGAAGTAAATAAATAAGCATGAATAAAGCATGAATAAAGATTACCTAAAGAGACGACCTCTTCGACGACTTCTTGAATCTTAGTCTTCTCTTCAATATTAACGCCACTTGCATTAATATTATCTTCAACTAGATCAACACTCGCTTCTCCAACACTTGTACCACCACGACCATTAACCGCTTTCAAGATATCATTTTTAAACTCCATCAACTCGAGACGCATTTCGAGCCGCATCTTGTTAAGTTCTTCATTTGGAGTCGGAGGAACAAAATACTTGAAACGCTTGGCAACATGTTTGGATTGACCGCAAACATATTTCTTTGCTCCCATGGCTTCTTGCAAGATACTTTTTCCCGTTTCCGGGATAAAAGTACCTTCGATTGCTTGTTGAGATAATTTTTGCTACATATTATAATAATTTGTAAATAAAAATATTAAAAATATAACTTACATTATTTAAAATCTTACAATTGATTCTCCCATTAGTCGATCTTTGTCATTCTTGAACTCTTTTCCGTCTATCCCGTCTTTCTTACGCGAGTCAATCCATAATTCTTCTAACGTTGCCCATTGCCCGGTTTCGTCGTGCTATTAATTAACAAGTAATCATATTAATCATATATTAAATGTTAAAACCGAATACAAAATAAATAAATGAAAAAACTCAACCTTTTGTTGATCTAGTTTTCGATATCCATCTCGGCCACATCGAGATTTGTATTCCACTTTAGCGGAATTAGTTTTCCCTTGCTCCGACGTTTGCTTGAAAGTTGCGCTTCGTCTATACTCAACAAACTTCACCCAATCTTCTTCGGTGATACTCGTGTAAAATTTTAAAACACAACTTGGTCTTTTTAACGAGCTTGGTTCATTGATTTTGTCTTTGAGAAGATCGTGATATAACTCGTGACGAAATAGTTTTGCGGCTTCACCTACTCTCATGAGGCAATCGTGCTTATGTTCTATTGGAATCGAAAATCCTTCACATATTTCGTTCCAAATCCTCTCTTTTAATTGATCGTTCTCTTTTAATCTCCAATCACGAGTCGAAAGTGGAACATATTCTCTAGCTAATACGCCAAAGTAACTCAACAACACATCCCCTTCCTTACCCTTTGGTTGCCCTTTGGAATCTAACTCTATCGTGATTTTTCTACCAAGACTTCTAATTTTATTAACACGACTCATAAGGGTGTTTCTTCTCTTTCCTTTCTCATCGGGATTTAATGCTAATAGTCGTCTAGGTTTCTTTTTAATATCGTCGCTAGAAGTAGTAGTAGTTGTAGTCGACATTGAATCTATAAACACAATTCAAAATACAATTTCAAACACAAAATATATATCAATGCGTCTAAACTAATTATCTCCAAACACAAAATAAATGGAAACCTAAACCATTCCAAACACAAAATATATTTGAATGTGAATCTAAACTAGTTACCAATTTCAAACAAAAAATGGTAGTAAAAAAAACTAACCGTTGAGGGACGAGGTGAATTAACCGGGAGAGGGAGACGACAAAATGAAGATGGAGGGCGGAGTGAAGGAGTGAGAGAGGGAGGGCGGAGTGAGAGAGTGAGGAGTGAGGGAGAGGGAGGGAGGAGTGAGAGAGTGAGGAGGGATGGAGGGCGGAGTGAGAGAGTGAGGAGGGAGAGAGAGGGAGGGCGGAGTGAGAGAGTGAGTAGGGATGGAGAGGGAGGGCGGAGCGAGAGTGAGGGAGTGAGGGTGGAAGAGGGAGGGCGGAGCGGGAGTGCGGGAGGGCAGAGTGAGGGAGTGAGAGTGAGGGTGGGCGGAGTGAGGGTGGGCGGAGTGAGGGAGAGGGAGTGAGAGGGTGAGAGAGAGTGAGGGAGTGAGAGGGAGGGAGGAGTGAGGGAGAGGGAGTGAGTGAGTAACGGAGTGAGAGAGTGAGTGGCCGGAGTTTTGAGTCGCCGGAAGTTTTGAGTCACCGGAGAATAGAAGCTTGAGAGAGAATGAGTTTGGGTTTTGAGAGATATTGAGTTTTGAGAGAGAATGAAAGTGAAAATGAAGAATGAAGAAGAAGAAGTCGAAAGTTAGTTTTGGGCGAAATTTGGGCGGGGTTATGAAAAAGTTAAAGTTTTCCCGAAATTTAAACATCCCACAACCCTTCCACGAAGGGTTGTGGGAGCGGCGCCGCGGCGACGGCTACCAGCGCCGCGGCCACGCTGAACCCAGAAACTAGCGCCGCGGCACTGGTAGCTGTCGCCGCGGCGCCTATGACTTCCCGAGAGCTCCAACTCTCGGGAAGTCACAGGCGCCGCGGCGATGCATTACAGGGCCGCGGCGCGGATGAACCCAGAAACCGGGGCCGCGGCACTGATATTCGTCGCCGCGGCGTCTGTGACTTCCCGAGAGCACCAACTCCCGGGTACTCTCGGGAAGTGTTTGGCGCCGCGGCGACGTCTCTCGGTGCCGCGGCCCCGGTTTCCACAACCCTTCTGGGAAGGGTTGTGGGATATGCGCTGCGGCGATGCATTACGGGGCCGCGGCGCCGAAGACCTGAAGTGCGTTTAAATGCATTTTAAATCGTTTTTTGCACTTAAATCTCTCAAAACTTCAGTCGAAAAAACACTAGAAACAAGATTTCGACCCATTCTGTGTCATTATCGTTCACAACTCACAACTATACATCTATTTCTTGTAAGTTCCTCTTTACTTGTTACAAAGTTGAATATTTTTGGATTGTTTATTTCAAATCTGATATTTCATGTTATAATTAGGGTTTTTTTTAAGATGGTGAGGCAATGGATGTGGGAGAATAGGTTAAACGAGATATATCAAAAAGGTGTAAATGAGTTTTGTGAATTCGTTAAAGATAATGTCGGTGATGTGGAATCAATTCGTTGTCCTTGTGTGAAATGTGGAAATCATAGACATTTTTCTCTTCGTATTGTTCGAACTCATTTGTTGGTTTACGGAATAATGACTTCTTACCAAATATGGTATTATCATGGTGAAGAATTCCGGCCTACGATTAACAATAGAAATGATGATCTTCAAGATGATGACTTTGATGATATGTGCGGGATGATGAATGATTTGGAGAATGATTTTGTGGAACGGCCGGAATTGTTTGAGTCGATGATGAATGATGCGGAGACACCATTGTATGAAGGGTGTACAAGTTATTCGAAGTTGTCATTTTTAGTTACTTTATTTCATTTGAAAGCGTCAGGTGGGTGGACAAACACTAGTTTTACTCTATTGTTGGAAACACTCAAAGAAGCATTCCCAAAAGACAATAAAGTTCCGCAAAGTATGTATGAGGCTAAGAAAACTTTGGGCACATTGGGTATGAAGTACGAGAAATTTCATGCGTGCCCAAATGATTGTGTTTTATATAGAAATGAGTACGAAGATCTAGATGAATGTCCGAGGTGCAAAGAATCAAGATGGAAAAAAGGTAAATTGCCACGTGACGGGGTCAAAGGAGTTCCAATCAAGGTATACGTATATAATAATTACTTGTTTTACAAATGATTATGTTTTTTATATTATTATTTTATATGTTTTTCAGGCATTATGGTACATACCACCAATGCCACGGTTCCGACGAATGTTTAATACTGCCAAGCACGCAAAGAACATGGTTTGGCACTCAGAAAAACGTATCGATGATGGTATGTTACGGCATCCTGCGGATGCTTCACAGTGGAAGTCATTTGATTTGGAGTATAAAGATTTCAGTGTTGAACCTCGGAATTTGCGTCTTGGTTTAGCATCTGATGGCATGAACCCTTTCAGCATGATGAGTAGTAAATATAGTGTCTGGCCAGTTATTCTTGTGAACTACAATCTCCCTCCAAAGTTGTGTATGAAGAGAAAATTCTTGATGTTAACGCTTCTGATTTCAGGACCGAGTCAACCAGGAAATGATATTGATGTTTATTTGGCACCATTGATCGATGATTTGAAGATGTTATGGGAGACAGGGATTGAGGTCAACGATGGTTACCGCGGCGATTCATTCTACTTGAGAGCAATGTTGATGTGGACTATAAACGACTTTCCAGCGTATGGAAATTTGTCAGGATACTCTGTGAAATGCTCAATTGGTTGTCCAGTTTGCATGAAAGAAACATCTTCCATTCGTTTGAAGCATGGTAAGAAAACTGTTTTTCTTGGTCATAGAAGATTTTTACCGAGAGATCACTCGTATAGAAGGTTGAAACAGGCATTTGATGGAAATACGGAAGAACGACCCCCTCCTAGAATATTGTCTGGTGAAGATGTCTTCGAAATGGTTAAAAATGTTAATGAAGTGCTCGGTAAAAGGAAGCGGCGTGCTAGTACTAAAGAGTCGTTCCAAGAGAATCCTTGGAAAAAGAAATCGATTTTCTACGACCTTCCGTATTGGAAAACATTATATGTTCGGAATTGTCTGGATGTTATGCATATTGAGAAAAATGTATGTGAATCTTTCATCGGTACGCTACTTGATGATCCAAATAAATCGAAAGATGGAATAAAATCTCGAATGGATCTCAAGGAAATGAATATAAGAAGCGTTTTGCATGTCGACGAGCAGAGTGGAAAAAAAACAAAAATACCACCGGCAAAGTATACTCTATCTCGGGAGGAGAAAAAAAAATTGTGTAAGTGGTTTGAATCTATCAAAGTCCCGGATGGTCATTCTTCAAACTATAAAAGGTTCGTATCTTTAAAAGATCTCAAACTTATTGGAATGAAGACTCACGATTGTCATGTGTTACTACAACAAATGTTACCGCTTGCTTTGCGGGGCATTTTGTCAAAAGATGTGAGGTTCGCAATTTCCAAAATATGTGTATTCTTCAATTCGATATGTTCAAAGGTTATTGATCCAACTCGGTTAGAGGCGATGCAATCGGAAGTTGTGAAAACTATGTGCTTGTTGGAAATGATATTCCCACCATCATTTTTTGATATCATGGTTCATCTAATTGTTCACTTGGTACGTGAAGTGAAATTATGTGGACCTGTGTTTTTACGGTGGATGTATCCAATCGAGCGTTACATGAAAGTGTTGAAGAGTTATGTGAAGAACTACAATCGACCAGAAGGGAGTATCGTTGAAAATTATATAGCTGAGGAGGCTGTTGAGTTTTGCTCTGAATATTTAACTAAAGCAGATGAAATTGGATTACCGAAGGACAAAGGGTTTGAGTCAAAAGCACTATCTACAGGTACGTCAATTTGAGACATTTTATATATATAGATCAAAGCTAAGTAATTTAATTCTTGTTTAGTTAATGTAGAAGTATATTATCTATAGGTACATATTCTAGCGTCAACCGAAAAGAATGGGAACAAGCCTCGCTACATGTTCTGCACAACGTTTCTGACGTAACCCCGTTCGTGGATATTCATTTGAATGAGCTGAGAGTTAAAGATCCAAAGAAAGCTAGAAATGAAAAATGGTTGCAAGAAGAGCACAACCGTTTATTTCAGATATGGCTTGGAAAACGACTATTTGAAGAGGCGGGTCATTCAACTACATTGAGTAAACTATCATCAGGACCTTCGAGCATGGTTACAAGGTACACTGCTTGGTCTGTTAATGGTTTTACATTTTACACAAAAGAGAGAGACGACAAGCATCCGGTTCAAAATAGCGGTGTAACACTATTGGCCGAAGCATTACATGTTTCGTCGGCCAAAGATAAGAATCCCAAAAAAGGTTTCATGAACTATTATGGATACATTGAAGACATATGGGAGCTTGATTATTGCGGATTACGGGTGACATTATTCAAGTGCAAATGGGCTGACAATAATCACGTTAAAGTTGACAATGACGGAGTTACTGTTGTCGACTTCAGGAGGATCGGTTACGAGAATGATTCATTCATGCTCGCTTCACAAGCGAGTCAAGTCTTTTATGTTACAGATCCATTGAATCCAGAGTTGTCATTAGTAGTTCATATGAAAGCGCGAAATATTCAAGAAGAAGAAGACGAAGATTTGACTAGTATACCGCCATTCACATCCGGATTACCACCGATCGACAAAGAGATGGATGACTTCGACGATGACGATGTTTCTCATTTACTTCGAACTGACATAGCTCCAACTTTTGTTTGATTGAGTTATATTTATGATTTGAATTTGAGTAAAACAAAGTTTTAAATAGGTTTTGACAAAGTTTTACTATAAATTACGAGACTTGAGATTTTAAGAATTAATATGTTTGTTTTATTGATGTTTATTTAAAATATTGTTTGTTTGTATGAATTACGATAGTAAGGAACTAAAATATGCAGACATTAAATTGTTTATTTGTAAAACAAAGTTTTTGATAGGTTTTAACGAAGTTTTAATATAAATATAACACGGCGCCGCGGCCCTATATCCTATAGCCGCGGCACCAGGTCCCACAACGGATGTATATCCGTTGTGGGAACATTGGCGCCGCGGCCCAGGTAGGAGTCGCCGCGGCGTCGGAGACTTACAGAGTCATTATAAACTCTGTAAGTCACCGGAGCCGCGGCGACGCCTACCAGGGCCGCGGCGCCAATGACTTACAGAGTCTATAATGACTCTGTAAGTCTCCGACGCCGCGGCGACTCCTACCTGGGCCGCGGCGCCAATGACTTACAGAGTCTATAATGACTCTGTAAGTCGTCGGCGCCGCGGCGACGCCTACCAGGGCCGCGGCGCCAACGACTTACAGAGTCTATATAGACTCTGCAAGTCGCCGACGCCGCGGCGACGGAAACTTGGGCCGCGGCGCTGATGTTCCCACAACGGATATACATCCGTTGTGGGACCTGGTGCCGCGGCTATAGGATATAGGGCCGCGGCGCCGTGTTAAATTTATAGTAAAAGTTCGTTAAAACCTAACAAAAACTTTGTTTTACAAATAAACAATTTAATGTCTGCATATTTTAGTTCCTTACTATCGTAATTCATACAAACAAACAATATTTTAAATAAACATCAATAAAACAAACATATTAATTCTTAAAATTTCAAGTCTCGTAATTTAAACAAAGAAATAAACATAATTTAAATAAAGAAAGAAACATAATTCAAACTAATAATTCAAACTGAGTCTTTAAAATGAATAAAAAAGCATAAGCTAGTTGTTGTTGTCGTTGTCGTTGTCGCGTCGTGGTGGTGCTCCTGGAGGACGTGGGAATTCGGACGGCCATTCTGGGGCTGAATGTGGTAAGTACTCGTACTGGGGGTACGGAGGAAATCGCCACGCTATCTGGTTGTTTATGTCCAACCGACCGATGACATCGTTGAACGCCTCGTATGACATGGCGTTGTACTCCCCTTGCTGTTGTTGGTAATGTTGAAAATTTTGATTCTCGGCGACGAGGTAGTGGTTGGTGTGAGCGATATACTCTAGCATCGGATCTCGCACCGGAGGTGCGGGTAGCTCAAGTACGGTCGCTCTACGCGGTCGTGGCGGTGGTGCCTCCTCCTCCTCCTCTTCAGCTGCCTCGTCCTCATCCGCCGCCGCCTCCTCCTCTCGAATCTTGTACCGATCGATGATTGACTTCGTGATTGGCCCCATTGGACCTTTGATCGTGTCCTGCCTCCCAATTCTCACGCCCGCTCTCATACAAAGGCCAGTGATGATCGACGGATACGGTAGACCGGTCTTCTTAGCCTTGTAGTCAACACTCCTCATCCGACTCGAGATGAATCGACCAATGTTTATCTTCAGCCCCTTCACGATGCAGTACAATATTTGGATGCGACCCTCGTCGAGGCTGGAAAAATGCGTGATCGGGAATATGCGAGCGCACACAAAGTAAACCCATACTTTGGCAATCCTACAAAAACAAAATTCAAAGCACAATTATATTTCAATTCATTTCAAATTATAAAAAAAATCGTTAAATAATTACGTACTTTGTGAGTTGATCACGATGCAAGACCTCTCTTCCCTTCTCCGTCGTCCAACCTTGGTTCGGGAGGCACAATAAACTCGCCATCTCTGCCTTATCCGCATGACGTATATATTGAATGTATTCCTCCGTCTCGAAAGGAATGTTAGGAGTTTGAAGATAAGCGTTGATCGCCTCGGTACTCATGTTTACCTTCACTCCGCGAACCGTGACGATGTTATTAATTGCATCCGGTAGGTTCGCGTAAAATTCCTTCACGATGGTGATATTGCCATCGCACGACGGAGGACTGCAAAATTCTCCCCAACCATAGGCGTCGATGAAGTTGTGGATTTGTTGGCCTATGTCGAATCCATCCCGGGGGACACTAAATCCCCTCTCCTGGATTACGGAGCGCTTAACGAGCAACTCGTAGCGATCCTCGGCTTGTTGAGACGTGAATATCACCGACTCGTAATGTTCTTCTTCTTCACTTTCCGACGATGAAGAAGACTCCACAACTTTTCGGGAACGCTTTGAATTTGCGACCTTAGCTTTGCCCTTGGCGGCACGAGTAAATTTCGGAGGCATTTTAACCTAATATAAACATAAACAGAAACACAATAAAACTTATTTCAACATAAACGCAAACTATCAACCTACAATTTCAACATTAACAAAAATTATAAACATAATTTCAACATAAATCTACAATTTCAACATTAACAAAAATTATAAACATAATTTCAACATAAATCTACAATTTCAACATAAACGTAAACACGAACACAATTTTAACAATTTCAACAATATTTTCAAAATAAACATAAACACAATTTCAACATTTTCAACAATAATTTCAACATATAAACGCAATTTCAACATAAACATCTAAACAAACCAATAAATTCGGATTCAATTCACAAATATCTAAACATAAACTCAAACAAACCTACAAATCCCAAAACAAATCTATAAATCTAAACATAAACGAGAGGGACGGATTCTATTCACAATAACAACAAATTTGGATTCAATTCACAAACATCTAAACCAAACAAACCTACAAATCTAAACCAAAACAAATCTATAAACTTATCTAAACCTAAAAAAATTAAAATTCATCAAAACCTAAACATGGAAGAGGACGGATTTACCTTGAAAATATGGAAGTGAGACCGGCGGCGAGGTGAAGGCGCGGGAGAAGGCGGCGACGTGAAGGCACGGGAGGGAGCGGCGACGTGAAGGCACGAGAGGGAGCGGCGACGTGAAGGCACGAGAGGGAGCGGCGACGTGAAGGCACGGGAAGGAGCGGCGACGTGAAGGCGCGGGAGCGGCGACGTCAAGAAGAGGGAGTAGGGGCGTCTAGGGGAAGGAGGGGCGATGAGCAATCAGGACAGACTCGGCCGAAATAGGTTTTGGGAGAGAAATGGATTTTGGGTAAAGTGAAAAAACCCTAAAAATTCGAATTTATACACAGATTTCGTCGCCGGCGCCGCGGCCCAACCAGGCGTCGCCGCGGCGCCGTGTAAAAAATTTTGCCCAGCTCGTGTCTGGGCAGCGGCGCCGCGGCACCACATGACGTCGCCGCGGCACCGCTTCCCACACCGGTTGTATAGATCCGGTGTGGGAGGCGGTGCCGCGGCGACGTCATGTGGTGCCGCGGCGCCGCTGCCCAGAAAAGACCTTTTCGCACAACGGATCTTTGTATTCGTTGTGGGACGTCGCGCCGCGGCCCTATTTGCCGTCGCCGCGGCACTTGACCCACAACGGATCTTTTAAGGGTTGTGGGACCTTTTATATTAATTATAATTAAACAACTCTTAGAACAATGGTTGTAGAATAAGCTAGTTTGCACAACCGATAGTTATAAAGGTTGTGGAATACCTGAAATCAATCTTTTCCCACAACCCTTAATTGTAAGGGTTGTGGGATCTCGAAGTCCACAACCCTTAGTAATAAGGGTTGTGGAAAGTCCGTTGTGGGATCCAACATTTGTACTAGTGTCATAGCCATAAGCAAGAACAACCGTATAACTCTAAGATTTAGTATATATTTTCTTAAACTAATTTTTTTATTGTTGTGGTCATACCATTAAGCAAGAACAACCGTATAACTCTAAGATTTAGTATATATTTTCTTAAACTAATTTTTTTATGACGTTGATCATTGAATTCACGACCTTTTGAGTAAAAGTCATGTGATATTATTAGTAGTTTATTTTACTTATTACTTACTTCTAAATTTAGTATATAAACATGAAATATACTAACAAGGAATATATATATATATATATATATATATATATATATATATATATATATCTAGAGAGAAAAATAAATTGTTGCAATTTATAATAAACATAATATCGAATAAGTTAAATAGTATAATTTTACCAAAATATAATTGTATCAACAAAAATTGTGGTGGTGACCAACAATTGCGACAAAAATTATCGTACACAATTGCGAATATAAAAAATATATAATATACAATATACATAATAAGTTTCAATTACAAATACACATAAACATAAAACCATAATAAGTACAAACTTTAAAAGTCAAACAGATATACTAAACACAAATAATAAAAGTCATACATTCTCAGCAAAATAATAAATTATCATTTATCAAATTTCTCAAATAGTTGCTTACAAATACATATACTAACGTACAATTTCTTAACAGCTAGTTTTCAATTAACGTCGATTTAAAATTTTCAAACTTTTCCAAAAAGAAATGGTATGTTCACTATGAGAAAAAAAAATGAAAAAAAACCATAAAATTATAATTAGTCCGAAAACTACAAATGTACACAGATAAACACAATCTCAAAATACTATTAAATTTGCAATAGCTTAATCAACTTTTAAACGATGCATCAAAAATAGCAGTGTGATATACTACGAAAATTACATAATCTTTTCTACATTAAACCTAGAAACGAATGTGGGCTTGGTTTTCAGAAATTGAATGAGGTGAATATGGCGTTCATGGTAAAGCTCGTGTGGAACATGGCTTCGCGGGAAGAGCACTTCTGGGTCAGAATCCTGAGGGACAAATAATGAAAATTTTCATTTCTGTTCAATGAAACAAAGTAATAGGCATCGAGTGGGTGAAAGGATATCTCCGGCCAAAATCGATTCATAATGGAATATTCATTTGTGATTATTGGCAATGGTAAAAGTACGCTCTTGTTTAATAACGTATGGACCAAAGAAGGTGTTACCCCACGATTCTTTGCGCAATGGAATGAATGGGATACGGCGGATAAGCTCTTCATCGTAGGAACTGAAGAGTAGGATAAGAATAAAGTCTTAGAAGCCTGCGGTCCTCTCATGGTTGCGAGTATACTTCAGATAAAGCCGAGATCGGGGAACAAGCCAGATAAAAGAATATGCACTGTGACAACCTCATGTGAATTTATTGTCAAATCAGCGCACTCTTTAATTCGTGGAGCTCCCCTCGATCCAAGTGATGAAGGATGGAAAAGGATATGGAATTTTAATTTCAACATGAGATATAAATTAATCCTTTGGCGAATCGGGCACAACTACTTTCCTACATTATAAAGGCTTAAATTCCTTATACTGACAACTGAGACTTTGTGCCGATGGTGTCACTCTCATTATGAAAATGTTATTCATTTGTTTTTTATCTGTGAAGTGGCAGCGATGTTATGGTTCTAATAAACCTAGGGTAAAAGACGGGACACAAACTCATGGAATTCAGGGCTTGATGCGTCGAGCGCACTTCTATTATGTAACAACGAGATTAACGAAACAGGGCCAGATTTAAGGACGCTTTCATGATCCGAGCAGTTGTTGCCATTGATTGTTTGTGGAGAGCTGGAAACAACTTTCTGTTTAAAGGAACGAAACTGAATTTTAAAAAATCTTGATGCGATGGTTAATAGACAAGCGAGAGATATATCACAAAGCGGATCTACACTGACTAATACACATCTTGTCAGCATCTCGGAGGGAAACTAGGACGCGTGGCTCGTCCCTCCTGAGGGGTGTGTTAAAATTAATGTGAATGGGGCTTTTAAACATGGTTGCGCTGCCATCAGCCTTATTTTAAAAAATTCTCGGGTGTAGTTCAGTGGGCGTGGGACAACAAAGTCCTCACAGGTAGTGCAGTAGAAGCGGAGCTCAGGGGCATCTCAACAACCTTACATTTAGTAAAGTTTTACAATTTCTCCAGAGTTACGTCGAATGAGAGTGTCAGTCATTACTACATAGCTTACAGGATGAAAGGAAATGCCCGTACTGAAAACTTACGCATGAATATGAGTAGATTTTAGATTTGAGTGCTGAGTTTAATCTTTGTAATTTCAACTGGGAGAATAGGAAGCTCAATAGCAGTGTCAATGACATAGATAAATGAGCTTTGTTATCAAAAGTCTCCAGTATAATTACCGAATGAGAACTTTTGCTCTTTGTGCGGAGAAAAGATTATTATTGAGGTATCATATTGTCACGGGGTACTCATTCTTAGCACCGCACCATTTCAGGTATGTTAAGTTTTAATGAGGCCTTATTTTAAAAAAAAAAACATTGGTTGATGCAGCGACAACAATTTTTACGATACAAAATGATAAAACGAACATATAATCATAGATATGTCTGATTATAATTCCGAATAACACAATTTCAGCGTCAATGCAATTTCCCAAATATTAAATAACTTATACGAAAAAGTCGGCCTTGTTAAATTTTTAAAATTTTGAGATCATCGAGAAATGAGTAAATCAATGTGCCACCAAAGAAGTCAACGGTGAAGAAAAACTAGTTAAATAAGTATAGACAATAAAGTCAGAGGATCTGCGAGAAGGTATTTCAGAATTTGCGTGGTCTGGCTTTCAAGATCTTAAGGAGGCCATATTATTTGATTTCGATTGTCTAAAACTCTTGTATTTCATATATATTATGCGTACCTCTCATTTGTCCATCTCAAACGTCTCCTTTAAAAATAGTTTAAATATACATATATATATATATATATATATATATATATGTAACATAGTAAATAATGACATATATACACAATATTTTTTCCTATTACTTTGTGGCTCTATTATATAACACAAACTCACATGGCCACTCTCTCCTCACTTCTAAACAAATAACATTTGTTTTCTTTCTCTCTCTCTCTCTCACACACACACACAAAAGGTCTTGTGACTTTTCATTTCTTCTGTACAAGCCTGTTACAATTCCTTAATGATTTATTCATGTCTGTACGCACATATGTACTAAATATTGGTGTATTGTTTGCTTAGTGAATATGGTGATGATGGGTTTGGAGAGACTGGTGGGGAACTTGAAGTCGAAGATAAGGTCGATGAAGATCAAGAAGCCGTACAACAAGATCGAGAAGAGCGAAAGCATGAGAGTGGAGATAAGAAGCAATAAGGCCAAGAAGATCATTGAGAAGACCCTCAAGATTGCCGATTCTCCAACAACCACCAAGAGCTATGTTTTCTGATATTGGCTTAGGTTATGTGTCTGTACATGTACGAAAATTACCACTTTATATATACATATTTGGAACTTATCTTCTACTCTGAATATTCGGAGTTATTGTTTAGATTTTCCTTTATAATGCTACGACAACCAAGTTGTCTTTCCGGTGTTCCATTGACATAAAAATAGAGCTCTCTCTCTCTCTCTCTCTCTCTCTCTCTCTCTCTCTCTCTCTCTCTCTCTCTCTCTCTCTCTCTCACACACACACACACACACTGTAGGAATATATCATCATATCAACAATATATGGTGTGTATTTGCTATAGATTGGGCGAAACAAATTTTATTGTTCATTCTCCTTCGTCGGAGTAATCCGCAATTAACGGTTGAAAATGATAGGGGAGAGAAAAAAAAATCGTTGAAAATGACAGGGAGAGAAAAAAAAACCGTTGAAACGCATATTTTAATTACAGCAATTCCGGCTAGTTATTATACATAATAGAGCCTAGCTATGCTTGAAGAGTTGAACTCCTGCACTAGTCTACCTTATTGGTCCTATTTTATTTCTAATTTAATGATGACATGGAGATGATTGAATTCAAGTTTTTTACATGGCATATCGACAAAATGAGAATATCAAAACAGATTATTATATATATAGAGAAAATCTAAAAAACACTATTTATTTAGACTCATTTTACTATTTATTGTAAATTTATTTATTTAACCATATAATTATTTAAAATTACAAATTACCATTAAAAGTAAAATGTCACAACTTGGTGAAATTCTCTAGAATTTACAAAAATTTCACTATATGCATAATAAAATTACAGAATTTTTGAAATTTTCACTATATTGCATTATTAGTCATTCCATTTTTGAAATTTTCTTGACGAATGTTGAAATCATCAGATATATCAATTTTTTCATTTTCACGCTTTCTATATATTCCAACTTCTGCTGCAAAGAAATCAACACAAATAAATTTTTAAAAAGTATGTAATAATTATTTCTAATTTCAGTATGTTTAAATTTGATCTTTAAGTTTATTTAATTCAACAAAAACATAACTTATATTATTAATTAATATTATAAAAAATTGTGTGATTTTTTTATTGCGTCATCTTTTTCATTAAAAAAACATTTTCAGTTATCACAACAATTTCAAATAAGATACGTTAAGTAACTCGCAGCAACGCGCGAGTATTTTTGCTTGTATATAATATAATAATCATCGTATTCCCGTAAAATAAAAAACAACATTCTTCTTATTACTATTAGTCAACCAACTCTGCAATCGTGTTACTATTATTCCTTTTGTTTTTATAAATTCATTTCATTGGTGTGAATTTTTTTAGCAATTACAAATGTTTAATTTTTTTTTATAAAATTTATACTTGCGTATAACACATAGTTTTTTTTTTAAAAATCGTGGGCGACACCACGGGAAAATAAATTAAGAGCCCTTACTTAAAATGACGGAGGAATATTGTGATTACAGCGAGAACTAATATCTGGTGTGTCGTTCACGACATCTCGAACAACACAAGGAGGGGGCCGATCTCAACCACCGAGTGCCCGAATCAAAAGTAAACGCAATACAAGCAAGAGCATGACAGCCTATTACAATCCTGCGGGTTAAAAACAAAATCAACACTCTCGAAACTAGGTCTAAGCAAGTAAATATCATTCTAGTACAAATAAACTAACACTATTTATATGTATAGATACTATATATATAAATAAATCTTTTTACATAATGAAATTAAATAGATTAAACGAACGGATATTAAAAGAATATTCGAATTTTCTAAAGTTATATGATTTTTTGTGCAAAATTTGAACAAATCTATACCGTTGGAGCTCTAAAGCGAGATGATCATAAGTTTCAAGGGGGTTCGGGATAGATTGACTCAGAAGTCCTACAAAATGTCTTGATTGAGCTCATCGTATTTGTTTAAATCAGTAAAATCCAGAAGTTTCCTTGTGGGAGAGCTATCAAGTGTCTTCTTACTAGTAGTATGAGACTGCCTTAATCCCCCAAAGTGTGTTATTAATATTATAAGACCTCAGTTGGAACTTCTGACTAGTTTTGAGTAACAAACGAATATATATCTAAGAAGAATTACTTGACCTGTTACATTACATCATCAATTTTTCATTTTTCCTCTTAGCAATAGAGGCGTATTCATATAAGAAGAAGAGAAAAAAAAAAGTCCAATACAAACAAACGTCACTTCAGTATCCGTGTAATAGTTGCAACTTCATATAAGAAGAAAACAAAATAACAAGTCCAATACAAACAAACGTTACAAGTGATTCCCATGCCATAAGACAGCATTCATACCTTAAAACCGTCACTTTAACTTCAAAGCAAGGTTTTTGAAATATATTAACTGTAAAATATTAACTTTTATGTATTCCAAGTTGACTTTTAATATGAATATTATCATAATTTGATTTATACTTTGTAATGTATTCTATGGAATACTACTAACTTTCCATAGGATGCCAACAAACTTTCAGCAGCAAAACGGTCACGCAAACGATATTTCGATCCTTGCTTCAAAGTAGAGAGACTAATATTTTTTCTTTTTTTGACAGCAGAGGGACTAAATTTTGTTTTCCCCAAAGAAAAAGAAAATTTAGCCAATGTTGACAGCAGGTTGAAAGTTGAAACATAATAGTAACTGGTCTTCTAAATAAATTAAAAAATATATTACAGTAATTGGTTCCTGAGTCTCTTTACGGTTATAAGCCATTCTTCAGTTTTTTTTAATGGAAAGCAAAAACATGCACAAACCATTCTTTTGATTCAAATGTATTTCCTTTTAGTCCGTGCGATTAGATAGGCGTTACGCAACATTTTAAACTTCAGTAACACTTCGGCACGTGCAGTTCAAAACTTCAATTACGCCCCACAGTTATGATTTGTAAATTGTAAATACCTATACGTTGTCCCAGTGAAATTTAGATAATATGAAACACTAAATATTTAAAACAAAAAGAAAAAAAAATCACTATACGCTATCCTCCACAGAATTAAATATATAGTATCCTTCCTGAAATGTATGTGATATAAATTGGTTAAAGAAAAAAGGTAAGAGTGAGGTCGATGGTGATGTGGCAAATTGTAGGGACGTGAGAATGAATGATCTTGCGTAGTGGTCATCGCAGCTTAAGCATTAAAGTTATGAAACATTAACATTAAAGAAAGAAACTCCACATCCTCGCCCACTACATAGTACACGGCCTAAGAATGTCCGCGTGACATATTTAGTGCTAAGGATTCCATTAACAAACCAACTTTTATTTTCATTTTGTTGTTTGCTAAGCAGATAGCCCCTTTAAGGATTCATATCACATTTGGACCTAAATTTTTTGTCTCTAAGCCAAAATAAATAATTTGAATAATAATAAATAAATCTTGCCTCGTTAACCAATCAAAGCAAATAATTTTTTGTCCATAAGCTTGGGATTCACCACTCAGATGACATCAGCCTTGTACCTAATCCCGTTCCACGCCTGTTGACCATATGGATCCCCTGCTACAAACTTTATTTTTTATTTCATAAAATGAAGCTCAGATAAACCAAAAAATTGGATCTTTAACCAACATAAAAAATTTGAAAATAGCAAACATTTTGTAAATATATTATAAATAGTCATTGTGTTTACATAGTAGTCGTTTATAGGAAATTATGGATCGGATTTTCCTTTTTCGACTTAATAATTTTAAGAGTTATTCGAGCTAAACTGCTCCAAATAATCTTGTAAACAGATTAGTGTGGCTATTTATTACACATTTACAAAACATTTGTTATTATCATAATACAATTAGTTTATATGGTCGTAACTATAGAATAAACTCAAAAATCTCTGCTCAAGAAATGTACCTCAGGAGAAAATCTCGTCAAGGGTTGGCAAGGTAGAGCCTTTGAAACTCGGTGCAATCGGAGCAAGTCCACAGATCGATTGGCGGGTCAAGGCAGTAAGAATGGATGCACTGGATTTGACACAGAGTACACGCAATGAGAAAATCCTCTGGCTCTAGATGACAACAAACGCCACAAACAGGTCTTGATTCAGACTGTTCAACATTCGCACCGATTGCAAAAAAAAAAAGGCACCGTAAGCATCACAGTTCATAATTCAACAAAGTTCCAATCACGAAAGGACAATGAAGAAAAGTAAAATTAAAGATTAAAAATTGCTTGCAGCGGAAAAGGGGGTGAATGTTGGTCATGGCCAGATATCAGAAAGCTAAGAAGAGCATATGATAGTGTGTGCATGTGGGCCAATGTGTAGATGAATTTGGCTCCAATCACATGCCACTGGGCTCTCAGATTCATATTTCAATCTAACGACTCACAGATTCAGTGCAGTATATCTGATCAAATAGAGTACTCAATCATGTTTCTCTACTTATTTTTTTTCCCCACATGTCGTCAAAGGTACAAGGAGTTGGCGGTATTCAGGGATTTTATTTAATTATGATGTGAGAAAACCCAACAACTCCACAATGCCCTTCTATTGTTCCTAGTTTTGCAATACTAGACTGTAAAAGGAAAATTCCTAAAGCACTGAACATAGAGGAACATAGCTAACCAACTACTTGATAAAACAAAGCTATCTCCTTAGTTTACGTCAAAGTTCACTTTTTCTTGACGTGATTTTCAATCAAATACATATGTCTGAGTTCGTTAGAATGATACAAAGACATCCCTCACCTCTTTTTCCAAATTTTAAGCATATATTAGCAGACTTAAATATAAAGTTTTGAGGACAAAATTACCCACGGCATCTTGGTTTAGTTATAAACTTTTGCCTACTAATTAAATTTGAAAATCTGAGCTCAAGTGCTACATGTATATTTAATGTTGTCACACAAAAAAGTTAATTCTGACCAAACTCAAGAGATTTTTTTTATTTTCCCGATAACTAACTAAAGTGAGATGATGTTTCGATGATACCTGAGCATTTAAATAACGCATTTCCTGATTGGGAAGAGTTAAAGTACTCGTCTTCCATAAGCCACACGGAATGGTTTGCGAATATATCTTCTGATCATCAGTAGCTGGATCCTCAAACTTCAGTATTTCCTGAAATGCCGTCTTGCATAGAGGGCATGTTGAAATTTTTCGTCTTGAAGCCTGATGTAAGACAACATATTTATTAGCAACATCGCGATTAGAATTGTGGATGCAAAGTACTTAACATTGCAATTACCACATCCTAAATCTTATTATTCTAAGGCTCGTTTTTTATTAGAACTTACTAGGCATATTGTCTACATCGATGGAGGCTGGTGAATCCCAAATTCTTATACGCATGTCTTATAAATAATAAGTGGGATTGGTATTAAATGCATTTTTCTTTTAAAACGAAGTGTGGCATAGCAGAAATAAAAATGATATTTACCATGTGATCAGCCCAACGCTCAATACATGAATAACAAAATCGATGACCACACTTCAAAACTCCTCTGCTTGAGCTGAATTCTGTGCAGCATATAACACATGATAACTCAGAAGAGTAATTATCAGAGTCGTTTTTAATCTTAAACTCTTCTTTCGTTTGCTCTTTCAAAATATCTGCCGCGCCAGAAAATCTGTCTTCTAAATCCGTTTCTGTGGTGGTTAATTCATTCTCCGAGTGGGCATTTGCATTCATCGAAGAAGATGCACAATTTCGAGTATCAGTTTTCAAACTCTCATATCCTCCTTTGTTTAAAGCATTATGATGTGTTTCTCGATTTTGTCTATCTGAAAGGATCTCCACTGTGTCCTCCCTTAAGGTGTGAATCTCTTGATCAGAGTCTGTGGTTAATAATTCAACCATCTCTCTCTTCTTGTACTTCTTAACCAGCCTCCTCTTTCCTTTTCGTGAACTTTCAGCCATTATGTCTCCTTTATCACTGTAACTGCTTCTTTTATCTCTTCCCGAATCCATTGAAGACTGAGAAGTTGATTCGACAGGCTTCTCATATGAACCAAACGTAAACAAAAAAATAAACAAACTGATCGAGAGAAAAATGCGAGTAAAGAAAAATACGAAAAAGCACGAATATGGAACAGGATTTGTTATTACTCAAATGAAAACTACTAAATTTCTAAAGCATCGCATAGAAATATTAGCAATAGCATCAAGGTTTCTGGAACAGCTTGTGATACTAAAGATATAGATCAAAAACCAATATTTTACCAGTACTCTACTTGATTCGTGCAGGGGCAGTTCCTGAAAAGAGATTTCGCAACTCGATCGCAGCTCTTTATTTGCAGTGCGTCCAATTCTTTTAAACTTTTTTTGAGAAGTGCCGTGTCTTCTCGCACCAGTAAACAAGATCTACAGTACACATACATAATATATATAAGTTGATCATGGTGAAAACAAGTAGCAACATCATAAAAATGTTGAATTATATTAAGCATCAGAGTGTTTGTATGCTAAGCAGTTACACTCAATTCCGCAATAAGAAACTTTTTCTCAAACAAGCATCTCTTTGTTCTCAAAACTAAGAGTACGCACGATAACAGCATTATATTGTTCGACTTTTTACCTCATCAAACACATCTCTAGACGTTTCAAATCCTGTACTGCCACTTTGCATTTCAGAGCCCCCGTCACGAGCATTCGTCTTGTCAGAAAGAGCTTTCTGAATCTTCACCGGAACTTCCAATGATAAGGGACCCACTTCTTCTCCGCTGCAAACAATATATATATATGTATATATATATATATGTATATGTATATTCAAAACCTGATAATAATAATGTATCTACAAGCATTCAAAATTATTATACAGCAGTAAACTAAAAGGGAGACAAATTGTTTATGTACCTTTGCAGTGTATAAGGATATTCGGGGACACGACTTCCTAGCTTCACACAGTCCTCAATCCATTGATGGTTCAACACTACTGTCCCGGACCTTATAGCAATGTCATATTTCTTTCCCTCAAATTTCCTACATACCTTGATAATTTAAGAACAGCAGCATAAAATCCCTTCAAACAACAACATAAACCCCAAATTACAGTGAAGAAACAGACTCTTTAAAATGCCTACCAGATGTGTTATTGAGCTTGACATTGCACCGACGTAACTAGCACCGGAGTGGTCAATCAGCTTGATAAGATTGAACCTCTCGACTCCGCTATATCCGCTAACAGTAGCGATCACAGATTCCATCGAACTTCGGCCAGGTGAATCTTCGAAGCCCAAAATCTAGGGTTTGAATCCCGAATCTGTATACGAACACGCCAGCAGGGAAAATGGATTCAGACTCAAAATCCAGGACAGCGATGAAAGAGGGAGAATTGGTTACAGTACGCCTGGGTACATAGAAGTGAAAATAATCGCAGCTGTTCTTCTGAAAGGGAAAGAGAAGCGAAAAATTGGCGGGAACAAAGATTTTAAATGATGTGTTCCACGAATACGAAGATCATAAGTTCTTGAATGAGTTTTCAAAAAAAAAATATAAAAAAGAAATTCTTGAATGTAAACATATTTTATATTTTATATGTTCAATTAGCAAAATACTCTCAATATTCGATATGTAAATTTACAAATTTTATTTTACTGTGATTAATTTTTCATAGATACCCTGTTACGAAAAAATTCGAACTCATTTAACATTTGTTAAGTTCCCGCCTAAACTTTCCTCTTGAAGGTCATTTTAGACACATTATGATCGTAAACAAATTTTTTTGAGTACAAAATTAATCAAAAATTAAGTATAATGAAATTATCAAACGTAAACATGACTAAATCGCTAATATTTTTATTTTATAACATACCATATTTATCCCATCTATTTTTACCTATAAATTTGCCAATATTTATTAATAAAACTGTTATTGACTAATTAAATTAAAAAATATAAAAAAAATATTCTTTTATTTCATAATAACGCCAAGAGTTCTAAAAATTTATAAAAAAAACAACACAATTTTTTATGGATTAAAAGAAAATATATGTGATTTAAGTCCATCATAATCCACTCAAAATGAGTAAAAAATAATATATCTACTCTATTATTTCTCAATTTTAAATGGGAGTACTACATGAGGTATTCTATAAGAATAAAGGTAAAATATCTTAAAACCAACTCAAACACGTATTGAAATAAATCGGAAAAATAAAGATTTGCTTGTTTTGGGCACATGATACTACATATATTCGAATTTGTTTAAAATACGTATCTTTTAGTAAACCAAATATTTACCCACCATCCTAATTCTCAGTACACAATATTGAAATCACAGGAGTAATTTTGTATCCTTAGTGAACATTGGATTTTTTTTTTTTTAAATAGTCATAATCATCGATTTTCTTTGCCGTTAAAAATGAACTAATTTTTTATAGCTTTATTGTACTTTCAATCCACGATCCATTTAGGATCTTTGTTTATAAATAAAGGATAATCTTGATATCTACTCAGTAAACTAGTGCCATTTTTAAAGGGTAATTTTAGTATGTATATATCTAAATTAATATTAATTTGGATATATCAACGTTTTAAATATGAGTTGTAAATAGGCAGAGAAATTCGTTTACATACAAAAATGTCTAAAAACAAATTGAAAATTAAGAGAAATATTAATGATAAATTGGATCAAAAATTAATTATAAGCAAACGTAAATAAATAACACTGATTATTTACGACTTATTCACAAATGTTGGATATATCGAAATTGTCAATATTGAAGTGGCTATAAAGCCAATTTTTTGTTTTAAAAATATCTAACGTTTAGTAAATAAGTTGTAAATAGTCACTGAAATTCGTTTACAAAATTTGTGAGACGAAATTGTCAAAAGATTATTTTCCTGCTCGTAGATTACCGCCTATTAACAAAAAAAATTACATTTAATTTCTCCCGTAATTTGAAACTACATACAATCAAGGGTTATTATATATAGAAACTTAATATAGTTTTGTCATTATAAATATGGCCAACGTTTCGTAAAACTGCTGTTATTGTGCAGTGTTTTGTTTTAGTACGATTCGCTTCCAATTTTACCCCAAAAAACTTTCCCACTCATTATAGAAACTGTCTAATATTAAAAAAAAATTGCGTAAATCAAATCCGGGAAATCAGGGGAGCATTAATTACATTTCAATTATTAGGTTTGAATATGTCGGAGAGAGAGAAACTATCGAAGAGATGCATGCAAAAATCAAAACTCAATCCAATGCTTTGAAAATCTTGCCGAGACCATAAAAAGATTCAAAAATTGCGATTCTCATTATTAAAAATCATCATCGTCGTGGCTGTGTTGAAGGATTGACGACGTCGTAAATGACATATGAATTTACAAGTATGGCAACAGCGTAAATGGCATAGGATTTATGTTTTTGTGTATTTTGTATTTGTTGTGGTTTGGGTTTTAAATTTTTTGGGTTGATCTGTTTTAGATTTCGGTATACCTGATCTTTTTTTCTTTCCTTTTATATGCTCTTAATGTTTTTGTGCATTTTGTATTGGATATGATATTGGTTTTAAAATTATGGGTTGATCTAGTTTAGGATTTTGTTAGACGTTGGTTTTTTTTACATATTTTGTTTTATGTTAATGGTATATGGTATTTTTTTTGAAGATTTATAGATCGGATTTGCAGATGTATAATTTTGTTTGTCTGAAAAACTATTGACATTGTTCATTAGGTTGTTTTTATTGAAGATTATGTTTTGAAATTAAATACCGATTAACATAGTATTTGTCTAACGTAAAATTCTTTAGAAACTTTTTCCAAAAACTCTTTTTCGTAACATGTTTTGATTTGTTTATGGCGTAATACATTGTTAATCGACCTGTTGTAAACGTTACTGGACTGCGTATGTCTACATCAACAACCTCAAATTGATATACATTAACGTTGACTTGTAAAATTAATTTCAATTTACATTTTAATGTACGATTTTCTATGTAAAACGCATTTTAATTTACAATAATTAAATATCGAACAATTTACAACGAGAACAAAAATGGAAAACGAAGCAAATTCTTTTCCAAATTTATGTGAATTACAAAATCAATATGGATTCTTATAAATGAAATGAAACGAAGAGAAAAAAAAATGGCCAAATAACTGCTTAATAAGTAAATGAAATTTTCTATTCAAAATTATAATATCTTATGTAATGTAGTCAACTATATCTAATAAAAATCATTATAAACAGTATAATCAAATTTGGAAACAAAATAACTGAAATTAATGGCTGAATAATGTGGGGGTATAAATAAAACTAAAATATAATGGGCATATGTCAAGCCCAATATTCAAAGTCTTTCATCGAACAGATCCATCAATCAAGATCCGGCCCATTTGACAAAGTCACCAAAGTCAAAGTCTTCATTCCACGCAGCTAATCTCGCCGAAAGAACCGGATCAAAGATGAAGTCAAGATCTCAATATCAACGGCAATTTGCGACGTGCCAACCTCGACGATCTCGACACCACGTGTTCGAAGTCTTCAGCTCGACAAACTTTATAAATAGAATAGGTTAGTTTGATGACATACATGTACCTTCTCATTATTGTTATCATTATTTATTTTCGATATTTATCATCTTTCTTTAAGTCGATCTTCTCATATTTCTTTGAAAGTATATGATATTATTAAATACGATATCTTACCGAGATCCATTTCATTAAATATAAATTGTACAAGTAATCCAATATGTATGGTGTTTGTTGAGGACGAAATCTGACAACAACAAATAATTAATTAAACAAAGCAATAAATATTTTATTTCCAAATTTATAGGATCTTAAAACTTTAAATGAACTAAATTCAATTATTACTAATTAAAAACCGCCAAAATTATTTGAACATTATCTTCTGGAATAATTCAAATTTTAAAATCAAAATCAAAATGAATATGAAATTCTTAATATTTTTCCAAAAATTATAGAGGGAAAACGTGTTAAATAACACTGTAAATTGAGTTGAGACGTAATCACTAGGATCATTTACAAAAAAAATTATGAAACAATAAACTTTTCCAAATTAGGTCAGTGAACAAAGACAATTTCACTGACTTTTCGTACAATCAATGTTGCTAAGGTTTCCGTCATTTCGTTCATTTCATTTTAAAAAAAATTGTAAATAATACTTAAGTTGTACTAGAGTATAAACAACACAATATAAATTTGTAAATACACGATGTTAACAAACCGTAAATAATATGTAAACTATACTGAAGTATAAACTTATATAAATAACCATACATACATGATTTGTTTAGTAAAAACTTTCATCATGAAACAAATAATCCTTAAAAAATGTTTTTTTCGATCAGTTCTTGAGTTCCCGAGAGAATTGTTTAGATAAAAAAATCAAGTCCAAAATTTTGAAAGGGAATAATAATTTGTAAATGAATACCAATAAATAAGATGTAATTATGTGTAAATAAATAGTCTCCATTTTAAGATCTAAACTAATTAGAAAATTAAATAATCCTGCTAATCAACCTCGCTCAAATTTCATAAACATAAGTTTACATTTTAAAATTTGAAAACTAAATTCGTAAATAATTTTTTTAATTAAAAATAGAGTTAATGGCGGCAAAAATACTCAATGCTTAGTTAAAATTACACTTATATATTCAATGTTTAAAAATGGTGGAAAAATACCTAAAGTGCCTTTCTGGTAGCACCGTTTACAAAATTTCCCTTTAATTTTTAGGCGGTGCCACGTGGGCGGCTAAATAAAGTCAATATTTTTTTTTATTTTTCCTTTTATTTTATTTTCATACATATCCCCAATAAGTATTTTTGAGAGGGTTTTTGTTATCTCAATGTCTTTAGCGAGAATGATACGAGCTTGGAAATAAGAACACTAAATGTTTAACTGGTTGAAAACTAATTGACAAACAAAAACAAGAGGCGATGAAGAAACAAAAAAGAAACTAAATTTTGATTTTGATTTTATTATTTCGTGTATAGTTTTCTTAAAAAAAGACTTTCTTTTGGTGGCATATCGAAGAATGTTGAGATAGAGATAGACAGAGGATAATCTCATGCCGGATTTGGGACAACCCTAAACAACAATCATCAAACAAAAGTCAGAACGGCTAAATATAAAAATCAGAACGGCAAAAAATAAGACCATCTCCAACTCATTACACCATTTTCTACTCCATTTTGCAGTAAATGTCACATCAAACACTACCTCATCTTCATCCCCACTCCATTTTTACACCAAATTGATATATTAATTTTATATTCAACTTCTCTTATTTATTTTTATACCCCTATATTTACTTACTATCTTTCAATTATATCACTTATTTAAAAAAATTATCGCTCCATAAAATAATTTAATATAAATACAGACAAATTAATGTTAAAAATGTGTAAATTACAAATTAATGCAAACATAATATAATTTTACAAATATGTAAATAAAAAATCAATATAAACATGGTATAATTGTTAAAAATATAATGCATGATTTTGATAAATAAATGTAAAAGGACTAAAAAAAGAAAAAAAATTGCAGTCATGAACAATACCACGCCAAATATGGCATGGCACTGTAGCAAACTCCATTTTGGAGTGTAATATGCAGTGGGGATGGAGGAAATACCCTACTACATTTGGGTGTTTTGCAGTAGGGTTGGAGTTGCTCTAAGTCAATATATATCTACACATCCTGAAAATAATTAAGTAACATAAAATTGATTTACACTTCACTAACTCCATGAAATATTTCATGAAAAAAGACAATCTTATAATTTATCATGAAAACAAATACTAATTATACATATAAAAGAAACCTTCATCCATAAAACTTAAACGAAACCACAACAATTCAGCAAAATAATAATAAGCCTACAAACTTAAATTGTTGGAAAACAATAAATAATAAAAGAGAAATTTCATTATTTGGGCTTACTAAGGTATAAAATATCAAAATTAAACCCTACATTTACATCTATATCTGAAATTAGATTTTGTACCTAATTTAGACAAAAATACCCTCCTATCCCTCTTCTCCTCTTCCTCCTCTCCTCTCTCCTAATCTCTCGGGCCCTATCCTCTCTACTTCTCCCGATTACAATCGATAGAAATCGATCACCCGCGCCACCTTTTCCCTCTCAGTCTCAGTCCCTCTTCCCTCCGCGCCACCTCTCCCTCTCAGTCGAGTCGCTCTTCCTCCGCGGTTTCTCTCCCTCTCGGCCTCACTCCTCGGCCTTACTTCTCTCCGCGTGATTTGGAACAATGAAGACGAAAAAGGTAAGTCATCTCTCCTAACCTCTGTCGTTTCTCTTTGTTTCTTAGGTTAGAAATCGATGATACGCGATAATATGCGATTCCCAGGCGATGAAACTTATCCGCATAAGTGATAAGATCCGATAGAACACGATACAACGCGATGAAATGCATAGGTATTAAAAATCGTTAGGAATTGATAAAAATCGATAGGAATTGATAGGATGCGATGGGGTCAGGTAAATGATAAAAGCGATTGGATTAGATGAAAAGCGATGAGGAAAAAACGATAGAAATCGATAGGAAGTGATAAAATGCGATGGGGATGAAAAACGAAAAAAAGATAAATACCAATATAAATCGATAATATCCGATAAGACACGATGAAGAAAAGAAAATGATAACAAGCGATGAGACCAGATACAATGCGATGAGGACAGAAAAAACGATAAAATCGATAGGAATCGATAAAAGTGATAAAATGCGATATTTAATGTTTTAAAAATGTTTACTGCGGTATTTCAGGAGAAGCTAGAGCTGATTTACGACAAAATATTCCCGGGCCGGATCACGTACGGGGGAACGGGTGTGTTGTCTAAGGTAAAGAAGAGGTTTACCGAACTCGGGTTAATGGAGCGATTAGAAGAGACTCCGTTCGCGCAATTATTCAAAGTAGAGCAATTGAACTTTGCTCCCGTTATGATTCATGGACTTCTTCAACGCAAAGTTCATCCAACAGAAAGAAACGAGATTCAGTTTTGTCTCGGAAATGTTAGAGTCAGGTACGATAAGTATAATTTATGATAGAATTAACTAATTTTGGAATCTTGTTTATAATTTGTTCTTATACATGTTTATTACTTAGGTTTGGTCGCTCTGAATACGCGCTTGTGACTGGGTTATCGTTTGAGGATGGTCCTAGTGCAGCTGAGCAAGACGCACACTCAGACGATGTGTTCTTCCGCGAACAATTAAACAGTCAAACAAATGTGACTGTTAATTGTCTGACGACGGCGTTGGAGACGTGCATTATCGCGGACAATGCGTACAAACTAGGTTTGTGCGCATTCGTCTACGGATACCTCTTGGGAGCCGAGTTGTCCCGAACTGTAGACGACAAGTACATTCGGTTCGTTCACAATCTCCAGTTCTTCTACAGTCTACCGTGAGACCAAATAAGTTGGATAGCGACGTTCTCATCTTTGTCGGTGAACTTAGGGCGCTTATACGAGGGTTATCTCAAGAAATTAGATAAAGATAAGGTGAAACAAAAAGAAGCAAAGTATACTCTCACTGGAAATATGCACGCAGTGCAATATTGGGCGTACGAGGCCATCCCCGAGTTGAGTTTGGTAATTGCCAAGCGTGGGGCGAATAAAATTCCGAGGATGCTCTCGTGGAATAGCGGTGTTGTTGTGACAAGCAAAGACGTCGAGAAAGTGTTGAGCAAGAAAACGGTAAATTATTAACTTTTGACATTATTATCTTGAAGTTGTTAAGACCTAATCGGTAATATTATATACATGTTGTTGTAGTTGGGTGTGTTACAGCTGCTGAGACCTCGGCCAGGTGAGGACGAGTTTCACAAGAAGCTGGAGGAGCAGCTTCGTACGACGTTCTACCCCCCTGAGCCTGAGGACGTCGTGGAGCCGCAGACAATCGAAGATGAGATCGATATTGTCGCTTCAACATCGCAGGTTCGCGAGCAGAGGACACATGTTGAGAACCTGTGGAGCGACGAAGAGGAGTTCGACGACGAAGAATTCATAGAAAACACCCAACCGTTGGTATGTTTTTTAACTGAAAATTGTAAAAAAAATAGTACAAACTAATTGAAGAGAACATGTTATTTTAGGTCGATCATCTTCCAGCTCTCCCCGTTCGTACACCTTCGGGAGCAGCTTCCTCTCAGGGTACCGCTCGGAATCATTCGTTCGGTATTACTGAGGAGATGTGGAGGGAATTAAGGGAAGAGCAACATAAGATCGCGAATTATCAGAGAGACACAAACAAGCTAATACTACATTGTTTGGCGGACTTTGGGTATTCTCTCGATCGAAAAACCAACACTGTAAAGTGAATCGAATGAACTCAAGTAAGGTTGTTATAGGGAAGGACCTTGCACTACATGTTTTATTGTCAAGATACTTTGCCATCTCGATGTCCTTTTGCCGCAATTGTCTGAAATTCGCTAGGAATGACGTCTTATTAAAGGCGTAAGCAGCCTCGTACAACTCATTTCGACAATGATCAGTCTTAAACTTGTGTTGCACATTCATTTGTAAATGATGGTAGCACGTCCCATGAGGAATTCCGGGGAATACAACTTCAACAGCGTGAATGATGCTAACATGTTGATCGGATACGAACGCTAAATCAGGTACGTCTCCACCGATAGCTTCTCTCAGATTCCTCATAAACCATATCCACGAAGGATGACACTCGCTGTCTACAACTCCAAATGCAATGGGATATAATTGCGAATTCGCATCCATCCCAATAGCGCATAATAACTGCCCACCAAATTTTGTTTTCAAGAACGCACCGTCTAACAAAAGTATCGGACGACATGAAGTAAATCCCCTCCTACAAGCTCCAAGACAAAAGAAAGCGTACTTAAATTTTTTACCTTCCACCACTAAGTCAGTTAATGTCCCGGGATTCTTCTCCTTTAGCATGTACAACCAAGACGAAACCTTCTGATACGATTGTTCGGGAGTACCCCTCACATAACCATGAGCTTTCTCCCTAGATCGCCAAGCCTTCATGTACGATATTTCAATGCCCCATCTTGTCTTCACTTCTTCTCTAACGTTATGAGCTGAATAATCAGCCATTGAGCTAATACTGTACTTGTCTTTGAAGACGTGACCAATGACCCACGGGGCAGCTCCCTTATGACCTTCTGGTCAAACTACTCGTGAGCAACTATGTTTACTCTCAAACGCTGTAATCTCCCACATGTCTGACCACTGCAAAACATCCCTCAACTTCCACGTGCACATATCATTCTTGCAAATTACATACCACCTCTTCGTCGACGAAGATTTCACCCTGAATTCAAAATTGTTTTTCATTGCATGCAAGTGTACATCCCGTTTCAACGTTTTTTTGTTCTCAAACGTTTTCCCCAGATATAGTTCTTCGGAACTACCTGTTACATCAAAGTTATAAGTTAAATTTTTAAATACTTTCAAGAATATAGGTGAATTTTTTTTTACCTGTCGATGAAGTGGGAAATTGAGTTTCTTCTTCTTTCACAACGTCCTCGGCCGTGAATTTTGGTTCTTGCCAAAAATATGGTTCATGCTGAGACTCTACGTAGGGGGGATCTTCATATGCTCGCCCCTCAAAATCTACTGGCGGTTTAGCTAATTCTCTCACATGTTCTTCATATTCTTCACTATTCGCGAACTCATCGTAATCAGCAAAAGAATCCATGTACTCGGGATCCTCATCTCCTTCACTAGTGTGCTCATCCGCACCTATTTTACTGTGTTGCTCACAAACTTCATTTCGATAGACTTCTTCCTCCAAGATGTCTTCAGTGAGGACAAGGGGATGGGGAGAATTTTCAAGATTAACGGGGCGAGGCGAATCTTCAACCATGACATACTTCTCTTTCCCTTTCTCTTTCCCTTTTTCTCTTCGTTGAACCGGAACTGAAACTTCTTTTGAAACCTTTGTTACGCATAAAGGAAACTTCTTATAGTTCTGGTGCCTCATATAATACGCCACATCATGATCATTCTCCAAAACAACTGGAGTCATACAAATCGTATCGACTGGGTATGGAACTTCAAGTTTCAAATCAAATTTCAGAGAGTCAACACGGGTCGTTTGGTATGATAGACTCAACAGTTCCTCGAACGTGATATTCTTTGCGAGCTCATCACTATAAGTCTTTGCATTATTAAACATCCATAGATTTTTTTCTTTCACCCAAAAACCGTTAAACATCATGTACCCTGAATATAACAACAAAACATCATAAAAAACCACGTTAGACCGTCATAACAAACAAGGAAAAATCAAACATAACCAAATTCCATCGCACACTATCGCTAATCATCGGGTAGCATCGAGTTTCAAAACCCATCGCGTCCTATCGAGTACCATCGATTCCTATCGGTATTACATCATCGAAAACTCATCGCTTGCTATCGCATGCTATCGTTTCTTATCGATTTCAAAGACTTATCGCTTGTTATCGATTATTATCGTTTATTATCATTTTTTACGGTATCGCGTGTCATCGCTTTTCATCGGGTATTATCGCCTGTAAATGTTTTTGTATGTTTGTCTTTCATCGTTTTTTATCGATTTTTATCGCATATTTACCCATTTCATCGAAAATCTGGGATTCCAACCCAAAATTTTTGAACCTAAAATTCCCTAAACATAGATCTAATACCTAATACGAGATAATGAACCTTACACGTTAATATTAAAAAGAAACATGAATAAGAAAAGAAAACGTACCCATTTCTAACTCAAATCCTTTGAAAATAGATGGAGAGGAATATAGGAGGAGATCTCTATAGGAGAAAGATGAGAAGAAAATATGAGAGGATGAGAGAAATAGAAGAGAAATAGGTTCGGAGGGTATTTTTGTCCTAAAATGAGTCAAAAGTCTAATTTTAGATAGAGCTATACATAAGGGGTCTAATTTTGATATTTTGGTGCTTATGAAGTCCAATTAATGAAATTTCTCCAATAAAACGCCCAAAACACATGATTGAAAACTAAAAAAAGTCTTTAAAACACGTAAAAAACAATTAAGAAGATTAAAGATTTTATGTTTCATGAACAGTCACAAACCACTAGCAAATCCAAACCATTTACAATTCTAAACACTCAGAAACTAAAATAAGAAAATAAACTAAGAAAATTTATTGATCGAGAACAAATATATATTCACACAAATAAACTAAAAAATAACCAATTTAAGATAATAAGTATTTAAATAAGGAACAATAGCCAACAAGAGTACAAAGAAGATAAAATTAGAGTTAAACAAAAGGTATAAGCAGGTTAAATAAAAAAAAAAGTAAGCAAGAAATAAACAAGTATCGAAAGAAAGAAATAAAGTTTAAAAAGAGTCGAAACTGACAATTAATATGTTTACCGCGTATGTAATTATTGAAATTACATAAATAAGCTTAAATGAAGTGGGTACAATAAATAACTAACTAACGCATATATAGTGATTAAGATGTGTGATATTACGCACGTAGAAATTAAGTCGAGTTGGGATTAGGGCAGAGGTTTTCTCAGCTACGCACCCGTCCAGCCACCGTAGAAAAGTATCAGTCGACTATACATACACTTACGTGGTTTCGATCTTGAAAGAGAGTTGCAAGAGATGAAGCGGAAACTGGGGTGGCAAGTTCAGCCGCGGGAGCCGGAGGAGCAAATAATCTCGAACTACTTGTCGACGGGATCTCTTGGGCAACGCCGAACAGTTTGCAAGTCGAGGAACTCATTGATCACTCACCGCCTTGAAGACAGTACCAAGACCAGCGATAAGAAGGAGCGACCGAGGGACCACGGTTCCGGAGTCCAGCCGGAGACGGTGGCGGACGACAGAGACGAGTCCGCGATGTGCTCGCTGTGTGGGATGGGGAGGCTGCTGCTCTCGCCGATTCCACGGTACTGCTCCTGCTGCACAAGAATCATCAAGCCCGGCGTCAAGTACTACGTAGCCTCGACTTCGCCGGCGCCGGCGCCGGAGGACGACCACAGCTTCTGCATTTCCTGCTACAGGCAGTCCCCGCGGAGCGGCATCCCCGTATTCGGCGGTCGCAAGTTTCTGAAAAACACCCTTCTAGCCGCGAAGAACGACCAAGAGATCGAAGAATCCGTGAGTGTTTACATCGATCTTATTTTTTTATATCACGTGAATAATATCTTTTTTTCTTTTTAGTGGGTGAATTGTGTAAGGTGTGGCGAAAGGAACCACGTGATATGCTGTCTCCACAGTGACAAGGAGAAGAGCTACAAATGCAGAAAATGCCGGCCGTGGGGGGATGAGCTGGTGGGGGCCTCGAAGCTTCCTGAGACGGCGCTGGGGAGCTTCATTCAGAAGCGGCTCGAGACGCGGATGAGACGGGACTGGGAGGAGAGGGCCACGGCGGAGGGCCGCCACGTTCCGGCGGCCGAAGATCTCGTTGTCAGAGTCGTGATGTCGTCCAAAAAGACTCTTCCGGTCAACGGTCGACTTGCCACCATTCTGGGTCACGACTACCCGGCGGAGTTCCCGTACACGGCCAAGATGGTGATGCTCTTCCAAAAGATCGACGGGATCGATGTCTGCATATTCACGATGTACGTGCACGAGTACGGCTCCGACTGCCCCGCCCCCAACCACCGCTACGCCTGCATCTCTTACATCGACTCCGCCAAGTACTTCACTCCCAACATCCCCGCCTCCACCGGCGAGTCTCTCCGAACTGTCGCCTATCACCACATTCTGGTGAGCTCACCGTCTTCAACTCTTCTTTTCAATTATCTTACCTAACCACTCCGCTGTTTTCGCGCAGATGAGCTACATGGAGTATGTCAAGCGCCGAGGCTTCGCCGCCTGTTACCTCTGGTCCTGCCCGCCTCCCAAAGGAGACCACTACGTTCTCAACTGCCATCCCCCGACCCAGAAAACGCCCAACCCCGAGAGACTTAGGCAGTGGTATCTCAGGCTTCTGAAGAAGGCCGGAGGGGATCGTAGTGAACACCACCACTCTCTACGACCGATTCTTCGTACCTTCGGGAGCGCCGGTGAGTGCGGCGCGGTTGCCCTACTTCGAGGGAGATTACTGGCCCACCATGGTGGACCCCATCCTCGACCAGATCCATGACCAGGCCAAGGAGCGCGCCAGAAAGGGGGTTCCCAAAAGGGTGACCCACACTTCTATGAGGGTCTTGGGACTCACTGACCCTTCTCATGCAACCAACGACAACGTCCTCTTCATGCAAAAGGTCACCCACCACCGTGTTTATATGATGTGTGTGTCATATATATGGTAATCTAACATTTTGATTTTGTTTTCAATGCAGCTCGGCCAAGCCATGTTGTCATCCAAAGAGAATTTCATGGTGATCGACTTGCACCACTCTTGCGCTCGCTGCCACGACCCCATTCTCTCCGGGGAGCATTATCTTGCGAGAAACTCTTACTTGTGTCAAAGGTAATATATATACATATTATACACAAACATTCATTCTCTTGGGCGACCGATACTGACTCGTCTTTCATTGATCTCGCAGATGCCATGATCTAATGAACAACGATAGCAATTCAGTGTCTTGCTACGACGCCGTGGAAGATGTGGCATGGGGGACCACAGATGAAGATGGATCGCTAGAGATCGAAATATGTGAAGACAGACAGAAATTCATGAGGTTCTGTACGGAGAGGCACTACCAGTTCGACACTCTGCGCCGAGCAAAATACTCATCACTCATGATCCTCCACCACATACTGGATGGTCTTCGCAAGGTCTCCGTATCCCACAATGAGGTACTTGTCATTTATAGATTATATTCGCATGGGAAATATCATGTATGAATTTGAAGTTGAAGTGTGTGTGTGGACAGGCTGAGGATGACGCGATGCAGAGGCGGGAATTGGTGGAGATTTTGGGGTACATGAGCAAGTGCAAGGAGTCGTGCGGTGTGTTCGGGTGCAGAGAAATGCATGTGATGATGAGGCACTTCTTCAGCTGCACGGCTCAGGCCGATGGCGGCTGCATCGTCTGCCAGCAGGTCTGGCTCATTCTCCGTTGCCACTCCGCCGCCTGCTCCCTTCCCAATTGCCACATCCCTTACTGCGCTCTTTTGAAGAACTAATTTGTTTTTACAATTATTGCTCGGATGTTTCTGATGCAACTATTCCTCTATCTGTCTATCTAAATGTTTGAACTTTTTGCTTTTCATGATCTTTGTAGTTTTATCATAATTGGTTGTACAAGTAGACCGTTAAATTATTGCCGTATAGTTTCCATTTTTCATGTTTTAGTTTTTACCGCTGTAAATTTGCTTTTCTTCAACACCACAACCATTTGTATTACCCTACTATTGACATGTGACCTTTCACAGTGGATTACTATATTTTAACAGCACAAAACCAAGTAAACTAATATGTGGTATTAAAGTACGTTTTAATTTCAGAAGATCGACACCATATCCTCTTTAAAGGGACCAAAATATAATATTGGTTGGCCATTAAGTGTAAATTTAAGTGAGACCTTTTGTACCTAAATTTCCAATGTTAGTCATTGTCACAAGGTCAACTTACGGTATATATAGAACAGAAACTCCAACGCTACTATCGTTTGTGCACATGTTAATAATAAATTAATGATTATCACAAAAATCCAAGACAGACAGAGAGAGAGCAATCATTAAAGATCAAAAGAGATACAACAATGAGTGAAGGGGTGGGAAGCCAGGAGTCCAGTGTCAAATATGCACTGGTACATAAGTAATGTCTAAAAATCATTTTCTCCGAACAAAAAAAAAAATAGAAAGAGATTAAAAGGGGCCCAATTCCTAACCTCTACAGAGAATATGCAAGGGGCAAAGTAAAAGGCAATCACCCCCTGCGCTCTGAAACAGTTCAAGCATTTCTAGCTACAAGCAGAAATTGTTAATACACACACTTTCTTCTACTACACATTAGGATAGCTCCTAAAAAGCACAATCACCTAAAGTCAAACATCAAATCTACGTGGTGAGGAAGGTCCAGAGCTTCTTTCCTATCTTCTTTCCTATGGACGCTTCACCCGGATGCTGAGACTCCTCATCTTCCTCCTCATCTTCTTCATCTTCTTCGACGCTGCTGGTGTAATCTGGTGCAGGGGAATCTCCCTGATTCTCATCCCCATCTCCGTCCCCGTCCACCTCTTCGCTCAACGCCGCTCTATTCTCCACCATGTTCTTCGTCACCTCTTCCATGTTCATCGTCACCTCTTCCGTCGTTGCAACAGTTGTACACTGCCCAGAAGAAGACATTTCAATCCATATGAACCCTCGTTTTAGCAAATATTAAGCAAGCTGAAGCACAGAATACCAGGAACCAAATAAAACTCAAACCTACCCGAACTAGGCGGAAAGTACTCTCGTCATTCTCACTCGTCAGTCCCACCGAAGAAGTAGAAGCCACTTTATTAGCAACGACCTCTGTCTGTTCCTTATTTTTCCTGCCACGAGAAGCTCTAGCAGGTACCGCAGTAACTTGACTGAGGAGACAACACAGAGAGATAGATACATATATAAAGAGATAGATAGAAAAGGAAATAAATATAAAGTTGTAAAATAAGTTCACAATAGAAAAAGAAACACACCTTTTGGGTCGACGGAGATTGTACCGAATCTCAGCACCAGCTTGCTGTTCGCTCACCTGGGTTTGCTGGTCGCTTTCATGAGCTTGGTGTTTGCTAACTGGAGCCTTACCACGCCTCCTCTTTGGCTGGGCTGCTCCAGCAACACTGTCCGAAGGGCCTTCGCTCTCTCCACCTTGCTGCTCGCTCACTGTCGCTTGAGACTTTGAAGCCCGGCCCCGTTTCCGCGTCCTTCTCGTTGCAGCGTTCTCAGAATCATCGACCTCGGCGTTCCCATTCTGATACCCTCCTCCTTCTTCGCTCACTTGAAAGTCGTCCCCGAGTATCTTCTTCGCGTCTTCCACGACTGCTCTCACGGAGCGCGACCGAATTATTTTTGCCTTGCCTCTTTTCCGAGGTTGAACTTCCGGTTCCGGTCGCTTGCTCTTGATATTGCTGGCGTCATCTTCCAGTTGATCATGACCGCCTTCGGTGTCTCTGATGCTCGTGTTGGACTGGACGATCTGCACATCGAAGGACTCACTTGCGGCAGCAAACGAGTGCTCTGCCTCGATTTCGGAGGTCACTTTATCATCGGTTGGGTCTTCCGGATTCTGCGATCCAGAGAACGGTTCCTCTTCGGCCAAGTTACGCACCGCCGTGAACTCGAAGTTTTTGCCGGGAGAGATCTTGAACAGCTTAGAAGTGCATTTGCGAAGCCACGAAATCGGAGATTTCACATCCGCGATTGGAGATGGGTCCTTGCTTTGGCCCTTACCCTTCAAGTCTTTGGTGGCATATTCTGAGAGCTTCGGTACAGGAGGCACTTCGGCGTTCTCGATTTCGGCCAAGGGTTGTAAATCAGAGAGCACAAACTCGGAGATCGTCTCACCACAGTTATTGGAGCCCTTCAGCTTCTCGACGAACAAAAGAAAGCGCTCTCTCTCCTTGACAAACTGTTCGCGTTGGTCGCGGAGCTTGGTGCTCAGCTCGAATAGCCCGTCAATGTCTTTCTGAATTTCAACTCTTTGGGTCTCAAGATGCTGCTTGTTCGCTTCCGCTTCGACTTTTTCCCGCTCAATTTTACTTCTCTCCGATTTCAACTCTTCCATTTCTCTCCGGGCCACTTCTCTCAAGTAACTGATGTTATCGAGCTCTCTCTTCCTCTCGTCTTCGAAAGCCTTCTCCTTCTCGCGTATTGGCTTCTCCATCTCCTCGAGCTGGCTCTGCATCTCGGCCTCGAGTTCTCTTTTCCGCGACTCGTAATCGTGGAGCATCAAATTCCTCTCGCTCTCCACTTTCTCTGCCAATAACGATTTTTCCTGCTCCATCTGGGCCTTGAAAGATTCCTGGACCAACTTGAGATCTTCCTGCTCTCTTCTTATGTTTTCCAGTGCGGCTGCTCTCTCGTTCATCAACCTTTCTTCTTCAATTCCTTTTAGATTTTCAAACTCTTCCTTCTGCTCGCTCAATCTCGCGATCTCTTTCTCGAGCTCCGCTCTTTTCTCGTCAATCACTTCCCAGTCCCGCTCGAAAACCTCCTTCTGCTGCCTCAGATCCTCAGCTTCCTTCAAAACCAATTCTTTCTGGCGCCTATACGTTTCAATTTCCTGCTTCAGTTCTGATTGGAGTCGCTGGAAATCTGACCTCTCTTCCTCAGTCACTTTAAGACGATCACTCTCGTCCATTATGGTCTGCAATTGGGCTTCATTTGCAGCTTTGATCTTTTCAACTTCAGCAGTAAGTCCAAGCAATTCCTCTTTATCAGCAAGTACCTCCTCCCTTTCTTTCTCTAAACTCTTCTCCTCAGATTTAACGGATTTCTCTCTTTCCTTCAGAGCTTTCGATTTCGCTTCGTAGTCCTTTTCTTTCTCCCTAAACTTCTCCAACCTATTCTCCAACGCCTTTTCTCGTTTCACAAGCTTCTCCTCCTTGTGGTTTATCTCAGCTTCTTTCTTCTCTACATCTACCACCTTGTTTTTCAGTTCAACGTCCACTTCTTTTCTCTTCTCCTCAATTTCAATCTCAAATTCACGTTTCTTCATTTCCAAAATGACATTATGCTCGTCAGTGAGCTTTTGTAGTTCAACCTGGTGACATTGAAAAACAAGAACAAAGAACCTTGAGTCATCTATAAGGAACGCTTTATCAAAAGAGCAAATAAAAAAGATAATCAGATAGGAAAAACATAAGAAAGGTAGTACAGTGCCCATACTCAACACAATGAAAAAGAAAATATTAACATAATAATAATGCAACATGGTTTTGGATTTGAAAGTGATTTAAGAGCATCCTATGACGAAAACCTCTTATATCTATCAAATTACATAAATGAAAAACATGAAAATAAAAAGCAACTCACTTTTTCTCTAGTGTTGAGCTTGTCCTCCAAAAGGCTTAAAGCCTCCTCTTTCATCTCCAGATCCGTCCTCAGAGCATCATATTCCTGCGTAAACAGAAATCCAGAAGTTAATCAAACATGATTTATGTGCAAAATAAGAAGACAAACGAGCACGAAAAACATTTCTTGCCTTCTCTTTAACAGTTAGATTCGCTATTCTACTGCTAATGTCATCTTCTTTACTTTTCAAATCTGCGCTACTTTCATCAATTTTCTTCTGAGAAACCTCAAGCTCTTTTTGCTTCTGCTTGATAACCCTGTCATTCTCATTCGATCTCTCCTCTCTTTGGTTGAGAATTATCTGCCCCTTGGCTAGCCTTTCCTCTCCCTCTTGTAGCTTCTTTTCCCATTCTCTCAAATCCTCTCTCTGCCTGGACAGACTAGATTCATGAGCCTTTTGCCTGCCAAAAACAAAAACAAAACAAAAAAACGTTACTTTATGTAATTTACTAGTTGAAACATGTAGACTTTCAAAAAAATAAATGATTTTTCATACTCTTCCATAAACGAGAGACGATTCCTTCGAACTTCACTTTCTTGAGCCTCCAAGTCTTGGGACTTCCTTGAGATCTCCGAAGTCTTTCGGCTGACCTCAGCGAGCTTGGCATCCGCTGAGTGAAGCTTTGCTTCGAGCTCCAGAGATTTCTCTTCTATGCTCGTTACCAAAGCATTTGCCTCCGCCAACTTCGAGTCTGCATTATACTTGATTTCGGCATTTTCTGCACGAATCTCGCGCAAAGCCTTCTCTAGCTACAAATCACCCAGCAACAACTGATTAAAAAGTCAACGACGCACATAAATAATTTAAGTTGAGTGAAGAGGGGAAAAATGCTTACATCAACGACACACTGTTTTTCAACCCCCAATGCTTTCCTTAGATTTTCTTCCCGTTTCTCAACATCCGACATCGCAATCGAGTGAGCAGCTTGTTCCCTTTTGAGGGCATCCATTGCTTCGGCCAATCCCTCTCTGAGCTCCTCATATTTCGAGGTCCATTCTTTCTTCTCAATCAACAGAATTCCCATGTGGTACTGGTACTCAAAAAGCTGTACCACAAAAGCAGAGAATTATACTCTAACATCAATTTCAACAAAAACAAAAGCAAAGTTATTACCTCTTGTTCCATCTGCGAGAGCTTCTCGCCTAACCCGTCATGGCCTGAGGCCGTTTCCGCAGAGCCCGTCATAGCAGGCCCACCATTTTCGGCCGAGCTTGGAGTCAGACCGACTCCCTTTCCCTTCTCTCCGACCGGATTCTGACCCGACCCGGTGCCGCTCCTGAGGGACCCGCTCTTGGGCGTGAGAGACCAGCCCTGTAAACCCTTGTGCGGCGTGAACATCACGAAAGTCACAAATGAAGACCCGGAATTGCAGATCGACGGTTCAACTTCATAAGCCGACAAGGCACGTAACACCACACAAAAGAAGCCCTAATTTCTCCCGATTCTTTCTGTCTTTATCTCAAAACCCTAAACCGGACATGAACAGGACTCCCAAATTCAGAAAGATTTGAAATCCGATAAAAAGCTTTCTCTCTCCTCTATATCTATCTGTATCTCTCTCTCTCTCTCTATCTCGCTCTTCTCAGCCACCTTTCGAATGCTTTGCGCGGATCATTCTTTACTTTTTTAAAAAATTGTTTAATTCATTATGTGTGGGTTCCACATAAATTCCTACACCCAAAAGTACTATAACACCCTCGCCTCGACTCTTTGTAGCGCCGTACAATCTGGGGTGTTTCAGGGTTTCTAGAGAAGAACCACGTGGAATAGAACGTGGGAGTTATAAATGCCGGAACTATCCTTCCCCGCTGAGGCATGCTGGGGTGGTTTATAAGAGGGTATTTTCGGTACAAAGAAGCGGTTCTTGAGTTTCCGAGAAATGAAAAGAATATACCTTGTACGTGAATGCCACGGTGTACAAGAGCTGTTATGTTTTTCATTTGGTTGGAAAAGAATTATAGTTATTGTTGGATTTGAAAGAGAGAGATTTGAAGATAAGCATCTGGTGCTTTGTCCCATGTGGGCATTCCTTAGGCCATCATGGTGGACTGCCAGCCAAATCGCCCTTTCTTTCCTAACTTCTCTCTCTTCTTCTTATTTTCTTTTTCACTAGTAATTAAAGCCGTCATCAATCATATGATTTCTTTTAGTGAACTATCTGACTTTGTTAAGTGGTGATGAATTAAAAAATATATTTGAATTCGTAGTTGTTGTTAGTAGACAAAGTTGGTGAATTTGACCGTTAAAATGGACGCTATAATTTAAATAGCACGCTCTGTGAGACCTACCAAACAAAATTAATTAGACATTTTTTGTAAACGTGTGTTTTTGTAGAGGGACTAATTTTATTTTGTTTGTGATGGTTTACATTTGCACATATTTTGATAGGATGGCATAATTTTAAGGTGGTTATATTAGAAGCAATTCAAAATGTTCGCTTCTAATTTTATATTTAAAAACCACGAGGGTGGTGATTATCCTATTGTGAATTATGAGCTTTTATCCTAAAAGATATGAAGTTTGTCATGGTGCCTCTAAGAATAAGTCACATGTGGTGAGAGAAAAGCCACAACTATTGTACAGTCTCATGATGAATACTAGAGTCTCATACGACATGAACTACAAAGAATGAGAAAGACATTCACGAAAGAAAAAAAAAGAGAAAAAAAATCAGGTAGGGAGATGACACGACTTCACTGAACGAAGAAGGCAAAGAGCATACCCAATCAATTATTGCAGACTCGGAGGAGACGTTGAGCCGAAGACACCGGAAGTCCATGAAAGCAGTATGGTTGAAAGATTATGTTACTTGACGTAGGAAAAGAGGAGAAATGAAAGACTATTCTAGATTGTTGCGTTGACACTTTTTTATTGGTTTTTTGTACTTTTTCTGTTAGGGAAAATTATTCATGTACTATTTATAGTCTGTACGGGACAAAAGATAATTTTTCACGTATGAAATAAAACGGAATTTTTCTTCTTTTCCTTCAATATTTTTGTCTTTTTGATATCTTGAAGCAGAGCTGTATCATTGGTGCTTTCAATTTTTTACTCACCATGGAACTCAGTGATTTGATGGCAGCGATGCAATCGCAACTCGATTCCGTGACGGCGAAGCTTGATTCACAGGGGACTCGTATTACAACGCGTTGAAGCAGCACGGTTTATCCATGGAGACCAAAATCGCAGATCTGCGTGATGAGCTCTACCACCACAAACAACACCCAACTAGTTCGTCCACAACGACTACCACAACCCCGAACCCTCGCTTCGTCGACGCCGGTCTAAATAACTCATTTTGCGGTCTCAAACTCGATCTACCTCGCTTCGATGGAGAAGATCCGACAGATTGGTTGTTTCGCGTTAAAGCATTCTTTGAGTTTCACGCAACGCCACCGGATACTCGCCTTCAGATTGTCTCCTAATTGGAAGGATCGGCAGCCACGTGGTTTCAGTGGGCTCAACATAACCGCCTCATCCCAATCTGGTCAGCCTTCACCCCCGCCGTGAAACATCGATTCGGAGCATCGATGTATGTGTTGGAATTTAGTTAACAATTAACCTAATTAATTATTAAACATATCTATATATGGCGGAAATTCATAATTCAATTTAACATATTAAAAACGTTTTTTTTAACATATTCATAACCATGTCATTAAATCTATACTAGCATGTCAACAAATTTATGTACATATTATTAAATTCATTTAAGCATGCAAACGAACGATCTAAATAAATATAATCATTCTACAATACTATATCATTCAGATCCAATTCGTTTAAGAGACACTTATATAGGGTTTGGATCTACGAGAGCAAGTCTCGGTGTACGTCCAAGTGATCGACCGATCCTCTACACCACGCGCGTCAAGGAGATCCTCAAATCCGTCGTGCCTTCGTTCCTCCAAAAGTAGCCGGCCCTGGGGAGAGAAAAATCACTCAAACAACCACAAGTTGAGTCAATGATAATACTCAAGAGATTTTAGGAGACAAAGAGGGTGGACTCTTTCGTAGGAACAAGGGAAGAAGGGGAAACTCAAAGAAAAGGAAAGGCTGCCGAGAAACTGTTTTCCTCTCTCTCTTTCTCTCTTAATTTCGGCCAAAACCTCTCAAGCACAAGGGGGAAGAGGTTTGGCTGAGTGTTGGTCGAAATTAGGCTAGGGTTACCAAAGAGAGAGCACTCCTTTTATATCAGAGAGAATGGGCTTAAGTTAGGTCAAAATCAATTCAGACCCATTAGTCAAACTTAAGCCCAAAACTCCTTAGTCAAATTTAAGCCCAAAACTCCTTTTAATGAGTTTAAACAATTTTTCCAGCCCATAAAACACTTATTATGGCCGGGTTTAAACAATTTTTCCAGCCCATAAAACACTTATTATGGCCGGCCATATTGTCCTAATTATCTCCCAAATTTATTTGATTTATTTCTAAAATAATATTTAATTAATTTCGAACATCTAATTTATTTAATGACAAGTCATTAATTATTTTCATACTAATCAATGTAGTACGAAACGAGAAAATATTTATTTTCATCTTTTATTTATTTGAATCATCAAATTATATTATTATCAATATAATAACATAATATGATTCGTGAAATAAATGTAATAATAAATAACCAGTTATTTATTTAATTACTCAGAAAATAATTTTATTAGCGTAAATCACAATTTACGTTGAATGAGAAAATCAATCATTTCTTGTTCACCAAAATCTCATCCGAGAGTCTATCATTGAGACCTTATGGACCCACATGAACGAAGCTTTAGAATAAAGCTCGGACACAAAAGTTCACAAACTTTTTCCGGCTTTTAATTCTTAATATTAGTCGATTCCACTAAAAGGACCAATATTGAACATCTCTAAGTTCATATGCGTTTATATTTCTGTTTGATGTGACAAAACTATTCTTCACACGGTCCATGATGTATTTTACGATATTACCCTTTGTGTGTATCATTAACTCAGAGGAATGTAAAATTACCATTTTACCCCTGAGTTATTATTTCACCAAGTCCTCTGTTATTTATGAACGAGAAAAACATAAAGTGAAATGTCTCAACATGTCACATGTTTTACTTCAAAGAATTCTTTATTCCATGAATACCAGGCCTGGTTTATTCACTCACACTCTCATAACAGAGCATGGTGTGATACTAATGCCTTAGCATTGTTTCAACACAAATTCCATATCTGTGAATCACATGTTTCAACGAAACAGTAGTATTATGACACCAACCGTCGGGTCAATGAAACGTCATTTAGCCATTGCCCATTGACAAATCAAATGTCATAAAGTGTTACAAGAATACATGTACTCACTTCAGGATTTAGGTAATTACTAAAATACCCCTCGTATGTGAGTTTGATGTTTCGAGTGATTAAACGGTTTTATCTCAAACTTCAAAACTTCACTGGTCTTGTTCAATATCTTCATTAAGATATCAAGATTACAGACTCACAACTCTCCATATCACAAGATAAGATATCATTTAATTCATTCTAACAATCATTACTAGGAATCGATTGCCCAATCGATCTTTAGATTGCGAACTATTATTTAAACTAGTCATAAGAAGGTATCTTGTCAAGTCTGTACTTAGTACTTCTTTCGTTGATAACAGTTTCAGAGCGTAGACATAAATGCGTAAACACAATCTTAAATAAGAATTTATATTCAATCTTTATTTAATTTCAAAGCAAAACAAATACAAAAGTATTTAATATCAAAAATCTCCTTTGTGGGCATAAATGCCAACAGTATGAGGATTACGAGGGCTGACTCTCCAAGCTCATGCAGATCGGTTCGGTGGCGGACTATCAGACCCAATTTGAGGACATGATGAAAAAGGTCTCAAATATATATGAACCATTGCTAATCAGTTTTTTTTATAGCGGGATGGAAGCCACAAATCAGTCGGGAGCTATAATTTAACCGACCATCAACCTAGCGGGATGGAAGCCACAAATCAGTCGGGAGCTATAATTTAACCGACCATCAACCTTGATGGAGGCTTTCTCTATGGCTCGTGCATACTCGGTGAGATTTGACGACCACTATGTTGTTTCTTCAAGATCGTGGACCAGATCGGGACCTATATCGCCCACCTCAAACCTTCAAAGCCCAACCACACGCCAAGCCCAGTTTTCCCAGCCCACCTAAGCCCTAACTCGGCACTAGCCTCCAAACACCCACAGACCACACCAATCCTTCCCTACCTACTGAGTACACACATTTCTCCACCAAAAAATAACCACAACCAACTTATCTGCCGCCTAAGCCCAGACGAACTTTGAGACCGCCGTACTAAAGGGTTGTGTTTCTCATGCGACAAAAAATACATGTCGGGGCACTATTGTTGCAACAAGTGCTTAATGTTGCTAGCGGACGAAGACAGAAAAATTGAAGGCCATACCATGGAGACCCACAAGGAGACCACTCCGGAAGACATTAACGATGACATTTCCAGCCTCATCGCCCTCTCAACGCACATGGCTGGTCGCTCCCTCCCGTCACAGGGTCTATTGGAGGCACGAAATTTGTGGTGTTGATCAATAACGGGAGTACACATAATTTCATCAAGCCCTCATTGGCCAAACGACTTAGTCTACCATTGGCGACTTGTCCTTGTTTCAGCGTTGCAACATAAGTGGCGCGTCATTGGTGTACGAGCACGTCTGAACAACCACACCAATTTACCTCCAGAACATTTCATTCATCATCGACATGTTCGTTCTCGACATCGAAGGTTCGAATGTGATATTGGGCTTCCCATGGTTGCAACAACTCGGTCGTGTCACTCATGACTACCTCGCGCTAACAATGGAATTCAATTTGAACAATGTTCAAATGGTATTGCGAGGAGAAACAGGTCTCAGCCCCTTGCCAGGCTCACTACACCAGCTACAAGCACTCACTCATGTCTCGGCGGAGGCACATCTCTTTACTATCTTGGCGTCACTGATAAACCCAGAAAATGTCAACCACAAATCATTGACACATGACACGATCATTCCTACTCAGGTCCACGTGTTTCTAGATCGATTTGACAGTGTGTTTCAAACACGAACGATTCTGTCACCGATCTGCCCCATCGACCACCGTATCCACTTGGCAGAAGGTTCTCGGCCAGTGAATGTACGCCCATTATCCTTATATTTATTTTCAAAAGGGTGAAATGGAGCGGCTAATACGAGAGATGTTAGACCATGGCATTATCAAGCCGATCCAAAGTCTGTTTTCATCATCGGTATTGTTGGTTTGTAAGAAGGATGGCACATGGAGGTTATGTGTCGACTATCGTGCCTTGAATGCAGCTACGGTGAAAGACAAATTTTCTATCCCCACTATTGACGAGTTGCTCGATGAACTTTGTGGCGCGACGATTTTTAGAAAACTCGATCTTCGTGCGGGCTACCACCAGATCCGCGTACATCACAATGACTCACACAAAACAGCGTTTCAGACCCATGACGGTCATTATGAGTTTCTTGTTATGTCGTTTGGGCTCACCAACGCCCCATTTACATTCCAAGCCACGGTGAACTTGCTCTTTGCCACATATCTTCATAAGTTTGTCACTATCGTTTTTTATGACATTTTAATATATAGCTCGAACATGGTTGAGCACGTTGCTCACCTCGAAACCGTATTCGAGTCTCTGCGTGCTAATAGCTTCTACGTGAAGTTTTCAAAGTGCATGTTTTGTCAGCCCGCGGCGGAATACTTAGGGCACATCGTCTCAACGTCCGAGGTACACGCAGACCCGACAAAGCTCTCTGCCATGACCAATTGGCCGACGCCAAAAAAGGTTGAACACTTGCGTGGTTTTTTGGGACTTACGTGATACTATCGATGTTCCGTAGCGAGGTATGCTTCCATTACAGCGCCACCCACAGACCTTCTCCATCGTGATGCGTTCGAGTGGTCCGCAGCCTCGACATCGGCATTCTCGGCTTTGAAAGAAGCAATGGTTGTTGCATCGGTCCTTCACCTACCAGATTCTTCCAAAGACTTTGTCATCAAGACAGACGCCTTTAATGTCGGTATTGGCGCTGTTTTGATGCAAGACGGCCATCCCATTGCTTTTCAGCAAAAAGCTAGGCCCGAAACTTCAAGCGTTGTCAACGTACATCAAAGAGCTGCACGCTATCACCGAGGTCGTCTTAAACTGGCGCCAATATTTTCTAGGCCACACGTTTATCATTTGCACCAACCACTGGAGCATCAAGGAGCTATTACAACAGGTCATTCAGACACCGGATCAACAGACTTATGTTCGCAAGTTACTCGGATTCCGTTTTCGCATAGAGTACAAACCGGGAAATACGAATCGCGTTGCAGATGCGTTGTCGAGAGTTCCGATCAAGTGGCCGACACAAGAATTACCAGCCGAGTTGTCACTTTCGGCACTAATATCGAGACCTTCCTATGACATTGTCAAACAGCTCCAACAAGATAATAAGTCGGACCCATACTTGCTCGATTTACGCTGCCAACACGAGCAAGGGACTTTGTCCTCATATTTCTCGGTCAGGAATGGTTTACTATTATTCCAGGGGCGTTACTGTTGGAATAAGCCTTATAAATAAGAAAAAATTATAATTAACACATTAATGGTGGAATATAAAAATTTCTTTACTAGTAAAACAATTTTACTAACCTAGGCAAAGTGCATGAACATATTGTTATTTAAAAACATTATTTAATTACTTATTACCAACATTTCTCTTGTAGCTTGATCTTTGACGAGCCTTGGGAAATGTAGATCGTCTCTTACTCGTTACCTTCACACCTAAACGTGAACTCGAGAAACCTAAGAAATCTATTACAAGAGCCTATAGAGTGTTTGAAGGATTTGCGTGTGGGCACAACTAAACACAATAACTCAAGAACAAGTCTATGAACTAAAGAGTTAATTCAAGCCTATGTCTAATGAAGACTTAGGTGCCAAAATAAAAGAGATATTTAGAGAGAGAGAGAGATGAGAGAATGGTTGGCTAGAAAGAGAGAGAGCAAGACCAAAAACTATTTTTTCACATCTATATGTGAGTATCTATTTATAAGAGAAGAAAATACAAAAAAGGTAATTACCCATTCATATTGTGAATTCATGACACAATATTTGATTTCTTCTCCTCTTTCTCTGTCAACATGGCCGACCACTCTTGTGCATTAGTGAGGGAATTTTGTTTCCTCACTTAGCACATTTGTTTCCTTCTCAAGGAAATTCATTTCCTCTTTTCCTTTTGAGTGATTATTTTTATAATTAAAGCATCTAATTCCTCTCCTCTTTGGATGATGTTGGCCGAACTCTACACTAGGGAAGAAGCTTCTACATGCTTCCTTATTTCTTTTAAGACAATTCTTAAAATAGCCATTAGAGAATTAATATTGCACAAATAATTAAATTAATTTCATAATGCCTCAAACGACTTTTTGGCTTTAGAAAATAATTTGTATTTACATCATATGAAAATATTCAAAATAACATTTTGACATCCACATTATTTTATGTCCATGTGGACAAAAAAAAACCTTTAGACATTTTCCTAGAAAACGTCTAGTTCAACACTTGAATTTATTTTGACTTAGCTTCTATTTTAACAATCTTACTCTAATGACATGTAATAGTGACCTTATGGATCCAAATGAACAAAGCTTGAGCTATTATATGGTTGAACAGGTCGAGGGTTAAGAAAAATTATCATTAATCATATTAATGACGGAATATAAAATTTCTTTAAAAGTAAACAATTTTAGTAACCTAGCAAAGTGCGTGAACATGTTATGAATTAAATACATTATTTAGAGTACTTGAATACTAACATTTCTTGAACCTTTAAATTGAAGCGTCTTGAGAAAGGTGGATCTTCTTCCTTGGCTCGATTCCTTCACGTCTAATGTAGAACTCGAGAAACCTGAGGTTTCTATTACAAGAGTCTATAGAGTGTTTGAATGATTTGTGTGTGGGCACAATTAAACAATATAAACCAAGAAAAATTCTTGGATCATAAGCTAATTCCCTAGATCAAGTTGGAGCTAGGTGCAAAAATAAAAGGGAATTTCTAGAGAGAGAGGGAATGGTCGGCTAGATAAGAGAGAGCAAGACCAAGAATGCTCCTTTTCACATCTTTATGTGAGGCTCTATTTATAAGAGGAGGAAAATCTATAAAGGTCAATTATGCATTCATGAAAGAATAATGTATTCATGACACAATATTTGATTTTCTCTTCTAATTTGGCCGGCCATATCAAGCTCAAGAGAGAGGAAATTTGTTTCCTCACTTAGCTTATTTATTTCCTTCTTAAGAAAATTCATTTCCTCTTTTCCTTTTGGGTAATTATCTTTATAATTAAAGGGAAATAATTATCTCCTTTATGATGCATGTTGGCCGAATTCTATAGCTAGGGAAGGAGCATCTAGATGCTTCTCTATTTCTTTTAAGACAATTCTTAAAATACCCATTGTAGAATTATTATTACACAAATAATAAAATTAATTTCTTAATGCCTCAAACGACTTTTCGGTTTTAAAAAATAATTTATATTTCCATCATATGAAAATATTCAAAATCTTATTTTTACATTCACATCATTGTCCATGTGGAAAATACCCTTTAGACATTTTTTGAGAAAACGTGTAGTTCAACACTTGAACTTATTTTGACTTAGCTTCTAGTTTAACAATCCTACTCTAATGATCTGTAACAGTGACCTTATGGATCCAAATGAACAAAGCTTGAGCTTCTATACTCGGACTCAAAAGTTCATAAACCTGTTCATAAACCTTTTTCCGAGTATTAGCTTAATGTCAACTGACTCCACTAAAGAGTTGACAATGAGAATCTCTCGGTTCAAATGAATTTATTTTCTACTCAAATTCAACTTAATTATATTGAGTGAATCCATCGAATGTTATCTATGTTTACCCTTCATGAATATCATCAACTAGATGAGATTTAAAAAATTACCATTTTACCCTTCTAGTTGTTATTTCCTCAACTCATTTGTTACTTGCGAATAAGTTAGAAACAATGTATTGACGAGGAGCTAACAATTCACATTGTTTCATCCAAATAAAGTCGCTACATAATTTTGGATACTGCGAAGTTCATTTATTCACAATCCAAGTAATAAAGCATGAGGTGATATATATTGCATTTCAGCAATCTTCTACATGAGTTCCATATCTATGAGAACTTCACAAAGTTGGTTCATGACATCTTCCATAACTTAATATCTCACCAATTGGTCTAGTCTAGATCACTTAATGGATCTAGAATTTGACTTTCTCAAATGAGAATATTAATGCTATGAAATGACATGTCTCATTTTAGGATTTAGGTAAGCATGATGCAATTCATACTTAGTGACCTTGAGACAGAAGAGGTTAAATGGTTTGTTCTTACATTGTCTCTAAAGGTGCACTTGTCAATTCAGTATCTTCGAAAGATACACTGGAAGAACTATAAAGTTCCTAACTCTCTATGTCTCGTAACCAGACATCATAGATTCTTCCAACAATCATACTGGGACCAATAGTCCGTTGGTATTTAGATTGTGAATATATCGTTTTAACCAAACCATGAAGAGTTTGTTCACATAAATCTACATTTATCTCTTCATACATTGTTAGGTTTGATTAAGGACTATAAGACTATTGAATACCATAAATCTTCAATCAAACTAAAAAAGGAATGAATGAACGTTTCAACTTTTATTAATTTAATCAGCAAATTACAATAACAACTTTATGAAATATTTATATATAACATCAATATGTATATAAAAAATCTTCTTGTGGGCATATCTGCCAACATTATACTCGGACTCAAAAGTTCATAGACTTTTTCCGAGTATTAACTTAATATCAACTGATTCCACTAAAGAGTTGACACTGAGAATCTCTCGGTTCAAATGAATTTATTTTCTACTCAAATTCAACTTAATTATATTGAGTGGATCCATTGAATATGATTACCCTTCATGAATATCATCAACTAGGTTGGATTTATAAAATTATCATTTTACCTTTCTAGCTGTTATTTCCTCAACTCCTTTGTCACTTGTTAATAAGTTAGAGACAATGTATTGAAGAGGAGCTAACAAGTCACATTGTTTCATCCAAATAAAGTCGTTACTTAATTTTGGATACCGTGCGGTTCAGTTATTAACAATCCAAGTAATAAAGCACGAGGTTATAAACATTGCATTACATGAATTCCATATCTATGAGAACTTCAAAAAGCTGGTTCATGACATCTTCATAACTAAATATCTCACAAATTAGTCTAGTCTAGATTACTTAGTGGACTTAGAATTTGGTATTCTCAAATGAGAATATGTAAGCTATGAAATGATATGTCTCATACATAGTGACCTTGAGACAGAAGAGGTTAAATGGTTTGTATCTTCTGAAGATACACTGGAAGAATTATAGAGTTCCTAACTCTTTATGCCTCGTAACCGAACATCATAGATTCTCTCAACAATCATACTAGGATCAATAGCCCGTTGATATTTAGATTGTGAATATTTCGTTTTAATCAAACCATTGGGGATTTTGTTCACGCAAATCTACATTTATCTCTTCATACATTGTTAGGTTTGATTAAGGACTATAAGACTATTGAATATCATAAATCTTCAAACAAACGAAAAAGGAATGAATGAACGTTTCAACTTTTATTAATTTAATCAAAAAATTATAATAAGGACTCATGAGAGATTTATATTACATCGATATGTAAATAAATATTCTTCTTCCCTCTATTTTTGCCAACAGTTACACTCTCAATTCTACATCACCGATAGTCAAGGTTCTTATCCGAGAGATTCACAACACTCCAATCCGCAATCACGCGGGCATTAAACGCATGATGGCCTAATTATCTGCCAATTATTTTGGCCCCACATGAGACTCACGGTCACCAATTATATATCAGAGTGTTTGTTGTGTCAGCAAATCAAGTACTCGACGCAAGTATCGGCGGGTCACCTCCAGCCTTTACCAATTCCGGAGTTGGTTTGGGATGAAGAAACTATGGATTTCATTGCTGGCCTTCCTTTATCCAAAGGACAAACAACCATATTGGTCGTCGTGGACCGCCTCTCCAAGTAAGCATACTTCGCCCCACTACCAACCAGCTTCTCTGCGAGTCGTGTTGCTGAACTATTCGGTGACTCAATAGTGCGACACCATGGATTTCCGCAGACACTAGTCTCTTATCGTGACCCAGTTTTTATGAGCGGTTTTTGTAAGCAATTGTTCAAGCTTAGCAGCACAACGCTATCCATGAGCACGACCTACCACCCACAAATAGACCGTCAATCGGACGTGGTGAATCGGGGATTTGAGTAGTATCTTCGAGCATTCACACAGGAAAGACCCGCTGCTTGGAGGAATTTCCTCGGATGGGTGGAATACCACTACAACATCAATCATCACTCAAGTCTTCGTATGTCTCCATACCAAGTCTTATATGGTCGACCTCCACCGACAATTCCAGCCTACCCGAGGGGCTCTTCTTCAATCCAAGATGTGGACAAGGAACTGTCGGATCGTGACACGCTATTGCGCCTCCTAAAACAGAACCTCCTCGCCGTCCAATTGCGAATGATAGCGAAAGCAAATTCCCATCGTCGAGAATACACCCTCACTATTGGCGATAAAGTGCTGGTTCATTTGCAACCTTATAGGCAAGTTTCAATCTCAGGGGGGCGACATCACAAACTCTCGAAAAGGTACTAAGGCCCATTTCAGGTACTCAACCATGTTGGACCGGTAGCGTACCGCCTTGTCTTACCGTTGGAAAGTCGCATCCATCCTGTCTTCCATGTCTCGGTACTCAAACCATTCAAAGGGCATGTCGTCTCCCTTGGTCGCGACTTTCCTCCCAATTCGCACAACAATCAACCGGTGGACGAGCCAATGGCAATCTCCGCTACGAATACCATTTTCGTGAATGACCGTCAAGAACAACAAATTTTGGTCTAGTGGAGGGATTGCTCGTTAGAAGAGGCATCATGGACACCATTCGACGTATTCTGTGGATTTTACCCTGACACTAGGACAAAAAGGTCTTTAGAAGCGATAAAAGTCGCTTCTAAAGGTCTAAAAGTCGCTTTTAAATAACTTTTAGAAGCTATATTAGAAGCGACTTTGTCGCTTCTAATGATTCGCTTCTAAAGGCCTAGAAGCGAATTTTTGCTTCTAAATATATTTTAAGCGTCGAAATTAGAAGCGACAAGTCGCCCCTAAAGTCTCTTCTAAAGGTCAAAAAAATGTGAAAAAGAATGAGATAGTTTGGCAGGTAACGTTTAGAAGCGACATTGTCACTTCTAAAATTATTACCCGCCATACTTAGAAGCGACTTTTGAAGCGACAAATGTCGCTTCTAAAAGTTGAAATAATATTTTTTTATATTTTATCCAATTTTATTTTATTAAATATTAAATTTAATTAATTAAAATTTGTATGGAATATAATTAAAATTAATCATAATTAAATAAACTAATTGAATTTAAATAAACGAAAACAAAATAAATATTAAGTCGAAATGTTAAGTATTCAAATTCACATGTCGATAATTTATAAACACACATAAACTAATAAAAATCCTAAACAAAATAGTTATAAAAAGTTGATAAGTCTACAACATGAATAAAACTAAGATCTTCTTCCACGTCCTCAACTTCATCCTCCACGTCTTCCCCTGGGTCGGAAGGAGGCCCGGTGTTGGGCTCGAGGTCGGTGGGAAATGATGAAGGCGAAGGCTCGTCTGGGCGTTGACGTGGCTGATCCGGAATGTATTGCGAACCCGAAACGCTCGAGGGTCCGAACCGAGACGTGTATTGGTTCAATGTTGCATTAAAAGCGGGGTCGACATTGATGCTCGGGTTTTTGCTCAAACCAGCGGCCATGCCGAACACAGCATCTCTGAGAGACGCCAACTCTTCCTTCTCATACGACGACTTCGAACTCTCATTCCCAACGGAAGAAGATGAGTCGTCATAGGCCTTTGGCTTCAAGCAAGTCCGAGCGCGGGATGAGTGGCCCAATGCCCGTAGCCCAGTCACGTCGCATCCCAAGGACTTCGGCCATTGCAATCTCCTCCAAATTAGTCGTTTCCAGCGGACGTCCCGAAGTCCGTGTTTGCTCCTGTAGATCAGCGACACGAGCTACTATCCGAGCCTGCAATCACAATATCAAATATATTATTTATTAATAATTCAAATTATAATGTAAATTTAGAAAAACATTTATACTTACGTGATACTCTCCAGCACTAGGCATAGTCCACTGACTATCGTGTGTCGTATGCATCTCAAGCGGAGAGTTGCCCTAATTCTTGTCTTCCTTCTCCGAAACTATGCATTTAACACATTATGACTATAATATATAACTTATGTAAAATATTTATTGTTAATTTGTAATTGATTGAAAATATACGTACGTGACTATGACAATACATGAGAAATAAGATTGTGCCTTGTCGGCTCTTCGTGGTCTTTTTTGTCTGATTCTGTTTATTTGTTTTGGACAATTTTTATAAATAAACATTAGTTAGGGTCAGAAAACTTGTTTTTTAAAATTAAAATTATTGATTAAAAGTTTGATCTATCTAATTGATACCTGAAACGCGTCTGTGTCCATCTTATCTATCAGGTAAGACCACATTTGGTTCCACTTGCCCTTGGGCGTCTGCGCGAGGGCCTCCTCTCAATCTACGCCACAGTCGATCCGGTAAATCCGACTGTACTTTGTCTTCCCGTCACGCAGACGCTTCTTCGCATTGCAGATATGGTCTTCTCGATGAGTCTAGAGTGGCACACCGTCAGAATGAGTTCTCCCGACTCACTCTCGTACACAAAGTTGTACTCTGCGTAAATGTCAGACAAAATCGTCGCTTGTTGTTGCGGCGAGAAGCTATTCTAGTTGGGCGTCGTCGGAGGGATGTGCTCTCGCACCAAGGTTGTTGGCGAATGTCCCAACGCACTCGCCTTTTTTGACACTTTCTCCTTCACCCCTACTCAAAGGAGGATAAAACTAGAGGTGTACAGGGTCAAAGACAATGACCACATTCTTTCCTCGTCTAGCCTTTTAAATTTAGTTAAAAAAATTACTCAGTCTTCATCATCATCAGTTACAAAGTCAGTTTGGTCTATTTCGAGATCATCGTCAACATAATGTCCGAGAAAATGATCAACGTTGTCGTCATGATCATCGTCTATGAAGTCATCGATAAGCTCATCTTCGGTAGCATCATCCACCAGAGTTGGCTCACAATTCTCATGAAGATGAGACAAATGATCAAAGTCATTATGTTGTACGGACAATGGAACGTCAGCCGATGATGAAATGTCAGTGTCAGGCAAATCCCACACGAATCGGTGATTACAATCTTCGACGACAATCCATTCTCCTATTTTATGATTTCGAGGATCGGGCAAGTAAAATACTTGTTTGGCTTGAGTAGCGAGTATAAAAAAAAATTCCCAAGTTCTACAAGCGTCTCTTGGATTTGTTTCGAAACATGAGGACCAATACCCACTGCTAACAACCTTTGCATTAGCACGTGCAAGTCATGCGCCTTCAACCCGGTTACTTTTTCATCGAGAGTGACTTTTTTTTCAAATTTCCTTCGAGACCGTCGGGAAACTTAATGGACTTGAGAAAATCAGCAAACATTTTCCGTTGCATGGGTGTGAGAACGTAAGAAGCTTGTGGTTTGAACCACCTGTTTCCATGCTTCTCCAAGTGTAAGCTAGATTTAATCTTCAAGTATTTTAAGTCTTGCCTCGCCTTTTCGGTGTCCTTCTCTTTCCCGTCAATGCTAAGTAACGTCCCCAGCAAGTTCTTGCACATTTTTTTCTATGTGCGTCACATCAAGGTTGTGCCTCAATGTCAAATCGGACCAATATGGTAACTCGTCAAAGATACTTTTCTTGGTCCAATTCAGTTTGCTCTCGCCTCGCTTTCGTTTCGAACTCGTAGAGTGCTTACCCGGAATCAATTCAAGAAGATTTTTCAGCTGGTCGATAAACTGGCATTCAGTAAGCTTCTTCGGAGGCCTTTGTTTCTCGACACGCGTTGTATAGTGACCACTGCATGTTCTCATTTGGTGAGAATCGGGCAAGTATCGTCGATGATCATAATACACGACTCTGTTTCTAACAAACAATGATGGAGTATCTTTGGTGCACGTCTGGCACGCAGGATACCCTTGACCACTCCACCCAGACAAACTGTCACGAGCAGGAAAATCATTTATCGTCCACAGAAGTGCTGCCCACAAAAGGAAGACATGATTATGGTTAGACCCATCTCGCACTCGAACGCCCAACTCCCACAATTTTTTTAATTCTTCAACGAGCGGTTGTAAAAACACGTCAATGTCTTTCCCAGGCGATTTTGGACCAGGAATTAAGAGCGTCAAAATCAAGTATTTGAATTTCATGCACAACCAAGGTGGCAAATTATACACCGTGAATACCACCGGCCACATACTGTATGATAAGCTCATTTCTCCGAAAGGATTGAAACCATTTGCTGCAAGTCCGAGTCGTACATTTCTCCGCTCGTTGGTAAAGTCTAAGTATGTTTCATCTAATTTCTTCCACGCTTTCTCGTTACCAGGATGATGTAGAAGACCTTCTTCAATCACTCGTTCTTTCTCGTGTCACTGCATTTCAACAGTTGTGTGTCGGGAAGCGTACAACCGCGTGAGACAATCTTTCACAGGTAAGTATTGTAAAACTTTAACTGGTACCTTTTCCCAACAACCCATCTGCTTTCATTGCACACCGGACAAACATCTGCACCTTTCATATCCTTCCAAAATAAGACGCAATCGTTCGGGCACACGTCAATCATCTTGTATCCCATGCCAAATCACTTCAACTTTGACTTTGCCTCGTAATGTTTTTCTGGATTTCTATTCCCTACAAGATGAGATTTTTTCAAGAGTTGCAGAAGTTCTGTAACGGACTTGTTTATCTAATGTTTCGTCACTTTGATGTGCATTAATTGAACCAAGAAAGATAATGATGAGAAATCCTTACAACTGAGATACAAATCTGCATTCAACTCGACAAATAGATACGTGATCTGCTCTTCTTCAGCCACATCTTCTGCAGTTGGATCATTAACATCGTCATGATCAATATCAATATCATTCCTGATATCTTCGATTGTGTCATGGACTCCACCAAAATTGTTTTGGTCATTTGAATCATTTAGCGCGAGAATGAGCTCTTCACGTGACTCGCCATGATGATACCACCGAGTGTAATACGGAGTAAATCTTTTGAACATGAGATGCGCTCGAACCACTGGAATTTGTTGAGTTAGCGCATTATTCCAACGATGACAAGGACAATTAATTTTGTGCTCGCTGTTCATTAGGAATCGTGCAACTCGAATAAATTCGTTCACGCTCATTTAGAATTCAAGACTACATCGATTATTTTCAGTTATCCAATCTCGACTTGAATTTGACATTACGCTGAATGTTGAAATTATAAAGAAAGTTGTGAGATTGAGAACTATTGGATAATATACATAGTATATAGGAGTTGATTGTTAATTATATGATATCGGAAAATTGTTGAATTTAGATATAACTAATCAATGATTGTTTGATCGATTGGTATTACTTAATTTACAGAAATTCTAACAATGTTTCCCCTAAAATATGGACAAATAAAAAACCTGAAATTTGTACAAAATATATATCTATTAGCCAGAAATTTGTCCCAAACATATATCTAACTACATTACAAACATAACTATTCAATTAGCTACAAATTCCATTATGAATTCAGTTATAATTAACATAGTATTACTTACATTACAAACAAACATATTATTAATAAGTGATATAATTAACTAGAAATTCAATTATTGATTAAGTTATTAACTACAAATTCTCTAATTACGTAAACTAAATAATTTAGTTAACTACACATTTCATATATTCTCTAATTATATAATTAACATCGTCAAAATTATCTAATAAATTTCTTATTATTTTATTAACTAAACAATTAAGTTAAGAATAAAACTAACGACGATGTGGGAGACAACGAGCAAGGGCAAACGAGGCGGCGACCGAAATGTGGTGACGATCAATACAAAACTGCGATAATCAACATTGAAAATCGGATTAAAACAAAACTAATAATCAAAACCATTTAATAATCACCCGGAACGAAAAAAAAGAGAATAAAAAAAAACTCACCCGCAGAGACGAGCGACGAAGGCACGACGGTTCAAACGGGGGCTGCGAACGAGGCTGAAAAAACGTAAAGAGGAGAAACAACGAGAGAACAATGGAAGAGAGAGAAAAAGAGAGAATCTACCGAAAGGTGAGGAGAGGGACGCCGGCGGAAGGAGAGACTCAGCTGGAGGGGAGGGCAGAGGGGCGGAGGTCGATTGGAGGGGTTGGCGGAGAGGCTGGCGGAGGGTAATGGAGGAGTTTGGGCGGAGGGGCTAGCGGAGGGTGAGGGCGAAGGTCGGGCGGAGGGTGAGGGAGGAGGGGAAGGCGGAGGTCAGGCGGAGGGTGATGGAGGAGGGGACAGCGGAGGGTAAGGGCGAAGGTCGGGCAGAGGGTGAGGGAGGAGGAGAGGGCGGAGGTCGGGAAGAGGTCGGGTGCAGTGGAAGAGGGGAAGGCGGAGGGTGGAAAAGAAGGATCGGCGGAGGGGAAGGAGGGGCAGAGGGCGGAGGGGAAGAAGGGAGAAGGGAGCGGCGGACGGAGGGCAAGAGGGGCGGCGGAGCGGCTGCCGGAGGCTCGACGAAGGCTGAAATTCGTAGGTGAAATTTTGGCGGAAAGGTTTTGGAGCAAAATTATTTGGGCATTAGAAGCGACATTTAGAAGCGACTAGTCACTTCTAATGCCCAATTTCTGACACTTAGTGAAATTTTAGCAGAGAAATTTTGGAGCCAAATTATTTGGGCATTAAAAGCAACATTAGAAGCGACTAGTCGCTTCTAATGTCCAAACATACTGAAATATTTGGCGCGGAGGGTGCGAGCCAATATTTTTGGCCTTTAGAAGCAACTTGTAGCTTCTAATTTGTCGATTCGGATAATTAGAAGCGACTTGTCGCTTCTAATGGTCAAAAATTTCATTTTTAGGAAAAAATAAGGGTGTTTAGGTTAGAAACGACTGGTCGATTTTAAAGGTAAAAAGTCGCTTCTAAATGTCATTTTTGTAGTAGTGTGATTTCCACCTCGAGGAGAAGGTGGTTTTTGATGGAGGCGGGACTATAGGACCTCACTGAATGAAGAAGGCCAACAGCAGACCCAACCAATTATTGCAGACTCGGAGGAGACGTTGGGCCGTGGACACCGGAAGCCCATGACAACATTATGGTTGAAGGACTATGTTACTTGATGTAGAAAAATAGGAGAAATCAAAGAATGATGTAGATTGTTGCGTTGGCACTTTTTTATTGGTTCTTTGTACCTTTTCTGCTAGAAAAAATATTCATGTACTAGTTAAAGTCTATGCGGAATAAAAGATAAGTTTCACGTATGAAATAAACCAGAATTTCTCTTTTTCTTCTTCTCCAATATTTATGTCATTTTGGTATCTCTGAAGCAAGGATTAAATTACCGATACCGATACCGATACCGAGGTTCTGATTTTTAGAGATAACCGCATATCGATGGATATACCGATGGGTATTCTATAAAAAGATTCTTACCGACTACCGATTATACCGACAAATTTTTGAAGGTATACCGAATACCGACAGGTATACCGACAAATATCATATAAAACATATATTTATAAAATCCAAAATATACATATATTCATAATCTAAATTTCTAAATTCAAATTTAATATCAAAATTCGCAATTTCATATTTTATAATCACAATTTTGTATTCAAATTCAATATCAAAATTTACAATTCAATATTTAAAAATCATAATCTTATATTTTAAATTAAAATTAACTATTAAAATTCACAATTTCATATTTTATAATTATAATCTTATATTTTAAATTCAAATAAGATACAAAATTAACAATTATATATTTCAAAATCACAACTTTATATTGAAATTCAATATCAAAATTCACAATTATATTATCACTTTCACAACTTTATACTATAAATTTAAAATCGAAAATCACTATTTCAAAATCCATAATAAAATTCAAATCCATAATCCATAATCAAGTTCACAACTTTATATTATAAATTCAAAATCAATTATCAGTTAACAATCTTATATATAAAATCAAAAGTCACAATTCCATAAATCATAATCAATATGTAATCCACAATACATTATCAAATTCACAACTTTATATTATAAATTCAAAATCAATTACCAATTAAGAATTTTATATTCAAAATAAAAAATTACAATTCCATAATCAATAATCTAATTTTAATAATCAACTTCACAACTTTATATTATAAATTCAAAATCAATTATTAATTAAGAATCTTATATTCAAAATCAAAAATCACAATTCCGTAATAAAATTTTAATCCATAATCAAAATTACAAAAAAAAAAATTAAGTTTATAACACTATTGTCGGTAAGTATAAAAAATGCACTGTGGTGATCGGTAAAAATCGGTAATTTGGCGGTAATTTGGATTTTATAACTATTCAAATTAACTCGGTAAAAATCGGTAAATTGGCGATATTTTGGACCGGTATTATAAAACTTGAACGGTAACTCTCGGTTTTTTACCGAGAAGTTGATTTTTGCGGTATACCAGCGGTATACCAGCGGTAACCGTCGGTATTTTAAACACTGCTCTGAAGTAGAGTTGTATCAGAAGAAAAATACAAATACATGTCATATGTTGTTCCAAACACCGTTTTAGATTTCTAAAGATGACCTTATCCATGTCGTATGTTGTGTTAAGAAGAAGAAGAGTTTTGTTGAAAAGAGTTTATATATATATATATATATATATATATATGGTATATATATATACCATAATATTATAAATAGGTATAATATTTTACTGTTTATAAGTCTAAGCCAATCACATTCTTTTTAATGTTTTCTCATTTTATACAAATGTTTTCTCTTTCTCTTTTATTTTTTACGTCGCAGACCTATTGTTCAACAGGTTTATCATTTCTCATTTTATATACTGGTTTCATTTTTCTCTTTTCTTTTTTACCTGGCAGAGCTATTGTTCAACAGATTTCTCATTTTCCATTTTTTCCATTTTTTTTCAGTTTCCACCGCTCAGGTCTTTTCAAAGTTAGAGGCCACAGAACCACTCAGAAGAAGAATCCGACAGAACCCAAAAGTTTTCCAGCTCTTCAACTACATCACTCGCTTTAGCTTCCCCCCGTCCCCAAACTCATGTTCCATCGATAGAGAAATCGCCAGAGCGGATATCTGATCTCCGCCGCCCATTTTTCCCACGACTGTTTCCTCATGTCGATTAATTTTCTCTCTGACGAGTAGGTCGAAGAACTCGCCGACTTTTGAGGAAGAATCGTTGTGTTCCTTCAGTTCTTCGTCGTCTTTCTGCCTGAACCGAAAAACTCATCCTCCGTCGTCGTCCTTCCGAGAAGACGAAGAAGACGAAACTCCAATCGTGATTACGTTCATGAAACGCCTGATTCTCCTCCGACGAAACGCCTCGCTCATCGGTCCTTCGTTTTCATCAGAGGAATCCGTCGCATTTCTGTCCTAGAGATTAGAACAATTCTCAGTTGAGTCATTTTTACCGAGTTGAAGAAATCGCTCTCCAACATCATCTGGTTTCTGTGCTCCGTGCATTATCGTCTGAAATGCGAGAAATCGCTCAAAACCGCCATTGCTATCGCTTCTTGGGGGTCAATCTCTCTCTCTCTCTCTCTCTCTCTCTCTCTATCTTTTTTATTGAGGAAGAGTAAACATTTTATAAGTCTCTTTTTCGGTGAGAGCTTGTCACCGATTTTTGGCTTTGATGAAGTGCTTGTTTGAACTTTGTGAAGTTTGATTATGTTATACCACTAGTACAAATGTTGGATCCCACAACGGACTTTCCACAACCCTTATTACTAAGGGTTGTGGACTTCGAGATCCCACAACCCTTACAATTAAGGGTTGTGGGAAAAGCTTGATTTCAGGTATTCCACAACCTTTATAATTATCGGTTGTGCAAAGTAGCTTATTCTACAACCATTGTTCTAAGAGTTGTTTAATTATAATTGATATAAAAGGTCCCACAACCCTTAAAAGATCCGTTGTGGGACAAGTGCCGCGGCGACGGCAAATAGGGCCGCGGCGCGACGACCCACAACGAATACAATGATCCGGTGTGGGAAAAGGTCATGTCTGGGCAGCGGCGCCGCGGCACCACATGACGTCGCCGCGGCGCCGCCTCCCACACCGGATCTATATAACCGGTGTGGGAGGCGGCGCCGCGGCGACTTCATGTGGTGCCGCGGCGCCGCTGCCCAGACACGATCTGGGCAAAAAATTTTGCATGGCGCCGCGGCGACACCTGGTGGGGCCGCGGCGCCGGCGACGAAATCTGTGTATAAATTCGAATTTTTAGGGTTTTTTCACTTTACCCAAAATCCATTTCTCTCCCAAAACCTATTTCGGCCGAGTCTGTCCTGATTGCTCATCGCCCCTCCTTCCCCTAGACGCCCCTACTCCCTCTTCTTGACGTCGCCGCTCCCGCGCCTTCACGTCGCCGCTCCTTCCCGTGCCTTCACGTCGCCGCTCCCTCTCGTGCCTTCACGTCGCCGCTCCCTCCCGTGCCTTCACGTCGCCGCCTTCTCCCGCGCCTTCACCTCGCCGCCGGTCTCACTTCCTCTTCCATATTTTCAAGGTAAATCCGTCCTCTTCCATGTTTAGGTTTTGATGAATTTTAATTTTTTTAGGTTTAGATAAGTTTATAGATTTGTTTTGGTTTAGATTTGTAGGTTTGTTTGGTTTAGATGTTTGTGAATTGAATCCGAATTTGTTGTTATTGTGAATAGAATCCGTCCCTCTCGTTTATGTTTAGATTTATAGATTTGTTTTGGGATTTGTAGGTTTGTTTGAGTTTATGTTTAGATATTTGTGAATTGAATCCGAATTTATTGATTTGTTTAGATGTTTATGTTGAAATTGCGTTTATATGTTGAAATTATTGTTGAAAATGTTGAAATTGTGTTTATGTTTATTTTGAAAATATTGTTGAAATTGTTAAAATTGTGTTCGTGTTTACGTTTATGTTGAAATTGTAGATTTATGTTGAAATTATGTTTATAATTTTTGTTAATGTTGAAATTGTAGATTTATGTTGAAATTATGTTTATAATTTTTGTTAATGTTGAAATTGTAGGTTGATAGTTTGCGTTTATGTTGAAATAAGTTTTATTGTGTTTCTGTTTATGTTTATATTAGGTTAAAATGCCTCCGAAATTTACTCGTGCCGCCAAGGGCAAAGCTAAGGTCGCAACTTCAAAGCGTTCCCGAAAAGTTGTGGAGTCTTCTTCATCGTCGGAAAGTGAAGAAGAAGAACATTACGAGTCGGTGATATTCACGTCTCAACAAGCCGAGGATCGCTACGAGTTGCTCGTTAAGCGCTCCGTAATCCAGGAGAGGGGATTTAGTGTCCCCCGGGATGGATTCGACATAGGCCAACAAATCCACAACTTCATCGACGCCTATGGTTGGGGAGAATTTTGCAGTCCTCCGTCGTGCGATGGCAATATCACCATCGTGAAGGAATTTTACGCGAACCTACCGGATGCAATTAATAACATCGTCACGGTTCGCGGAGTGAAGGTAAACATGAGTACCGAGGCGATCAACGCTTATCTTCAAACTCCTAACATTCCTTTCGAGACGGAGGAATACATTCAATATATACGTCATGCGGATAAGGCAGAGATGGCGAGTTTATTGTGCCTCCCGAACCAAGGTTGGACGACGGAGAAGGGAAGAGAGGTCTTGCATCGTGATCAACTCACAAAGTACGTAATTATTTAACGATTTTTTTTATAATTTGAAATGAATTGAAATATAATTGTGCTTTGAATTTTGTTTTTGTAGGATTGCCAAAGTATGGGTTTACTTTGTGTGCGCTCGCATATTCCCGATCACGCATTTTTCCAGCCTCGACGAGGGTCGCATCCAAATATTGTACTGCATCGTGAAGGGGCTGAAGATAAACATTGGTCGATTCATCTCGAGTCGGATGAGGAGTGTTGACTACAAGGCTAAGAAGACCGGTCTACCGTATCCGTCGATCATCACTGGCCTTTGTATGAGAGCGGGCGTGAGAATTGGGAGGCAGGACACGATCAAAGGTCCAATGGGGCCAATCACGAAGTCAATCATCGATCGGTACAAGATTCGAGAGGAGGAGGCGGCGGCGGATGAGGACGAGGCAGCTGAAGAGGAGGAGGAGGAGGCACCACCGCCACGACCGCGTAGAGCGACCGTACTTGAGCTACCCGCACCTCCGGTGCGAGATCCGATGCTAGAGTATATCGCTCACACCAACCACTACCTCGTCGCCGAGAATCAAAATTTTCAACATTACCAACAACAGCAAGGGGAGTACAACGCCATGTCATACGAGGCGTTCAACGATGTCCTCGGTCGGTTGGACATAAACAACCAGATAGCGTGGCGATTTCCTCCGTACCCCCAGTACGAGTACTTACCACATTCAGCCCCAGAATGGCCGTCCGAATTCCCACGTCCTCCAGGAGCACCACCACGACGCGACAACGACAACGACAACAACAACTAGCTTATGTTTTTTTATTCATTTTAAAGACTCAGTTTGAATTATTAGTTTGAATTATGTTTCTTTCTTTATTTAAATTATGTTTGTTTCTTTGTTTAAATTACGAGACTTGAAATTTTAAGAATTAATATGTTTGTTTTATTGATGTTTATTTAAAATATTGTTTGTTTGTATGAATTACGATAGTAAGGAACTAAAGTATGCAGACATTAAATTGTTTATTTGTAAAACAAAGTTTTTGATAGGTTTTAACGAAGTTTTACTATAAATTTAACATGGCGCCGCGGCCCTATATCCTATAGCCGCGGCACCAGGTCCCACAACGGATGTATATCCGTTGTGGGAACATCAGCGCCGCGGCCCAAGTAGAAGTCGCCGCGGCGTCGGCGACGTTGGCGCCGCGGCACCAGTTTGAGTCGCCGCGGCGTCGGCGACTTACAGAGTCTATATAGACTCTGTAAGTCGTTGGCGCCGCGGCCCTGATAGGCGTCGCCGCGGCGCCAACGACTTACAGAGTCTATAATGACTCTGTATGTCATTGGCGCCGCGGCCCTGGTAGGCGTCGCCGCGGCACCTGTGACTTACAGAGTCTATAATGACTCTGTAAGTCTCCGACGCCGCGGCGACTCCTACTTGGGCCGCGGCGCTGATGTTCCCACAACGGATGTATATCCGTTGTGGGACCTTGTGCCGCGGCTATAGGATATAGGGCCGCGGCGCCGTGTTAAATTTATTGTAAAACTTCGTTAAAACCTATCAAAAACTTTGTTTTACAGAGAAACAATTTAATGTCTGCATACCTTAGTTCCTTACTATCGTAATTCATACAAACAAACAATATTTTAAATAAACATCAATAAAACAAACATATTAATTCTTAAAATCTCAAATCTCGTAATTTATAGTAAAACTTTGTCAAAACCTATTTAAAACTTTGTTTTACTCAAATTCAAATCATAAATCTCAATCAAACAAAAGTTGGAGCTATGTCAGTTCGAAGTAAATGAGAAACATCGTCATCGTCGAAGTCATCCATCTCTTTGTCGATCGGTGGTAATCCGGATGTGAATGGTGGTATACTAGTCAAATCTTCGTCTTCTTCTTCTTGAATATTTCGCGCTTTCATATGAACTACTAATGACAACTCTGGATTGATTGGATCTGTAACATAAAAGACTTGACTCGCTTGTGAAGCGAGCATGAATGAATCATTCTCGTAACCGATCCTCCTGAAGTCGACAACAGTAACTCCGTCATTGTCAACTTTAACGTGATTATTGTCAGCCCATTTGCACTTGAATAATGTCACCCGTAATCCGCAATAATCAAGCTCCCATATGTCTTCAATGTATCCATAATAGTTCATGAAACCTTTTTTGGGATTCTTATCTTTGGCCGACGAAACATGTAATGCTTCGGCCAATAGTGTTACACCGCTATTTTGAACCGGATGCTTGTCGTCTCTCTCTTTTGTGTAAAATGTAAAACCATTAACAGACCAAGCAGTGTACCTTGTAACCATGCTCGAAGGTCCTGATGATAGTTTACTCAATGTAGTTGAATGACCCGCCTCTTCAAATAGTCGTTTTCCAAGCCATATCTGAAATAAACGGTTGTGCTCTTCTTGCAACCATTTTTCATTTCTAGCTTTCTTTGGATCTTTAACTCTCAGCTCATTCAAATGAATATCCACGAACGGGGTTACGTCAGAAACGTTGTGCAGAACATGTAGCGAGGCTTGTTCCCATTCTTTTCGGTTGACGCTAGAATATGTACCTATGGATAATATACTTCTACATTAACTAAACAAGAATTAAATTACTTAGCTTTGATCTATATATATAAAATGTCTCAAATTGACGTACCTGTAGATAGTGCTTTTGACTCAAACCCTTTGTCCTTCGGTAATCCAATTTCATCTGCTTTAGTTAAATATTCAGAGCAAAACTCAACAGCCTCCTCAGCTATATAATTTTCAACGATACTCCCTTCTGGTCGATTGTAGTTCTTCACATAACTCTTCAACACTTTCATGTAACGCTCGATTGGATACATCCACCGTAAAAACACAGGTCCACATAATTTCACTTCACGTACCAAGTGAACAATTAGATGAACCATGATATCAAAAAATGATGGTGGGAATATCATTTCCAACAAGCACATAGTTTTCACAACTTCCGATTGCATCGCCTCTAACCGAGTTGGATCAATAACCTTTGAACATATCGAATTGAAGAATACACATATTTTGGAAATTGCGAACCTCACATCTTTTGACAAAATGCCCCGCAAAGCAAGCGGTAACATTTGTTGTAGTAACACATGACAATCGTGAGTCTTCATTCCAATAAGTTTGAGATCTTTTAAAGATACGAACCTTTTATAGTTTGAAGAATGACCATCCGGGACTTTGATAGATTCAAACCACTTCACAATTTTTTTTTCTCCTCCCGAGATAGAGTATACTTTGCCGGTGGTATTTTTGTTTTTTTTCCACTCTGCTCGTCGACATGCAAAACGCTTCTTATATTCATTTCCTTGAGATCCATTCGAGATTTTATTCCATCTTTCGATTTATTTGGATCATCAAGTAGCGTACCGATGAAAGATTCACATACATTTTTCTCAATATGCATAACATCCAGACAATTCCGAACATATAATGTTTTCCAATACGGAAGGTCGTAGAAAATCGATTTCTTTTTCCAAGGATTCTCTTGGAACGACTCTTTAGTACTAGCACGCCGCTTCCTTTTACCGAGCACTTCATTAACATTTTTAACCATTTCGAAGACATCTTCACCAGACAATATTCTAGGAGGGGGTCGTTCTTCCGTATTTCCATCAAATGCCTGTTTCAACCTTCTATACGAGTGATCTCTCGGTAAAAATCTTCTATGACCAAGAAAAACAGTTTTCTTACCATGCTTCAAACGAATGGAAGATGTTTCTTTCATGCAAACTGGACAACCAATTGAGCATTTCACAGAGTATCCTGACAAATTTCCATACGCTGGAAAGTCGTTTATAGTCCACATCAACATTGCTCTCAAGTAGAATGAATCGCCGCGGTAACCATCGTTGACCTCAATCCCTGTCTCCCATAACATCTTCAAATCATCGATCAATGGTGCCAAATAAACATCAATATCATTTCCTGGTTGACTCGGTCCTGAAATCAGAAGCGTTAACATCAAGAATTTTCTCTTCATACACAACTTTGGAGGGAGATTGTAGTTCACAAGAATAACCGGCCAGACACTATATTTACTACTCATCATGCTGAAAGGGTTCATGCCATCAGATGCTAAACCAAGACGCAAATTCCGAGGTTCAACACTGAAATCTTTATACTCCAAATCAAATGACTTCCACTGTGAAGCATCCGCAGGATGCCGTAACATACCATCATCGATACGTTTTTCTGAGTGCCAAACCATGTTCTTTGCGTGCTTGGCAGTATTAAACATTCGTCGGAACCGTGGCATTGGTGGTATGTACCATAATGCCTGAAAAACATATAAAATAATAATATCAAAAACATAATCATTTGTAAAACAAGTAATTATTATATACGTATACCTTGATTGGAACTCCTTTGACCCCGTCACGTGGCAATTTACCTTTTTTCCATCTTGATTCTTTGCACCTCGGACATTCATCTAGATCTTCGTACTCATTTCTATATAAGACACAATCATTTGGGCACGCATGAAATTTCTCGTACTTCATACCCAATGTGCCCAAAGTTTTCTTAGCCTCATACATACTTTGCGGAACTTTATTGTCTTTTGGGAATGCTTCTTTGAGTGTTTCCAACAATAGAGTAAAACTAGTGTTTGTCCACCCACCCGACGCTTTCAAATGAAATAAAGTAACTAAAAATGACAACTTCGAATAACTTGTACACCCTTCATACAATGGTGTCTCCGCATCATTCATCATCGACTCAAACAATTCCGGCCGTTCCACAAAATCATTCTCCAAATCATTCATCATCCCGCACATATCATCAAAGTCATCATCTTGAAGATCATCATTTCTATTGTTAATCGTAGGCCGGAATTCTTCACCATGATAATACCATATTTGGTAAGAAGTCATTATTCCGTAAACCAACAAATGAGTTCGAACAATACGAAGAGAAAAATGTCTATGATTTCCACATTTCACACAAGGACAACGAATTGATTCCACATCACCGACATTATCTTTAACGAATTCACAAAACTCATTTACACCATTTTGATATATCTCGTTTAACCTATTCTCCCACATCCATTGCCTCACCATCTTAAAAAAACCCTAATTATAACATGAAATATCAGATTTGAAATAAACAATCCAAAAATATTCAACTTTGTAACAAGTAAAGAGGAACTTACAAGAATTAGATGTATAGTTGTGAGTTGTGAACGATAATGACACATAATGGGTCGAAATCTTGTTTCTAGTGTTTTTTCGACTGAAGTTTTGAGAGATTTAAGTGCAAAAAACGATTTAAAATGCATTTAAACGCACTTCAGGTCTTCGGCGCCGCGGCTCCGTAATGCATCGCCGCGGCGCCACTCCCACAACCCTTCTGGGAAGGGTTGTGGAAATCGGGGCCGCGGCACCGATAGACGTCGCCGCGGCGCCGAAGACTTCCCGAGAGCACCCGAGAGTTGGAGCTCTCGGGAAGTTATAGGCGCCGCGGCGACGAATATGAGTGCCGCGGCCCCGGTTTCTGGGTTCATCGGCGCCGCGGCGCTGTAATGCATCGCCGCGGCGATTGTGACTTCCCGAGAGCACCCGAGAGTTGGAGCTCTCGGGAAGTCATAGGCGCCGCGGCGACACCTACCTGCGCCGCGGCGCTGGTTTCTGTGTTCAGAGGGGCCGCGGCGCTGGTAGCCGTCGCCGCGGCGCCGTTCCCACAACCCTTCGTGGAAGGGTTGTGGGATGTTTAAATTTCGGGAAAACTTTAACTTTTTCATAACCCCGCCCAAATTTCGCCCAAAACTAACTTTCGACTTCTTCTTCTTCATTCTTCATTTTCACTTTCATTCTCTCTCAAAACTCAATATCTCTCAAAACCCAAACTCATTCTCTCTCAAGCTTCTATTCTCCGGTGACTCAAAACTTCCGGCGACTCAAAACTCCGGCCACTCACTCTCTCACTCCTCCCTCCCTCTCACTCCCTCACTCCTCCCTCCCTCTCACTCCCTCACTCTCTCTCACCCTCTCACTCCCTCTCCCTCACTCCGCCCACCCTCACTCCGCCCACCCTCACTCTCACTCCCTCACTCTGCCCTCCCGCACTCCCGCTCCGCCCTCCCTCTTCCACCCTCACTCCCTCACTCTCGCTCCGCCCTCCCTCTCCATCCCTACTCACTCTCTCACTCCGCCCTCCCTCTCTCTCCCTCCTCACTCTCTCACTCCGCCCTCCCTCTCTCACTCCTTCACTCCGCCCTCCATCTTCATTTTGTCGTCGTCCCTCAACGGTTAGTTTTTTTTACTACTATTTTTTGTTTGAAATTGGTAACTAGTTTAGATTCACATTCAAATATATTTTGTGTTTGGAATGGTTTAGGTTGCCATTTATTTTGTGTTTGGAGATAATTAGTTTAGACGCATTGATATATATTTTGTGTTTGAAATTGTATTTTGAATTGTGTTTATAGATTCAATGTCGACTACAACTACTACTACTTCTAGCGACGATATAAAAAAGAAACCTAGACGACTATTAGCATTAAATCCCGATGAGAAAGGAAAGAGAAGAAACACCCTTATGAGTCGTGTTAATAAAATTAGAAGTCTTGGTAGAAAAATCACGATAGAGTTAGATTCCAAAGGGCAACCAAAGGGTAAGGAAGGGGATGTGTTGTTGAGTTACTTTGGCGTATTAGCTAGAGAATATGTTCCACTTTCGACTCGTGATTGGAGATTAAAAGAGAACGATCAATTAAAAGAGAGGATTTGGAACGAAATATGTGAAGGATTTTCGATTCCAATAGAACATAAGCACGATTGCCTCATGAGAGTAGGTGAAGCCGCAAAACTATTTCGTCACGAGTTATATCACGATCTTCTCAAAGACAAAATCAATGAACCAAGCTCGTTAAAAAGACCAAGTTGTGTTTTAAAATTTTACACGAGTATCACCGAAGAAGATTGGGTGAAGTTTGTTGAGTATAGACGAAGCGCAACTTTCAAGCAAACGTCGGAGCAAGGGAAAACTAATTCCGCTAAAGTGGAATACAAATCTCGATGTGGCCGAGATGGATATCGAAAACTAGATCAACAAAAGGTTGAGTTTTTTCATTTATTTATTTTGTATTCGGTTTTAACATTTAATATATGATTAATATGATTACTTGTTAATTAATAGCACGACGAAACCGGGCAATGGGCAACGTTAGAAGAATTATGGATTGACTCGCGTAAGAAAGACGGGATAGACGGAAAAGAGTTCAAGAATGACAAAGATCGACTAATGGGAGAATCAATTGTAAGATTTTAAATAATGTAAGTTATATTTTTAATATTTTTATTTACAAATTATTATAATATGTAGCAAAAATTATCTCAACAAGCAATCGAAGGTACTTTTATCCCGGAAACGGGAAAAAGTATCTTGCAAGAAGCCATGGGAGCAAAGAAATATGTTTGCGGTCAATCCAAACATGTTGCCAAGCGTTTCAAGTATTTTGTTCCTCCGACTCCAAATGAAGAACTTAACAAGATGCGGCTCGAAATGCGTCTCGAGTTGATGGAGTTTAAAAATGATATCTTGAAAGCGGTTAATGGTCGTGGTGGTACAAGTGTTGGAGAAGCGAGTGTTGATCTAGTTGAAGATAATATTAATGCAAGTGGCGTTAATATTGAAGAGAAGACTAAGATTCAAGAAGTCGTCGAAGAGGTCGTCTCTTTAGGTAATCTTTATTCATGCTTTATTCATGCTTATTTATTTACTTCAAAAGTTTGCTTATTTTCGGTATTAAATCGGTGATTTTCATAGGGCATGACGATATACATAAACCTTCGAAAGTCGGTCCGATTATTGTGGAAAAACTAACTAGTGTTCGGGCTAGTTGCTCATTGAATCCAACCACACCGGTGACACCGTGTTCGAATGAAAGTGTCGAATGTTTTCTCTACATTGACGATATCGTGGAAGGAAACACAATCCATGTTGCAAATGGGCGAGTATATTTGAACGAGGGCGTAATTCACTTCTCAAGTTTAGAGGAAGGAAATGCACGTGTGAGCGTTTCCGGCGTTTTGGTTAAGAAAGCCAAATTACCGATTCCCACCGAAGAAGCTCTAACCGTAGAAGATGCAATGGGAGGTTTTGTCTCGTGGCCGCGACGATTAATAGAAACTGAGACTACGGCAAAAGAGAGTCGCGGCCCTCCCAAACTCGAATCTACGAGTCAACCTACTCCCGACGATAATAGGAGAATTAATTACAAGGTAATATATTTTAACCTACTCATTATTATGTATTGATTGTTCAAATTAGTTATAAGATAATTAATTCAAAGTTTAAATGGTTACAAGGTAATAAATCCCAAGTTTAAATTGCTCGCTCAATATGCCAACAAAATGATGTTAGCACAAGGAAACGTTATTCAAGTCAACGTTTGTCCAACAATCTCTGCTATACCGATTATGTTGGGATTTGATGATATTTCCGAATTTTTACAATTTTCGGAAATTGGGGCGTCAAGCATATCTCTTTACATGGAGTAAGTGTTTCTTTCATGATTTTTTTTTAATATTGATGATTGAATATTGAGTGTTTTAACTATTTGAATAATTTGGAATGTAGTTGTATACGCGCATCGATGTCAAAGTTGAAAAAAAAATTTGTCTTTGTAAACGCCGCGTTAGCTTCTCACATGTCTACAAATGACGAAGATTACCATTTGTCGACACGAGTCAAAGAGGTTGGCAACGCGGTGCGAGGATGCACAAGTGGGCAACTAGTTTTCATGCCCTACAATCGAAACTTTCATTGGATGCTTGTTGTCCTTGACTTATGGAAGGATTGTGCTATGTTTTTTGACCCGTTGAATAAACAAATTCCACAAGACTTGGTTTCGTTGATAAAAAGGTAAGTTTTTTTACTTATATATTGAATATTTGTTATAAAAGATACTCATACTATTTGTTTTGTAGGGTGTTTTCAAATTTCAAACTTGAAACCAAAGGCGCTATTGGGCACGGACAATCAACATACATAAGGTCAATGGCCGCGCCAAGACAAAGCGGTAACACGGAATGTGGATATTTTGTTTTGTGTTATATGCGAGAAATAGTTGTAGGAGGTATAAGTAGATTAGAAAACAAAAACACGTATACACCTTTGGATATAGAGAGAGTAAGAGAAGAGTGGATTAACTATGTACAAACATTTATTGAATGTGATGATTAGTTACATTTTGTGATATTGAATGTATATTTTTTAGATGATTTTGAATGATTATGATGATTTTGGATGTATTGTATGTTTTTAGATTGATTGTGCATGTATTATGCAGGTAATTATATGATATTTTGGGTTTAATCCAATAATAATGAAGAGATGCACTCTTCGGACAATGGCGCCGCGGCGACATATGTTTCGAGCCGCGGCCCCAAGTCCCACAACGGATTCAAACATCCGTTGTGGGAGCAGCGCCGCGGCACTAAATGTATACGCCGCGGCACCAGGTGTCCTGCAACTGGCGCCGCGGCGACCCCTTATGACGCCGCGGCGCCATGGCCCACAACGGATGTTGGGATCCGTTGTGGGACTACGTCGCCGCGGCACTAATTGGTGGCGCCGCGGCGACGGGTGGCCGCGGCGACCCTTTATGGCGCCGCGGCCCAAGGTCCCACAACGGATCCCAACAACCGTTGTGGGACTTGGGGCCGCGGCGCCGTTAAGGGTCGCCGCGGCGATAAGTTTTCAAAAATTAAAAAATTTTACAACCGATAATTGATTGGTTGTTGAATTTCCCACAACCCATAAACATTCGGTGTGGGAAATATGAACATTCCACACCGGATGTTTAAGGGTTGTGGGAAATTCCACAACTCAGGCTCCCACAACCGTTATTAAGGGTTGTGGGAAAATTCCACACCCCTTATTAAGGGTTGTGGGAACAAGTTTTTCTACTAGTGTACTATCATCTTATTTTATCTCAATTCCAATGGATAATGAAATGAGTAAGCATGTGATTCTGTTTTCTTTCACAAAATATTTTAGTTCAAAGCTTCCCGATAAACCCTCGATCAATTACTCTCTCCGATGTTCCACCACCGGGCTCACACGCTTACAACAATACTATTTTTGTCTCGACAAGGCACGTTTTTCCTTCTTTTTGCGGTGGTTCAAACTCCGGATCCAGATTCGACTCAAGATTCCAATAGTACCCCTCACTAAGCTTGTTCTCGTTGTTGGCGGCACAGGCGGTGTTGGTATGCTCTTCTAAACTTGTTATATCATATACATGTACATGAAAAAATTGAACTAGATGTCTCTCAGACTTGTATTTTCATGATGGTTCATAAATTTGAAAAAATAAATAAAAAAGTTTGGTGTTTTGATTTGTAATTTTTAAGGGCAATTGGTGGATGCATCGCTGCAGAACCGCAGTATTAAGTCGCGCCTTTTATGGTGAGACCCACAGAAAGCTCTTACCTTGTTTGGTAAATAGAATGAGGATTTGCTACGGGGTTGGTTCATTTTAAATTTAATTTTGTTCTTAAATCTCCTGTTATTTCAAGCATATTGAATTTATAAACCAAACATGTATTCACATGAGACCCGAGTAAAGATTGAGATATAGATCCAGCTGTTTGAGGTTTGTACTTTGTGCTTCTTTCTTCGGATATGTATTTGCAATTCTGATAATGAGTTTGATCATATTTCAGGGAGCAACCCATGTGATATGGTCAAGAAAAGTAGGTGAATTTGTTTAAATATTTTTGACATAAACTTCTTTTTTTCCCGAGAACAATGTTCTTTGACCATAAATTTCAGTTTAGTCTGATGTCCAAAAGCTTTTCATTCAAACCCTATATTCATGGTTATTCTTTTCATTCAAGTTAGTCGAGATGAAATATAATGATAACACAATTGTCAAAGCCCAAAAGCTCAAACGTGCATATAGGATCTGGTCTGATTTTTCAATTGGTTAACATGGGTTTTGTTTAACAAAAGAAAAACGTAGTGTGGGATATGAGTTGCTCAAATTTCACACACAACATTGCTTCCAAAAAACTTACAAGATTTCCGTGTTATGTTGAAGATTGGGAGGGTGTGAGGAATCTTATATATGTAGTCCCTTCAACGGTGAAGAGGGTTGTTCTAGTTTCATCAATCAGTGTGACCAAATTCAACGAATTGCCATGGAGGTAAGGCGAGTCGTGACTTACGTAGTCGGTTCTGGCTCATGTCTTACTTGAAAATTCTTCTTCTTCTTCTTCTTCTTCTTCTTCTTCTTCTTCTTCTTCTTCTTCTTCTTCTTCTTCTTCTTCTTCTTCTTCTTCTTCTTCTTCTTCTCCTCTTTCAACATCATGAATCTTTTTGCCATTCTCAAGTACAAGAAAAAGGGTGAAGAATATCTTCAAAACTCTTGGCTTACCATATACCATAATCAAGTTCATTTTTACGCTACTTGCATCACAACATGAGCAAAGAGTGGCTGATCCTAAATCTTGGATCTTATCTCTTTTTGTAAAGACCCGATAGACTGACATACTATTTTATAACTATTTTAAAGTTATAACTATTTCAATGTTACTTGTGTATAACCAACGAGCGATTGATCAAAACTGGTGGCTCGATTTATATTATCTTAAATACATATATATATATGTATATATATATATAGTTGTTTGATCCAAAAAGTATATTTAGATCGGTATTGATTCGAAGTTCTTATCAAGTAGTCTGAAAAACAAAGTAAGGGCTGGTTAATTACCCTCTCTTGCATTTGCAAATTAAATATTAAAAACAGTAGGTCACGAAAGCACGAAACATCATTTTCTTAAGGCAAGCTTTCAAAGCACGAAACATCATTAAATTTTCATTTCCACATTTAGTGATGAATAAGTAAACAAAATTTGAAATCATTGTTTTTATATATGTATGTTATTCTTTATACAACAAAGATTGAGTGGAGAGAAATTTCTTAGCCACTAAACTAACATAACAAATTGGACCTGAACTTCCTACCAAACTCATGCTACCCCCAAAATTGGCAGAACAAAAGCAATACCCCAAAAGAATAAAAATAAATAATAGATCAATAACGAAGTATACACACATCATAGAACTACCCCTTTGAAATCCTTGAAAAAAAGGAATAAATAAATAATTTAATGGGGCTGGATATAGGGGATATATTTTTCTTTTTCTTTTTTTCCTTTATTCTTTTCCGGGATTGATTTGAAGAAGAGGCACAAACTAAATAGGAGCTTCTTGAACCTTAGTCAAGTAAAAATTCAAAGTCTGGAAGCTCGAGGAGTTCTTCTGCCGGTTTGACATATGAGAATTCCTTTGTTTGTAGTGTTGTCGATAGGTTATCGACTGAAAACAAAATGTTGTTCAAATGAAACAAATCAAAACTCAATACCAGAAAAAAAAACCGGGCTCACAGGAAAAGAAGATAAAATACTTTATCCATTTGGAAAAGAGTAAGGCATATGAAATTCAAGCCTCAATTTATGTGCTTGCATTTGTTTCCAACAGTTATGAAAATTCAGAATAATGAAAAGAATAACAAATACCTCGAGTGGTCGTCCAATAAAAAGGAATTGCTGACAGCACTGTTCGAGTCCTCAAGAGTACTCTCATGTTGGAAATGACCTGTCAAAAGATTAAAAAAGTTACTACGACTTTCTAAATATGTCAAATTAAATTCTGAACGTATTTATTATTGATAGTAATAACAAGCTAATTTACATCCGGAGACACACTTCGGGTGTTATAGTTGTTGTCCTAGTAAAGTGTACATATTATGTGGAATATAAGCAGTCAATCATATAAAAAACTATCACAGACCTACCATTGCGTATTTGTATTTATCGGGTGAAAAATAAATTTGCTTATTTTTTTCCTAGGAACAAAAGAATTCCTTTTTTTAGATATTCCTACTAAAAGAATAGAACAAATTTGAATCCTTTTGTTATTGGCCAAGGTACATATTTTAATGTACTTTGAGAGCAATCTTCAATATTTTAGCAAGACAACCTGACGTGTCATGTTTGTGAGAAATCTGGTGTATAAGTGCTATGTGATATAATGTTTTCTGCATCCTCGGTTAAAATATTTAGTCAAAATATTTCTACTTTCTGATTTTTTGTAAACTAAACAAACTCATTTATGTTTATCATGTAAAGCTTTAAAGTTGAAATTGTTGTCATCGGGTTGACTAGAAGTTGGTGTTGAGGAGGAAGAAATTTTATTGAGTGGGAGGGCTTTTGAGGATTGAATTTTTTGATTTCTCAATAGCCACAGAGAGTAGAAGAAAGATGGTTCGATTTTTAGGAGAGTGAAAACTTGGAATGTCTCAATTTAGTGACTTCTCAAACGTTGAATCGGAACGTTTAAGGTTTTTCCACTCGGCATGGTAAGCATTTAATATTTTGACATTCAATCTTTTACCATTGCGTTTGTCTTTATTTTTTTCGATAAAATATCTTATTTTTATGTTTATTTTCTCTTTTGAATTCTGTTTTTATAACCTTGTATGTTTTATAATAATTTGATTGTCTAGAAAAGGAGAACAAAAAAAACTTTTAAATAAATAAAAGTAAAGCACATTCTCTCTTTTTTGTTTGTTAGCAACCAAAATCTCTCAAGACAACATCATGAAAATTGAAAACATCAGCAGGAAGGTCGTTCACTAAAATTGAAATGAAAGATTGGCGATCCGCATGACTCGAAATTGAGTAAAGAGGGAAATCGTGGTCTCTGGTGACTGTTGTCTGATGTCAAATCCCTGTAGGCGCAGTGGAGAGCTCTTGCAACAACTGCAGATCAGCCAATTTTCAGTCCATTGGAATATGATATTGAAGGTTTTCATCTTCACTACAATCAGTTTCATGGAACAAAGAGGTGAACCATTAATTTACTATTAAGAGCAACCCATGTACATATATTTATGCAAATTAAAAGCGTTTATTTTGTCTTCCGTTTGTTTTCCTTTAAACTTATAGTATTTTAGGGATGTCAATCCAGTGCATGTATAGTCTTTATTAAATCAATCTCAATTTCTCACATTTTTAGAGAAGAACATTTTGGTGGACAAATATTAGAGGTCTGAAAGACCTGTGTTCTAAGATTTCCTTATCTATTTTTTGTGTTTGTATGTACAAATAATTCATTTTTTATTTTTATCTTTATAGTGGAATTCGTTATGCATACTAATTATTTATCTTTATTTTTATTTAGTCCTTGAAGATGCTATAACGTCAGATACTGTTTTGGGTGTGTACGTGGATAAATTTGCTTACACCGCTGTTAGAAGGTTCGCGATGTTTTCTTTTTTTGTTCTATGCATTATCTTTTATATTGTATTTTGTAATTACTAAAAGTGCAGTATTGGACTTTATGTATTTCACATCTTAGAAAATTTAGAGGGGACGGTCTTCTGAAGGTCAAGCATCATTTTTCGCTACACTTAGAATTAGAGAAGACATTTTTGTGGACCAACTTCATTCTGGTTAGTTTAATTTTGTTAACATTTCAGTTCGTCGCATATTTTTTGTACATCGGTAATTGTATTGTTGTAGGTTCTCGATTTCCCCTAGATGATAGAAGAGCGATCATGAACATTTCTTCTACTGACGATGTCGACTCTATTCCTTCCGATACGACATTAGGCTTATATTTAAAGTCTGCTGGTGGCGACAACTTAAAAAAGGTACTCACGTTTTCTTTCATTTGATCAAGGTATCACTTAAATGTTTGTGAGATTAGTGATGTATACTTGTATGGTTAACCTATGTATTCTTCTATATACTTTTATAGCTCAAGTGGGAATCTACTACTACACGTCAAAATCAAAGATTTCGTTCATCGGCTCGTAAAAGATTCTTTGCCCAACTTACGGTAGATACTTCTGGTATGCAATAATTACATCGTCGATTCTTTCCCAGTAAAAAAATCATTCGTCTTCTGATTTGTCGAACCAATCGAGCTGCCAAGTAATCAAATTGTGTAGTTGTTACCGGCATAAAGTTGTGTTAGCCTATCGCGTTGAAGTATAATTTTAATTTTATTATCTTTTCAATTGATTTATGTAGTAGGTTACATCGTGTATTCCACTTATTAGTTTTTTGTTGTCACATGTTCCCAAAGTAAATGCCACATTCTGTGCGTATACACTCCTTAATGAATGAACATGTTTGCAAGATAGAATGACAGGTCCATTATGTAATGCAACGTTATTCCAATTTGAATCAAACAAATTTTGTTGCTCCGGTGGCAAGTTTGTATATCAACACATCAGTCCCCCGACACATTTTTTGATTTGTTATGTGGAAATACGTTGGAGTCTAATAATTTTCGTTGCTATATAAGAGTTCATATTTCCAGCTTGGCATTTACGTCGATGAGTGTGCATCTTGGTGAAAAGTTACTACAACAAAATAGTGGTATTTACACGTTTCGCTTACAAGGCCAAATTCATCATTGGCTTAAACCGTTGAATCCACAACAACTGCCTGTGTCAACATTGAAATTGTATTTTCATGATACTAACAATGAAATATGAAATTGGCAACAATTTTTGCATCATTTGTTGACAGAAATATTGCATAAATTGAATTCCATTATGCTAACGAATCCGTACACCAAATTTTTCTGATCACTGTTAAATCTTCCAAATACTAATGATTTTTCCTTATGTATAAAGATAATCCCAGTCTTGCTCAACAAGTCTTCAATACTCCATATGTTTATCAAGTTGCTGCGGTGTGGGTAAATGGTGATTTTGGAAATCCATCTTATAGAAACATAATTTTCAATAGTGCATATGGTCAAACACACAACATCAATTATGATAATGGCTGCTATGATCCCTTGGAATATCCTATTATGTTTCCGAATGGGGAGACGGGCTGGCACATTAATGTTGATCGTGTGATTAGACACCTACCGCAGTACTTGCGTCCTGATGTCACAACTCAAGAATTACTTAATGTTGAACAAGCAGGTTAATATTGATTTCAACCTGAATTCTTTTATTTTATTTCATTGTATAAACTAATGTTGTTTTCTATGTTAGGGTCGTCAAGCAGGCGTCGAGTGTCAAGAGTATCGTGTCGTGATTACTATTTCTATAAACTCAAATGAGCCAACAATTTTGTTACATGGTGGGCGGTTGTTTCAAAAGTATGTCGTTGACATGTACGTTAAAATAAAATAAAAACCGGTTGAACTTCATCCTAAAAAATCAAGATCAAATTCGAGCCGATTTGTATCAAATCCTTATCGATGTAGTTGAGATGAGTCATAGTAGAGCTGAAGATATTGGCAAGCATATTATATTGCTCGTCACTTTCATCGGTGGTCCACGAGATATGCAACAACGGTATTTAGATACCATGAATTTAATTCATACATTCGGGAAACCGGACTTGTTTCTAACCATGACATGCAACCCTAATTGGCCTGAGATACAACAAGAGCTTAAGCCATTTGATTTGTTGCATAATCGACCTCATCTAACATCACGTATATTCAAAGCTAAATTGGAGTAGTTGAAGAATGATATTATTGAGAGAAAATTCTTTCGTCTAGTTGAAGCTTATGTTTATGTGGTTGAGTTTCAGAAACGTGGGTTGCCTCATGTTCATTTCTTAATAATTCTAAAAACCGATTCAAAAATATATTCCACTGACCAAGTTAACAAATTTGTGTGTGCTGAGTATCGCATCCGAATGAGCACCCATATTTGCATTCTCTGGTCATTAAGCATACGGTGCATGGACCTCGTGGCATATTGAATTTAAAAAATATTTGTATGAATCAAAATGGAGTTTGCAAGGATCAATATCCAAAAGATTTTACCGAATAATTGCATTAAGATAAGACTGGTATCCAATTTATAAAAGACCATAAATTGGACCAGTAGTTACTGTTCGAAGAAAATAATTCATTATTATTGGTCAGGTTCAATTGCCATTTGAATTTAGAAATTGTTGGCAGAGATACCCATAAGAAGATAATTTATTTACATATAAATCTCTCATAAGTCTTTATTTTAATTTGTTGATTAAATTAAACCTAACAATGTATGAAGAGACAAATATAGATTTGTGTGAACAAACTCTCCATGGTTAGGTTAAAACGAAATATTCACAATCTAAAGATCAACAGAATTTTGATCCTAGTATGATTGTTGAAATAATCTATGATGTCTGGTTATGAGGCATAGAGAGTTAGGAACTCTATAGTTCTTCTAGTGTATCTTCCGAAGATACTGAATTGACCAGTGCACCTTTCGAGACAATGTAAGAACAAACCATTTAACCTCTTCTGTCTTAAGGTCACTATGTATGAATTGCATCGTGCTTACCTTAATCCTGAAATGAGACATTTCATTTCATGATTTCAATATATTCATTTGAGAAATCTACACTCTAGATCCAAGTTTGTGAACTAGATGCGCTCTATTGGTGATATATTGGGTTGTGAAGTTGACATGAGTATACTTTGGGAAGTTCTCATAGATATGGAATTCATGTACAAGATTGGTGAAATGCAATGTATATCTTCTCATGCTTTATTACTTGGATTGTGAATAAATGAGCTGCGCGGTATCCAAAATTAAGTAGCGACTTTATTTGGATGAAACAAAGTGACTTGTTAGCTCCTTGTCAATACATTTTTCCTAACTTATTCACAAATAACAAAGGAGTTGAGGAAATAACAACTAGAAAGTTAAAAAATGGTAATTTTATAAATCTCATCTAGTTGATGATATTCGTGGTAATCATAGATAACATTCAATGGATCCGCTCAATATAATTAAGTTGAATTTAAGTAGAAAATAATTTCATTTGAACCGAGAGATTCTCAGTGTCAACTCTTTAATGGAGTCCGAGTATAGTAGCTCAAGCTTTGTTCATTTGAATCCATAAAGTCACTATTACAGGTCATTAGAGTAGGATTGTTAAAAACTAGAAGCTAAGTCAAAATAAGTTCAAGTGTTGAACTAGACATTTCCTTGGAAAATGTCTAAAGGAATCCATATGGACATAAAATTATGTGAATGTCAAAATAAGATTTTGAATATTTTCATATGATAGAAATAGAAATTAGTTTATGAAGCCGAGAAGTTGTTTGAGGCATTATGAAATCAATTTCATTATTTGTGCAATATTAATTCTACAATGGGTATTTTAAGAATTGTCTTAAAAGAAATAAGGAAGCATCTAGATGCTTCATCCCTAGGTGTTGAATTCGGCCAAAGCACATCAAAGAGGAGAGGAATTTTTTGCCTTTAATTATAAAGATAATTATCCAAAAGGAAAAGAGGAAATGAATTTCCTTGATAAGGAAATAAATAAGTTAAGTGAGGAAACAAATTTACCTCAGTTATGCAAGGGATGGCCGACAATGTACAATGAGGATGATCAGAGAAAATCAAATATTGTGTCATGAATGCATAATAGGAAAGGGTTATTACCCTTTCTTGATTTTCCTTCTCCTATAAATAGACTCTCACATAGAGATGTGAAAATAATCTAGCTTGCTATTGTTTCTCTTGTTGTTTTGGCCGACCATTCTCCTCTCTCTCTCTCTCTCTCTCTCTCTCTCTCTCTCTCTCAAAATAGTTCTTTTGTTTTGGCACCTAAGTCCTCAATAGACTTAGGCTAAATTATCTCTTTAGCTCATAAAATTGTTCTTGAGTATTGTGTTTAATTGTGCCCACACATAAATCATTCAAACACTCTATAGACTCATGTAATAGAAACCTTAGGTTTCTCGAGTTCACGTTTATGTGTGAAGGTAACGAGCAAGAAATGATCTACCTTTCCCAAGGCCCATCAAGTATTAAGCTACAAGAAAGGTTAATATTCAAGTATTTTAAATTATGTTTTTAAATATATATATGTTCATGCACTTTGCCTAAGTAAAAATTGTTTTACTAGTAAATAATTATTTTATATTCGCCACTAATGTGTTAATGATAATTTTTTCTTAACTCTAGACCTATTCCGACAGAAATATGTTCTAAAATTAAGGCAGTCAAGTATCTATATAAGTAAGTTTACAAGGGACGTGATCGTAATTATTTTTCTTTAGAACGCGATCAAGCGTTGCAAAATGTTGATGAGATACATACCTTTCAAAAAGCCAGGTGGATAGCAACTGCTGAAGCGTCTTGGATAATCTTCAGTTTCGTATTAAATGAGATGTTTCCTCACGTGATAGCGCTTCAAATACATCTACCAGGAAAACATAATGTGGCATTTGCGGCGTCTGCTGATTATTGTTATGTCTTATCATCTGAATTAACAGCCGCCACAATGTTAACAGAGTTCTTTGAATTGAATATGCACAATACTAAAGCTCAGACTCTTCTCTACAAAGATCTCCCTATTTATATTATGTGGAGTAGGCAAGAGAAATTTTGGAGTCAAAGAAAGAAGAAACATGTGATCGGAAGAATGGTATCTGTTAATCTTGCTGAAGGTGAACGATATTATTTGCGGTTGTTGCTTTCTCATTGCAAAGGTCAAACTTCTTTCGAAGATTTGCGTACTCTTAATTCACAAAAAGTAGCAACTTTTCGAGAATCTTTTTTGTTACGTGGATTACTACAAGATGGTGATCATTACAGAACTTGTTTTGAAGAAGCTTGCTCTCTAGGTATGGTCTCAAAGTTACACCGCTTATTTTTTGTTTTTCTTGCTTACTACTTTGTCCAGAATCCTTCAAAAATATGGTTGATATATAAACCTGACATATGAGATAGAAATATTATACGAAGAAATGACAATTAGTGAGAAGAAGTAGTTCCCGAGTTAAAAAACCAAACGAATATGCTTATAACGTTCTTCAATGTATATTGTGTAACTTATGAATTGAAAAACAACATCCACAATTATTTTGTATCTATGAAAAAGAATACAAATTTTGCATACAGTATTATAGTTTATACGTCGATATTTAGCAATTAATTCTAAAAAATACTAAAGAATCTGAATGAACATAGAGAGCTAAGTAGTAATAGAATGTAAATACGTTTAAGGGAGATAAAGACGTATCGATAAAATAACAAACCCTAGTACTTCATGAAGAGGTGATCTTCATTCATGATAAGAGTAGTGCGAATTTTTTTTGGAAAATAAATCTTTCATGAAAATAGTATGGAATTTATTCAACATAATGTATAGTCAATTTTCAATCTGAAAAGAAATAAATGGTTTGAAAGGATCAACTCAATTAACAAGTAACATTTCAATATGAAAATGAAACTAAGCAGTTCTGTTTCATGAGTAAAAGCATGCAAAAGAAAAATCTCAGAGAAAAGATAATACTTTGGCTTTTGAATACATTTTTTAGTTAATAATTTTGCTATAAATGCTTTAGCATTTGAATTTCATATGAAAATAAATAATGCATACAAATTAGTATTTTAATTAAAATTAAAATTAATAGTGCTGAGATAATTCTGCTGATGAAAATAGTTTATGGACCAAAATGCAAGACATCATGAGTAATTGAATTCCATCATGCTAACGAATCTGTACACCAAATTTTTTCGAGCACTGTTAGATCTTCCAAATACTAATTATTTTTCCATTTGCATTAAGATGATCCCAGTCTTATTCAACGAGTCTTTAATGCTCCATCTGTTTCTCAAGTTGCTGCGGTGTGGGTAGATGGTGAATTTGACAACCCATCTTATAGAGGCATAATTATCCATAGTCCAGATGGTCAAACGCAGAACATCAATTAGGATCATGATTGTTATGATCCGTTGCAATATCCTATTTTGATTCTGTATGGGGAGACGTGTTGGAATTTATTTAACAATTAAACAATATTAATTATAATACACATCCTATGTGGCGGAAAATTATAATTAGATCTAATATATTAAAACTAATTTTAATATATTTAACAACCTAAGGCATTAAAATTTATTAATTAATTATAAACAATTTATAATTCACAAGCTCAATCAAATAATAATAAATTATATAACATTTATATAATTATTTAATTGAGAAAGACTTACGTAAATAGTTGTAAACCAACTATGACGTTGCTAGCTAACTCCGGAATGCCACGTCACGCCCAAATCCCGAGAAAAGGCTCGTCGGAATGCTCAGCAGCGTCCTCGCCGGAATGGAAGCTGTCGCCGGATTGCACAGCCCCTGGAAGCCTCGCCGGACTGGGATTTCTCGCCTGGCAGGGAGCCTACCGGAATGGGTGACCTCGCCGGACTGGGAACCTCGCCGGACTGGAGTCTGTCGCCGCACAGGGACCTGCCTGACAGGGACCTCGCCGGATTGGGAGCCTCGCCGGACTGGGACTTCTCGCCGGACTGGAGATCACTGGAACCCCTCGCCTGATGACCTCGCCGGATTGCCCTCGTCGGAATGCCCTCGCCGGATTGCCCTCGCCGGATTGGATCTCCTCGCCTGACAGACAGACTCGCCGGATTGGATCTGCCTCGCCGGATTGCCTCTGCCTCGCCGGATTGGATCCGCCTGACTGGTAGCCCTCGCCGGATTGGATCTGGGTCGCCGGAATGGACTCTTGGGAGGTGGGAGGTCGCCGGAATGCACCAAAAACGACCTAGGGTGTTTTGTGATGGCTAAAACCTTTTTAAAACAATTTTAAAAATTCCAAAACAGTTTTCTAAATTATTCAAACACCACAAGTGATGAATCAACAATATTACACAAGGAAAATATTGAGATCAAGAGTGTGGGCTCTTAAGAACAATTAGGAATCAAAGATGAAAAGGGGGAAAACAATTTTCTCTCTTTTGTTTAGGGTTTTGGCCGAGAATTGCACAAGGGGGAAGGGAGAGAGAGTTGCCGAAAATCACTTAGGGTTAGGCTTGGGTGATTAGGGTTTTCTTAGCTTATTTATACAGGTTATAAATGGGCTTAAGCTGGGTCAAACCCATGACCCTATTCACTTAAGGAATCCGGCCAAAACACTCTCTCCTTACTCGTCCATGTCTTTGATTTTTGTTCCTAAATTTATTTGATTTAATTTCTAAAATTAATTTAGAACTCTCATTATTATTTAATGACACTTCATTAAATATATTTCGTAGTTATCGAATAAGTACGAATTGAGAAATAATTTGTTTTCTTCTTTTAACATATTTAATCACTCGAGAATGTCATCATCAATATGATGTTATCTTGTGATTCAATAAACAAAATAAATAACTATTTATTTATCGAGTTTCAAGAAAACAACTTTCCCAATATAAATCACTATTTATATTTAATGAGTAAATCAACTTTTCAAGTTCTTTTAATCTCTTCCAAGTGTCTATCATTGAGACCTCATGGACCCACATGAACGAAGCTTTAGAATAAAGTATGGATACAAAAGTTCACAAACTTTTTCCGACTTTTAATTCTTAATATTGATCGATTCCACTAAAGGACCAATATTGATAATCTCTCTGTTCATGTGCGTATCTTTTATGTTTGATATGAAGAAACAATTTCTCATACGATCCACGGAGTATATTACGATGTTACCCTTCATGTGTATCAGTAACTGAGAGGAATGTAAAATTACTGTTTTACCCCTCGAGTTATTGTTTCACTAACTCCTTTGTTATTTGTGAATGAGAAAAACATAGAGTGAGATGTCTGTACATGTCACATGTTTTAATCAAGGAATGAACTCATTCAATGAATACCTGGCCAGGTTTATTCATTCACACTCTCATAACAAAGCATAGTGTGATACTAATGCATTTGCATTGTTGTTACATGAATTCCATATCTGTCAATCATGTAACCCAACATTGCATCCTTGTGACACCAACAGTCGGGTCAGATGCAACTAAAATTTAGTCATTGCCCATTGACGAATCAAATGTCACAAAGTGCAATGTCAATTACATATTCACTTCAGGATTAAGGTAAGTATCATAATACTCCTTTAGTTGTGAACTTGAAGTTTCGAGTGTGTAAACAGTTTTGTCTCGAGCTTCTAAGTGTCACTGGTCTTGTTCAGTATCTTCTATAAAGTACTCAGTATGAATCATAGAGTCACAACTCTCTATATCACAAGATGAGATATCATGATTCATGCTAACAATCAATAATAAGATACGTTTGCTCTATCGATCTTTAGATTGCGAACAAATTGTTTCAAACTTGTCATAAGGGGTTATCTTGTCATGTCTGTACTTAACACCCTTTTCGTTGATGACAGTTTCAGAGCATAGCTTAAACATAACTAAACACAGTCTTATAAAGAATGAACATTTATTAATATCAATGTTTCAACAAAATATAAATACATAAAGTATCTTAATGTCTAATATCTCCTTTGTGGGCACCAATCCCAACAAACTCCCACTTGACTCAAAGGAGATGCGAATGGTCCTTCAGTCCCAATCCTTCTAGGTGTCCCTCGAAGACTTTACTCGTTAAAGGCTTCGTGAAGGGATCAGCAAGGTTGTCTAACGTTGAGATCTTCATGACTTCTGCATCCCCTCTGTGAACGATGTCTCGAACGAGGTGATACTTGCGTTCTATGTGTTTAGAGCGCTTGTGACTTCTTGGCTCCTTACAATTAGCGACAGCCCCACTGTTATCACAATAAAGTGTAATAGGCTCGCTTGCACTTGGAACAACTTCCAAGTATATAAGGAATTTCCTTAGCCACACAGCCTCCTTTGCAGCTTCACAAGCTACCACATACTCGGCTTCCATGGTCGAGTCAGCAACACAAGATTGCTTGATACTCCTCCAAACCACGGATCCACCATTCAGGGTGAACACAGACCCTGATGTGGACTTCCTGGAATCCTTGTCCGCCTGAAAATCGGAGTCGGTGTAACCCGTCATATTTAGGTCACCACCTGAATATGCAAGCATGTAGTTTCTCGTTCTCCGAAGATACTTGCGAACATGCTTGACAGCATCCCAGTGCTCGGGTCCAGGGTTCGACTGGAATCTGCTCACTACGCCTACTGCATAGCATATGTCTGGTCTCGTGCAAAGCATAGCATACATGAGACTTCCTACGGCTGAAGCGTAAGGAATGTGTCTCATGTCCTCAACTTCTTGAGGTGTCTTGGGAGACTGCTCGTTTGAGAGATGCACTCCATGTCTGAAAGGTAGCTGTCCTTTCTTGGAGTCTTGCATACTGAAGCGATCCATGATCTTATCAATATAAGATGCTTGGGAGAGTGCTAGCTTACGGTTCTGTCGATCTCTAAATATCTGAATACCTAGAATGTAAGCTGCCTCTCCTAGATCCTTCATCTCAAACTGCTTTGATAGCCAGACTTTAACCTCTGACAACTTTCCTACATCATTCCCAATGAGTAGTATGTCGTCAACATAAAGGACTAAGAAAACCACTTTGCCATCGTTTATCATCTTATAAACGCATGGCTCATCTACAGACTGATCAAAGCCGTAGCTCTTTACAGTCTCGTCGAATCTAATATTCCACGACCTAGATGCTTGCTTGAGTCCATAAATGGACTTGAGCAATTCACAAACCTTGCCCTGTTGGCCTTTCTCCATGAACCCGTCTGGTTGAGCCATATATATGCGCTCATCAAGATTGCCATTCAGAAATGCAGTCTTGACATCCATTTGCCAGATTTCATAATCTAGGGCTGCGGCAATGGATAAGAGAGTTCGGATGGATTTTAGCATTGCGACTGGCGAGAAGGTATCCTCATAGTCGATACCTTCTTTCTGTGTGTACCCCTTCGCCACAAGTCGTGCTTTAAATGTCTCGACATTTCCATCTGGTCCTCTCTTCTTCTTATAGATCCATTTACAGCCTACAGGCTTGATGCCTTCAGGCAGATCTACAAGTTTCCAGACCTCGTTGACATACATCGAATGCATTTCAACGTTCATGGCTTCTTGCCATAGGTTTGCCTCGGAACTCTGCATTGCGTGGGAAAATGATACGGGATCATCTTCTTCATTGTTTGCAACAGCAGTAAAAGATTCTCCGATACCTATGTATCGAACAGGTTGTCTCACAACTCTGTTGCTACGACGAAGCGCAGGAGTCTCTGGTTCCGAGCTTGGTTCTCCCACTGTTGGAATAGGACCCGTCCTATCTTGTGAAGTACTAGTTGCTTCACCCAACAGTTCTTTTAGCACAAGTCTGCTTCTCGGTACCGTATTCTTCATATAATCTGCTTCCAGAAACCTAGCGTTCGTGCTAACGAACGTTTTCTGTTCAGCAGCATTATAGAAGATGTACCCTTTTGTTTCTTTTGAATATCCCACGAACAAGCATACTTCTGAACGACTAGCCCACTTGCTAGTCTTTTGTCTCAGCACATGTGCTGGACAACCCCAGATGCGAGTATGGTGTAAAACAGATTTTCTACCACTCCATCTTTCATAGGGTGTGCCAGGTACTGTTTTAGATGGAACCTGGTTCAGAATGTAAGCTGCTGTTTCAAGGGCATATCCCCAGAACGAATTAGGAAGCGATGAGTAACTCATCATCGATCTCACCATATCTAGCAAAGTTCGATTCCTTCTCTCTGACACACCGTTTTGCTGCGGAGTGCCAGGTGCTGTAAGCTGAGAATGAATGCCTTCTTCTCTAAGAAAGTCTTCGAACTCTCCAGACAAGTACTCTCCCCCTCGATCTGATCGAAGGGTTTTGATCTGTTTCTCCGTTTGCTTTTCAACTAAAGCCTTATACTGTTTGAACATTTCAAAAGTATCTGACTTATGTCGCATAAGGTAGATTTGACCAAATCTAGAGTAGTCATCAGTGAAGGTTACAAAATATTCGTAACCTCCTCTATTCTGGATGTTAATTGGACCACATACATCACTATTTATCAGTTCCAATACTTGCGTGGCCCTAAGACCCTTTGTTGAGAAAGGTCTCTTGGTCATCTTGCCTTCAAGACAGGATTCACATGTGGGAAGGCTTCCCACGTGTAGAGATTTCAAAGGACCATCCTTTGTTAGTCTCTTGATCCTATCTAGGCCTATATGTCCAAGACGCAGGTGCCATAGATATGTGTCGTCAGTTTCATCAGTATGAAATGTCTTACGCTTCCTAAGTGAATCACCATTCACTTCGGTGTCCAAGATTGTCGGCTCAGCAGGATATAAGTAATATATTGAATCCACACGTTGAGCTTTAGTAATAAAACAATCATCAATAAAAATTTCAATACCATTATTGATCTTAAAATTGAAACCTTGTTCTTCTAAACGACCAAATGAAATCAAATTCTTGCAAAAATCCGGAACATAGTAAACATTATTCAATAATAAAGTTTCATTTCCAAACTTGAGCTTCATGGTCCCGACAGATCTTGCTCCGACCTTCGTTCCATCACCCCAGTTGAATCTGAACTCTCCGTCACCTAAGCTCCTGGTTTTCCTAAAACCATTCAAATTACACACAACGTGGTCAGACGCCCCGCAATCAAGAATCCAGGGCGATGCCTTGTTTGTAGTATAACAAGCTTGAGTAACAAAGATCTTACCTTTCCCCTTGACACTCTTGAGGTAGGTAGGGCAGTTCCTACGCCAGTGGCCAGCCTCTCCGCAATGGTGACATTTGTGCTCAGACTTGTCCACCTTTGCGATGCCTTTGCCCTTAGCATCCACAGCCTTCTTGTAAGGCTTCTTGGAACCCGCTCGGTTGGCGTTTTTGGGCCTCTTCATCATTCTCTTAGAACCAGAGGTCGAGGCTCTGTGTTCAGCAACATTGAGCTCTCCCGACTTCTTCTTGTTCTTAGGGAGAAGTCCCTCGGCAGTCTGCAACTCCTTCATAAGCTCAGTCACAGTGTAATTGAGCTTGTTCATGGAGTAGTTCAGACGGAAGCTATCAAAAGATTCCGTAAGAGACTCCAAGATCATGTCAATCTTGGTTTCTCCGTCAATCTCCGAACTAAGAATTTCCATATCGTTCAGGTGACCCATGATCAATAGCATGTGTTCCCGTACGGAAGCTCCTTGCTTCATCCTACTGTTCATGAAACTGCGGATAGCTTGCTGCCTCGCCTGACGCCCATGACATCCAAACATCTCATGGAGATTGAAGAGGATTTCATATGCAGTGGCGATGTCTCTATGAGATTGTTGCAACACATTGCTCATCGATGCTAAAATGTAGCAACGAGCAATCTCATCATATCTCATCCACGCATCGAAGGCGTCCTTGTCTTCCTTGCTCGAGTCAGCACTCGGTTCAGGAGGACATGGGGTCGTGAGAACGTACTTGTGCTTTTCCACCGTCAGTACGATGTCGAGGTTACATTTCCAGTCAACGTAATTCTCACCCTCGAGTTTATTCGAACTTAAAATCGTTTGTAGTGGGTTAAAAGACATTTTGCTGAAAACATTGATAAAATAAATGACTTTAGTATGTGCTATATTTTCGAATTATATGCATGCATGAACAATCCTAATATGGTGAGGAAAGTGTTAAAATAATTCATGGTATTGTGAACAACAATAGTTAATTACTTTTCCTATGGGGAAACCGTAATTAACCTCCTTTCACAGTCGTGACACATCACTATTTAGTTCGAACCATCCAAGAAGTCACAACTTCTAGTTCTTACTAATTACCATAAATTTTGGTCATTTATTTTTAATGCAGAGCCTCTATGTGAGGATTACTTTAAAACATAAGTCTAAGTGTATAACCGACACGTGGGCCCTCAATCAAGTTGTCTTGAAGACGGTTCACCTATGTGGAGACCCCGTTTCAAAACTTCTCTTTTAGGCTTAGTTCTTTAACAATGAGATTAATTAAATACTTCCGAAGTACTCCCATTGAAGGGAGGGCCACTATGTGTGACTCTTAGTTCATCACATATTTAATTAATTTCATTCGTGTCGGGGACCTTGGGTTGCTTCAACGACAAACAACCCTCCCACTTAGTTTTTGCAAATGAATCATATTCATTTATAACAGTTTATAATTATTTCATAACTTTTATTAATTATAAACTACATGAACAATTTCATTTTCAATGATGTTGGCGTTCTATCCTATGTGACATGTGAGTGCTCTATGCAATGAGATCAATAAATTTAAATATCAAATATGAAAAATTATTTAACTTATCAATAGGCCCATTTCTATTATACAACTCTTGTAAATAAATGAAATAAAACATTTTAAATTTCATCTTCTAATGATGCGTCATCAGATGTCTCGGGTTAGCCCCCACACGTTCTCCAACGTGCGGCCAATCCCGAGGTGCTGCCTTCTTGCTCCTTCGTCGTCGAATTACAATAAAAAATTACAATTTTACATGTCCTCTCAAATTGAGGCTCACAATTTTAAATAAATTAAAATCCGGGACGATAACCGGAATAAAAACATCCTAGGGCCATATTGAATAAGGATCCATTCATTCACAAGCGCACCACAAAAATATTCATAATGTATTCATACAAAAACGCCAACACCAACTAGTGAAACAAATTTCCAAACTAGTCATTAAATCTAAATTTTAATGCCTTTTACTAGCTCTGATACCATTTGTTGGAATTTATTTAACAATTAAACAATATTAATTATAATACACATCCTATGTGGCGGAAAATTATAATTAGATCTAATATATTAAAACTAATTTTAATATATTTAACAACCTAAGGCATTAAAATTTATTAATTAATTATAAACAATTTATAATTCACAAGCTCAATCAAATACCATCTTTTCATGGGAGAAATGATCTGGAGTGGATTTGGAGTGGGAGCGAAAGATTGAGATGGTGTTTGAGTGTCATAACTACTCGGAGATGAAGAAGGTGAAACTCGCAGCGATTGAGTTTGTTGATTATGCCATGATATGGTGGGATCTGTTTTTGAAAGAAATGAGGAGAAATGAAGAGTGCACGGTGGAGACATGGGAAGAGATAAAAGCTATCATGAAGAGGAGATTATTCCAAATTATCACGATCGGGAGTTAAACAACAAATTGCAGCATCTAACTCAAGGAATAAAGAGTGTTATTGAGTATTTTAAGGAGATGGAGGTGGCAAGAGCAAATTTAGTGGAGGACAGAGAAGCAATGATGGCCAGATTCTTGCATGGGCTAAATCGTGATATTGCGGATGTGGTGGAGATGCAACATCACGTGGAGTTGACCGATATGGTGCAGCAAGGTGTCAAAGCGGAGCCGCAACTAAAGCGAAGGAACATGGCTAGGAGAGGGCCGAGTATGTCTTTAACAAATTTGTGGAGGGCAGGACCCAGACGAGAAGAATTTTAAGCAAACAAGCCGAAATTTGACTCTTCCAAAAACTTCAAACAACAACCAGAGGTTAATCAAAGAATAAAGAGGTGATTTCTACTAAAACACGTGATATAAAGTGTTTTAAATGTAGAGGAATGGGACATATAGCCAGCGAGTGCCCAAACAAGAGGGCGATGGTGATAAACGTGCAAGGTCAGGTTGAAGCGGAGGATGAGGAAGATGACATAGACGAGGACATGCCACGTCTCGAGGATTGCAGCGATGGTGAATACCAAGTTGATGGAGAATTATTAGTTGCAAGGAGAGCTCTTAGTACGCAAGTGAAGAAAGAAAAAAACAATCGGCGCAAAATTTTGTTTCATACTCGATGTTTTGTGAACCAGAAGGTGTGTATCGTGATTATTGATGGAGGAAGTTGCACCAAAATCGCGAGTATTGATCTGGTTGAGAAATTGGCGTTGCCTACCTTGAAGCATCCACAACCTTACTGTCTTCAATTGGTTAATGATAGTGGAAACATCAAGGTGACAAAAAAAGTTCTTGTGGCATTTTCTATTGGAAAGTATGAAGATCAGGTACTTTGCGATGTGGTCCCGGATTCTAGTTACTATTTATATCTAAATGAGCCGACAATCTTGGACACCGAAGTGAATAAAGATTCACTCGAGAAGCGTAAGAAGTTTCATAATGATGAAACCGACGACACATACTTATGGCACTTGTGTCTTGGACATATTGGCCTAGATAGGATTAAGAGGTTGACAAAGATGCTCCTTTGAAATCTCTAAGCGTGGGATCCATGCACACGTGTGAATCTTGTCTTGAGGGCAAGATGACCAAGAGATCTTTCTCTTCGAAGGGTCTAAGAGCCACGCAGGTGTTGAAACTCATACATAGTAATGTGTGTGGTCCAATTAACATCCAGGAAAGAGGAGGTTACGAATACTTTGTAACCTTCACTGATGACTACTCTAGATTTAATCACATTTACCTTATGCGACACAAATCTGATACTTTTGAAATGTTCAAAGAGTATAAGGCTTTGGTTAAAAAGCATACGGAGAAATAGATCAAAAACCTTCAATCAGATCGAGGGGTAGAGTACTTGTCTAGAGAGTTTGAAGACCTTCTTAAAGAAGTAGACATTTATTCTCAGCTTACAGCTTGTGGCACTCCACAGCAAAATGGAGGGTCAGAAAGAAGGAACCAAACTCTGCTAGATATGGTGAGGCCGATGATGAGTTACTCATCCCTTCCTGATTCATTTTGGGGATACGTGCTAGAAACGACAGCTTATTTTCTGAATTAGGTTCCGTCGAAGACCGTGCCGGTACTCCCTATGAGAGATGGACTGGTATAACATTTAATTTACACCACATCTGAATCTGGGGTTGTCCAACACATGTGACGATACAAAAGACTAGCAAGTTGGCTAGTCGTTCAAAATTATGCCTTTTCGTGGGATATCCAAAGGAAACGAAATTGTACATCTTCTATAGTCCTGTTGACCAGAAAACGTTTGTTAGCACGAACGCTAGGTTTCTTGAAGCAGACTATTTGAAGGATTTTGTACCAAGAAGCACACTTGTGCTGAAGGAGATGTTGGTGAAGTAGCTGGTACTTCACAACATAGGACGAGTCCTATACCAACAGTGGAATAACCACATTCGGAACCAAAGCCCCATGTGATTTTTCATAGTAACAGGATTGTACGACAACCTGAACGATACATGGGTATCAGAGATACTTTCATTACTGTCGCATACAAGGAGGAAGATGCAGAGTTCCGAAGCAAACTTATGGCAAGAAGTCATGAACGTTGAAATTAATTCGATGTATGTCAACGAGGTCTGGAAGCTTGTAGACCTACCCGAACACATCAGGCCTGTTGGGTGTAAATGTATCTACAAGAAGAAAAGTTGACCAGATGGAAATGTTGAGACATTTAAGGCACGGCCTTTGGCGAAGGGGTTCATACAAAAGGAAGGTATCGACTACGAGGATACCTTCTCGCCAGTTACAATGCTGAAGTCCATCTGTTCTCTTTTATTCATTGATGCCGCCCTAGATTATGAAATCTGGCAGATGGATGTCAAGACTGCATTTCTGAATGGGAGTCGTGACGAGCGGATTTATATGGCTCAACAAGAAGAGTTCATGGAGAAAAGCCAACATGGCAAGGTTTGTGAGTTGCTGAAGTCCATTTATGGACTGAAGCAAGCATCTAGATTGTGGAATATTAGATTCGACGAGACTGTAAAAGGCTACGACTTTGATCAGTCAGTTGATGAGCCATGCGTTTATAAGATGATAAACAATGACACGGTGGTCTTCTAATCCTATATGTGGATGACATCCTACTCATTAAGAATGATGTAGGAAAGTTATCAAGAGGTTAAGATCTGGCTGTCAAAGCAATTTGAGATGAATGATCTTGGAGAAGCGGCTTACATTATGGGGATTCAGATCATTAGAGATTGAAAGAACCGAAAGTTAGCGCTGTCTTGAGCATCTTATATTGATATGATCATGGACCGCTTCAGTATGCAAGACTCCAAGAAAGGATAGGTACCTTTCAGATATGGAGTGCATCTCTCAAGTGAGCAGTCTCCCAAGACTCCTCAAGATGTTAAGGACATGAGAAATATTCCTTATGCTTCAGCCGTGGGAAGTCTCATGTATGCCATGCTTTGCACCTGGCCAGATATTTTTTACGCAATGGGCGTGGTGAGTGATTCCAGTCAAAACCCAGGATCCGAGCACTGGGTTTCTGTCAAGCATGTTCTCAAGTATCTCCGGAGAACGAGAAATTACATGCTTGCATACTCTGGTGGTGACCTGAATATGACGGGATATACCGACTCCAATTTTCAAGCGAATAAGAATTCCAGGAAGTCCACATCAGGGTATGTGTTTACCCTGAATGGTTGATCTGTGGTCTGGAGGAGTATCAAGAAATCTTGCGTTGCTGACTCGACCATGGAAGTCGAGTATGTGGCAGCTTGCAAACCTGCAAAGGAGGTAGTGTGGTTGAGGAAATTCCTTATGTACTTGGAAGTAGTTACAAGAACAAGCGAGTCTATCACACTTTCTATTGATAACAGTGGGACTGTCGCTAATGGTAAGGAGCCAAGAAGTCACAAGCGCTCAAAACACATAGAGCGAAAGTATCACTTGGTATGAGACATCGTTCACAGAGGAGACGCTGAAGTCATGAAGATCTCAACGTTGGAAATAATATTTTTGTGGCATCTTTGCCAACACGATTCAGACTGAATGATCATTCGCATCTCCTTTGAGTCAAGTTGGAGTTTTCTAGGATTGGTGATTCAAATATACGAATTCGTGTTGAAACAATACTAATTCATTAGTATCACACCATGCTTTGTTATGAGAGTGTGAATGAATAAACCAGGCCTGGTATTCATCGAATAGAATATTCTTTGAATAAAATATGTGACATGTAAAGACATCTCACTCTATGTTTTTCTCATTCACAAATAGCAAATGAGTTAGTAAAATAATAATTCAGGGGTAAAACGGTAAGTTTACATTCCTCCGAGTTACTGATAGACATGAAGGGTAATATCGTAAAATACTATGTGGATCGTGTGAAGAATGTTTTTGTCACATCAAACGGAAAATAAACGCATATGAACTTAGAGAGTTTCAATATTAGTCCTTTAGTGTAATCGACTAGTATTAAGAATTAAAAGACGGAAAAGATTTGTGAACTTTTGAGTTCGATCCTTATTCTTAAGCTTAGTTCATGTGGCTCCATTGGCTCCAATAGTATAATTTAATGATTTAAATAAATAAAATATGAAAATAAGTATTTTCTTGTACTCGTTTGACAAATATGAAAATAAAAAATGACTTATCATTAAAACAATGATATGTTCTAAATTAATTAAATAATATTTTAGAAATAAATCAAATAAATTTTGGGAATAAAATTAATGATAAACATTAGGGCTACGATTAATTTTAAAAACTCATTTAGAGAATATCGGGCTTAAGTTGAATTAAGAAAAGCCCACACTCTCATTTTATAAATAGGGTTTATGAAACCCTAACCCTAGAAACAAAGAGACCTAATCCCTTAACTTCCTATGTGTTTTTCGCCGACTATCTTGAGAGAGAAAGAGTCGAAAAAATTCGTTTTTTTTATTCTCGATTCGGTTGAGAGTTACCCTTCCCTTCGTTGTTCATAATTAAAGAGCTCAATCTCTTGATCTCTCCAAAACCCGAGAGATAATATCATTGAATCACTTGTGGTGTTTGAAGTTATTTTTGTTTGCAAAAAACCAGCTCAAAGATAGTCTTGTCCAGCGAGATCTCCCTGTCCAGCGAGTCCTGATTCGGCGAGGCCCAGTCCAGTCCGGCGAAGGTTCCTATCCGGCGAGCTCCTATCCGGTCATCTCCCAATCCGACCAGCACTTCCTTGAGGCATTCCGGTGACCGAATTCAAGCAATCCGACGAGGCATTCCGACAAAAGCGAGCTACGCACGGGATTTTTTTATGATCTCACGTGTAAGTCCTTTCAAACGAATTGGTTGAAAATAAAAATGTGTTTATAAAATTTCTAGATTTGTTGCATTCATTTTGTTGATGAATATGTTTACTATAAAAAGTTTTATTAACATATTAGGAATTTTTTAATTCCATAGTTGTTGAATATGTTAAAAATGTGTTTTAATATATTTACGATCTTATTATATAATTCTGCCATATTTAGATATGTTATATAATATTATTAATTAATCGTTAATCAATTTCCATCAATAGTTGGCCCGGTACTAAAAGCTGTTAAAACTAAATAAATTTATACAGTTACACAACAATTCATATTATTATTACGATTTAGGGTTCAACATTGAAGCCATTTGAAAACATCTTCAATGAAGCTACCAAAATTAAGAAAGTATTTGATATTCGAAAAATCAGCTACGTGACTTCTCCGAATCACCAAGTCCATCCACTTCTAGACGACGCAAACTCATTCATACAATATGAGGACAAAACTGCAACAGTTGATGTGCCTTCAAATCAAAAGAAAAAATAGAAGATCGATTAAATTCTAAATCACTAACTTTAACTTGTAATCTGTTAACAACTTCCACTGCCTTTTTTGGACAACTACGTTTTGTTACAGTTTCATAATATACTACGATAAAAACTCAGGGAAACTATTTAGTCTCATACGTTTTGGATATGTAATTTATCTGTTTTGGATATGTTAACGTCTTTACAAACTCTCTAGATATCCTCTTTTGTAACACAACGTCACTAAGTTTCTAAAGTCGGTGAAACTATTTATGTATTATGTGGTTACAATTACGATCCAGTACGTGCATAGCACGTTTAAATACCTAGTATATTATATATATATATATATATATATATATATATATATATATATAAAGCAAAGCTTATACGACACTCATTTTTCATAAATAAATAAAATTTGACAAGCCTCATGCAAACAAATGGGTTATGGGACCAATTCATGCAAATTTAATCGATGAAGAGAAGTACAACGTTCTCGATATTGTGTAATTATTGGAAAAGGAACATAAGGACGACATTGAGGTAGAGCACACTACTACAATTGTTATATAAAATAGGAAAATTTCGAAAAATATGTGTGGTAGTGGAATAATATTTTATTTTTATGTGTGGTAAAATTTTATTACGAAATATATATGCCGAAACACATATGACCATAATTGGTCTTGAATCGCCAGTGGATGATTGAGTTTGTTCAATTACACGTCCTTCATAAGTTATGATGTGATTCGCCTCAATTGTTTGAATGAGGATTGTTAGCGAGAATTGTGGACTTCATATATTTGCTTGACTTGATGGGTCTGTGAGTTCCAAAAATTTCAGTCTAGCATCATGTTATAGAAATTGTTAAATAACGTCAAGTTTATTTTCCTGCAAACAAAAAACGTTACATGTGTATGTAAGCGCTGAAAAATAAAGACCAGTATATTAATAAGACAACTACTTACATGGTATATGGTTAATTTGAGTAAGTGAAAGTGGAGGATTTTGATTAGTTTGCTATTTTGTTTTATTGAATTTGAGTAATTTATTATGTTATACCATGGTGTATACTATATATTAGTGAAATTTACTATATTTGGTGTGAAATATATACATGTATAATGTGGGAAATTGTTAGGGATATTGTCCACTTGAAAATGACGTATGAATAATTACTTAATTCGATATTTAGATTATTATATAAGTATTATATGATTAGTGGTTGAGTTCTAAATAATTAATTAGAATCAATAACAACTATTTCCATAGCCTCGGTATTAAACTGAGTCACGTGCTGGACACCTGCGTTCGGGCGGTGTGCTAAAATAAGGTCGATAACTTATATACGCCTGGAAAGCTATAGAAAGTCATATATGTGGAACACATGAGTGAAGCCTGATCAATATGTGGGAGCATTCTACACTTGTGGCAAGTGTACGACCTGAACATGCTTTGGGGTAGATGTGTCGTTTAAGAACCGTTACGACGCACTAACCAAGACCACTATGATGGTCACAGTGAGACTTGATCTAAGTCCTGAAATGATCATAAACATTGGATCATGTTTCTGAACTCTTTAACTCATTTGCTAAAAAGTTATTCATGCTAATCACTACGTATGTCTTGGGAGTTTTCTCAGAGCATGATTCGAGTATGAAATGATTTACAAACACGGAATCCAGCCTACACGAAATGAGGGTAATGTTACCCACCTAAGGGTTGATTCCATAACCGATTGATTGCGCACACTTTCAAAGTAAGTTAACGTTCGAAAGAATCTTTCGCTACGGTAGCAACAATGCTTAGGGCTGATATGTATCAAGAGAAGTATAACGAAAAAATTGACTTCTCTTGGCACGGGTAGAACCTGGAGGATCTTGATCACAAACTGACTATATCATCAGTGGACACTAGTCACGATTAATAAATATAATTCTAGTATTAAAGAAGAGTTCAGTATTAGATTACACGGTGGAGTATTGATTAAGGCTAGACGAATAGATGAAAAAGAAATAAGACTGTATTGTCTTTTTCGTCAAGATCGTTAAGCTTCTACTAAGTCCATAGTTCCCGATTCGGCTATGATAAAAGCGGATAAGAACTTTCGAATAATAATTTTAATCATTATTTATCTCACTTCATGTAATGGTGATTGATAACATTAATTATGAAAAATAGGTATCCACATAATTAAATAAATATTTATAGCATAATTATTTATTTATTGCTGGATCAAGTAAATAAATAATTACTTGGATTTTAAGCAAACGGACCTTGAAATTTCCGATTGGGATAAAAAAATTTAACAAAATTTATTTATTTATTGTTGTATTAAGTAAATAAATAATTAATTGGATTTTAAAAACATGAGTCTTAGAATTTTGGATTGGGCTTGGCATTAGAATTGGCCGAAACCCCCCTCCCTTGGCCGTGTGCCTTGTGACCGAAACTCCCCCTTGGAATTCTCTTTGGGTTGTTTAATGGAAAAGAGAAAACATCTCCCCATAGATTTTGATATGATGGATGGGAGAGATTGTATATTCACTGGTTGATATCTAATGTCTCATATTTAATCCACTAATCTCTCATAGGAGAGAATATATTGAGAATGAGATAATATATCTCGTAATAAGAAAATATCTATAAAAAAAAAGATAGAAAATCGCATAGAGATTATCTTCATTTTTATGCTATAAATAGGGATTGATCATAAGATGATTTTTAACCTAATTTCTCTTTGAAATTCTCGGCCTCCCTCTCTATCTCTTGGCCGACTATTTCCTCATCTCTCTCCCGTTGGAATTGCAAATTTCATTCTTAGAAAATAAGAGTGAGATCCTGAAATACCTAGTTTCGAGATCTAGTGAAATATCGATTTTGTCCACTCATCTTTCTTATTCATCTCAGGGATTACGTTTCGGAAGACTAAAGTGTCATCCTCGCGTACTCAATCAAGACGACGCACAAAAACGTGAAAGCTTGAAGACAGAGCACACATTGAATTCGTTAATGAATTAAATTAGTACATCTAGATATTGTTTAGTAACCATAATAATTAATTGACTATTGTAAGCGTAATTAATATTCTTCCGCACTTAATATGATTGTTAATGTGTATCAATCACCAATAGTTTATCCTCTAGTGCCGAAATTTCATAATTTTGAAGTAAATCTTTTTATCATACAAGTGTCACACCATCATGGCGCATATCAGTTTACATATGTAATTTTCAAAGTTTAGGTTATGAGTCGCCTAGTTTTCCCGAACCGTCTTAGTTGTTTCGAACTGTTTATACCTGTGATGTTTGATATAAATATAGGTGAGATTGACATTTATTGGAGCTTCAAAGAGAATATGCAAACGTAAATATTGTACGTTTGGAAATAGTGGATCGCGTTATGTTTGATCAAACGTTTTCTTATTAATTAAATGAATAATATTATAATTAACCAGTTGAACAAATAGCTCAACCAACATAATTGAGCAAATCTTAACTATGTAGATTAATTTTAAATTTAATTATAAATATTAAAAGACATTAATTTAGTAATGTATTATTTGTAAATTAACCACCTTAATCTTTGTAAATAAATCGTTTATTTCATATTGATGATTAACGGTATTTATAATTACCTTCTTTATTAAATATATGATTTACTATTGTTTTTAATATACTTATTTTCTTTTATCATATTTATTACCAGTATAAAAAATGTGTTACAAATCATACAATAACCGATTTTCGGTATAAAGTAATGTTACTATACGAAGCGTTATATAATAATTTCATATCATATAATAACAAAGGCTATTATTGCAAATGCTAATTGTTTAAAATGAAGTTGAAGCCTCTTGAGGGTCACATCGAGCTGAACTTGTGATGCCGCATTGAAAGACGGGGAAGCATCGATCAACATCATCATCGCAAGAAACGAATTTGGCATAGTCCTAGATTATGAACAAGTAAAATTGAGGTAGATAGAGTTATTGAAAGTCGAGTTGAAAGGAGTTTACCTGGCAGCGGAATTGGTGAGTTTTTATCGATATTTTACGCTATGTTCACTACTACAAAATATATTTTTAGAAGCGATTAGTCGCTTTTAATTAGAAGCAACATTTTAACATTAGAAGCGACTAGTCGCTTCTAACGTAAACACCCCGAATTTTCCCAAAAAATGAAATTTTTGTCATTTAGAAGCGACTAGTCGCTTCTAATGGTCCGAGTCGACATATTAGAAGCGACTAGTCGCTTCTACCGACCAAATTTTTTGGCTCGCACCCTCCGCGTCAAATATTTCAGTATGTTTGGGCATTAGAAGCGACTAGCCGCTTCTAATGCCCAAATTATTTGGCTCAAAAACTTCTAGGCCAAAATTTCACTAAGTATAGATTTCTGGGCATTAATGTCGCTTCTAATGCCCAAATTATTTGGCTCCAAAATCCTTCCGCCAAAATTTCACTAAGTGTCGAAAATTAGGCATTAGAAGTGACTAGTCGCTTCTAATGCCCAAATTATTTGGCTCCAAAATCCTTCCGCCAAATTTCACCTACGCGGACATTAGAAGCGACTAGTCGCTTCTAATATCCCCACTTATCAAAACGACGTCATTTTGGTTGTGAAGAACATTAGAAGCGACTAGTCGCTTCTAATGTCGCTTCTAATGCTTTTAGGGCTTTAAAACACCCAAGCCTCTCCCCCCTCCCTCATTTCTCTTCTCTCCCCTCACTCTCCTCTCTCCATTCTTTCCCCACTGCCCCTCCGACCATCCTCTTTCCCGACCTTCGCCTTCCCTCCTCCCTCCACCCTCCTCTCCTCCTCCGCTCCTCCTCCTTTCTCCTCCCCTCATCCGCCCCTCCTCCCTTCTCCTCCCCCTCTGCCGCCTCTGCACCGCCCTCCCTTTCTCCTCCCCCCCACGTCCTCCGCCACCCCTGCACCGCCCTCTAATCCTCCGCGCCTCCTCCGCCCTCCTCCCCTTCTCCTCCCCTCCTCCGCCCCTTCTCCTCCCCTCCTCCACTCCTCCTCCGCCTCCGGCAAGGACCCCGAGTTTAGTTGTTAATTTAGTTGCAACAGTTTAGTTGTTAATTTTGTTTGTTTGTTTGTAATTTTCTCACCAGGTTCTGCGACTATAGCCCTGCCTCTTCGCAATTAAGGTTTATTTGTTTTTACTTTTTAATTTTTGTTTATTATTTTTTACTTTTACATTTTTGAGTTATGTTTTGATATATTTTATTGTCTTTATTTTTTTTAATGTCTCGCAGCCTCATCGTCTCGATAAGTTTGTTTTTTGTTTTTGTGCTGTTAATATGTTTTAGTTAGTTTAGTTGTCGTTTCAATAGTTAGTTTTATTTGTTAATTTTTGTAATTAAATTGTTTTTTTATTATTTTTTCGATTGTTAATTTTTAGGTCGTCGGAGTCTCGGGTTGGTCGCAACCTCGTATCAATCACCGCATCTCTCCGTTGATCGCAACATAAACCAGTAAGTTTTAAATTTTTGTAGTTTATTTTGTTTGGTTTAGTTTTTTTGTTATAGGTTGGTTTATATGTTAGTTAATTTTTTAATTTTTTAATTTCTTAGTTTTGTTTATACTTTTTGTTAATATCTTTTAATAAGTATTCATAATCGTTTTTAATAAGTTTGTTAATATGTTTTAGCTCTATGATCAGTTTTTAGTTAGGTTTGTCAATTAATAATATTATTAATAATAATTTTAATTAATTAAGTAACAATTTTAATTAATATACCAAAAATCTAATTTTTTTTTTTGCTGTTTGGGCATTAGAAAGTCGCTTCTAATGCCCAACAGCCATATTTTCGTAGGCTTATTTTTTGAGCTTTTTTAAACATTAGAAGCGACTAATCGCTTCTAATTTTGTCGCTTCAAAATATTAGAAGCGACAGACCTTTAGAAGCGACTATTTAGAAGCGACTTTGTCGCTTCTAATGTCGCTTCTAAAGGTCATTTTGAAGCGACTTTTCGACATTTAGAAGCGACTTTTGTCGCTTCTAAAGGCCTTTTTTGTCCTAGTGGTTTGGTAAGATGAATTTAGGGAAGATGAAAATATATAAAAGAATTTGAGTGTACGAATTTTTTTTATATTTGGTGTTTGGTATACAAGAGAGGAGAGAAAATAATACTCTTAAAAAAGATGTAAACATTTGGAACCCACCAAAAACAATCATTCCTATATTTAACGGATTAAGAAGAGAGATAGCAAATTTTTTAATATTAATAATAATAATACTATTATTGATGGTAACATCGTAATATTGAATTGACATAAATTTATTAACTTTTTTAAATAATATTTTTCATATAGAAATAAAATTAAATTTCTTTATAAATATGTTTTTTTTTATAATAATGGTTTTTTTAAATATTTATTTTATATTAATTTGACATAAATTTATTCACACATTTGTATATATAAGTAAAACTATTTTTTTTATAAATATTATTTGTATTAATTCATATTTATTTTTAAATTTTGTTATATATATGTGTATTTTGCAAGCTTTAAAATGTCGGGTAATTGCGGCGTAATAGCGTCGCAATTGCGTTTTTTTAACTTTGCGACACAAATGTTACTATGTTGCGTTTCGCGTAAATTTGTCGTCGTTGTGTCGGTGACATGTCATCTATATTGCGTCAACGTCGTTTCGGAAGATGTCGTTTTCTGGAGAATAATCCCAATAAATAGCGTCATTCAAACGAAAATTCGTTCTCTGAAACCCTAAAATCTTCCTTGCGATGATTCCAGGGACGCGATGACGCCACGACACAATATCCAGGTACATCATCCTTTTTCGACTGATTTAGTGTAGTTTCAACATTTTTTCCGTCATGTAGTCGCCATATCCACGTTGTGTCCACATAAATCCCGTTTGTTTGTTCCGACCGTGAAGAAAGATGTAGTTTTCATGTTGGATTAAATGTTGAGTTTAAAATTTTGTGCATGAAAGATTAAAGATAAGAATTGCGGCGGCATAGATGGGGGAGAGAGAGAGAGAGATGAGATGTGTGAGGCAAAAGAGGGGAGATGAAAGAGATACAGTTTAGGGTTTGTTAGGTTTTAAGGCTTTATATTGGACTTTTTATATATATTTGGCCCAAATAAAATAATCAGCCCAATTATAATTATTGTTTAATAAAATTATATTAGATTAATGAAATTTATTTAATTTGAAATTTAAAAAGATATAATACTATTTCGCAACATTATTTCCGTCGCAATTTTCGTAAATTACCACAATTTTCATCAGTAATCGCAATTTCTCTCGCAATTTATTTTTTAAATTTTCACATTTTTTCTGTCGCAATTTCCATCGGCCACCGCAATTTCCGAATTTTCGAGCCATCAACGCGTTATCGACGCACACAATTTTTTTTTCTTGGTATTTTGTATAAGTACCTTCATGAATATTTAAGTTTAAATAAATATAAAAATAATTTTAATATAGAAAATTTATTCATTTTTTTATATTTCTACCAAACATATAAACGGATGAATACCAATATATATTTTTAATATACCAATCAACATTTTGAAAAACAGTAATCCATCCATTTTCTTTCATTCATTTTTCATACTTCCAAATTCATCCATCCATATTTCATTCATTCCTACCAAACCAAGCATTAGGGTCATTATTGAGGGACACAACAACCCTATTATGAGCCACTGTAAGTCAAAATTTTCAAGTTCAAAATGACACCTTTATTTCCTTTCTTAAAAAAGGAAGCAACAAGTTTTTCATTTTGTAAGTTCAGTTGGCTAGGAAAACAGGTCACAAAATGACATATTTTTTTGGCTACATGGGCCTTACAATTTAATACTTTTAAAATTTATAACATCGAGAAAGTTTCGCCTCATGTGTAGAATCAAACGTTTATTGATAAAATTAATTGAAATAATGTTATTTTTTTCTCTTGTCGTACCAATCGGGATCACGATGTTTTGACGAAACCCTTCCCTAAGACGCCAAGAACATTACATCTAAAACATCATTTGAAGTGCTCTCGTCATCTGAAGTGAACCAAAGACATCATTCTACTATATCATCTCACAATTCGTGCACTCTTTCATATTAATATTTGACATTTAAAGCAAACAATAAAAGAATATTCGATCCTCGATTGTATTATTATTAGATTTATTACGAAGATAAATAAAAATGAAAAAAGAGAGTTATGAGACTCGTCTAAGAAGTCGTTCACTTAGTGTTTTAGAGAGCACTAGGCACTAAGAGGTTAATGAAATTAGTTTGATTTAAAAAAGTTATTGAACGAACTGTTGCTAAATTCATTGGAATCTATTTGAGCATGAAATTTCATTTTCTAGATACAATAGTTGTCAAAATATCCACATTATACTCATTTTTGCATTAATATATGAAAATTGGCTTTTGGATTAGAAACAAAAGAAAATGCCAAGCATTTACTTTTCTCTTTATAAATTTTACTAAATATTTGGTCACATGACTTCATTGATTTTTAATAGATTTTTGTTAATAATTATTAAATATTGTTTGTATAATGATTATGAGTAAAATATATATTGAGTTAAGTTGATTCGGTTAAATGTAGGTTGATTTCGAGACATAATTAAAAAAAAAAGATGAATACCTTAAAATGTATATAAGTAGTATAGAATACAATAATTTGTTTACGATACGATATATACCATCATACGGTAACGTACCATCATACAACATTTTTTAATCGTATCTACGATGAATTTAAAGTGTTCATTTTTTAAAATTTTCAACATATATCATAGTCATAATTACTATATAAACAATATCCAATGAGTTTTAACAAAAACTCATTCAAAATTTATTGAAAGAACTAGCAAAATTTGAAATAAAACTATATGTTTTGCTTATAAACATAATTTTTGTCCGTTTTTATTTCAAAAGTCTATTTTCTTGAAAAAGTGCAAAAAAAAAGTTTAATATGAATAATTTGGTCATTACTAGATTAAAAAATGAAATTTCTCTTCATGTTCAATTAGAAAACAGGTCAGGGACAATAGTACAAATAAATAATGATAATGGGTAAACTTGCAAATTTGAAATATATTAGGACCATTCTTATAAGTTAGTAAAAATACGATTCAGGTATTATTATTATTATTAAAAAATAAAAAATTAGAATGGGAATCCGAAAGGGCGGGTTGGGCCTGAAATTTGTTTGTGTTTTGAGCGGCATCACTTATACTTGCCTTATGTCATTATTTCCCTCTTTCCTCATTGCTCATCTCTTCCCTTCTCTTCTTTCTTTTTCACAGTTTTTGTATTTATTGTTTGTAACATTCCTACAAGAAGAGGCAAACGCAAAGAAAGCTTCAAAGAGGCGTTAGCCATGGCGTCGGCGAAACAAGAAGCACAGAGATCTTCCACTTCGAATGAGAACGTAGCTTCGTACATCGGAAGCTTGATTACTTTGACCTCAAAGTTAGAGATTCGCTACGAAGGCATATTCTGCGACATCAACACCGAAGATTCCACAATCGGTCTCAGAAATGGTAAAATGAAACCAAACAGAACCACCTCATTTTCATCTCTTGGATATTTAGAGGTTTCTATGTTTTAGGTCTGTTTTTAAGCGTCGTTTACGAAATTCAGGATTTGTTTGTTTATTATTATTTTTTATTAAGTGATTGTACTCCGCATTCTGTTCTGGTTGTGTTACGTTTATTTTTACAAGGCTATTTTTCTGCGACGCTGTAGAGGTTTGTATGTGTGTCTTGTTATGCACTTTCGTACGTAAGTAAGCGATGAAAGTCGTTTCGATGCGAGATTAGGTTTTATGTTTCTAGGGTGTAAAGAGTTTTCAATATTATGCTATAGTAATAAACATTAGCTCAAGATTTTTTTTATTTTTTTCACTCGAGGTCTGTTTATTTGGCAATAAAAACTTCAATATCCTCATTGTCTAATTGCTTTGAAAATTGTATGATATCTATTCAATGTCATGGTTCAGCCACACTGAGATGGTCTGGTTATTGCCATCCTGACCTAATACTATAATCCACTACCTCGATAGTGCCATAAGATTTATTCGAACTCAAGAAACCCCTTCTTGAATTTGACTATGGTACAAGAGAATAAGTTGAATTTTTCTTTCTATGTTCTTGTCTGAAATGAAGTAAGAGAAATTAATGTGCTTACAATTTTTCTTTTTGCAGTTAGATCCTTTGGTACTGAAGGACGTAAAAAGGATGGTCCACAAGTCGGTCCGAGCGATAAAGTTTATGGGTATATTTTATTCAGGGGAAGTGACATTAAGGTATGATAGGGTTAGTTTTGATTTTTACAATGATGTTGCAAATGTTAATTTAAATGTTGCAGTTGGTGTCTGGCAAATACTGATAGCGAACTGAGAGTCCAAAACTAATCTTGATTGGAATGATATATTTTTGACCGGTAGATGAAATAAAATTTGGGCAAAGAAATAATACCGTTAATGCTGTCGTCTATTCTGAAAATTATAATGGCATAGGCTCTTAATTTGATGTTGTTTTTTTTGCTAATGTTACTGAGTTTATATTTTGACCATATTTGAAATGGCTCGGTTTTTAATCGATTCACAAAAAACAATCAAATTGGTGGTATGGTACTATTTTTTTTCTCATGGATAGAGTTGTTTCTGCACTGTGGTCTATAAAACTGAGGAAAAAGAAGACAAGATATTTGTCTTTTTAATTTACAATTTTTAGCCATTTTATATTTTTAAGTATGTGTAAACATGATAGCGATTTCTATAACTAAATGTTCTTACTGCAATCCATTCCCTCAGTGTTTAACATATTATCCTTCTCAATGCTTGCAGCATCTGAGGGTGTTGAACCAGGCCCCAACTACAACGCCCGTATTCACTGATCCAGCTATTATACAGGTTAATCAACTGTTTTCTTTTTTAAATATTTCAGCGTTTCAAAAACAATTCCCTCTGAATATCTTCTGTTCTAAGTTGCTGGTAATTGCTCACGATTTGGTATACAGTCTCAGCACTCTGCAAGTGCTCACCCTCCAAGTAATCGGTGGATTTCGGATCCCAGCACACAAAATCCACAGAGCGGAGGACTTCCTGGGCCGACGTTTCAAAGCAATCTTCATCTATACCAACCCACTGACTGCAATCCAGGCACATGGGCCCAATCACCTTCTCTTCCAACCACTCACGGGCCTGCTGCTTCGACAATGTATTTTCCGGGATATTATGAGCTTCCGAACGGGTCTCAGGCCCAGCAGCAACCTTTGGTCACGCCGGCACTCAGCTTCCCTATGTCAGCGCATTCTCCGGCGGCACTTCAGCAATCCTTGCTCACTCAGACCCCTCCACCACCGCACGGGTGGTCAGTGCCATCATCTTCAGTACAACAACAAACACCTTTTTTGCAGTCCCATTCACATTCTCTTTTCCCTCCGAATCCCAATTTCAAACCACCTCTTGATACTTCTGCTCAGACCCCTTCTTTGGTGCAACAAAATACGCATAATTCGAGTGTGCCAAATTTAGATGGTCACCGATTTAAGTCTCTCTCGGTGTCTCCTTCAGAGTTGTTGCCAATCCCAAATTTTCAGTACCCCAATTTTCCTCTGCAACCGACTTCTCTTAGTCTAGGCCCTTCTAATTTCCAGTCGTCTGTGATACCCTCCCAGCCTCCTTCCGTAGTTTCGGAGTCGTCGCTGAACAATCCCTTGTTAAGCACTTTGAACAAGCCTGTCTTGGTTTCTGATACCGATGTGCCCTTGAAAACTTCCGAGCCCTTGTATACTTCCGTGGCGTCAAATTTGATAACCCCTGGACAGCTTCTGCAACCTGGAACCAGCTCCACGGTGCAGACCCATCTGAACAAATCTCAAGAAGACAATGTGGTAGTAGAAGCATCGGTGCTTAATCTACCGCAACCCCCTCAAGCTCCTCCTCATTCCTCGGGGTTATTCCCATCCCAAACACAGGAGCCATTGCTGCCTCTACCTTCACCAGCTGACTATCGGGTATGCTGTTATTTTTTTACTCGGTTTTATAATTTTCTTCAATAACGGCGATTCTTGGGACCTTGTCAGGCCCTTGTTGGATTCCTGCAATCCTGGATGCAATAATTGGGTGGTCTCCCTGTCGGGTCTAACCCGGACACTACAATTATAAATATGTTTCCTTAATTTTGGACTCGTGGTTGTGTTCATGATTGTGTGATTTAAGTCAGACCATGACCGTGATGAAAGAGATTCTGTATCTACCCGTTACTGGAGTTACTGTTTATCTTTATGTAAATTATAGTTTTGAGAATTGTCATCTTGAAGTGAAACTAAAAGGATGGGAAGAATCGAACCGATATAGAACCAGAAACTCCTTAGGGAAGTGTTTCTAGTAGTCAATGTTGACTTATAGAATTTCTTGCATGCTGTAAATGCTTTAGAATTTCTATATTCAGAGATGTTATATATTCTTGCGAACTAATTAATTCTCTTCTTTCGTCCAGCCACATGCAGCTCATGGGCGTTCTTTTCCTCGCCACAACAATAGAGGGTTCCATAGGGGAAGAGGAAATGCGGTATGTTTGTTTATATATGTAAAAAAGATTACACTTTTTTTTTTACCTTTATTTTTATCCACGGCCTAGATTTGTCTAGTCCTTGGGAGATTGTGTCAATAGATTCTTGGGATTGGCAAAGTAGTTCATGCGCTTTTAATTGCCTACAGATGTCACGACCTGTAACCAGGTTTACAGAGGAGTTTGATTTCACAGCAATGAACGAAAAGTTTAACAAGGATGAGGTCTGGGGTGATATCGGCAAAAGCAGAAAGGATCAGGAAGACATGCCCGAACCAGAAGAGGAGAATGATGTTGGGCCAACAAAGCCAGAGTCAAACGTATCCCCTTTGCATTCCTTTCTGCAATTTGAAATGAACTGTTACATATCCGCTTACGTTTGCTTACTCGTGGAATCCCCTCTCCCTCCTTTTTCTTTTCCCATTCCTGCAGCCTGTTTATGTGAAGGACGACTTTTTCGACTCGTTGTCCAACAATGCTCAAAGGCATGATTCGCAAAACGGACGTTTTAATTTCTCTAACCAAAGGAAGTTAGATACCGAAGTATGGCTTTTTCTTATCCTGTTTATTTCATAAATCTTAAACAAACAAAAAGTTTGTATAGGATCATGTTGAAAAAAATATTTATATATTTTTTTGGTAGACGTTTGGGTTTGTGCCGAGACACAACAGGGGCGGGAGAGGAGGGTACGGGCAGGGACGAGGAGGTTATGGGCAGGGGCGAGGAGGTTACGGGCAGGGCCGAGGATACTCCGGGCGCGGCCAGTTTGGTCGGGGTCGGGGTCACGATTCACCGGGCCCCGGCCGTGGCAGTTAATAATCTACGCCTTTTATTACAAATTAGGTTCGACCTCAGTTTTTTACTTCCTATTTACTTGTGAACTATATATATGTTTTGTATATGCTCTTTCTGGAAGGGCTCTACATAGCTGGTTTAGTGATAGTGGTGGTTTTATTTTGTATGGATCTTTTGAGTTGGGTCATTATTACACCACGAGGTCGTGCTGAAGAGGAAGAGCTTTTAACCGCCGAAATGTTGGGAATTAGGGGAATGTATTTGCATACTTTTGTCTTTAAAGCAGATGACTAGTCCATGTGACCTTATGTATTTCTTTATTCTTATCTTCGCACGTATGGTACTGGTCCGTCTTGCTTTTTATTTATTTAATTTTCTACGTTTTTTTATCACCATTTTCTCAAAATTATTTGACACAAGCATATCTAGGTAGCGACAATCCAATAAATATGTCGGCTTTGTTAGGCGAGTGACACAAGCAAATTTAACAAAGCTTGCTTGGCTAAACTAGCGTGGTGTATGGCTAGCAAAGGTAATCAGCTCTGGGTGAAAGTGTTAAGCGTAAAGTATTGCGAAGAGGAAGGATTCCTACACTGTAAATTTAGTAAGAGCGGGTCGGGAGGTTGGAAAGATATAGGAAGTCAGAGAGAGCTCATTCGAGAGAATGTCCATTTCCTTATCGGAGATGGAAAGCATGTGAAGATTTTCGGTGATCTCTAGCTCAAGGCAAGACCTGTGGTGAGACGGGCGAGCGCTCCCGTGGATAAACATGTGAAAGTCGAGGAGCTGTTTCGCCCTGGTTTCAGAGTGTGGGACCCTGCGAAGATACGGGCTATCTGCGGCCGGGAGAGGATGGATGAGATTATGAAGATAGTACCTCTGCCTAGCGGAAGATCTGACTTGCTGATTTGGAAACCAAACGCCTCCGGGGATTTTAGCGTTAAATCGGCTTACGAGAGGATCGCAGGAGCTGCCTTTGATCCAATTGATTTTATGTGGAAAAAGGTTTGGAGTTTCAAATTCAATATCCGTTATAAGATTACTCTGTGGAGGCTTGGGCGTGATTGTTATCAGACTGCCGAGAGGCTCGCGAGGAGCATTGAAGGAGTGGATGTTAGATGTCGGATATGCGGTCCTGGGTCTGAATCGGCGATTCACCTATTTTTCTCTTGTGCTATTGCGAAAGGGTTGTGGCTGGCAGAGTGACTGGGAAGGAAGTGGAACCCAGAGGCTTGGGGATCGGGGCAAGATATCATCTCCGAGTTGCTTATAGCAAATGACGAAGCTACATAAGTTCTGAAGAGCGAGGATTTTGTGGAGAGAGCGATTGCGATCATCTAGACAATCTGGAAGGCCCGAAATGATTTTATCTTTCAGGGTGTCAAGATATTACCCCAAGAGCTGGTCCTGTACACGCGGAAGAAGCTGAGGGATATCGCGTCCAGCAGAGAGTTGACTGTTTCGCCGGAGGCAGGGCCACGGGTTTCTGATGAGGCGGGGTGGCTGAAACCCCGGCTGGGTTTGGTGAAAATTAATGTGGACGCGGCGTCCAAGGATGGATCGGCGGCGGTAGGTGTGGTGGCCAGATCAGACCAAGGAGTGACAAAGTGGGTGTGGAGGAGTAAGATTTCCGCTGGCTCGGCAGTGGAGGCAGAAGCAAAAGCGGTGCTGCTCGGTTTGAAACTGGGAAAATTTATGGGCATGGAGAAGTTATTATTGAAGGGGACAATAAGTTGGTTATGGAGCATGTTGGGAAGAAAGACGTGGGCTGGAATTGGAGATTGATAACACATTTTGAGCATATCTGTGTTTGGTTTAATCTGTTTGAGCCTTGTTGTTTTAGTTGGGCTAATAGAAACATAAACAAGGTGGCTCATTTGCTAGCACAATGGGCTATGCGTAGTGATGAGTTCGGAGTATGTAATTTCAGGGAGATCGCGACCCTTGTTCGGGACCAAGTTATCGTTGAAATGCAATGAGATAGTGAGCACTCTTTTCCCTCTCGTCGCACCTTCGGGGGGCGAGGGGTTTTGATGAGGCTCCGTTTTTTTAGTAATTAAAAGACCGATTGACACATTTCAAATGGTTTTTCTTAGGTCGAAGATAAACCCATTTCTCCACCGTTTTAATTGAATATTTCATAGGTTATACGCATTAGTTTTTCTTACGTGTGGAACTTCTTAACTGATTTTTATGTGATATTACCAACAAACTACTTTAGCTATTTTAATGTTTATACAAGCTAACTTCATTCGAGTTATAATCATACGTGAAATTGTGTCGAATACAATGTGAGATTTATAACAAAAAAAGAAGTTAAAATGTTTCTTTGATCTTTATTTTTCAGAAAAGTGACTGAAACCAAATGTTTTTCTACATGTCCAATCGTAAAATATCACAAAAAACTTAATATAGCATAAAAAAATGAAAAAAAAGAATTGCAAAATAGACACTAAAAGTGTTTGGCATAACATTAATGCTATGCCAGGGCAGGGCAGGATACTCATAAACCTTCTAGCTGGGACTGGTGGAGTTGATCTAGGTGCGACGGGTAGATTCACCTGGTTTAATGGGCAGGCTGGCTGCAGGAGGATTCTGGAAAGACTCGATCGAGTTATTGCGTGTCCAGAATGATGCAGGATTTATCCAAACGCTGGGGTTAAACATTTTCCGATTTCGGCCTCTGATCATGCTCCTATTCTCTTGGACTGCCATATGCTAGACGAAAAAATAAAACTCCCTTTCAGATTCTTGGAGGCTTGGGCGGATGATGAGGAGTGTAGAAATATTATTCGCAAGGTCTAGGTAAAGAAACAAAGAGGCAGGGGGACCGAGCAACCCTTCACCGATAAACTAAAGAATGTCGGTAAGTCTCTTCTAGTGTGGCAGCGCAAAAAATGGAAAGACCTGAATGGGACTACGAACAGTTTCAAAAAACGTCTTTTGGAGATTCAGAACCGCGCAACAGGGTATCAAGGAGAACATGAATATTTAAAATCGGAGATTAATGAGGCTGACAAGGTGTATGAAAAATTGTGGAGGCAGGGATCGAGGGAGTTATGGCTGAAAGAGGGTGTCTCTAACACTAGATATTTTCATACTGCAACTCTCATAAGAAAGAGGAGGAATTTTATCAGAGGCTTAAAAAACGAGCAGGGTGTGTGGCTTGGAAACAGAAGAGATATAGGAGCGTATCTTCAACACCGTTACACTGAGTTGTTTAATCTTCGGATCTGACTTTTCCCGAGGATCTGGAGGGGTTGATTAACAGGGTTATTTCTGATGAAGACAATAGCAGATTGGATGAGGTGCCAAGCCCGGAGGAAATTAAGAAAACAGTGTGACTTATGGACCCCACAAAGGCGCCGGGACCAGATGGACTTCAGGGTCTATTTTACCAAAAATTCTGGGAGATTGTTGGACCAGATTTGATCGTCTTCGTGCAAGATTTTTTCTGCTTTGGATCTCTATCTGACGAGGCTACTTTTGCTCACATTGTGTTGATACCGAAGACGGACTCGGAAGATTGCTTCGAGAAACTTTGCCCAATCAGCCTTTGTAACTTTTATTTCAAAGTTTAACGAAGATCCTGACTGCTAGGATGAGGCCGCACGTGGATAAGTTCATATCGCCTAATCAATCTGCCTTCGTCTCGGGGAGGTGGATTGCGGAGAATGCGATTCTTGCTAGAGAGATTATTGCGGCCATGAACATGAAACAAGGAAGAGATAGCCTAATAGGTATTAAAATAGACATGTCAAAGGCCTACGACAAAATCGAGTGGAGTTTTATTATGAAAGTACTAGCTTGTTTCGGTGCCTTTGCGAAGGTCCTATACATGGTGGAGAAATGTATTGCTTCAGCGTCGGGGGCTATCCTTCTCAATGGAGCTCCTTTGGATCGTTTCAAACCGTCGAGGGGGCTGCGGCAGGGGGATCCACTCTCCCCCTACTTGTTCATTATCACAGCCGAAGTCTTGAGCAGGCTGCTTGCGCGTCAAGAGTGGAGAGGACTGTTTAAAGGGGTGCAAATCGGCCGCAACACCCCGTCTATCTCCCACCTTATGTTTGCAGATGATACGATTCTCTTTTGTAAAGCTGATAGGAAAGAAGTGGAGGAGGTGATGGAATGTGGTCGGGACAAATGGTCAATGTGGAGAAATCGAGATTTTTCCTTTCCAAAAATTTCCCGAGGAGAGTCAGGAACAGTATGAAGATGATATTGGGGATGGATGAATGTAACCAGGATATTATGTATTTAGGAAATCCGCTGTTTATCACAAAGAACCGATCGAGGAACTTTCATCGCCTGAAGCTGAAAATTCTGGGCAGGCTTGAAAGCTGGATGTCGAAATGCATCTCGAGAGCTGGGAGGACCACCGTTACTTAAATCGGTAATTCAAGTGATGCCTACATATGCGATGTCATCTAGTAAATTGCCAAAAAGAATTTGGAATGAGATTGAGAGGGCCTCTAGAGAATTTTGGCGGCGAGGCAAAGTGTCGGGGAACCGGTATATGGCTCTGGTGAGCTGGAAGAACCTGTGTCAACCCACAGACTCGGACGGGCTGGGCTTGAGAAATTTAGACACTTTCAATAGAGCCTGCTTGGCAAAACTGGCATGGGTTATTGCTAGCAAAGGAAATCAGCTATGTGTTAATGTCTTGAGTGCTAAATATTGCAGAGAGGATAGTTTTTTTCATTGTAAAAGTAGAAGTAGTGGATCGGCCGGTTGGAGGGATATTTTGAATTAAAGGAATTTTGTTCGCGAGAACTCTAAATTCTTAATCAGAGATGGTAAGCTCGTGAAGATGTTTAAAGATAACTGGCTAGATGAGGGGGTGGTGTTGCAGCAGGCTAGTTCGAGGGTCGACGAGGATACGATAGTTCAAGAGCTTTTCTTTCCGGGTTCTAGAGTGTGGGATAGGGGCAAAAGTTAGAGAGATCTGTGGCCAAGATCGGTTAGGTGAAGTTCTGAAGATTTTTCCGCTGCCTCGAGATCGAGGCGACAAGCTCATTTGGAAGCAGAGTGTGTCGGGAGTGTTTAGCGTTAAATCCGCTTACGTCTCGATGGCTTGTGCTGCCTTTGATCCTATTGACTTGATGTGGAAAAGGTGTGGAGCTTCAGTTTCAACATCAGGTATAAGCTCTGTCTGTGGAGGCTAAGTCGGGACTACTATCAAACTGTTGGGAGAATGGCGCATAATATTCAGTCTCTAGAGGTTAGATGTCGATTTTGCGATGGCGAGCCTGAATCTGCAATTCACCTCTTTTTCACCTGCCCTTTGGCTAAAGGAATGTGGCTCTCAGAAGGATTGGGCAAAAGCTGAAGGACAGACTCGTGGCGGTCTGGAAAAGATTGCCTTTCGGAGATTCTACTAGCTAACGAGGAAGCAACTGATGTGTTGGGGAAGGATGAGTTTATTGAACGTGCTATAGCCATCATCGAGTCGATCTGGAGAGCTAGAAATGACTCCTTATTTCGGGGAATCAGAATCTCGGTGCCGAGTTTGGTGGCTTCTACTCGCAAGAAGCTGTTTGACATCCATGGTAGAAAAGTCGTTTGCGGCATGATTCCCAGGAGTCAGGAGAGGCTGGTTGAGGGGAAGTGGCAGAAGCCCCAGCCAAGTTTTATTAAGATCAATGTTGATGCGGTCTTTGAGGGAGAATCGGCGGCGGTCGGTATTTTAGCCTGATCGGAGTCGGGAGAGGTGAAGTGGCTTTGGAGGAGCAAGATTGACGCCGATTCGGTTGTAGAGGCAGATGCGAAGGCTGTGTTGCTGGGCTTGAAACTGAGAACTTTTTTTGGGCACAGTCAGGTTGTGGTGGAAGGTGACAATAAAAGGATTATGGAGCAGGCGGGTAGTGGCGCGACAGCCGGCAGCTTGAGAACTCTTTTTCATGATGAGCATATTTTGGAGGAGTTAACAAAGTTTATGTATTGTGTGTTTAAGTGGGATAATAGATCCAAGAACAAGGTAGCTCATTTGCTAGCTCAATGAGCTAGGCATAGCGATGATCTCGGTGTTTGTAATGTGAGGGAGATCCCGACCCTTGTTCAGGACCAAATTCTCAATGAAATGCAGTGATGTAGTGAGCACTCTTTTCCCTCTCGTCGTACCTTCGGGGGTCGGGGGATTTTAATGAGGCTCCTTTAAAAAAAAACATTAATGCATTATTATCACTAAAATAAAATAGTATAGATATTTTATTTGTTTTTAAGCAAAAATAGAATTAAAAATTATTCAAGTCATTAAAAATGAGCGTAAATAATTTTTTGAAAATTATTTTAAATTGTAATAAATAAGTATACTAAACTGATTTATAATTTCCACCATTCTAATTAAACTCATTTGTTTTGTATGAATATGAATGGATTATTTGTAAATATTTTATTTGCCAAAGAGCTATATATTTCAATATAAAAAAATCATCCCACAACGAAACAATTTCTTGTAATTGTTTTAGGAATAACAAATAATAAAGTTAGGATTCATAGTTTAAGTATGTATCATATTTATTATTTTTATGTGAGTAGATTCATGTAATGTTATGCTAATAGGCAAGTTGATGTAAAAAAATCACTATTCATTTTTTAAATCATAATTTGTTATATTGAATTTAATATAATATGTTTCAGTTCAAAATTTAATTTTTAAGTATGAGCAGAATAGACTACACAAAATGTACTATTATACGATTTCATATAAAATTAAAAGATAAATTACAAGTACAAATCTTTCGATTTTTAATCTAATATTAGTTACTGAATCTAATTTATTTAAGTTACTCTATACAATTTTGTTTGATACTTTTATTTTGCATTTTAAATATCGATAGACGATAAATATAAAACGAGTAATTTTTGTTAATTTTTTTTAGGGGAAAAGAAGCCAAGAGCAACCTCAACTATCATTAGGCAAATCAGTCAAAGCTCCCGCATGCAACTCGAGCGGGAGGGAATTGTAGCACAAAACTGTTGGAATTTGATTAACAATTAACCTAATTTAATTACGAAACACATCAATATGTGGCGGAATTTCATAATTCAATTTAACATATTAAAACCAATTTAAAACATGTTCGATAACCATATCATTAAATCTAACCTAACATGTCAATAAATTTATAACCTTGTCAATAAATCAATCTAAACATGCGCACGAACAATCCAAACACATATAATCATTCTAAAATATCATATTGTCCAGATCCAATTCGTTCGAGGGATACTTACATAATTCGGATCTGCGAGAGCAAGTCTCGGTGTCTCTCGGAAAAACTGGCCGGCCGATCCTCTACGCCACGCCCGTCAAGCAAATCCTCAAAGTCGTCGATCCTTCGTTGCTCCAAAATATGGCCGGCCCTGTGGGAGGAAAAATCACTCAAACAGCCACAAGTTGACTCAATGATAATACTCGAGGGATTTTGTGAGACAAAGAGGGTGGGCTCTTTCGTAGGAACAAGGGAAGAAGGAATAAAAGAGGATTCTCTCTACGGTTCGCTCTCTCAATTCTTTAGGGATTTTGGCCAAGTATTTTTCTCCTTGGGAGAGAGGAAATAGTCGGCCAAGATGGGAGGGGAGAGAGAGAGAGAGAGTGGCCGAATGAGCTAGGTCAAAAGAGAGAGAGAGAAGAGCTCCTTTTATTTCAGGGAAAATGGGCTAAAATAGGTCAAAAACAATTAATGACCCATTAATCAAACTTAATCCCGATAAATCATTTAAGCAATTTTCCAACCCGTTATTTGCATTAAGTGGCCGGCCATCTTATGTATTTATCTCCCAAATATTTTCGATTTATTTCTAAAATAATATTTAATTAATTTAGAACATCTCATTTATTTAATGACAAGTCATTAATTATTTTCATACTAAACAATGTAGTACGAAACGAGAAAATATATATTTTCATCTTTTATTTATTTGAATCATCAAATTATATTATTATCAATATAATAACACAATATGATTCGTTAAATAAATGTAATAATAAATAACGAATTATTTATTTAATTACTTAGAAAATAATTTTCTTAGTGTAAATCACAATTTACGTTTAATGAGAAAATCGATCTTTTCTTGTTCACTAATATCTCATCCAAGAGTCTATCATTGAGACCTTATGGACCCACATGAACGAAGCTTTAGAATAAAGATCGGACGCAAAAGTTCACAAACTTTTTCCGACTTTTAATTCTTAATATTAGTCGATTCCACTAAAGGACCAATATTGAACATCTCTAAGTTCATACGCGTTTATATTTTCGTTTGATGTGATAAAACTATTCTTCACATGGTCCACGGTGTATTTTACGATATTACCCTTTGTGTATATCATTAACTCAGAGGAATGTAAAATTACCGTTTTACCCCTGAGTTATTATTTCACAAAGTCCTCTGTTATTTGTGAACGAGAAAAACATAAAGTGAAATGTCTCAACATGTCACATGTTTTATTTCAAAGAAGTCTTTATTCGATGAATACCAGGCCTGGTTTATTCGCTCACACTCTCATAACAGAGCATGGTGTGATACTAATGCATTAGCATTGTTTCAACACAAATTCCATATCTGTGAATCACATGTTTCAACGAAACAGTATTATGACACCAACCGTCGGGTCAATGAAACTTCATTTAGCCATTGCCCATTGACAAATCAAATGTCATAAAGTGTTACAAGAATACATGTACTCACTTCAGGATTTAGGTAATTACTAAAATACCCCTCGTATGTGAGTTTGAGGTTTCGAGTGATCAAACGGTTTTCTCTCGAACTTCAAAACTTCACTGGTCTTGTTCAATATCTTCATTAAGATATCAAGAATGAATTACAGAGTCACAACTCTCCATATCACAAGATAAGATATCGTTTAATTCATTCTAACAATCATTACTAGGAATCGATTGCCCAATCGATCTTTAGATTGCGAACTATTATTTAAACTAGTCATAAGAAGGTATCTTGTCAAGTCTGTACTTAGCACTTCTTTCGTTGATGACAGTTTCAGAGCGTAGACATAAATGCGTAAACACAATCTTAAACAAGAATGGATATTCAATCTTTATTTAATTTCAAAGCAAGACAAATACAAAAGTATTTATTATCAAAAATCTCCTTTGTGGGCATAAATGCCAACAAACTCCCACTTGACTCAAAGGAGATGCGAATGATCTTTCAGTCCTAATCCTTCTAGGTGTCCCTCGAAGACCTTACTGGTTAAAGGCTTCGTGAAGGGATCAGCAAGGTTGTCCAACGTTGAGATCTTCATAACCGTCGCGTCCCCTCTATGAACTATATCTCGTACCAGGTGGTATTTGCGCTCGATGTGTTTTGAGCGCTTGCGACTTCTTGGTTTCTTACAGTTAGCAACGGCCACACTGTTATCACAGTAAGTGTAATGGGCTCGTTGGCACTTGGAACTACTTCCAAGTACATTAGGAATTTCCTCAGCCATACAGCCTCCTTTGCTGCTTCGCAAGCAGCCACATACTCGGCTTCCATGGTCGAGTCAGCAACGCAAGATTGCTTTATACTCCTCCAGACCACAGATCCACCATTCAGGGTGAACACAGACCCTGATGTGGATTTCCTGGAATCCTTATCCGCTTGAAAATCGGAATCGGTATACCCCGTCATATTCAGGTCATCACCTGAGTATGCAAGCATATAATTTATCGTTCTCCGGAGATACTTGAGAATATGCTTGACCGCAACCCAGTGCTCGGGTCCAGGATTCGATTGGAATCTACTCACCACGCCCACTGCGTAACAAATATCTGGCCTAGTGCAGAGCATTGCATACATGAGACTTCCTACGGCTGAGGCGTAGGGAATATGTCTCATGTCTTCTATCTCTTGAGGAGTCTTGGGAGACTGCTCAATGGATAGATGCACTCCATGTCTGAAAGGTAGCTGTCCTTTCTTGGAGTTCTGCATACTGAAGCGATCCATGATCTTATCAATATAAGATGCTTGAGAAAGCGCCAACTTTCTGTTCGTCCGATCTCTAAAGATCTGAATCCCCAGAATGTAAGCCGCTTCTCCAAGATCCTTCATCTGAAACTGCTCTGACAGCCAGATCTTAACCTCTGATAACTTTCCCACATCATTCCCAATGAGTAGTATGTCATCTACATAAAGGATTAAGAAGACCACTTTGCCATCGTTTATCATCTTATAAACACATGGCTCATGTAGTGACTGATCAAAGCCGTAAATTTTTATTGTCTCGTCGAATCTAATATTCCACGATCTAGATGCTTGCTTTAGTCCATAAATGGACTTTAGCAACTCACAAACCTTTCCCTGTTGGCCTTCCTTCATGAACCCATCTGGTTGAGCCATGTAAATGCGCTCGTCAAGATTTCCATTCAAAAATGCAGTCTTGACATCCATGTGCCAGATTTCATAATCTAGGGTGGCAGCTATGGACAAAAGAGTACGAATGGACTTTAGCATTGCCACGGGCGAGAAGGTATCTTCATAGTCGATAACTTCTTTTTGTGTAAACCCCTTCGCCACAAGTCGTGCTTTAAATGTCTCGACATTTCCATCCGGTCCTCTTTTCTTCTTGTAGATCCATTTACACCCAACAGGCTTGATGCCTTCAGGTAAATCTACAAGTTTCCAGACTTCGTTGACATACATCGAATGCATTTCAACGTTCATGGCTTCTTGCCATAGGTTTGCTTCAGAACTTTGCATCGCCTGGGAAAATGATACTGGATCATCTTCCTCCTTGTATGCGACTGCAGCAAAGGCCTCCCCGACGTACATCAATCGCTCAGGTTGTCGTACAATCCCGCTACTGCGACGAATCGTAGGAGGCTCAAGTTCTGAATGTAGTTCTTCTATTGTTGGTGTAGGACTTGTCCTATCTTGTGAAGTACCAGCTACTTCACCCAACATTTCCTTCAGCACAAGTTTGCTTCTCGGTACGGTATTCTTCATATAATCCTCTTCAAGAAACCTAGCGTTCGTGCTAACGAACGTTTTCTTGTCAGTAGGACTATAGAATGTGTACCCTTTTGTTTCTTTCGGATATCCTATGAAAAAGCATAATTCTGAACGACTAGCCAACTTGCTAGTCTTTTGTCTCAGCACGTGTGCCGGACAACCCCAGATCTTGATGTGGTTTAGAACAGATTTCTTACCACACCATCTCTCGTAGGGAGTGCCGGGAACCGTTTTTGACGGAACCTGGTTCAGAATATGAGCTGCCGTTTCTAAGGCATATCCCCAAAACGAATCAGGAAGAGATGAGTAACTCATCATTGATCTCACCATATCTAGTAGCGTTCGGTTCCTTCTCTCTGACACACCGTTTTGTTGTGGAGTGCCAGGTGCTGTAAGCTGAATGCCTTCTTCTTTAAGAAGGTCCTCGAACTCATCAAACAAGTACTCTCCGCCTCGATCTGATCGAAGGGTTTTGATTTGTTTCTCTCTTTGCTTCTCAACCAAGGCCCGATATTGTTTGAAGATTTCAAAAGTATCGGATTTGTGTCGCGTTAAGAAAACATGACCAAAACGTGAGTAGTCATCAGTGAAGGTTGCAAAGTATTCGTAACCTCCTCTTGCCTGAATACTGATTGGACCACATACATCACTATGTATGAGTTCCAATACTTGTGTGGCTCTTAGACCTTTCGAAGAGAAAGGTCTCTTGGTCATCTTGCCTTCAAGACAGGATTCACACGTGGGCATAGATCCCACGTTTAGAGATTTCAAAGGACCATCCTTTGTTAACCTCTTAATCCTATCTAGGCCAATATGTCCAAGACGTAAGTGCCATAGATATGTATCATCCGTTTCATCACTATGAAATGTCTTACGCTTCCTGAGTGAATCACTATTCACCTCAGTGTCCAAGATTGTTGGCTCATTAGGATATAGATAATAAATAGAATCTACTCGATGAGCTTTAGAAATAAAACAACCATTAAGAAAAATTTCAATACCATTATTGACTTTAAACTCATAATGTTGTTCTTCTAAACGACCAAAAGAAATTAAGTTCTTGCAAAAATCTGAAACATAATAAACGTTATTCAATAATAAAGCCTTATTCCCAAAATTCAGCTGCATGGTCCCGACAGATCTGGCTCTGACCTTCGTTCCAATCCCCCAGTTGAACGTGAACTCTTCTTCACCTAAGCTTCTGGTTTTCCTGAAACCATTCAGATTACACACAATATGGTAAGAAGCCCCGCAGTCTAAAATCCAGGGTGATTCTTTATATGTCGTGTAACATGCTTGGGTGACGAAAGCCATACCTTTCCCCTTGAAAGTCTTGAGGTAGGCAGGACAGTTCCTTCGCCAATGGCCGACTTCTCCGCAATGGTGGCACTTGTGTTTAGACTTGTCCACCTTCGCGATGCCCTTGCCCTTGACATCCGCAGCCTTCTTGTAAGGCGTCTTGGATCCCGTTCGGTTGGCGTTTTTGGGACCCTTCATCACTCTCTTCGATCCAGAAGTGGAAGCCCTATATTCAGCAACATTGGCTTCACCAATCTTCTTCTTGGTCTTAGGGAGAAGTCCCTCGGCAGTCTGCAACTCCTTCATCAGCTCGGTTACAAAATAATCGAGCTTGTTCATGGAGTAGTTCAGACGGAAGCTATCGAAAGAATCCGTCAGAGTCTCCAAGATCATGTCGACCTTAGTGAGTCCATCGATCTCCGATCCGAGAATCTCTATGTCGTTCAGGTGACCCATGATCACTAGCATGTGGTCCCTGACTGACGTTCCCGGCTTCATCCGACAATTCATGAAATTTCGGATTGCCTGCTGCCTCGCCTGACGCCCATGACATCCAAACATGTCATGAAGATTGTAGAGCATGTCATATGCCGTGGCAATGTCCTTGTGAGATTGTTGCAACACATTGCTCATGGAACCCAAGATATAACACTTGGCAATCTCATCGGACCTTACCCACGTGTCATAGGCGTTCTTGTCCTCCTGGCTTGAGTCAGCACTCGGAGCTGGAGGACACGGGGTAGTGAGAACATACTTGTGCTTTTCCACCGTCAGTACGATGTCGAGGTTACGTTTCCAATCAACGTAATTCTCACCCTCGAGTTTGTTATAACTCAGTATAGATGCAAGTGGATTCATGATATTGCTGAAATTAAATGAAATGAATAAATTTAGCATATGCTACAGTTTCGAATTATGATGCATGTACAATCCTAAATGAGTGAGGAAAGCGATAAATAATTCATGGTATTATGAACAAAAATGATCAATTACTTTTCCTAGGGGAAACCGTAATTGATCGCCTTTCATAGTCGTGACACATCACTATTTAGTTTGAACCATACAAGAAGTCACAACTTCTAGTTCTCGCTAATTGCCATGGACTTTCGTCACTTATGTTTAACGCATAGCCTCTATGGAGGGTTACTTTAAACAATAAGTCTAAGCGTGCAACCAACATGTGGGCCCTTATCCAAGTTACATTGAAAACGGTTCTCCTAGGGGAGACCCCGCTTCATCGTTCCTCTTTAGGGATTAGTTCGTAACAATTTAATTGACTATGTGCTTCCGAAGTACTCCCATTGAAGGGAGGGCCACGAGGGTGACTCTTAGTTCATTCACACAAGTTAATTAAATTCATGTTGGGGACCTCGGGTTATTTCAACGACAAATAACTCTCCCACTTAGTTTTTGCAAAAATCATATTTTTGTGGACGATGTTCAATTTCATAACTAGTTATTTAAATTAAACTATAATGATGCATGAACAATTCATATAGTGTTGGCGTTCTATCCTATATGACATGTGGATGAATATGAGATAAGATTAAATAAAATAAAACATAATATTTAACTTATCTAATGGCCCATTTCTAAAATTACAACCCTTTACAAAAGAAAAAAAACAATAAACTATTTTATTCCTAGTCTTGTGTCGAGTCGTCGAATTTCCGAGTTTTAAAACTTAGAGATTAATATCTCCCACTCAAATAATTAAATTCATTTTTATTATTTCAAAAATAATATAAATAAATTTAATTATTCAAGACTTTAAATTTATTCGGAAACGATTTCCGAATCTCGGTCGTCGGGCCTAACCCTAGCTAGCTCGCGCGCGTCCGAAGACACACGGCCACGCTAGGGTTTTGGCCGACCCAAACAGCCCTCTTGTGTCCAATACACAGGTCCTTAGGCGTGTTCGGAATCGACCGGGATAGCTCCCACGCGTTTCAAAAACGCGCGGCCATTCCCGGAGGCTGCCTTCCTTCTTATTGTCTCCCGGATTACAAAATTATAAATTTAAATTTACAACAAATTACAAATTTAAATAAAATAAAAAATAAAAAACCGGGACGTAACCCGTAAACAATCCTAGGGCCAATTAGAGTAAGGATCCATTCACATAAACACACATACATTCACAAATGTAATTCATACAAAAACGCCAACACTCAAAATCGATTTAATGACAATTATGGCTCTGATACCATTTGTTGGAATTTGATTAACAATTAACCTAATTTAATTACGAAACACATCAATATGTGGCGGAATTTCATAATTCAATTTAACATATTAAAACCAATTTAAAACATGTTCGATAACCATATCATTAAATCTAACCTAACATGTCAATAAATTTATAACCTTGTCAATAAATCTATCTAAACATGCGCACGAACAATCCAAACACATATAATCATTCTAAAATATCATATTGTCCAGATCCAATTCGTTCGAGGGATACTTACATAATTCGGATCTGCGAGAGCAAGTCTATGTGTCTCTCGGAAAAACTGGCCGGCCGATCCTCTACGCCACGCCCGTCAAGCAAATCCTCAAAGTCGTCGATCCTTCGTTGCTCCAAAATATGGCCGGCCCTGTGGGAGGAAAAATCACTCAAACAACCACAAGTTGACTCAATGATAATACTCGAGGGATTTTGTGAGACAAAGAGGGTGGGCTCTTTCGTAGGAACAAGGGAAGAAGGAATAAAAGGGGATTCTCTCTACGGTTCGCTCTCTCAATTCTTTAGGGATTTTGGCCAAGTATTTTTCTCCTTGGGAGAGAGGAAATAGTCGGCCAAGATGGGAGGGGAGAGAGAGAGAGAGAGTGGCCGAATGAGCTAGGTCAAAAGAGAGAGAGAAGAGCTCCTTTTATTTCAGGGAAAATGGGCTTAATTAGGTCAAAAACAATTAATGACCCATTAATCAAACTTAAGCCCGATAAATCATTTAAGCAATTTTCCAACTTGTTATTTGCATTAAGTGGCCGGCCATCTTATGTATTTATCTCCCAAATATTTTCGATTTATTTCTAAAATAATATTTAATTAATTTAGAACATCTCATTTATTTAATGACAAGTCATTAATTATTTTCATACTAAACAATGTAGTACGAAACGAGAAAATATATATTTTCATCTTTTATTTATTTGAATCATCAAATTATATTATTATCAATATAAAAACACAATATGATTCGTTAAATAAATGTAATAATAAATAACGAATTATTTATTTAATTACTTAGAAAATAATTTTCTTAGTGTAAATCACAATTTACGTTTAATGAGAAAATCGATCTTTTCTTGTTCACTAATATCTCATCCAAGAGTCTATCATTGAGACCTTATGGACCCACATGAACGAAGCTTTAGAATAAAGATCGGACGCAAAAGTTCACAAACTTTTTCCGACTTTTAATTCTTAATATTAGTCGATTCCACTAAAGGACCAATATTGAACATCTCTAAGTTCATACGCGTTTATATTTTCGTTTGATGTGATAAAACTATTCTTCACATGGTCCACGGTATATTTTACGATATTACCCTTTGTGTATATCATTAACTCAGAGGAATGTAAAATTACCGTTTTACCCCTGAGTTATTATTTCACCAAGCCCTCTGTTATTTGTGAACGAGAAAAACATAAAGTGAAATGTCTCAACATGTCACATGTTTTATTTCAAAGAAGTCTTTATTCGATGAATACCAGGCCTGGTTTATTCGCTCACACTCTCATAACAGAGCATGGTGTGATACTAATGCATTAGCATTGTTTCAACACAAATTCCATATCTGTGAATCACATGTTTCAACGAAACAGTATTATGACACCAACCGTCGGGTAAATGAAACTTCATTTAGCCATTGCCCATTGACAAATCAAATGTCATTAAGTGTTACAAGAATACATGTACTCACTTCAGGATTTAGGTAATTACTAAAATACCCCTCGTATGTGAGTTTGAGGTTTCGAGTGATCAAACGGTTTTATCTCGAACTTCAAAACTTCACTGGTCTTGTTCAATATCTTCATTAAGATATCAAGAATGAATTACAGAGTCACAACTCTCCATATCACAAGATAAGATATCGTTTAATTCATTCTAACAATCATTACTAGGAATCGATTGCCCAATCGATCTTTAGATTGCGAACTATTATTTAAACTAGTCATAAGAAGGTATCTTGTCAAGTCTGTACTTAGCACTTCTTTCGTTGATGACAGTTTCAGAGCGTAGACATAAATGCGTAAACACAATCTTAAACAAGAATGGATATTCAATCTTTATTTAATTTCAAAGCAAGACAAATACAAAAGTATTTTATATCAAAAATCTCCTTTGTGGGCATAAATGCCAACAAAAACATCCGACTTCAAAGCAAGCGCCCTCTTGGCTAGTCTATGGGCTATACTATTACAAATACGAGGAATAAAGGAAAAGACGCAAGACAGAAATCTAGAAGCAAGAAATTTAATGTCCGCCAAGATAAGGCCGACTTCCGTGAGCGACGGATCTCTCGAAGAAATGCCTTTTAACGCCACTTCTCAGTCCGATTGCACCATCACCCGATCGAGGCCACACCTAAGCCCTTCTTCAAGACCACGGCGGATAGCAAAAGCCTCCGCCACAAAGGGGCTGCATCTCCGAAGGAGCTGGGAGTTAAAAGAGAGAGATATAGCCCAAGGAGTTGCGAAAAATACCTCCCAAACCGCACAAGTTGCCGTTAGCACCAATATTCGCGTCAATACTCAACGCCGTAACCCCCGGAGAGGGAGGAGGCCACCGGGTGGGGCGCAGGAGAGCAGCCCTCCCGGGCTTAGGCACACCGCACGCGTGACGGAAAGCACCGAGCAAGGCAATGGCGTCATTGATGATTTCCGTGGAAGGCTTGACCGGCGAGCGATGAACCGCATTGTTCCGACGGTTCCACACGGACCAAAGCGCCGTGGCCATGAGCTCGAAGTCGTGGAGAGGGAGGGTAGTAGAGAGGTGGATGAGGAGGTCAAGGGTCCGACCATGAAAGTTGGATTTAACCACCTTCCACACTTCGACGCTCTCACGACACTCCCAAAGAACTATTGGAATAGGTCTAGGGTTAAAGAAAAGTTTAACATTAATCAAATTAATGGCGGAATTTAAAAATTTCTTTTTCAAGTAAAACAATTTTACTAACCTAGAGAAAAGCATATACATGTTATACATTAAAAAACATTATTTAATTTACTAGAACACGAACCTTTCTTTGTAGGTTGATCTTGAAGCGTCTCGAGAAAGGTAGATCCTTCTCCCTTGGCTCGCTCGTCACCTTCGCACCTAATCTTGAACTCGAGAAACCTAAGATTTATATTACATGAGTCAATAGAGGTTTTGGAAGGATTTGTTTGTGGGCACAATTAAACCATATGAACCAAGAACAATTCTTGGATCATAAGCTAATTCTCTAGATTGAATGTGAATCTAGGTGCAAAATAAGAAGAGTATTTTCTAGAGAGAGAGAGGGAGAGGATCGGCCACAATAGGGAGAGAAGAAGAAAAATGCTTAACCTTCACATCTCTATGTAAGGCTCTATTTATAGGAGAAGGAAAAATCTATAAAGGTCGATTATTCATTCATGAATGAATAATTTATTCATGACACAATATTTAATTTTCCCTTCCCCTTTCCCTCATTGTTTAGCCGGCCATATGGATGCATTAGTGAGGAAATTTGTTTCCTCACTTAGCACATTTGTTTCCTTCTTAAGGAAATTCATTTCCCTTTTTCTTTTGAGTAATTATCCTTATAAGAAAAAGGAAATAAAACTCTCCTCTTTGATGCTATGTTGGCCGAATTCTACATAGAGAGAGGGAGCATCTAGATGCTTCTTTATTTCTTTTAAGACAATTCTTAATATAACCGTTGTAGAATTATAATTGCACAAATAACGAAATTAATTTCATAATGCCTCAAACGACTTTTTGGCTTTAGAAAATAATTTATATTTTCATCTAATGAAAACATTCAAAATCTTATTTTGACATTCACATCATTTTATGTCCTTGTGGACAAAAATACCCTTTAGATATTTTCCGAGAAAAAGTCTAGTTCTACACTTGAACTTATTTTGACTTAGCTTCTAGTTTAACAATCCTACTCTAATGACCTGTAATAGTGACCTTATGGATCCAAATGAACAAAGCTTGAGCTTCTATACTCGGACTCAAAAGTTCACAAACTTTTTCCGAGTATTAGCTTAATGTCGACTGACTCCACTAAAGAGTCGACACTGAGAATCTCTCGGTTCAAATGAATTTATTTTCTACTCAAGTTCAACTTAATTATATTGAGCGGATCCATTGAATGTTATCTATGTTTACGCTTCATGAATATCATAAACTAGTTGGGATTTATAAAATTACCATTTTACCCTTTTAGTTGTTATTTCCTCAACTCCTTTAGTACTTGTGAATAAGTTAGAAAAAATGTATTGACGAGGAGCTAACAAGTCACATTGTTTCATCCAAATAAAGTCGCTACTTAAATTTGGTCATTGCGCAGTTCATTTATTCACAATCCAAGTAATAAAGCATGAGGTGATATACATTGCATCTCAGCAATCTTATACATGAATTCCATATCTATGAGAACTTCACAAAGTTGGTTCATGACATCTTCATAACTTAATATCTCACTAATAGGCCTTGTCTGGATCACATATTGGACCTAGAATTTGACTTTCTGAATTGAGAGTATTAATGCTATGAAATGACATGTCTCATTTCAGGATTTAGGTAAGCATGATGCGATTCATACGTAGTGACCTTGAGATAGAAGATGTTAAATGGTTTGTTCTTCTATTGTCTCTAAAGGTGCACTGGTAAATTCAGTATCTTCGAAAGATACACTGGAAGAACTACAGAGTTCCTAACTCTCTATGACTCGTAACCAGACATCCTAGATTCTTCCAACAATCATACTGGGATCAATAGTCCGTTGATCTTTAGATTGCGAATATACCGTTTTAGTCAAACCATGAAGAGTTTGTTCACGCATATCTACATTTGTCTCTTCATACATTGTTAGGTTTGATTAAGGACTATAAGACTATTGAATATCATAAATCTTCAATCAAACTAAAAAGGAATGAATGAACGTTTCAACTTTTATTAATTCAATCAGCAAATTACAAAGATTTATATATTACATCAGTATGTAAATAAACAATCTTTCAATAAGGACTTTACAAAGATTTATATATTACATCAATATGTAAATAAACAATCTTCTTGTGGGCATCTCTGCCAACAAGAACGTGGTACGTCGACTCCCTCCCAAGAGGACATCGGGGGCAACAAGGATCTATCTTCATCCCCCTTTGAGCAAGATTACCCGTCGTGGGAATCCAATCCTTCGCAACCTTTCATAAAAATAAGCGTACCTTAGGGGGGACACGGAGTTTCCACAAATACTTCCACCAAGCTTCCGTCGTACCAAGGCCGGAAGGCCCCGCCACATCTCCAGCGTCGCAAGCCACCCGGTAGCCGGTCCGAATCGAATACTTGCCGTCGGGGCTGAAATGCCAAAGAAGCACGTCTTGGTGGGGCAAGCGGGGTTCCGGGATTTTAAGGACCTCGTCCACGTCGTCTTCGTATAGGCATTGGCGGAGGAGGGGAAGATTCCACTCCCCGGAGGAAAGCTTGAAATCCTCCACGCGCATACCGACGGGTATCCTTGATTTATCCCGAATCGTAAAAACCCCCGCTCTTGGGAGCCACCGATCCTCTCTCGCATCAACCAAATCACCGGACCCGATCCGCCACCTCGAGCCGCGAACAATGATCTTCCGGCCCCACTTCAAGTCGTTCCACAAACTCGACGCTCGATTGGTTTGGTTCGAGGAGAGGATGCAACCATTAGAGAAGCATCTCCCTTTGAGAACTCGAGAAGCAAGAGAGTCGGGGAACCGGATTGTCCGCCAAACGGTCTTAACAAGGAGCGCTTGGTTAAAGCGCTCAAGGTTCCGGAAACCCAAACGTCCCTCGCTTTTCCGAATACAAAGCTTTTTCCATGAACCCCAATGGGTTTTCCGATGTTCGTCATTGCTCCCCCACCAAAAATTGGCCACTAAACGGTGGAGGTCTCGTATGAGGCTCTTTGGGAGCTTGAAACAATACATAACGTAACTTGCAATAGCTTGTATGACCGCCTTGAGGATGACCTCTCCGCGGAAAAGAAAGTTTTCCAATTTCGGATCTTAGCCCACACCCGATCCCGGATGAATTGGAAAATGTCATTTTTAATGCGTCTCATCGTTGTCGAAAGTCCCAAATATCGGTCGTGGCTTTCTACATAGCGGACCCCAAGAGACACGGCAAGGGCAGCCCCGTCATTTTCCGAGATCTTTTTTCCGAAGCACACTTCGGACTTGTTAAAGTTGATGACTTGACCGGACGCTCGGGCATACCTATCAAGACACAATTTGACCTCTAAAATTTCGTCCCGGTTAGCCTTGAAGAACACCAAACTATCATCGGCGAAGAAAAGATGGGAGACGACAACCCCCCGGTTCCCAAACCTCAATCCTCAAATAAGGCCAAGACCCTCGGCCCTACTAATAATGGCCGAAAGACCCTCCGAGCAAAAGAGGAAGAAAAAGGGGAAAGGGGGTCACCTTGGCGAAGACCCCGTTCGGGGACAAAACTCTCGGATAAGGAGCCGTTAAAGTTGAGGGAGAACTTGACCGATCTCACGCACCGCATGATGAGGGAGACCCACCTCCGGTCATACCCGACACTCCGCATGGACGATTCAAGGAAGGCCCACTCCACTCTATCATAGGCTTTGGACATGTCTAGCTTCAAAGCCCCGCAAGCGCCATTTGTTGGAATTTAGTTAACAATTAACCTAATTTAATTACGAAACACATCAATATGTGGCGGAATTTCATAATTCAATTTAACATATTATAAACGTTTTAAAACATGTTCGATAACCATATCATTAAATCTAACCTAACATGTCAATAAATTTACAATCATATCAATAAATTTATCTAAGCATGCAAACGAATAATCCAAATACATATAATTATTCTAAAACATCATATTATTCAGGTCCAATTCGTTCGAGGGATACTTACATAAAATTTGGATCTGCGAGAGTGAATCCCGGAGTGCGTCAAGGTGGTCGGCCAATCCTCTATGCCACGCGCGTCCAGGAGATCCTCAAAACCGTCGAGTCTTCGTTGCTCCAAAAGTGGCCGGCCCTGGGGAGAGAAAAAATCACTCAAACAACCACAAGTTGAGTCAATGATAATACTCAAGGGATTTTTTAGGAGACAAAGAGGGTGGGCTCTTTCGTGGGAACAAGAGAAGAAGGAATAAAAGGAAAATCTCTCAACGGTTCGCTCTCTCAATTCTCTTTGGGATTTTGGCCAAGTATATATCTCCTTGGGAGAGAGCAAATAGTCGGCCAAGATGAGAGGGGAGAGAGAGAGTGTGGCCGTGTAAAACTAGGTCAAAAGAGAGAGAGAAGAGCTCCTTTTATTTCAGGGAGAATGAGCTTAATTAGGTCAAAAACAATTAATGACCCATTAATCAAACTTAAGCCCATTTAAGCAATTTTCCAACCCACTAATTTGCATTAAGTGGCCGGCCACCTAAGACTATTTATCTCCCAAATATTTTTGATTTATTTCTAAAATAATATTTAATTAATTTAGAACATCTCATTTATTTAATGACAAGTCATTAATTATTTTCATACTAAACAATGTAGTACGAAAACGAGAAAATATTTATTTTCATCTTTTATTTATTTGAATCATAAAATTATATTATTATAAATATAATAACACCATATGATTAATTAAACAAATGTAATAATAAATAACCAATTATTTATTTAATTACTTAGAAAATAATTTTTCTTAGTGTAAATCACAATTTACGTTTAATGAGAAAATCGATCTTTTCTTGTTCACTAATATCTCATCAAAGAGTCTATCATTGAGACCTTATGGACCCACATGAACGAAGCTTTAGAATAAACATCGGACGCAAAGTTCACAAACTTTTTCCGACTTTTAATTCTTAATATTAGTCGATTCCACTAAAGGACCAATATTGAACATCTCTAAGTTCATATGCGTTTGTATTTCCGTTTGATGTGACAAAACTATTTTTCACACGGTCCACGGTGTATTTTACGATATTACCCTTTATGTGTATCATTAACTCAGAGGAATGTAAAAATTACCGTTTTACCCCTGAGTTATTATTTCGCCAAGTCCTCTGTTATTTGTGAACGAGAAAAATATAAAGTGAGATGTCTCAACATGTCACATGTTTTATTTCAAAGAATTTTATTCGATGAATACCAGGCTTGGTTTATTCGCTCACACTCTCATAACAGAGCATGGTATGATACTAATGTCTTCGCATTGTTTCAACACAAATTCCATATCTGTGAATCACATGTTTCAACGAAACAGTATTATGACACCAACCGTCGGGTCAATGAAACTTTATTTAGCCATTGCCCATTGACAAATCAAATGTCATAAAGTGTTACAAGAATAAATGTACTCACTTCAGGATTTAGGTAATTACTAAAATACCCCTCGTATGTGAGTTTGAGGTTTCGAGTGATTAAACGATTTTATCTCGAACTTCAAAACTTCACTGGTCTTGTTCAATATCTTCATTAAGATATCAAGAATGAATTTCAGAGTCACAACTCTCCATATCACAAGATAAGATATCGTTTAATTCATTCTAACAATCATTACTAGGAATCGATTGCCCAATCAATCTTTAGATTGCGAACTATTATTTAAACTAGTCATAAGAAGGTATCTTGTCAAGTCTGTACTTAGCACTTCTTTCGTTGATGACAGTTTCAGAGCGTAGACATAAATGCGTAAACACAATCTTAAACAAGAATGGATATTCAATCTTTATTTAATTTCAAAGCAAGACAAATACAAAAGTATTTAATATCAAAAATCTCTTTTGTGGACATAAATGCCAACACCATTCCCAAAGAGCCCAAGTTTCATGGTATGAGCTCCTTCATAGCTCGCAATCACATTGTCGAAGATTTGACGGCCGCCCACGAACGCACTTTGGTTCTCCGAGATTGCCCCTCCCATAGAGGCCTTGAGGCGGTTCGTGATGCATTTGGAGACTATCTTGTAGAGGACGTTGCAAAGACTAATCGGGCGGTAGTCTTTCACCCGGTTAGGGTTCTTAACCTTTGGGATAAGGGTGATGATTGTGTCGTTGATGTCACTCAAATCCCGGGTAAGGTTAAGAATTTCAAGCACTTCATCGGTGACTCCGTCCCCTACAATCCCCTAATACTTTTGGTAGAAAAGCCCGGGGAGACCGTCTTTCCCCGGGGCTTTTAGCGCCCCAATTCCAAACAAAGCATCTTTCACGTCTTGTCTCGTAAAGTCTTCCGTAAGATAGTCGTTCATCTCCCTTGAAACCGTCGGACGAAGGCAACTAGTCACCAAATCCACATCTCGAGCACACGGGTGAGATGAAGAAAAAATGTCCGAAAAGTAACAAGAGAATATACCTTCTACCTCCGTAGGGTTCTCGGTCCACATGTCATGCTCATCAAGGATGCCCATAATCCAATTCTTCTTCCTCCGCATATTGGCCTTCTGGTGGAAAAAACTCGTGTTCCGGTCACCGCTACAGAGCCAAGCAACCCAGCTTCGTTGCCGCCAATACATATCCTCCTTATCAAGGAGGACGTTGAGCTTCCCTTCAATTTGACGGATGGCCTCGAGGTTGAACTTATCCGCCGTGGAATTAAGAGGTTCGAGCGTGCTCTTATTCTTGGCGATCTCCTTCCTCAAATAATGAAATTTTTCCCTCCCCCAAGCACCAAGGGTTGCGGAACACTTCTTCGTAGCAAGCCTAACATTAGACTCCCAAGAGTTTCGGATAATCGCTTCGCACTCCTTCTCCTCACACCACGCTTCTTCAAAAAATAATCTCCAGGGAACCCGATGGGAGCTAAACGGGGTTTCCGGAACCACCCCCTCAGGGACAAGGAGGAGAGGGCGGTGGTCGGATCCCCAAAAGTCAAGGTGAACCACTTTGGCTAGAGGGAACGCCTCCACCCACTCGCAGTTAGCCACACAACGATCGAGCCTCTCCACCTTCGCATTCACCTTCTTAGATTTCCTCCAAGTAAACGGGTTCCCCTCGTAACCCAAGTCTTCAAGATTGCAATCGTCGAGGGCGAGTCTAAAGGCGCTCAAGGACCCCGGATCCTTCGCAGCCCCGTCGCTCTTCTCGAAATTGAAAAGGACCTCATTAAAATCTGCCCCACAAAGCCACGGGCCACAATAAAGACCGTGGACTTTGCGAATGAGATCCCAAGAGAACCGCCGGAGAGAGGGAATAGGGTTCCTGTAGATCCCTAAAAACCTCCATAACTTCCCATTAGTATTCAAACATCTCGCTTCAATATGGAATCTTGAAAACGAGCCAATTCGCACTTCCTTCTCCTCCTTCCAATAGAGGACTAAACCGCCACTCAAGCCCATACGATCCACCGAAAAACATCCCCCGAACCCCAAAGTAAACCAAAGTCTCTCTGCGTGAAGCTTTGAGATTTTGGTCTCCGAAAGGAAAATGAAATCCGGCTCAAACTTCTTGATATGGGACCGTAGCGCGTGTAACGTCTCGGGCCCACCTAGCCCCTGGACGTTCCAAATAACGCCAATCATTGAGCCCGGTCGCCCTCCTCCACTAGGGGCGCCGATATTGTGGGTTTAGAACAAGCGGTCTCATCCCCAACCGAGGGGGAAACATCGCGATTGGGAGAAACGATCAAGCTGTCTTCCTGGCCCTTAGAATTTTTAGGAGCCTTTCTCTTACGACCGCAGGGACGGGAACGAGCGCAGGCCGGGCCGCTCGAGTAGATATCAGTAATGTTCCTCTTGGATTTCAGCTTTGGGGACTCATAAGTAATCCCAGCAGAGAACCCCCCAAAAGAATTCTCTAAAATCTTAGAGAGGTTCTTAATTTCCGAGTCTGGGCATAGACTGGGTCCAGAAAGAGGCCTACTAATTGAAAAAGAAGGGCTACCAAGGGGTTGACGATGGGCCTGCCTTTCCCCACTACTAGGCCCAACAACAAAAATTCCATTAGGGTTCGGCCCACAAGGAGAGGCAGAAGAAACCCCTTCCCTACAATGCTCTCTAGACTTTCTCAGTTCCCTTCTATCAGCGCCTAGGGAAACACTCATTTCGCGAGAAATCAGAGCAACACCACCCTTGTCAGCCGGATTATTCGGGATTAGGCAAGCGAGGACATCTTCTTTCAAATCAGTACCAGAGCTTTTACCACCAATTTGGGAAACCGGTCTGAAAAGCTCGGTCGACCTCAACGGACCTTTGTCCTTGCTCTGACTCGAGCCAGAGGACGCGGGAGCCTGCTCAACGACGCGCACCGCCTTGCACGTGATCTCCACACCTACTCTCCCCCCCCCCCGACGAATCTGAGACGCTGCTCAGATCCCCCCTCAGGATCGTCAGAGATTTTGCCCTAACCGAGCCCTTCGCGGGGTACGGTTGCCGGCCGCCGTTCAAGAAGCATGAGAAGGATTTGGAATTTGTTGCCAGCCATTCACCGTACATCAACATCTTCGGTAAGCCCTCCTTCACCAACAAGGCCTCCGTAACGCACGAACATTCACCATGCCCGTGCCCAATCAACCCACACTGATAGCAAAAAATCCCAAGGTTTTCGTACTTCGCCTGAATCCACAGCGAAGGTAAGTTTTTCCGGTCAACGAAAAACCCACATCTGAGGGGTCTTTTGAAACAGACGTTAACTCTGAAGCGAATAGATTTGCTATATTTGTCCGCTTGTTTCATATTAATGTCCAGGGGGGTGCCAAACAGGGCGGCGAATTTATCGATGCTCTGGCTGTAGATCATCGCCGGCGGGAGACCAAAAAGCTGCACCACGAAGGGGCACGAGTCAAAGGCCAACTCCTCGAACGTCAGATGGTCCGGCCACTCTGTCAACACAAGCTGCGCGCCTTTCACAGTCCATGGGCCATTCGATAGAATAGAGAGGCGATCACGATGGTCTCGGAAGCAGAATCTGAAAATGCCTTCTTCAAGTTCAGAAATGTTTCAGGCAAGCTTGGTTTTCCAGATCTTAGATAAAATACTGGCGAGCAAAGATTTTCGATCTTTGTATTGGACAACAGCTTAGCAATCATAACGAAATTCCCTTGAGGTTCGTTTTTGTGATGACCCAATTGAATGATATCTTCTGTTTCAGACTCCAAGAAGGAGATAACCTCAGGCTGGATGCCTGAGTCTTGTGACGCCTCCATCCTCGCTGTTGAGAAAGAGTATTGATAAAGAAAAAGCTCCAAAGGATCGAGAGCTTAGGTAAGACCAACCCGAGAGCAGGAAAACACAGACCACTACCGACGCAAGACTCTAAATCTCCTCCAAAGATCCCACGCTAGTCCAACACGCGAACCCTAGGAGAAAACAAGAGAGAAGCGCGAAGCAATGACTCTGTACGAAATCCGATTGAAGAGCCTCAACCCAGACCTCCGGGAAGCAGTCGTACGGAGAGCATTATCAATTTTGTTAATCTAATATTCAGGTGGTGCAGTTAGTAGGCATTCTAATTACAACACAAGTTTTAATTTGTAAATCCTCTACATCATATATTGAACAATTTATCAGATTTTATTTTATTAAATGACTTTTTATTTACGTAATTTCCGGACTTTTTAGTAATTGGATAGTGCACCAAATAAGTATTAAAATCTTGAAAGTCAAATGTAGTACAAGATGAGAGATAGATACTTTTCAAACTGTAGACAGATCGGGAAACTTAAGAAGAGATCGAGAGAGATGGTTTTGAGGGACAACGTGGGTTCGTATATTGATTTGATTGGAAAGAGATTGGTGAGGCATGGACGCTTTCTCTAACTCCGTACTGCCAAGAACCAGTAAAGGCCGGAGAATGGGATCTGCTCCGGTGGTTGGTTTCCCGATCATGTTCTTCATCAGAGCTTTAGGTCTCGCCGTCGCTGCTCTCGTCTTCACTTGGGCCACCCATTTCAGAGGCGGTTTGGCTCTCATTTCCGACAACAAAGATCTCATCTTCAATGTTCGTCTCTCTCTCTCTCGCTCTCTTTACGCGTTTAGATTTTATGGGGGTTTCAGTGAGATCAAGAATGTATTCGTTGTTACGTTAATTGATGGGAGTTCAATTCGTCCCAGTCTTTTCAAACTCTTTTGATGACCTTGATTTGTTGATCTCGTGCCCTTCTTTGGAGAGCTATCGCGATCGAGTTTATAGCCTTTGATAACCTCATTATCTATAAATTCTTTTTGAGCCCAATACGTAGAATATTACGGGTTCTTTTCCTTTCTTGTTATGATGCACTTGAGCAGTGAAAAACTCACCCGTTTTTGGGTGTTCTTGTAGGTTCACCCCGTGCTAATGGTCTTTGGTTTAGTACTCATAAATGGAGAAGGTAAAATATCCAGCTTCTCAAACGCTTGAACCTTATTCCTATACATTCTCACCTGGAAATCAAGAATTGAAAAGCTATTGTGGGATTTTTGCAGCCATGCTAGCTTACAAGACAGTCTCGGGAACGAAAAGCTTAAAAAAGCTAGTCCATTTCGGGCTCCAATTCCTCGCTTTCTGCTTAGGCATGGTCGGAGTTTGGGCTGCCCTGAAATTCCACAACGACAAGGGCATCGATAATTTCTACAGCCTCCACTCTTGGCTAGGCCTAGCTTGTCTCTTTCTCTTCACCCTCCAGGTAATTCCTTCCATCCGCTCAAGCTATTGCTTAACATGAAGAGAAGTTTGTGCATTTAGCTTGAGATTTTGTTTTAATGAGAACTTTATAAAACTGTAAACAAGGCCTTTAAAGCTTGGAAGTAATAAAAACAATAGTTTAGAAAGTGGTAAATTGATGTGATGATACTGCAGTGGGCGGGTGGGTTTGTGACGTTTTGGTACCCGGGCGGGTCGGCGAACAACAGAGCTTCGTTACTTCCATGGCATGCGTTCTTGGGTATTTACATATACGCCCTCGCCATTGCCACCGTGACAACCGGCATCTTGGAGAAAGCTACGTTTCTGCAGATGAACCACGTGATATCTCGCTACTCGGCCGAGGCTATGATGGTAAATACACTTGGAATCTTGGTGGTTGCTTTGGGAGGGCTTGTCGTTCTTGCTTTGGTCACCAATTCAAACGATGGTAAGGTTGAGAGTGTTAGAGAAGCCAGAGAGTAGGATTGTTTTTCGGAGAAGAAACTCACATACAACGTCCATGAATTGCAGTTTTCCATAAATTGTTTGTTCTTGCGACCTTGAATTTGCTTGACGGAGAAATGATAGGAAGACTTTTTGGGTTAAATAATTCGTGTACTATTACTAAGGTGCGACTGTAAACCAGTTTGGCTCAGCAAAATACACTTAACACGATTGATTTTGTAGCATTTTAATATATTATTTTAAAATCTACCCTAAAAAACTGAAATAACATGTATAACTCGTAAATAGAATTAATTCATAAGAACTTATAAGTTTTTTTTTAATAATTTGAAAAGCAAATTTGAATCATTTGACTAAAAAAAATACAAATAAGTAATTTAATTTGTTAATGTGTTTACTTTATTTAAATATTGGGGGTTCAAAAGAAAAAAAAACAAGTATTGGGATTCATTTAAAGCAAAACAAAAAGTATCGTGGTTCATTTACAAGGTTTAACATATTAAAATAAAAAACCAATGGGTAATAATATATATTCTATTGTTAAATCTTTGCCAACAACAACACGGACACCCATTTAGTTTCTTCCCGGAGCACGCCTTGGATTTGTCGAAGTTAGCTAACTTTCTCGTAAGCCACATAATACTCCTTCACCTTGACGGAGAACGTGAACGAGCCCGAACACATCTGATCACTGGCTTTGAATAATCTATATCATAACCGAGGCGTACTTGATTTTTGACATTCGTGTGATTAAAGTATTATTAAGCTTATCAAAATCTTGTTTTTTTCATTTAAGGTCACGAAGCAAACCTTCTTGGTCACCTACCCACCATATTTCAAAACATGAATTTAACTTTATAATGGTCACACACTAACATTTAGGCACGAGACCAAATCAAACAACTTTAAAAACACTGACAATGCGATAAATAAAACGAGTGCAAATGTTTTGGTCCAAAGTTTTTTTTGTCTCAATTTAAAAAAGAAAAGCGATGGAATAATCTGCCCGGAGAGGCCAAGAGATCGCACTCTTCACTGGGTCAGGTGAAAAATAAAAATTCCGCAACATAAATAACTTGCTGAGGCAGGTGCTCGTTATTACTCGGAGAAAATAAAAGTGAAGAAACTGATAAGAAAGCAAAACCCAACAAAAACTTCTCTAGCCTCGTTTCTCTGAGGACTCGCATTCAGTGAACTCAAATCCACATATGTTCTCTACGACATTCACGAACAATGATAGGCACACTTGTTGGAGGCACCTAAGAACATAATCCATAGAATAAGTAAACTAGGTTCATATATCTAAATTAAAATAAGGGAGATAGTGATATTTCTTTACCATGCCATAGTCAGTGATTATCATCGAAATATAATCTGAAGGAGTTGCGTCGTATCTAGCAGTAAATTCAGAAAGAATGTTAGTCGACAGTGTTTAGCTAAATCAATAGAAGGTAAAATAATACCATCACTTTTTTATTGTGCAAGATAATACGCTGACATTCTAAATTTCTGCGATATAATATCCTCAAATAAGTATGCAAAATTATACTATCACTTCACAAATTTATTAATTCGCTATATTGAATATGAATTAATTTAAAATATAAACTCAGAACTACTTTACTTGGGTATATAAATGCTCTCAAAATAGTGCGATTCTATCAATGGTGTAAATGTAAGAATGTGGTATGTTTTTGTAGAAATTTGACATGTGGGGCTATAAATTTGCGTAATCAAAGTTAGTACATTACTTTGAGTAGTTAAATACGTTTATCTTTGTAGTTTCATTTACTTACATCAGATTCAGGTACTGTAGTTTCTCACTACTAGCCATATCATCATTCAAGCAATTGTCTTCTAGTTCTTCTCTAGCGGGAACCCTTTTAACGGCTTCTGGGTTACCTGGAAGAAATGGAACAGATTTATCAGAGGCAGCAAAGAATAAAATAAAAGAAATCTACCCACTCATTAGAAGGAGAAAACAAAAGATAAGTACCGAGCTCATTTGAGCATATCGAATCAAGCTGAACCCTCTCATGGAATTTATATGCCTCACAACAGACCAGAACTGGAACACAGAATGCGTGAGCGACCATAGCAACACATGCAGTCCCAACTCTTGAGTACACCGTGCCATTCGACAAAACCGACGAAGCGCCCAGAAAAACTCGGGTGACTTCGTGCATTATATAAGATACAGAGTTTATATTGGTGTAAGTACAATTGAGACCGTTCCTAACCAACCTGCGAATATAGTTGAAGTTTTCGGTCAAAGTATAGTTTTGATCTTTAAATTGAAAATTTACCCAAATCAACTTCATTTCGGTAAAATATAACTTAATTTCTTCAATCATAAGAAACTAACTGGGGAACAAAAAAACTCAGCTTTTTTGTAAGTTTTCGCTATAAATTAGTTACTCCAGCTAACCTTCGGGTTAAGCGAACTGGAAAAAATTCGGCCAAAATGGTAAACCTAAAATTAATTTTTACCTGCGGAGCAAAAGCTGCCCTTCGAGTTTGGGGCGAGAGTCGACTACCACGACTCGAAAGTGCTTACCGAGGTCGTGGGCGTGAGTGAAAATCATCTCGACCGCCGAGGACGATCCGTACGTGAGAAGCACATCGCCGTCTCTGATTTTCGTGACAGCATATTTGACGATTGCCTTGTCAGCGATTACGATCTTCTCGTTTATGAACTGGTCGATATCAGACAGAAGCGATGCTTTCGCTTCGGACTCGGAGATGGAGAGCGGTATTTTGGAGATTTGGGTCTTGAGGAACCTGATCGCGTTGCCCATGCTCACTGAGAGGGGTCTGCATTCTATGAGGAATGACACGTAGCTGCCTATTTTGGTGGTCAGGTCTCTGCTGAGGTTTTTCTCTGGAGGTGTTGAATAGTCTTTAATAGCTTCTTGGAATGCTTGAAGCATTGCGATGCAACGGGCATTACCACCTGATATATCTCCTGATAGATACTGCAGCCCAACCTTGCATAACACAACATGTTGATTTCCCTCAATTAGATACCAAAGTACGCCAATTCTATACTTGAAACCCGGGTTCTAGAATGTATAATGATCGAATCCCAGCTTCGATCGAGAGGTACAATAGATTGAAGAGAGCCTAGCTAATACAGCTACCTATACAATCACTAGATTTAGAGCAGCCTACAATGGAGAGTACTACTATTTGTAAACGAAAATCCATAAATAAATTATAAATATTTCAAACTTTTTCGTGCTCCAATGGTGTAGTCTAATGCTGATACTATTTTTTTTCTTTGAAAAGTGGAGCCCATCTCTTATTACATATTGGGAATATCAACCCCTCTTCATTGCCAAATTTAATATCAAATGACATTCTCCATAGGAGTATATTCTTCTAAAATGTCTACCAATTAGCACTCAATAGGAGATGCTCTTAGATTTCCTCTCTAAATTGTGAGCTTATAAGAAGCAAACAATGATTACCTTGTACACGGCAGGATGAACAAGATCGAGTTGGAAGAACTTCGCTTCAAGATCTGGAAGCTGAGTTCCATGTTCGTACTGAGGCAAATGCCTGAACAACTCAACTCTGTTTCTAGCCTCGGTTTGGTGTACCACGGCCCGCCTTTTCAGCTTTTCGACTCGGCTCTTATCGTCGTATTGCAAGCGCGGCTGAGGGACATCTTTCTTTCTCTCCTTCTCCACCGCCCGATCTGAGCCCTTCTTTTCAGAAGCCGCAGCCGAAGAAGCATTGTCGTTCTTCTGCAAACTGGGCTTTGCAGCCTTAACATTCACCACACCCGTGCTTCCCTCACCTGAAAATGCAAGCCAATGAACAGACTGAATCGATATCACTTCCTCAGATATCCCGAAAGACGAAAAAATGGGTTTGCGCTAACTTTTGGCAGCAGCTTTTGCAGCTCGTTGAGCTTCTTGAAGAGCACGCCTTTCAGCTTTTGTTGTCTTTTCTTTCGCTGGCTTTGAATCGTTTTGCATCTCGACAGACGCTCCTCCGGCTTTTCCTGCATTATGTTACCATGAATTGTCTCGAGTACTTTGATCTTTGATCCAAACTAGTTTTAACTTTTCCACTAGCTAATGAAACGCTAAATCATTGAACACATACAGATATTCAGGAAAGTTGCATACTTTACTTTAACAAAAGAACAGTTTGTGATATTTACATGCACTAAATAGAACCGCTTTTTCAGGAGCACATCATCATCTGATACCATTTCTCTCGCTCCCTCAATATATTATTTTATTTTCTCAAATCTCTTAAATATATAATAGAGCTAATTAAACATCCAAAATGACAACGGAAATTTGAATCAATCGGTGTTGGTGATAAGAAAAAGTGAGGCGAGGAAAAGTGCGTACCCGCGATACCAGGAGGCATACTGACAACCGAAACGGTGGTGAGCTGACTCGCCGGAACGCTACTCGCTCTCACGGCCGTCAGATCGAATCCTCCCCCCGGAAACGACGAGGAAGAGGACGCCGAAGCTCTCGAGAATCTAGCGCCTCCGATTCTGACCGCTCTTCCCGGAGACAGCTCTTCCCCGACCGTCCTTCTCGCGAAAGACGTCGACACCGCCGAGGCCGTCGGAGAAGTGGCCGCCTGGGGATGAAAAAACTCCGAAGGATTGTAGCTGCTGCTGCTTCTACCGGCGACGGAATCTCGCGGGAGGGGAGACGCCGGAAGATACGGAGGGACCGGGCGCGGCGGCGGGATCATCACCGGCGAGAGCGAGTTGAACGGCGACGGTGTTTGGATCGGGGCGGAGCGTTCCGGCGGTGCAAAGAAGCCAACTTGCCGAACCTTAGGGTCGATGACGGTGCGGGGGTTCCGGCGACAGTCCATCGCCGGAGAAAGAGAGAGTGAGTGAGGGATTGAGAGGTGAGTAAGTCAGTTAGGGATTGGAGTTGGTAGCGACATTGGAGAGGTGTTGAAGTGGGTGAGAAATGAGAGAATGTGGAATGGAGATGAGAGGGAAGAGCAGGGGAATATCTTTTGAGTGAATGGGTTTCAGTGGGAGGGAATTCAGGGACCAGAGAACCGGGTTTAAAGAAAATGGAACAGCCAAAGAAAATGAAGCTTTTTTTTTCAGTTTACTTCCAACCCGTAATCAATTTATGTATCTATATTCATTTGCCATATTTGTCTGGTTGAATGTATATTCATAGAGAAATTTTGAAAAATATGTGTGGTTATATGTAATATTCTGGTTTTAGACGCGGTTAAAAAATTTGACCGCAGTATAATATAATTAATATTAAATTATGCAACATAACGCAATCGATCGCAATATACATCAATTGAGCAGACTGCTATTAATAACATTTTGTCATTTAGCATATATATTTTGTAATAAAATTGTATGACACATAAAAACAGAATATTACCCCACTATCATACATACTTTCTGAAATTTCCCTATTCTTTTATATAAAATTTTGAAAATATACATCTTTCGCCAAATTCGGACAAAAAAGTCCTTCATCGAAAATGGCCGAAACTCATCAGGTTTGATCAAATTTTCATTTAAAATTATCACATAAAATCGAATTTCATTGAAAATTCATATATTTTTACAAAATTTCTCATATAAGAAACTGTTATTAAATATAAAAATGATAAATTATACGAGTCTCTTAAATTTTATTCGAATCGCGAACTACTCTTAAATTTACTGTTTTGCAAAAATTCATTTTGAGTTCTTCGTTTAATGTACTATACCCCTTTTGTCAATATTTCACTCATTTGGTCAATTTTTTCTTCTTTGCTCTGCCTCCACTATTTTCTCTCCTTTTTTTATATCTTCTTTACTCATCTTTATGCTTTCTCAGATTTTTTTCTTTTCTTCTTCTTTCACTTTCTTGTTCTTCTCTTCCTTTCCTTCTTGCCACCACATACTGATTTTTTGAGAGAGGTTAGGCGAGGACGAGGAAACAACTTCTGTTTTGATGATCTCTTCTTTCTCATATTTTTTCTCTTCTTATACTTCTACTTCTTCTTCTTTCACTTCCTTGTTCTTCTCTTCATTTCCTTCTTGCACCACATATTGATTTTTTTAGAGAAGTTAGGCGAGGACGAGGAAACAACTTCTGTTTTGATGGTCTCTTCTTTCTTCTTTCTCATATTTTTCTCTTCTTCTACTTCTACTTCTTCTTCTTTAACTTCATTGTTCTTCTCTTCCTCTCCTTCTTTATCTTCATTGATAACCAGCCATACTGATTTTCTGAGAGAGGTTAGGCGAGGGCGAGGAAACAACTTCTGTTTTGATGGTTTTTTTTTCAAATCTTCGTGCATTGCATACACAACAGACGATGTTGATACGACTTAATTTTCAGCCACTCAACAATCAAATATAATTAAATATAAATGCGATGAATTGAAAAGAAAATATTGGGAATGAAAGAGAAGGTCTCATAATTCTGTTGAGCAATGATAGGATCGTAAAAATAGAAATTGATCGATAATTAACGAAAGATATGAAACTCGTAATAATAATTAATCAGTATGATAATAATAAGTAACGAATACAATTTTAAAACTTTTGATGCCTAAAACTCTTTTCGTACGCCTATTTATACTAAATTCCTGAGATCTGCTCCTTTAATGGTGTATAGGTGGCGTGATGATCCCCTTTAATCTTTGGCGGAGTCCTCTTTCTTTGGCGCATGAGGGGTAGCGATGATGATCATACCATGTGGACTGACTTCGTCTTCGCACATGCTGGGGGGAGGGGGTCCACGCATCACCTCGTTGTTTCTACTCTTCCTTGGCGCTTCCGGACCGCTGATTAAATGGGCCGCGGAGTAGGGACGTATTTTTGGGCTTGGTTAGGTGATGTTGGGCCTAACCAGATTTCGGGGAGATTCTGGTTACCTCGGACAATACCTTCTTCACCCGCCTTAAAAACTCTGGTAGAGAATTCTTGAGACCGGATTGTAATTTCAAAATCATGCTCTACAATTTAAAAAACACAAATGAAAACGTTTATACTGAGGAAGCATTGTCACATAATTGAAAAATTTTATGACTACAATATCACGAATTCGACGATGTAATATAAATCTCTCATGAGAAGAGATGCCCACAAGAAAATTATTTATTTGTATATCGATGTAATATAAATCTCTCTTGTTGAAACTTTCATTCATTTCTTTTTTTTTTCAAGCTTTATGATATTCAATAGTATTATAGTCCTTAATCAAACCTAACAACGTATGAAGAGTCAAATATAGAGAGTTGAGAACTATATAGGAGAAAAAAGGCCTTTGGAAGCGACAAAAGTCACTTCTAAAGGCCAAAAAGTCGCTTCTAAATACGCTTTTGAAGCGACTTTAGAAGCGACAAAGTCGCTTCTAATGTTTCGCTTCTAAAGCCGAGTCACTTCTAAAGTCGCTTCTAATGTTTGAAGCGACGAAATTAGAAGCGACTAGTCGCTTCTATAGTCGCTTCTAAAGGCCCTTATTATCGACCAAAAAAGCGTGCGAAGAGATGGAGGGTAACAATTAGAAGCGACTAGTCGCTTCTAACTGGTACCCGGCATATTTTAGAAGCGATTAGTCGCTTCTAATTGGTACCCGCCATATTTTAGAAGCGACTTTAGAAGCGACTAATCGCTTCTAATTTGTACCCGCCATATTGTAGAAGCGACTAGTCGCTTCTAAAACCGTAAAATTTAATTTTAAAAAATAAATTTCCAGTTTAAATTTTAATTAATTATTTAATTGAATATTATTATTATTAAATAAATTTAATAATATTCAAATTTACTAATTTAAATCAGATTAAACATAAACTAAATATAATCAAAAGTCGGTAATAATATAATCGAACGTCGACAATGTCTAAAGTCGATAATAACATAAGTTCAACTAAATAGATAACCGAAAGTCGATAATAACATAAGTTCAACTAATTAGATAACCGAAAGTCGATATGTAAACAAACGTAAACCGATAAGTCTAAAACGTCGAATAAATTACAATCATCATCATCGTCCTCGTCGTCCTCGTCCTGCGCGTCGTCCGCTGGGTCCGTGTGGAGGCTCGTCTGGTTCGGTGTCGGGGGGAGTCGAAGGTCGATCTGGTCTCTGCTGCGAACCCGAAGAGCCTGCATTGCCCGAATCGCCTACACTGGGTCCGAACTGGGCCATGTACTGGTCCAAAGTTGCCCTAAACACGGGAGTCGGAGTGAAGTCCGGGGTCTAGCTCAAACCAGCAGCCATGGCAGACACAGCTCCTTGGAGAGCCGCTAGCTTCTCTTCCATATCCGAGGACGACTTCGAACTCACATTCCCTACGGAACACGATGAGATGTCGTGGGCTTGAGCTTCTAGCATGTCGGAGCGCGGAATTAGAGGCCCAATTCCCGTAGCCCAATCACGTCGCATCCTGAGGACTTCGCTCATAGCAGTCTCCTCCAAAGATGGCAAGTTCACCTCACGTCCCGACTCCTGAGCTTGTACTTGTAGATCAGCCACTCGAGCTACTATCCGAGCCTACATACACGATACAAATTAAAGTAATTATTAATAACAACAATTATAAGGTAAACTTAAGTAATAACATATACTTACATGATACTCTCCAGCAGCAGGCGTAGTCCACTGACCATTGGGAGCCGTGTGCATCCTCTCCCACGCACCGAGCGGTCCTAGCATCTACCTGCCTTCTTCTACCCGCTGCATATGCATATAACACATTATAACTATAATATATAACTTATGTAATTTGAAATTGAATGAAAATATACTTACGTGACTATGAAGATACTCATAAAATGAGATCGTGCCCTGTCGACTTTTCGTGGTCTTCTTCTTTTGATTCGCCGTATTCCGTTTGGACATGTCCTAGAAAATAACATTGGTTAGAAAATTATTTTTAAAAATAATTGATTAATACATTTAATCTAATTTATACCTGGAATGTTTCTATGTTCATCCTATCAATCATCTCGGACCACTGTTGTTTCGTCAGACCCTTGGACGTTCTCTGGAGCGCCTCCTCTTTGTCTCCGCCACACTCAATCCGGTAAAACCGACTATATTTCGACTTTCCGTCTCGCAGACGCTTCTTCGCGTCGCGGATAATAGACTTCTCGATAAGACTCGAGTGGCACGTTGTTGGAATAAGGTCTCCCGACTCGTCCTCATACACAAAGTCATACTCAGAGTTTATACCAGACAAAATGACTGCTACTTGTTGCGCCGAGACGTCATTCCAGCTAGGCGTCGTCAGAGGGATGTGCTCTCGCACCAAAACTCCAAGACTATTGGCAAACGTGCCAATGCGCTCTCCTTTTTTTACTCTCTCTTCATCACCTCTGCTGAGAGGCGGAAAAAATTGGAGACGGACGGGGTCGAATACAATCTTGACTTTCTTCCCTTTTCTAGTTCTCTGCGAGCTTTGACCCGTAGTCGCACCTCGTCCGGACAAAGGCGGCGGAGGCTCATCTCCGCTAGTCGACATACTGCAAAGCAGAAAAGATAAATTAAAATTTTAGTTTATGAAATACATTAAATTTACTTTATATTAAATATAGTTAAACAATTTACTCAATCTTGCTCATCGTCACTTAAGAAGTCAATTTGATCTATTTCAAGATCATCATCAACAGTATCTTCAAGGAAACGGTCAACGTCAGCGTCATGATCATCGTTGTCTATGAAGTCGTCGATAGGCTCATCTTCGATATCATCATCAACTAGAATCGGTTCACAATTATCGTGAAGATGAGACAAACTCGCGAAATCAGTATGTTGTACGGACAATGGAACTACAGCCGACGATGAAACATCAATGTCAGGCAAATCCCATACGAATCGATGATTACAATCTTCGACAACATTTCATTCCCCTTTTTCAGGATTTCGAGGATCAGGCAAGTAAAATACTTGTTTGGCTTGAGTAACGAGTATAAAAGGCTCGTCTGGAAATCATTCTTTCGCAATATATGCTTCATCGTTCCACATACATTATCTTTGCGAAAGCGTCTACGTGAATCGTGCTTGTCACCATACCAACGACACCAAAATAGTACCACTCTGCAATCATGTCGATAGTTCAGCACGACAACATCGTCCATCCTTCCGTAGAACGTGTAGCCGTCCACAGGTACGCAAACACCACTATTTTGCGTAGTACGCACTCAATCGCGACGAGAAGTGATAAATTTGACGTCGTTCACCACACAACTCGGATAAATGTGAACATTCTGTAAAGGTCTGACTGACAATGCATACAACTCGTCAGACACATCGACTCCGCCAACTTTTTGGTCGTACACTTTTTTGGCGAACCAGACTCTAAATTCGTTTCGATGCGCTTCATCAACATCATGGCGACGTTCAGATTCCATGAGATTCCAATGCTCACTGTTTATACGTTCAAGAAGTTAGAGAAATAAACAAAACAAATTTATGACCGTATATGGATCAATTAATACGATTAAAAATACTCACATCATCTACGGATCAATTTCGATACAATTTGTCAAGATATACCACTCTGCCATCTCCTCTCGACTTGTCGTCCAACCGTGTCGGACTCATCTTCCCATAAGGCAAACACTTCTCGGATTGAAAAATAGAGAACTCGTGAGGCTGAACGACATCGGTCGAGGTATCTTCAAAGTACCTTGCAACGAATGCCAAAGCTTCTTCCACAACGTAAGCCTCAGCTATAGATCCTTCGGGTCTCTCTTTGTTTCGAACAAAATGCTAAGTGTTCCAAGATATCTTTCAAATGGATACATCTATCTCATATACACTGGACCACCTTTGAGAGCTTCCTCGAGGAGATGAATGATGACATGAACCATGATCGTAAAAAAAGCAGGCGGGAAAATGATTTCCATCTTACACAATATCTCAACGATGGAGTTTTGGGTTTTCTCGAGATCCTCCACTCGTAACGTTCTTGAAAAAATGAGCTTAAAAAAGCTTCCAAGTTCTATAATCATCTCTTGGATTTGTTTTGGAACATAAGGACCAATACCTACTGCCAATAGCCTTTGTATTATCACGTGCAAGTCATGGGCCTTTAAGCCGGTCAATTTTCCATCGGGAGTGACGTTCTTTTTCAAATTCTCTACAAGACCGTCGGGAAACTTAATTGACTTGAGAAACTTAGCAAACATTTTTCGTTGCGTGGGTGTGAGAACGTATGAAACTTGTGGTTTGAACCACCTGTAAGTATAAACTAGACTTAATCTTTAAGTCTTGTCTCGCCTTATCGGTGTCTTTATCTTTCCCGTCAATGCCGAGCAACGTCCCGAGTAAGTTTTCGCCCACATTTTTTTCTATGTGCATCACATCAAGGTTGTGGCTCAACGTCAAATCAGACCAGTATGGTAACTCAAAAAATATACTTTTCTTGGTCCAATTTAGCTCGCTCTCGCCCCGCTTTCGTTTCGAAGCCATAGACTGCTTGCCCGGAGTCAATTCAGGAAGACTGTTTAATTGCTCGAGAATCTGGCTTTCAGTCAACTTCTTTAGAGGTTTTCGTTTCTCGACACGCGTTGTGTAGTGACCACTGCATGTTCTCATCCGGTGACAATTGGGCAAATATCGTCGATGATCGTAATACACGACTCTATTTCTAACGGAAAGCGATGGAGTGTCTTTGGTACACGTCGGGCACGCAAGGTACCCTTGACCACTCCATCCAGATAAACTTCCTCGAGCAGGAAAATCGTTTATTGTCCAGAGAAGTGCTGCCCGTAAAAGAAAGACATGATTATGGTTAGACCCATCTTACACTCGAACACCCAATTCTCACAATTCTTTCAACTCTTCAACGAGAGGTTGCAAAAACACGTCAATGTCTTTCCCAGGCGATTTTGGACCAGGAATCAAGAGAGACAACATCAAGTATTCGGACTTCATACACAACCACGGTGGCAAATTGTACGCCGTCAACACAACCGGCCACATGCTATATGATAGGCTCATTTCTCCGAAGGGATTGAAACCATCTGCAGCAAGTCCAAGTCGTACATTCATCGGTTCAATGGCAAAGTCTGGATATGTTTCATCTAACTTTTTTCACGCTTTCCCATCAGCAGGATGACGTAGAACACCTTCTTCAACCATACGTTCTTTCGCGTGCCACTGCATTTCAACAGCTGTATGTCGAGAAGCGTACAACCGCTTGAGACGATCTTTTACAGGAAAGTACCGTAAAACTTTACGCGGTACTTTTTTTCAAACAACCCATCTACTTTCGTTGCACACCGGAAAAACATCTGCATCTTTTAAATCCTTCCAAAACAAGACACAGTCGTTCGAGCAGACGTCAATCATCTCGTAGCCCATGCCAAATCGCTTCAGCTTTGACTTTGCCTCGTAATGTTTTTCAGGAATTCTATTCCCAACAAGAGTTGCAGAAGTTCTGTAAATGACTTGTTCGTCCAATGGTTTGTCACTTTAAAGTGCATTAACTGAACCAAGAAAGATAATGACGAGAACTCTTTACAACCAGGATACAATTCTGCATTCAACTTGGCAAATAGATCCGCGATCTGCTCTTCGTCAGCCACATCTTCAGTAGTTGGATCATTATAAAAATCAGGATCATTCCTAATATCGTCGACTAAGTCATGGATTCCACCAACACCGGCTTGATCGTCTGAATCATCGAGAATTTCTGGTACATGAACGACTTCTTCACGTGACTCGCTGTGATGATACCATCGAGTGTAATACGGAGTAAATCCTTTGTGCATGAGATGCGCTCGAACAACTCCTATGTGTCGTCTTAACGCATTATTGCAACTAGGACAATGACATTTTACTTTGTGCTCGCTGTTCATTTGGCATCGTGCAACTCGAATAAACTCGTTCACGCCCAATTCGAATTCAAGCCCACAACGATTATTTTCAATAATCCAATTTCGACTTGGGTTTGACATGATGCTGATTGTTGAAAATTAGGACAACGAAAGTTAGGACATTTGTGACATTATGATGATCATTTAGAAGACGGATAAGGATTTTATCTAAGAAAATTTAGAGATTTAGATAACTAAGAGAATAAGATTGTTTAATTAGTTCACTTAATAATTTAAAAATGTACAGAAATTTGGGCAGAGTTTCCCCTAAAATATGAACAAACCAAAAATCTGCAATTCACAAAATTTATATATATATACCAGCCAAAACTATCCTAAACATTAATAACTTTCAAATAACATATTCTAGTTAAACACTTAGTTCATATAACAAATTAGAATTTTAGTTTCCATATTTAAATTAACAAATTAAGTAACTACTTATCACATTCAAATTAATATTACTAAACAAATTATATATCTATATTTAACAAATTAAGTGATTCAAATTATTAATATCGTACATTCATAACAAATTATTTATTTAACAAATTCACTAATTTAACAAATTAATTATTCAATTAGATACTTAAATGAGCAAATTAAATACATAACAAAATTAATAATAACAACTTAATTTCAATTGCATACCTACATTACTAATTCAAATTATTAAACATAAATTTCAAGTAAACATAAATATCTAACCTTGTAGATAACAATACGAGCGAGACAGGACGAGTAGGCACAAGACGAGCAAAGTCTACACTCAACGAGACGACGCGACGAAAGGCTGGGAGAAGGGGAGAAGGGGAGGGGAAGGACGGCGGCGGCGGCGGGAGAGGGACGACGGCGGTGGAGGGAGGAAGGCGGCGGCCGGCGTTGACTGGTCGGAGAGTGAGAGGGAGAGTGAGAGGGAGTGAGAGGGAGAATGAGAGGTGAGAAAATGAGGGAGAAGGAAGGGTCACGCGATTTAAAGCCCTAGGAACATTAGAAGCGACATTAGAAGCGCTAGTCGCTTCTAATGTCTATTAAAACAAAAACGAGAGCGTTTTGATAAGTTGGGACATTAGAAGCGACTAGTCGCTTCTAATGCCCCAATTTCTATGCCAGCGAAAATTTTGGCGGAGAAAATTTAAAGCCAAATATTTGGGACATTAGAAGCGACTAGTCGCTTCTAATGCTCCAATTTCTATACTAGCTAAAATTTTGGCGGAGAAAATTTGGAGCCAAATATTTGGGACATTAAAAGCGACTTTAGAAGCGATTAGTCGCTTCTAATGCCCCAATTTCTATACTTGGCGAAAATTTTGGCGGAAGAAATTTGGAACCAAATATTTGGGACATTAGAAGCGACTAGTCGCTTTTAATGCCCCGAGCTAATAATTTTGACAATTAGAAGCGACTAGTCGCTTCTAATTGTCAAAATATTGATAATTTGGTTAAAATCGGGGTGTTAAAGGTAGAAACGACTAGTCGCTTCTAATTCCCAAATGTCGCTTCTAAATAGAAGCGACTAGTCGCTTCTAATGCTCTATGTCGCTTCTAAAGGTATATTTTGTAGTAGTGTTAAACAACTTCTGTTTTGATGATCTCTTCTTTCTTCTTTCTCATATTTTTTCTCTTCTCATACTTCTACTTCTTCTTCTTTCACTTCCTTGTTCTTCTCTTCATTTCCTACTTGCACCACATACTGATTTTTTTAGAGAAGTTAGGCGAGGACGAGGAAACAACTTCTGTTTTGATGGTCTTTTCTTTCTTCTTTCTCATATTTTTTCTCTTCTTCTACTTCTACTTCTTCTTCTTTAACTTCATTTTTCTTCTCTTACCTCTCCTTCTTTATCTTCATTGATCACCAGCCATACTGATTTTCTGAGAGAGGTTAGGCGAGGGCGAGGAAACAACTTCTGTTTTGATGGTTTTTTTTTCAAATCTTCGTGCATTGCATACACAACAGACGATGTTGATACGACTTTTCAGCCACTCAATAATCAAATATAATTAAATATAAATGCGATGAATTGAAAAGAAAATATTGGGAATGAAAGAGAATGTCTCATAATCGTAAAAATAGAAATTGATCGATAATTAACGAAAGATATGAACCTCGTAATAATAATTAATCAATATGATAATAATAAGTAACGAATACAATTTTAAAACTTTTGATGCCTAAAACTCTTTTCATACACCTATTTATACTAAATCCCCAAGATCTGCTCCTTTAATGGTGTATAGGTGGCGTGATGATCCCCTTTAATCTTTGGCGGAGTCCTCTTTCTTTGACGCATGAGGGGTAGCGGTGATGATCATACCACGTGGACTGACTTCGTCTTCGCACATGCTAGGGGGAGGGGTTCCACGCATCACCTCGCTGTTGCTACTCTTCCTTGGCGCTTCCGGACCTTGCTGATTAAATGGGCCGCGGAGTAGGGACGTATTTTTGGGCTTGGTTAGGTGATGTTGGGCCTAACCAGATTTTGGACGTTATTTTCAAATGTGTAAAATATTACCTAGACAAATTTCATGAACATGTTATCATTTAACACATATAATAAATATGAAAATAACTTTATACATTTTCCTTGTCGCTTGATCTTTGAGACCCTTCTCGGATGAAGATCCTTCTCCTTGCCTCGTTTCTTCTCGTCTTTTGATTCTCGAGCAACCATGAGAGTTTCTATGACAAGAGTCTTTGAGTGTATGAAGAGTTTAATGAGTGGGCACTATTAAACACTATGAATCAAGAACGATTCTTGAATCAAGAGCTAATACACTAGATTAAGTGAGGATATAGGTGCCAAAATAAAAGAGATATTTTTAGAGAGAGAGGGAGAAAGATGGTCGGCCAAAATAGAGAGAGCAAGTGTAAAATACTTATTTTTCACGTCCCAATGTGAGGTTCTATTTATAGGAGAAGGAAATACAAGAAAAGATAACTATCATTTCCTATTATTTATTCATGACACAATATTTGATTTTTGTTGGGATTGGTGCCCACAAAGGAGATATTAGACAATGGAATACATTTGTATTTGATTTTTCTAAACATTAATATTAATAAATATTCATTCTTTATTACGTTTGCTAAGTACAGACTTAACAAGATAGCCCCTTGTGACTAGTTTAACATTTGTTCGCAATCTTAAGATCGATAGAGCAATCGAATCTAAGTATTGATTGTTAGAATGAATCATGATATCTAATCTTATAATATAGAGAGTTGTGAATCTATGATTCATCCTTGATATCTTATAGAAGATATTGAACAAGACCTGTGATACTTAGAAGCTCGAGATAAAATTGTTTAAACACTCGAAACTTCAAGATCACATACGAGGGGTATTTTGGTACTTACCTTAATCCTGAAGTGAATATATTTATTACACTTTATGACATTTGATTTGTCAATGGATAATGACTAAGTCTTAGTTTCAATAGACCCGACAGTTGGTGTCATAAGGATGTGATATTGGGTTATATGATTCACAGATATGGAATTCATGTTGGAAAAATGCAAATGCATTATTATCACACTATGCTTTGTTATGAGAGTGTGAATGAATTAACCTGGCCAGGTATTCATTGAATAAGAAAATTCTTTGATTAAAACATGTGACATGTAAAGACATCTCACTCTATGTTTTTCTCATTCACAAATAACAAAAGAGTTAGTGAAATAATAACTCAAGGGGTAAAACGGTAATTTTACATTCTCCTTAGTTAGTGATACACATGAAGTATCGTAAAGTACTCTAGGGATCGTGCAAAAAATTGTTTTGGCACATCAAACGGGAAAAATACGCATATGAACAAAGGGAGTGTCAGTATTGGTCCTTTAGTGGAATCGACCAATATTAAGAATTAAAAGACGAAAAACTTTGTGAACTTTTGAGTCCGATCTTTATTCTATAGCTTCGTTCATATGGGTCTATAAGGTCTCAATGATATACACTTGGAAGAGATTAAATGAACTAAAATTGTTGATTTACTCATTGAACATAAATTGTGATTTATATCGGAAAAGTTATTTTCTAAATGACTTAATAAATAATTGGTTATTTATTGTTACATTTATTTATTGAATCATAGAGTATTATATTGATAATAATACACTTAATAAATTCAATTAAATAATAGAACAAATAAACAATTTTCCGTTTCGTACTTATTTAGTAAGTATGAAATTATTTTAATGAAATGTCATTAAATAAAATGAGAGTTCTAAATTAATTGAATTTAGAAATAAATAAAAAGTAATTGGGAATGAATTAAATGAATATGCCCGAGTATGTTGAGGGTGTTTTGGTCAAGAATTACAAGTCAACGGGCCATGAGCTTGACTCAACTTAAGCCCACAATAAACTGTTTATAAGTGAGTTTAAGCAGAAACCCTAGACTAACCCCAACCCTAATTTATTCGGCCAAACTCTCCCTCTCTCTCTCTTGGAGTCTCTCGGCCGATTATCCCAAATAAAAGAGAAAATATTTTTTTTTTCTTGTTCTTCAATTCGCGAGAGTTCATGAAAGCCCACCCTTTCAATCTCAATAAATCCTCGTGTTATATTGTTGATTTTTCACTTGTTTTTTTTGTGTGTTTTTCAAATTCAGAAAATTGGTTTTAAAAAATGTTTTAAAAGGTTTTTTCAAGTTTCCGGCCGGCCAGACACTTTATGTTCTCCCTATCCGGTGACCTGTAGTCCAGCAGATCCAATCCGGTCCTTCCCAATCCGGCGATCCCCAGTCCGGCGAGCCCCTGTCTGGCGAGTTCCAGTCCGGCGGTCCCACGGTCGAAGACTCGAGTCCGGCGAAGGCCCCAGTCCGACGAGTCTTCCCAGCAGGTTCCCTGTCCGGCAAGCATCTTGCACGGCGAGAAGTCAATGTCTGGCATCCCTGTCTTCCCAGTCCGACGAAGACGCGACCAATTCTATCCGGCGAGCCTCTTTCCAATTTTGGATTCGGTGTGGCCTTCTAGAGATAGCTAGCAACGCCGAGGTTGTTTACAATCTCAATTGTAAGTTTTTCCTCAATGAATTGGACTGCTAAAAATATATAAATTGTTTATATAGGTTGTTAGTGTGTTTTAATGTTGCGTGACATGTTTTAATAAATTGTTTATGAACATGTAAATAACTTTTAATGCCTTAGGTTGTTTAAACATATTAAAATAGTTTTAATATGATAGATTTAATTATATTTTTCCGCCACATAGGATGTGTAATGTAAATAATTTGTTGAATAAATTCCAACAATTTTCTCTTCTCTTTCTCTAGGGGGTGGCCGGCCATACATGTGCATTAGTGAGAGAAATTTGTTTCCTCACTTAGAACATTTGTTTCCTTCTCAAAGAAATTCATTTTCTCTTTTCTTTTTTGGCAATTATCTTCATAATTCAAGGCAAAGGAATTTCGATATATAATTTCTCTCATCTCTTGATGTTTGGCGAATTTTACCTATGGGAGGAGCTTCTAGATGCTTCCTTATTTCTTTTCAAACAATTCGTAAAATACCTATTTGTAGAATTTATATTGCACCAATAATGAAATTAATTTCATAATGTCTCAAACGACTACTCGGATTTAGAAAATAATTTATATTTCCATCATATGAAAATATACAAAATCTTATTTTGACATTATCATCATTTTATGTCCATGTGGACAAAAATACCCTTTAAACTATTTTCAGAAAATACGTCTAGTTCAACGATTGAACTTATTTTGACTTAACTTCTAGTTTAACAAACTCTACGCTAATGATTTGTGATAGTGACCTCATGGACTTAAATGAACAAAGCTTTAACTAGGACTCTTGGACTAAAAATTCACAAAATATTTCAAGTCTAATTTAATGTCAACTGACTCCATTAAAGAGTTGACACTGAAATTCTCTCGGTTCAAATTAATATATTTTCTACTAAAAAACTCTACTTATTTGTGATGAGTTGATCTTAATATTATCGAATGATTAACCTTCATGAATATCATCAACTAGATGGAATTTGCAAGTCAATAGAGTAAAATTGTTAAACTATAAGTTAAGTCAAAATAAGTTCAAGTGTTGAACTAGACGTTTTCCCGGCAAATGTCTAAAGGGTATTTTTGTCCACGTGGACATAAAATGATGTGAATGTTAAAATAAGATTTTGAATATTTTCATATGATGGAAGTATAAATTAGTTTCTAATGCCGAGAAGTCGTTTGAGAAATTATGAAATTAATTTCATTATTGCTGCAATATTAATTTTACAATGGATATCTTAAGAAATGTCTTAAAAGAAATAAGGAAGCATCTAGAAGCATCACCCATAGGTTAAATTCGTCCAGCATCAAGAGATGAGAAAAATTATATCTATAAATTTATTTGCCTTGAATTATGAAGATAATTGCCAAAAAAGAAAAGAGGAAATAAATTTATTTGAAAAGGAAACAAATGTGCTAAGTGAGGAAATAAATTTTCCTCTCTAATGCACTATAGATGGCCGACCAAAGACATAGAGAAAGAGAAGAAGAAATCAAATATTGTGTCATGATGCACAATAGGAAAGTGTAGTTAACTTTTCTTGTATTTTCCTCTCCTGTAAATAGAAACTCGCATTAAGATGTGAAAATAAGTTTTTTGACTTGTTCTCTCTCTCTCTCTCTCTCTCTCTCTCTCTCTCTCTCTCTCTCTCTCTCTCTCTCTCTCTCTCTCTCTCTCTCTCTCTCTCTCTCTCTCTCTCTCTCTCTCTCTCTATGGCCGACTTCCTTCTCTCTATCTCTCTAAAATATCTCTTTTACTTTGGCACCTAAGTTCTCATTATACTTACACCTAAATTAGCTTTTTAACTCATAGACTTGTTCTTGAGTTATTGTGTTTAATTGTACCCACATACAAATCATTCAAACCCTCTATAGACTTTTGTAATAGAAACCTTAGGTTAATCGAGTTCCCGACTAGGTGTGAAGGAGACGAGCTTTCTATGGAGACGAAGCTTGGAGCGAGACGAGACGATCAACCTTTCCTAAGGTTTCTCAAAGATGAAGCTACAAGAAAGGTTAACCCCAAATAAATTATAATTAGATAATGTTTTTGAATAATTTGATGTTCATGCACTTTGTATAGGTTAAAATAGTTTTACTTGTAAATAACTTTTTATCTTCCGTCATTAACTTGTTAATGATAATTTTCTCTTGACCCTAGACCTATTCCAACACATATCCCGTAGCTTTTTTAGCAGGCTCTAAATTAAATCTTTGGACCGTAGATTCATGAGAAACAGATCACATGACTGGTAGTTCCTCAATATCCTCATCATACTTTCCACTATCTCTTACCTTGATATATGTCGTACATGTCCCAAAACTCTCTTGCAATCTAATCTCAATTAGTCGTATTATTCATGATTGCAAATGTGATGGTATTATAACTATTGACGGATTTGATTTTAGGACCAACGTCTGGGGAAGATGATTGGAAATGCTAATGAGGTTGATGGACTATATCAATCGGACACCAAAAGAATTTCAGATAAAAAAATTCACAAACCAAGTTGTCTTGTCTCTTGAAAATGAAATAATGTTGTGGCATTATAGGTTAGGCCATTCTAGTTTCAATTACTTGAAATATTTCTTTCCTAGTTTTCCTAAAAATAAAGATGTGAAATTTTTTCAATGTGAAGTCTATGTATATAACATAACTTTGTATCCATCTATAAAATATGTGCCATCAAAACCTTTTTCTCTTGTGTATAGTGATATTTGGGTCCTTCTCGAGTCAACAGCCTCTGGGTCTAGATGGTTCATTACATTTATTGATGATCATACTAGAGCCTTATGGATCTATCTCCTAAAAGACAAGTCTGAGCCTGCATAGATCTTTAAAAAATTTCACTCACTGATAAACACTGAAATTCAAACAAATATAATTGTTCTTAGAACATATAATGGTCGACAATATTTTTTTGACACGAAAAGGTATTATTCATCACAGTTCTTGTATTTATACTCCCCAATAGAACAGAATCGCTAAATGAAAAAATAGGCATTTGTTAGAAGTGGCTAGGGCTTCTATTGTTTGTTATAAATGTTCCTAGTCATTTATGGAATGAACCACTTTTCACAGCAAATTATATAATCAATTGAATGCCTACTAGAGTTTTAAAATATATCACTCCTTTGCAGGCTCTAAAAACGCTTTTCCATAAGATCGATCATTCACTAATTTAAAACTAGAATTTATGGTTTCATTGCATTTGTTCATATACAGGGCCACACTACTACAAAAGATACCTTTAGAAGCGACAGGGGGAATTAGAAGCGACATTTGGGCTTCTAACTTTAACACCCCGATTTTAACCAAATTATCAATATTTTGACAAATAGAAGCGACTAGTTGCTTCTAATTGTCAAAATTATTGGCTCGGGGCATTAGAAGCGACTAGTCGCTTCTAATTCCCAAATGTCGCTTCTAATTTACAGGTTATCCACAATATTTGGGTCGGATAGTGACGGTGATCAACATCTTACGCCGGGATCTAAAAATTCAAGAAAAAACGGGGACCGACAACCGGTGCCATTTCGGCAAAAGCTTGTGAAGGAGACCAAGATGCGAGGATCGTTCAGTACGATCAAAGTCAACAAGCGTTCTACCAAGCCGCTTGTGCGAATAATTGTAAAATTGGAATGTTCTCCAACCGCCTTGGAAATGTCATTTATACTTTCATTCCCCTTTGGCATCCAAAAGGGACCGACGTTGAAGCTCAAAGTATCGATCAAGTTCTGAATGTGATGCACACGACGTATACATTTGTCTACATTTATGAGCACACAGATGAGGTGGTCCCGGGGATTCGATTCGAAGCGAGATTGATGCTGCTATTCTACGCGATGCAAAACGTATTTATCTAGGAAAAAATTTAAAAGCAGCTAACCTATTCAAAGAGAAATATGGCGGAAATGTAGAGCTTGCAAAGAATAATGTTCCATCGGGCATGTCCTCAGAGAATCGATCAAAGACGATAGATTTTTTTGTGAATGAAGATTTCAAGGTAACGTTAGATCTTACGTTCAATTTTGTTTTCTATGAATAATTATTAATTATATTGTTTATTTTTGCAGAAAATATCGGAGCGCAACAAACCAAACCAAGTGAAGAAGAATACACGGTCGAGACAAGAGTCAATCCATTTCTATGCTCATCGTCGAAATCATGTAAGTTAGTCTTTCGAAGTATTTTATTTTAAAACGTTAAAATTGTAACTGTGCTTTTTATTATGCAGATGAGAGAGGACGGGACTTTGGGCTCCGCATTAAACACGTAGCAGTGTCTTTACACAGACGATAAAGGAACATTCACGACGGACTGAGCAAAGAACACGTTCGTAAGTCAAAATATTTGTATAATAAATATTAACTTTTATAATAACTCTTAATTACTAATCGTTCTTTTTGTATTTTTTAAAAGACCTATATAGTAACCCGCGTCGGCGATCTTCAAAAAGAGGGCGAGGAAAAAAGCATTCCATTTACTCAAGAGGACTTAGAGGGACTCGCGATGCGCAAAATTCTCGGACAGGGGCGCGATTGGAAGACCAGCATAGGTCCTTCTACTCCGGTAAATTCTCTACATACTGGTAGAGCACGTGACGAGGGCTCGTCTAGTTCATCATCTTCCAAAAAAAAGAGTCGGAAACCTTATTGGAGATGAGACAACATTTGGAGAGGATGCAACGCCAAATCGACGCGCTCAACCAAAATCCGACTCCGAGCCAACCATCTCTCATCCAAGAGCAATAGTTCACGCCCCCGCCAACTGCAAGACGCAAACCTCAGACGCCGGATTCTGCAGAGTTTCAGAGAGACCGTTCGAGTGGAGAAGGGACAAGAGGAGGAAGAACCAAAGGCGGAAGAGGATCGTCGACAATGGAGAAGTGGTTTAAGTCTAGAAAGAAGAAGTAGTGTTTTTACATTTGTTATATTTCTTGAATATTAACGTTTATTATGTTACATTTTCTTTTTCGTACTTTAAAATTTTTTGAATTATGTTCTAATTAAATGTATGTTTAGTTTAATTTTATTTTATGTTAATTTCTTATTTAATTTAATTTTTATTGGTTTTTGTATTTGTTTCTGTATTAAATAATGTTTTTTTTTAATATTTCAGTCTTTAGATGCGACATAGTCGCATCCATTGCCTTCCTGGCAAGGCTTTGGATGCGACGGTGTCGCATCCAAAGACTGTGAACAAAAAAAATTTGTTTATTCTTTTTTCGCGGGAAACTATTTCGACACGACTAGTCTAAGCGGATACTTTTGGTGCGCAAACCATTAGATGTGACATGTCGCATCTACATGTCCTTTACCGCCAATTTTTACGTTTTATTTTTGCTAAATTTAGATGCGATTCGTCGCATCAAAATTGTTGCGTCTGATGGTAGGCACCTTCGGATACGACATGTCGCAGCGAAAGGTTTTAGCTACGACATATCTGATGCGACTTTGTCGCATCCGATGTCACATCCAAAGGTGAATTGAGATGCAACTTTGGGCCTTTAGATGTGACAAGATGTCTCATCTAAACGCTTTTTTTGTACTAGTGTGAACTGAAACCAATTGCATTGGATAGCTAACATCCGTACCTTTAATTTGGCTTAAAAATGACTAATTTTCAATCTCCGATCAAATAGGTTTGCCCATTTTATTGAGTCATAACAAGTTGTCCAGAAAATTGAAAAACAATTAAAGGTACGTTGGATCAAGGTGTTTGAGAAGCGAAGTTTATTGAACTGTTTTATTTATTTGTTAGATTTCAATTTTGTATTATATTAACGTATTAATGATTTACACAAAATAAAACAATCAACATAATATTACAACATTCGATAATAAATTTAAACTAGGAATACAATAAAAGTAGTTTAACAATTTATAAAAAAATTCAAATTTGTCAAAAAACTAATTTTGATTATGCTAAACATTAAACCTTTAAGAACTGATTTTAATGTGTTTATATAGAATCCCTAACATGTAGAAAATCAACACCAATTAAATTTTAGAGGTCACACCAAAAAAATTAAAATTGTTTGTCTTAGCAAAATTTTTATCCAAGTAAATTTTGAAAACAATTTTCGTGTAATGACGTTAAATAACATGTACATGCTTATACCTACGCTCTGTACCATTTGTTTGAATAGGTCTAGAGTTAAGAAAATATTAGCATTAACAAGTTAATGGTGGACTATAAAAATTTCTTTACAAGTAAAACAATTTTACTAACCTAGGCAAAGTGCATGAACATCCACTACTACAAAAGATACCTTTAGAAGCGACAGGGGAAATTAGAAGCGACTAGTCGCTTCTAATTAGAAGCGACATTTTGGCATTAGAAGCGACTAGTCGCTTCTAACGTAAACACCCCGAATTTTTCCGAAAAATGAAATTTTTTTCATTTAGAAGCGACTAGTCGCTTCTAATTGTCCGAGTCGACATATTAGAAGCGACAAGTCGCTTCTAAAGACCAAAATTATTGGCTCGCACTCTCCGCGCCAAATATTTTAGTATCTTTGGGCATTAGAAGCGACTAGTCGCTTCTAATGTCGCTTCTAATGCCCAAATTATTTGGCTCCAAAACTCTTCCGCCAAAATTTCACTAAGTATGGAAAATTGGGTATTAGAAGCGACTAGTCGCTTCTAATGTCGCTTCTAATGTCGCTTCTAATGCCCAAATTATTTGGCTCCAAAACCCTTCCGCCAAAATTTCACTAAGTATAGAAAATTGGGCATCAGAAGCGACTAGTCGCTTCTAATGCCCAAATTATTTGGCTCCAAAACCCTTCCGCCAAAATTTCACTTACAGAGACATTAGAAGCGACATTAGAAGCGACTAGTCGCTTCTAATGCCCCCACTTACCAAAACGTCGTCGTTTTGGTTTTGAAGGACATTAGAAGCGACTAGTCGCTTCTAATGTCGCTTCTAATGGCCCTAGGGCTTTAAAACACCCGTCCCTCTTCCCTTCTCCCTCATTTCACCCTTCCTCCAAAAAAATCTCTCATCTCCGACTCCCCACCCCCTCCTCTGGCCGAGCCCTTCCGCCTCCGCCCCAGCCCTCCCCTCCGGCGCTTCCCTCCGCCCTCCCCTCCTCCGGCGCTTCCCTCTGCCCTCCCTCCTTCCTTCTCCTCCACCCTCCCCTCCTTCCTCCGCCCTCCCCTTTCTCTACCCTCCATTTCCTCCGCCCTACCCTCCTCTGCCCCTCCCCTCCTCCCCTCCACCCATCATCTTCTTCCATCCTCCGCCTCCGGCCGACCTCCGCCCCTCTAACCAACCTCCGCCGGTGTCTCTCCGGTAAGTTCTCTTTTATCTATCTTTTACGTTAATTTCTTAGTGGTTATCATTTTTTACGTTTTTTGTAGCCTCGTTTGCAGCCTCATTCGCAGCTCCCATTTTCTCCGCCGTGCCCCCGACCAAGACTTTGATTGCTGCCTGCGTCGCTCATCTCTAAGGGTGAGTTATTTTTTTTAATGTCGTTTTTTTCGTTCCAGGTAAATGTGTTTCAGAATATATGACGTTAATTATATGTAACTAGAGAATATATGAAATGTGTAGTTAATTACTAGTGTTGGGATTGGTGCCTACAAAGGAGATTAAGTTTTGGTTGTGAATCGGCGAGCTCTCCTCCGGCCCTCTCCCCGTCATTGCAATCGGTAAGTTTTGGTTTTGAAATTAATTTATTTATTTATTTAAGTATGTAAATTGAATTAGTAAAATTAGTTACTAACTTAGTTAATTTGTATAATTAATTGGTAATTAGAAATATCAAATGTTATATTCCTTTAGATAATATGTGAAGTTTTAACTTAATTAATTTGTTAATTTATTAACTTAATTGTTGTTCATTGACGTAATTATGAATTTAGTTTGATAATTTTGACGACGTTAGTTTGTAATTTTTTGTTTACCTTAATTGGTTTAGTTTTTTTGTTAGAGGTTGGTTTATATGTAGTTAATTTTTTAGTTTTTCAATTTCTTAGTTTTGATTATACATTTTGTTAATATATTTTAATAAGTATTGATAATGTTTTTAATAAGTTTGTTAATATATTTTATCTCTATTGAAATCATTTTGTAGTTAGATTTGTCAATTAATAAAAATATTTAATAATAATTTTAATTTATTAAGTAACAATTTTAATTAATATACCAAAAATCAAGAAAATATTTTTTTTTTCTGTTTGGGCATTAGAAGCGACTAGTCGCTTCTAATGTCGCTTCTAATGCCCAAATAGCCATATTTTCGTAGGTTTTTTTTTTAGGTTTTTAAAACATTAGAAGCGACTATAGAAGCGACTAGTCGCTTCTAATTTCGTCGCTTCAAAACATTAGAAGCGACTTTAGAAGCGACTCGGCTTTAGAAGCGAAACATTAGAAGCGACAATGTCGCTTCTAATGTCGCTTCTAATGCCAAATTAGAAGCGACTTTTTGGCCTTTAGAAGCGACTTTTGTCGCTTCTAAAGGCCTTTTTTCTCCTAGTGATCATATTATTTAAATACATTATATAATTATATTTTACTTGGGACTAACCTTTCTTGTAGATTGATCTTTGAGAAGGTTTAGGAAAGGTTGATTGTTTCGTTTTTCTCATTTCTTTCACAGCTAGTCGTGAACTCGAGTAACCTAAGGTTTCTTTTAGAAGAGTCTATAGAGGGTTTGAAGGATTTGTGTGTTGGCACAATTAAACATAATAACTCAAGAACAAGTCTATGAACTAAAGAGATAATTTAAGTCTAAGTCTAATGAGAACTTATGTGCCAAAATAAAAGGAATATTTGAGAGAGAGAGAGAGAGAGAGAGAGAGAGAGAGAGAGAGAGAGAGAGAGAGAGAGAGAGAGAGAGAGAATGGTCGGCCACTATAGAGAAAAATAAGAGCAAAAACTTATTTTCACATCTCAATCTGAGCCTCTTATAAGTTGGAAATAAAAGAAATGTTAATTACCATTTTCTATTGTGTATTCGTGACAAAATATTTGATTTCCTCTGCTTTTTCTCTTCTACATGGCCGGTCACCTTGATGCATAAGTGAGTGAAATTTGTTTCTTCACTTATCACATTTGTTTCATTCTCAAAGGAATTCATTTACTCTTTTTTGGGCAGTTACCAACATATATGATGCTTGTCCGTATTTTTTGTGTAGGTAGGGAGCTTCTAGATGCTTAGATTTTGAACTATTTATTTTAAACTAATCAAGAAGAAGTATCTTGTTAACTCTGTAATTAAACCATCTTTCGTGATGACAGTTTCAGGGCATAAACATGCATACATAAACACAAACTTAAATTAGAATGAATATTTAATCTTTATTAATTTGCAGCAAAAGAATACAAATGTATTTAAATGTCTCATGTCTCGTGTGTAGGCATAAATCCCGATACTTTTATCCTTATGAAGTGGTTAAAGCAACGCTTAGACTTAGTTTCATATAAATTTCTGAAACCATCACAAATCAATACGTTTTTTCTTGTATTCCACAAACAATAATTAATTTTAATTTGAAAAAACTAGCTTACCCCTCAATTTTTATTTCTTTACAATTTCAATCAGACTTCATTAAGACTTTGAATTTTAATTAAAGCATAAAAGATATGTTCAACTTTTATACTTATATTTCTTTATATATAGAATTATTTACATGTTTTTCCCTTGGATTATGGCACTTGTTCATGTTCACCAGTTTGAATTTTCTTGATGTCCTTCTCAAATTTCTGTTTTTGTGCGTTTGCCCCCCTTATGTTAGCTTTCCATCCACGATGACTTAACGTTTTGGTCACGTGAGACATGAGGCAAGGGTAAATAAGTAAATGTTAAAAGTAAGTTATTCATTATTTATAAAAAATTTCCCTGAACTATAATAGTTGTCAATGTTCACCTTCAAAATTTTAATTTTCTCAATCTTCTTGAACCAAGTTTATTTCGAAAATTTTGCCCAATTTTCCCATTGACTCAAGTTTATTTCGAAATTTTTCCCAATTCGAACTTCAAAAACTATCGCGCGCGAGAAAATGATGAAAATATTTGCAATCCCTTATATTTTTTTTTATAATTTGAGGTTATTTAGGTAATTTCACAAACAAACATCTACATATTGAATAGAAAGTTAACAAAAGGAGTACAAATACACAAAAGCAAAATGTTAAAAGCAAGTTATTCATTATTTACAAAAAATTTCCCTGAACTATAACAGTTGTCCATGTTCACCTTCAAAATTTTAATTTTCTCAATCTTCTTGTTCTAAGTTTATTTCGAAAATTTTGCCCAATTTTCCCATTGACTCAAGTTTATTTTGAAATTTTTCCCAATTCGTACTTCAAAAACTATCGCGCGCGAGAAAATGATGAAAATATTTGCAATCTTTTATATTTTTTCTATAATTTGAGGTTATTTAAGTAATTTCACAAACAAACATCTACATATTGAATAGAAAGTTAACAGAAGGAGCACAAATACACAAAAGCAAAAATTTGATGGGGACATCGATAAAATTCAAAACATAAAAAGTGTACTAGACAAGTCACAAATGACATGGTTTATGGAAAAAACTATGTAAATAGTCCTTATATATATAAGTGAATAAACGTTGAACATTTTTTTGTAATTATTCCTTAATTAAGGTTCTAAATATTAATGAAAGTTGAACTGAAATCGTAAAAATATTAAAGTGGAAGGCAAGTTCATTTTTTCCCAAGTTAGTCGCTGATTGAAGAAAGTTAATCTTTTTCGTAAAAAAAATATATAGTTATTGATAGTAGCTTGAGCGATTTCTCTTTAGCCACGTGCTCCTTTAGAGCTTCTATTCTGACAATGAACTGTTAGGTTATGCAATGCTGAAATGTGTGTCGTCGACTCATCTAAGCATGGAGTGATTATACGAGTAAAGTATTTAAAAGTTTTAGGTTAACCTACTAGAAAACAAATTCCAGACTGATTGCGCCTTTTGAAAAAGAAAAGAAAAGCAAAGGAGATAATATCCAAGATCACATCACACGCTTATATCTAAAGCCTTCAGGTTTTTCATATGTTGAGAACGGAAGCAGACACCTGGAGAAAGTCGTAATGCAAACGAGTTGTAGACCCATGAAAAACAATCAAGAACTGATTGCAATCTTCTTATAGCAAAATCCAACATTTTTTTTTCTTTTGAATCATATGAAACTTGGGTGAATGGGACCCTTTGAGATGCCGAGGCGAACTTCCATCCCATGGTGCAAGTCAAGTGGGCGGGCTGTTTCTGAATCGCGCGGGTCTGCAAGGCATAATGACCAAAATTTCAGACGGGTTTCGTAGAAAACCTTTCATTCTGGGAGAACTGGCAATTCTTAAAATATAGTAGTCATCTCACTCTCTAGCAAATCAAACTTCATTTGCAATATTTTTGTTAGAATTCAGGGAGGGACATCAGTATTTTTTTAGTTGAGAAGGGTACGCATTTATTACCGTTCAAATAATCCTCGAAACCAAAGTCATCCAACCTTCCAGTCAGTGCTTCGAAACCCAGCATAGATGAGCTAATTGCCCCAGGAGGCCTCTGAAATCTGAAACGCCACAAACATAAACCAAATTAAAAACACAAATAACCCAAGAATCAATAAATTTTGAGTTCATCACAAAGGAAATGAATATGTTTTAAGCGGTACAGTTTACTGGACATTCAGTGACATTGACCAAACAGTAGTTATTTTTAAACCGAATTCTCTTGTAGTTCAGGATATACATTAACTAAAGCCCGGAGTAATAAACGCTCATGTAGGTTAACGCTGGCTTAATACTCATCGCCACATATCTCTACCATGGCAAACCTTTACTTGGGCTTTCAATTATAAACAGCATGTTTAACACGAAAATCAAGTATCTAGAATTACCAGGATTATCAAATTATTAAGGGTGAGAATACAAACAGTTATTATCAAATGATCCTACCACTCTACAACTAGAAGATAAAGATGAGAAAAATATAAACACAGGAATATGACAAATGACTATAACAGAATTTTCAGATCTCTAAACTTCTATATTTCCTTGATTTCACAAGACACATCTTATATAGCAGCGAAATGAGCATAGCAGCTCTCCAAGAGCTTATTGGGGTTTCCATTTCACACCCAAATTCTCAACAGGCTTCACTCAACTTCCCAAACTCATCCAAATAAAGTACCAAACGCCCACAATGTTCACAAATACTTATTTTTTATTTCGAAAATTTATTAAAATTTAATCCATAACAATTTTCACATTGAATCCACAAATGCTTGTATTCCAAACAAATGATCCGTGGCTGCCAATATATCTCGCGGTATTCTTCGGAGGTATATCAAGATTCAGTCTACGATTCATATTTCACCTACATATTTGAATATCAATCTCATCGATATGCTCGATTTCATAAGTATCATACCAAATCCCATCAATCGAATCACTTTTTCCAGAATTACGAGACATCAATTATACAAGCAGTGTAGCAATAATTAGCATTGAATTAAAAGACAAGCAATTGATACACTGAAAAAACAGGAAATCCTAAAAATTTCAAATAACTGTAGAATAAAATAAAAGCTCAAGCTCTGTGTTTCAATCAAGCGTACCGTGAAAGAATTTGCCTCTCGAGGTCCATCTTCACAGGGAACGCACTTCCATAAGTGTTGGTCAGGACTTGCCTCTTCATTGCCTCCTGGGTCTTCAAAGTCTAAACCCCGAAAAGAAAAGAAAAGAAAAACTCAAATTCGAATTATTAAATCTATTATGAAGCCGAACCAAATATCCACATAATTCATAACAAAATGAAACCCTAAATAAACACAAAACCAAATAAGACCTAAAGAACAGTGATGTGATACATGAAAGTGAAGAAACCAAGCTAGAACAAACGAATTTCTACTCGATTCCACGATATTTCTGAAACCAAACTGAGAACGAAAGAGCAATTACAGATTGATAAGCGGATTCCAGAGGGTGAGATCCAACGATGTCGCTCTTGACGCCATTGAGACCAAACCGAAGAGCATCCTTCTGAACTCCACCGATCTCGTGGGCTATGGTGTTCGAAGTCTCCATTTCTTTCTTTCCAATCGACCTATTGGTAGTTCTCTTCTGTGATTTTATGAGAAACTAACTTTATGAACAAGGCAAATCTATGAGATGAATTACGATATAAAAGTTGTGCCTGTAAGTGTGTCCGAGTAAGAGAGAGAAGGCTTCGTCGATCTCTATTCTTGCTACAATTTCTGATGGGCTTCAATTTACGACGGGCTTCAGATTCGAAGGCCTACTTTTATGGTAGAAATTCCATAACTAACGTTAAAGTCATTTATTTTCTAAACTAGTTACTATTTTAAATCATTTGAAAATTAATATTTAATCGTTTTCTTTAATTATTTATTAGAAGTTGCTCTAACTAGTAGCCTCTATTCCGGAAATGTGTTTATTATTCCAAAAGGACAAAACTAAGAGCAAGTGCAAAAGTCCGTTTTACTATACTTATTTATTTTTAATTTGTTTTACATACTCCACTCAAACAGTCTCTATACTCTCCTTATTTTTTATTTTTAAAGAAAAAAAAATAAAAAAAAATAAATATACTCTCATTTTTTTTCGTCTGCGCTCTTGTTATTTCTCTCTCCAGACCATGTGCGCATCATCGCTCCATGCTCCGGCCACCATCATCGACGTTGTCTCGCGTGAAGATTCCTCGTCACAACCCTAAAATCGTTGTCCAGCTCCGCCGCGACATCGCCTCCTTCTTCTTCGTCGCGTCGTCGATCCTCTCCGCAACGAAACTTTGTCAGGAACCTGCAGCACCTCAACGAGCACGAACGTCGGTCATAAAGTCACATCTCTGATTTTCATTCTCGGCAACTTCGAAGACCCCAAAGGACAGAGTACTGGGGCTGATCAAGCTTGGAGTCATCGGCGCGCTCGGAGTTTACAAAGTTGTGAACAGTATCTACAATATCGAAAGGATGTCACCGAGCGGTGTGTGAAGTTTTGAATTAGTCATAACCTTGGAGTCATCATTTCCAGCTCGTCTCCGCGCTCCAAAACTGGCTCCGTCAGATGGTATTTGTGTTGACAGAGATGCCCACAAGAAAATTGTTTATTTACATATTGATGTAATATATAAATCTTTGTAAAGTCCTTATTAAAAGATTGTTTATTACATATTGATGTAATATATAAATCTTTGTAAAGTCCTTATTAAAAGATTGTTTATTTACATATTGATGTAATATATAAATCTTTGTAATTTGCTGATTAAATTAATAAAAGTTGAAACATTCATTCATTCCCTTTTAGTTTGATTGAAGATTTATGATATTCAATAGTCTTATAGTCCTTAATCAAACCTAACAATGTATGAAGAGACAAATGTAGATTTGCGTGAACAAAATCTTCATGGTTTGACTAAAACGATATATTCGCAATTTAAAGATAAACGGACTATTGATCCCAGTATGATTGTTGGAAGAATCTAGGATGTCTGGTTACGAGGCATAGAGAGTTAGGAACTCTGTAGTTCTTCCAGTGTATCTTTCGAAGATACTGAATTGACCAGTGCACCTTTAGAGACAATAGAAGAACAAACCATTTAACATCTTCTATCTCAAGGTCACTACGTATGAATCACATCATGCTTACCTAAATCCTGAAATGAGACATGTCATTTCATAGCATTAATACTCCTATTTGAGAAAGTCAAATTCTAGGTCCAATGTGTGATCTAGACAAGGCCTATTGGTGAGATATTAAGTTATGAAGATGTCATGAACCAATTTTGTGAAGTTCTCATAGATATGGAATTCATGTACAAGATTGCTGAGATGCAATATATATCACCTCATGCTTTATTACTTGGATTGTGAATAAATGAATTGCGCAATGTCCAAATTTAAGTAGCGACTTTATTTGGATGAAACAATGTGACTTGTTAGCTCATCATCAATACATTGTTAGCTCCAACAAGGTCTTCGACCAACATCGAGACGGATTAGGCATGAAGGACTACTCTCATCTTCTTTGAGTCAAGTGAGAGTTTGCTGGCAGAGATGCCCACAAGAAAATTGTTTATTTACATATTGATGTAATATATAAATCTTTGTAAAGTCCTTACTGTAATTTGCTGATTAAATTAATAAAAGTTGAAACGTTCATTTATTCCTTTTTAGTTTGATTGAAGATCTATGATATTCAATAGTCTTATAGTCCTTAATCAAACCTAACAATGTATGAAGAGACAAATGTAGATTTGCGTGAACAAACTCTTCATGGTTTGACTAAAACGATATATCTGGATGAATGAATAAATGAACTGCGCAGTGTCCAAATTTAAGTAGCGACTTTATTTGGATGAAACAATGTGACATGTTAGCTCCTAGTCAATACATTGTTTCTAATTTATTCACAAGTAACAAAGGAGTTGGGAACTAACAACTAGAAGGGTAAAATGGTAATTTTATAAATCCCAACTAGTTGATGATATTCATGAAGGGTAAACATAGATAACATTCAATGGATCCGCTCAATATAATTAAGTTGAACTTGAGTAGAAAATAAATTCATTTGAACCGAGAGATTCTCAGTGTCGACTCTTTAGTGGAGTCAATCGACATTAAGCTAATACTCGGAAAAGGTTTGAGAACTTTTGAGTCCGAGTATAGAAGCTCAAGCTTTGTTCATTTGGATCCATAAGGTCACTATTACAGGTCATTAGAGTAGGATTGTTAAACAAGAAGCTAAGTCAAAATAAGTTCAACTGTTGAACTAGACTTAATCTCGGAAAATGTCTAAAGGGTATTTTTGTCAACAAGGACATAAAATGATGTGAATGTCAAAATAAGATTTTGAATATTTTCATATGATGAAAATATAAATTATTTTCTAAAGCCGAAAAGTCGTTTAAGGCTTTATGAAATTAATTTCGTTATTTGTGCAATTATAATTCTACAATGGGTATTTTAAGAATTATCTTAAAAGAAATAAGGAAGCATCTACATGCTCTTCCCCTAGGTAGAGTTTGGCCAAGATAGTGCATCAAGAGGAGAATTTTATTTCCTTTTTCTTATAAGGATAATTACCCAAAAGAAAAAGGGGAATGAATTTCCTTAAGAAGGAAATAAATGTGCTAAGTGAGGAAACAAATTTCCTCACTAATGCACCCATACGGCCGGCCAAACTAAGAGAGAAAGGGGAAGGGAAAATCAAATATTGTGTCATGAATACATTATTCATTCATGAATGAATAATTGACCTTTATAGATTTTCCCTTCTCCTATAAATAGAGCCTCACATAGAGATGTGAAGGTTAAGTTTTTTCTTTCTCTCTCCCTCATTTGGCCGACCCCCTCTCTCTCTCTCTCTCTAGAAAATACTCTTCATATTTTGCACCTAGATCCATACTTGATCTAGAGAATTAGCTCATGATCCAAGAATTGTTCTTGGTTCATATTGTTTAATTTTGCCCACATACAAATCCTTCCAAAACCTCTATAGACTCTTGTAATAGAAATCTTAGGTTTCTCGAGTTCAAGTTTAGGTGTGAAGGTGACGCGCGAGCCAAGGAAGAGGATCTACCTTTCTCAAGACGCTTCAAGATCAAGCTACAAAAAAAGGTTCGTATTCTAGTAAATTAAATAATGCTTTTAATATATAACATGTATATGCTTTTTCTAGGTTAGTAAAAATTGTTTTACTTGAAATAGAAATTTTTAAATTCCGCCATTAATTTGATTAATGTTAAATTTTTCTTTAACCCTAGACCTATTCCAACAATTTGCACAAACTCAATTTGCGTCCCATCTTGACCAAACCTATATCCTATTTCCTAATTTACGCAGCTTCAGATTATTCCTTCCAAAATTGGCTTTCGAGTGCTTCTTGATGGGTGGATTTAAAAATCGATTGGATTTTTAAAAGTCCTTTGTGCAGTGATTCCTACTTGAGCTCACAGCGCACTATACTTTCACTGCTTATTTTTTTAAGTTTTTGTGTGCTCTGATACGATGCTAAATATATGTTAGGAGTTAGGACTTTGTTTTGAAGATCTGTAGAATTAGGTTATAATAGATATCAGAGTTAAGAGCATCACATTTGGTTCCTTTCTATTATAATTTTACAACAGTAACAACTTCTGCAAAATGTAACCTTTATTTTCGATTAGCTACATAACTTTGACTGGGCAGTTGCATTTATATTCGATTAGTTAAACATAGATTTGAATGTAACTAATTAGATTTATATGTCAATAAATAGATTTTTATGAAACTAAACGCGCTTTTAATGTAACTGATGTAACTAAACACATGAAGTGCGAGTTAGCTTAAATTCTGCCTACAAACAAAAATAGTAAACTGTTTAGTTTCATCAGTTTAGTACATACATAATCGAATTAGTTGCATACAAAATGGATTTATATGTAACGAATTAGATTTACATGCACTTAAACATACTTTTACATGTAACTAATTAGATTTAGAGGTAATTAAATACAAATTTGAATGTAACTAATTAGATTAATGTGTAATTAAGTAGATTTATATGTAACTGTGACTGAATACTTTCCTTTATATCCGAATGGTTACATAACTTTAACTGAATAGTTACCTGTATTTTCGATTAGTTACATAACTTTAACGGAATAGTTACTGTTATCTAGGATTAGTTACATAACCTTGACTTAATAGTTACCTGTATATCCGATTAGTTTTGTACGTTTACTGAATAGTTACCTTTATTTCCGATTAGTTCATAACTTTGACTGAATAGTTACCTTTATATCTGATTAGTTACATACGTTTACTAAATAGTTACCTTTATATCCGATTAGTTACATACGTTTACTAAATAGTCACCTTTATTTCCGATTAGTTACATAACTTTGATTAAATAGTTACCTTTATATCCGATTAGTTATGTGCGTTTTCTAAATAATTACCTTTATTTCCGATTAGGTACATAAGTTTGACTGAATAGTTACATTTATATCCGATTATGGCTGACTCAGTCGATGAGATGAGTCTTGACTCGCCCGACGGCTCGGCTGAGCTTGCTTTTGAGCTGCTTAACGGTCATGAATCCATCCAAGAACATAAATCTCCATTAAGTATTAAATGAGTTAAGAATTTTAGAAGTTCACGTTTTTAAAACTTGAGATGGCTACTCCAAACATAGAGCTTCTACGGTTGATTTAGAGAAGAAGAAAATTGGACCATAACTGTTTAGTTTCACCATTCAATATAAATTTGGAACCTAAAAAATTGAATTAGTTACATACAAAATCGATTTATGTAACTATTTAGATTTTATAACTAAACTTAATTTTGAGTGACACTAATTAGATTTAAATGTAACTAAACACAAGTTTATATGTAACTAATTAGACTTGCATGTAATTAAACACAAGTTTGAAAGTAACTAGTTAGTTTAATTTGTAACTAACTAGATTTATATGTAAGTTTGAGTGAATAGTTACCTTTATTTCCGATTAGCTACATAACTTTGATTGAACAGTTAACTTTATTTTCGATTAGTTAACTACGTTTACTGAGTAGTTACTTTTATTTCTGATAAGTTACATATGTTTAATGAATAGTTATTTTTATTTTTGATTAGTTTTATAGGTAACTAATTAGATTTAAATATTTTTAAACGTAAGTTTATATGTAACTAATTAGATTTGTATGTCTTTAAACACAAGTTTGAATGTAACTAATTAGATTAATATGTAACTAAGTAAATTTATATGTAACTTTGACAATATAGTTACCTTTATTTTCGATTAGTTACATAACTTAGACTGAAGAGTTACTTTTATATCCGATTAGTTACACACGTTTACTGAATAGTTACCTTTATTTCCGATTAGTTACATAACTTTGACTGAATAGTTACCTTTATATTCGATTAGTTACATACATTTACCTAATAGTTACTTTTATTTCCGATTAGTTATATAACTTTGACTCAATATTTACCTTTATATTTGATTAGTTACACAGATTGATCCAATAATTTGCGTTTAAATCTAATTAGTTACATAACATTCACTCGTTCAATTATCAAGTCTTTTTTTTAGTGGTTTGACCATATATATTCAGTCCAAATCAATTTATTTATTGTCACATTATTGTGATTTTGCATATATAATAAAAAGTTGAGCAGAGCGTAGAGAAATGATAAAATAAAGAACACCCACGTCAAAGGTCTGACAATTTGTCCGTCAATAGTAATTTTTTAATTTTAAAAATGGTCTGACAATTTTATTTTTATTTTTTTGGTCTGCTGCATAGGTTTTTTTTTTACCTTTCTACCAGGAATTGTTTTTACAAAATTTCGGCGAAATAGCCCTAGTTACTAATTCATTTTGGATATGTCCAACGTTTCGTAAAACTCGTGTAAATGTCCCTAGTGCTTACGTGTCATGTCAATTTATGTTGTAAAACTCAATTTACGCTGTAAAATAACAACGTAAATTGACATGACAAAGTTAGCACTAAGGCTATTTACACAAGTATTACGAAACGCTATAGATATCCAAAATAATAAACGTATATAAGGCTACTATATACCTTAACCAGTGATCTCTTTGCAAATCCATGACTATAAAACATTTATCCTCAAATAGTTATTTGTGAAAGTTAACAATAAAATAGTTACAAGATTAATTCTCGTAAGTTTTGGATTTGATAAATATGTTACTTTGTAAATTCGTATGCCCATGGTTCATATATTCAAGGGACAACTTCCTCTTTATCAAATGTATGTATGTTGCTTCCTTTTTATTATATGCTATATCTATCTACGTATATATATGCCAATTTGGATTTTGATTTTGATAATTTTTCTTAGAATTTGCTTTAACTAGTACTTAGAAAGGCATCTATTCCGGGAATGTGTTTGTATTCCAAAAATATAAAATTAAGCGTAAACACCAAATGCAAAGTCCATTTTACTCTTTTTATTTATTTTTAATTTTTTTTACATACTCACTCAAACATTGTCTCTCATCTCCTCATATTGTATTTTTAAAGGAAAAAAAAGAATAATAATAAATAAACAACTCCCTTCAATTTTTTCTATTCTTCGTCTCCTTTCTCTTGTTATTTCTCTCTCCTGACCCTGTGCGCGCCGCCGGTCCCTACTCCGGCCGCCATCATTGCCGTTGTCTCGCGTGAAGATTCCTCGTCACAACCCTTGCCTCGTTATCCAGCTCTGTCGCGACGTCGCCTCCTTCTTCATCGTCGCGTCGTCGATCCTCTCCGCAACGAAGCTCTGTCAGGAACCTGCAGCACCTCTGCGAGCACGAATGCATGTCATAAAGTCACATATCTGATTTTCATTCTCAGAGAGAATCCATGGATTTCGGCAACTTCAAAGTCCCCAAAGGATAAAGTACCGGTGCCGCCTCGGTGCTGATCAACCTCGGAGTTATCGCCGCGCTCGGAGTCTACAAAGATGCGAACAGTCTCTACAATATCGAAAGGATGTCATCGAGCGATGATCTACGACGTTTGTGCAAGACATCACCTAATTGAGAGAACTTATGGAAGTCGTGATCTTCAAATGGTGTGTGAAAATTTGAATTAGTCATAGTCTCAGAATACGTAAAAAATTCGTTTTGTTTGAAATTTATTGAATTTGGGGTTTTTTTTGTTTCAGGTGAAAGCAAAAATGATAAAAAAAAATAGAGAAATCAGATTCAGTGGCGATTCATCTCATGAGAGACATCACAAAGCGTTCGATAGCCACATTAGGAAATAGTGGCTTCGGAAAACAAGGTATCGTCTTCAATAATCGGATTCAGAGCCAACAATGGTGAGCGCTTTCTTCGCCCTAATTTCTTCGCTGATATTGCAGCTTGTCTCCGCACTCCTAAACTGGCTTCGTCGGATGGTATTTGCACAAACTCAATTTTGCGTCCCATCTTGACCAAAGCTATATCCTCTTCGCTAAATTACACAGCTTCCGATTATACTTCCCAGGTTTTATAACTTTTCTCTCTTTCTTTTTTTGTGTAATGATTTACTGCTCTTCTACTATATTTTCGATCTTTTATTTTATCTGCCTTTTGAACCAAGAGATGAGGTAATGAGTGCTTCTTGATGAGTTGATTTGAAAATCGATTAATAAGTCCTTTTGTACATTGATTCCTACTTGAGCTCACATCCCATTATAATTTCAATACTTCTGTTTTTTAATTTTTGGGTGCTCTAATAAGATGCTAAATATCGGTTAGGAGTTAGAACTCTGATTTGAAGAGCTATAAAATTAGGTTATAATAGAAATCAGAATTGAGAACATCACATTTGATTCCTTTCTGTTATAATATTACAGCAGTAACAACTTTTGCAAAATGTTACACGGTGAAAGGTCACAAGACATTAGAGAAAACAAACATGACGCTACTTAAGGTCCCAAAGGTTGGCGATATTACTTGCTCTTTGTTTTTTTTTTCTTCATTAAAACGACTCATCTTTATCGCCTCGTTTTGATATCTGATTTTACGGGCTCCGGAAAAGTACGGCATACTTGCAATATCGCTCACAAATTATATTTCTATATTAAAGTTAACACTGCATTTAGTTTTACCCGTGATATATATAATAGCACACCAAAAATTGTATTTCTACATTAAAGTTACAATATTTGTTAAACTTCATTGTGTTTTTTAGGTTTGTTGTTCATTATATATTAATTATATTTATTGTTGTATATTGCCTTTTAATGTTACAAGAAATAACGAGTGTTTTTCTCTACAAAAATAGTTGTATGAATTTTTGGTACACGTCCAGGATAACATAATGAACAACTATTTCTTTGAGTTATACGTTGGTTTATTGTAGTTACACACATATTACTGAATCGTTACGTCTAAATATGAATAATTACATACCTTTTACCGATTAGTTACATACCATGTAAAGACAAAACGAAATTATGGATGAGATTGACCATCTGGGCGTCGTAATCACGACCTTTTATCTGGAAATGGATGACTTCGTCCATAAGATGAGTCTTGACTTGCCCGGCGGCTCGGCTGAGCTTGCTTTTGAGCTGATTTATGGTCGTGAATCTGTCGTTTGTGCCCATCACAAACAGCTTCCGCTTTAGAGATGCGAGCATGATTTTGAGGTGTTGCCCGAACATAATCGAGGCCATCATTCCAAAAGGGTATCCGAGGCTCACGTACCCGACTACCTCCACTAAAAGAACAAAGGAAACTGAAAGTTCAATACTTTGACCAATTACATTTATATCTGTAACTAAACAGAAGTTTGAATGTAACTAAACATAGTTCGAATGTAACTAATCAAATTTATGTGTAAAATAAATAGATTTCTATATAACTAAATACATGTTTGAATGTAAGTAATGTAACTAAGCACATGAAATGCCAGTTAGCTTTAACTCTGCATACAGACATAAATAGTAAACTGTTTAGTTTCATCATTCAATACAAATTTGGTATATACAAAATCGAATTAGTTACATACAAAATCGAATTAGATCTGTATGTAACTAACTAAATTTATGTGTAAATAAATAGATTTCTATGTAACTAAACAAATGTTTGATTGCAAGTAATGTAACTAAGCACACGAAATGCCAGTTACCTTTATTTCCGATTAGTTACATAACTTTGAGTGAATAACTATCTTTATATCCGATTAGTTACATAACTTTTACTGAATGGTTAACTTAATATCTGATTAATTACATATGTTTACTGAATAGTTACCTTTATTTTTTATTAGCTACATAACTTTTACTGAATATTTACCTTTATATCTGATTAATTACATTTGATTAGTTACACATGTTGATCCAATACGTTACGTTTATATCTGATTAGTTACATAACTTTCATTCGTTCAATTCTCAAGTCTTTTTTTGAGTGGTTTGACCATATATATTCAGTTCAAACGACTTTTTTTTTATTATCACATTATTATGATTGTGCAGATATAATGAAAATTTGAACAGAGCTTAGAGAAATGTTAAAAAAACTCAGGTCAAAGGTGATTTGTCGGCAACAATGTTGGCAGAGATGCCCACAAGAAAATTATTTATTTAAATATCGATGTAATATAAATCTCTCGTGAGTCTTTATTATAATTTGCCGATTAAATTAATAAAAGTTGAAACTTTAATTCATTCGTTTTTTCGTTTGTTTGAACCTTTATGATATTCAATAATCTTATAATCCTTAATCAAACCTAACAACGTATGAAGAGTCAAATGTAGATTTGCATGAATAAACTCTTCATGGTTTGCTTAAAACGAAATATTCACAATCTAAAGTTCAACGGACTATTGGTCCTAGTATGTCTGGTTATGAGGCATAGAGAGTTGAGAGCTCTACAGTTCTTCCTGTTTATCTTCTGAAGATACTGAATTGACCAGTGCACCTATAGAGATATGTAAGAACAACTCATTTAACGTCTTCTGTCTCAAGGTCACGATGTATGAATTGCATCGTGCTTACCTAAATCCTTATATGAAACATGTCATTTCATAGCTTACATATTCTCATTTTAGAAAGTCAAATTCTAGGTCCACTTAGTGATCTAGACTAGACTAATCGGTGAGATATTGAGTTATAAAGATGTCATGAATTAGCTTTGTGACGTTCTCATAGATATGAAATTCATGTACAAGATTGCTGAAATCCAATGTATATCATCTCATGCTTTATTACTTTGATTATGAATAAATGAACCACGCGGTATCCAGATTAAGTAACGAATTTATTTGGATGAAACAATATGACTTGTTAGCTCCTCGTCAATACAATGTTTCTAACTTATTCACAAGTAACAAATGAGTTGAGGAAATAACAACTAGAAGGGTAAAATGGTAATTTTAGAAATCCCATCTAGTTGATGATATTCATGAAGGGTAATCATAGATAACATTCAATGGATCCACTCAACATAATTAAGTTGAATTTGAGTAGAAAATAAATTCATTTGAACCGAGAGATTCTCAGTGTCAACTCTTTAGTGGAGTTAGTTTACATTAAGCTAATACTCGAAAAAGTTTGTGAACTTTTGAGTCTAAGTATAGTTGCTCAAGCTTTGTTCATTTTGATCCATAAGGTCATGATTACAGGTCATTAGAGTAGGATTGTTAAACTAGAAGCTAAGTCAAAATAAGTTTAAGTGTTGAGCTAGACGTTTTCCCAAATATATCTAAAGGGTATTTTTGTCCACATGGACATAAAATGATGTTTGAATGTCAAAATAAGATTTTGAATATTTTCATATGATGGAAATATTAATGATTTTCTAAAACCGAGAAGTCGTTTGAGGCATTATGAAATTAATTTCATAATTTGTGCAATATTAATTCTACAAATTGTATTTTAAGAATTGTGTTAAGAAATAAGGAAGCATCTAGAAGCTCCTCCCATAGACAAAGAATTCGCCCAACAATCAAAGAAAATAGAGAAATCATATCTAAAAATTTATTTGCCTTGAATTATGAAGATAATTGCTAAAAAGGAAAAGAGGAAATGAATTTCTTTGGGAATGAAACAAATGTGCTAAGTGAGGAAACAAATTTTACTTACTAATGCAATAGTATGGGCGACCAGGTACATTGAGAAAGAGGATAGGAAATGAAATATTGTGTCATGAATGCACAATAGGAAATGTTAATTGCCATTTCTTGTAATTTCTTCTCCTATAAATTGAGGCTCACATTAAAATGTGAAATTAATTTTCTTTGCACTTGTGCTCTCCCTCTTGGCCGACCACTCTTCTCTCTCTCTCTCTCTCTCTCTCTCTCTCTCTCTCTCTCTCTAAAATATCTCTTTTATTTTGGCACCTAAGTCCTCAATAGACTTAGGCCTAAATTAGCTCTTTAGCTCATAAACTTGTTCTTGAGTTATTGTGTTTAATTGTGCCCATACACAAATCCTTCAAACCCTCTATAGACTCTTGTAATATAAACCTTAGGTTACTAGAGTTCTTGCTTAGGTGCGAAGAAGACAAGAACTCCATGGAGACGAAGCTTGGAGCGAGACGAGACGTTCAACCTTTCCTAAGGCTTTTCAAAGACCAAGCTACCATAAAGGTTAGTACGAAGTAAATAATAATTAGATAATATTTTTAAATAATTAGATGTTCATGCATTTTGCCTAGGTTAGTAAAATTGTTTAACAATAAATAATTTTTTTATATTCTCATTAACTTGTTAAGAATAAATTTTTTTTAACCCTAGATCTATTCCAACGTACAATACCACATAAATTATCTCATCATCGTCATTATTAATACCGATCCAATACTAGGTTATATATAGTGAATACATAATTGTATACTTAAAAAAGCATAAGAATTGATTAATGAAAAGTGGTCTCTTTTTCTCATTTATATTCGTATTGCTTGGTGGACCAGAACAAATTATAGCATGACAAAGAATAGTAGTAGAAACTACTCAATAGTCATAGCCTCTATTTTGAAGGGTGAAAAATGGTGTTCACTGTTGAAATGTAACTACTTAAATTTATATGTAATTAAACACATATTTGAATGTAACTAGTATGTAACTAAATATAAGTTTGAATGTAACTAATAAAATTTATGTGTAACTAAACACATATTTGAATGTAATTAACATGTTTATATATGTAAATAAACACATGTTTGAATGTAATTAACATGTTTTTGTATGTAACTAAACACAAGGTTGTGAAGGAGAAGCTGCACGAAGAAAAGTACTAACGTAGGTACAAGGCAACCCCAACAAATAGAAAGAGGAATAGAATAATCATTGGATGATGATTCTTCGAGCGGTAAGACACATGACGATGATAGTGACAACAAGAGTAGTGATAAGAGGAAGAATATGAGAATAATAATGAAGAAGATCAGCATAGAAGGCAAACGAAGATAATAAACACGATGAGGAAAAGAAGGAAGACGATGACAAGAAAAACGATAAGAAGAAAGAAGATAAGGAAAAGAAAGAACACAATAAGGTCCTAGTTATATCTGATCCTCTATTCTAAAATATCAATTACTAACACATTAGTTACATAAAAAAACTAGTTTAATAACATAAAATAGGAGGAATATGTGTATAAGAGGAGGAATATGAGATATTTGTCCAATAATTGATTAATTAATTAGATAAAAACCAGTTTAGATACAAACCAATTTAGTCACATTAAAAAATTAGATTCGTTACATAAATATCAACATTAGCTACATAAAAATCAAATTAGTTACATACAAAATCGAATTAGTTACAACAAACCGAATTAGTTACATATAAAATCGAATTAGTTACACGCAAAACCAAATTAGTTACTTATAAAACCAAATTTAGTTACATAGTGTGTGAATTAGTAACACCATGTGTAAATATTTCATAAATTTGGTACCTAAATTCTTATATTAGATACGCATGATATACATATTTGAGAAATTAATTTTAGTAACGATGTTATTGTTGGAAATTAGTTAACGATTAACCTAGTATATTACGTGACATATCTAAATATGGCGGAAACACAAAATAAGACCTAACATGTTAAAACTCATTTTACACATGTTCAATTAATCATGGCATTAGAAATCACTAACATGTCAATAAATTTATTCTAAACATGTCAAGCAACATATTGAACAATCAAGCTAATAAAATATATCAACCATATAGTCGCAGATCAAATCCATTTGATGACTTACATGTGATATTGTAAACAATCTCGTGCGTTCCTAGCTCTTGCTCGAACGCCACACCAAGTCCTCGCTGGAAGGAGCTCATGCGCGCCTAGCTCTCAGGAAAATATCCTTGGACGTACGCCTATGAAACACCGGGGAGGGACCTGTCTGCGAGCGAAGGTTTTCCGGATTGACCTGCACGCACGCGAGCCTTACAGCTCGCCGGATTGCAGGTGCGCCTGCCTCGCCGCTTGTCAGATGGACACGCTCCTCCCCAAAATCTCGTTGGCCGGACTGAACGCTCGCCTTCACTCGGATGGCATGTGCACTTATGCCTTCATTGGGATGGCCTGAGTCCATGCGCCTACCCTCCCTCTTGCCTTCACAGCCCTTGGACGGATAGGCACCTTGTGCCTTCACATCCCTCGCCGGTTTAAGCCTTCATAGTCGTCAGATTGATCCTTCGCATGCGCCTAGGGTTTGTTTGAAGCTCGCCTTGGATTCTTTGCTTCAATGTGGTCGGCCTTATTCAAGAAAATCTTACACAAACACCACAAGAAGATTCAATGATAATTCTTTCGGATGTTATAGAGACCAAGAGGGTGAGCTCTTTGATTGAACAACATGAGAAGGAGAAAACTCAAAGGATCAATGAATTAACGAGAAAACAATTTTTCTCTCTTTCTCTCTTTCACTCTCTCGGCCAAGAACAACACAAGGGGATTGGGTATGTTGGCCGGATACTATGCTTAGTCTTAGATTAAAATTGATACAAAAATATTTTTATATCCGAGAGAATGAGCTTCAGTTAGTTTAATATCAGATAGTGGCCCACTAGTCAAACTTAAGTCCGGTAATCCTTTTAATGAGTTTAAAAAAGATTTTCCAACCCATAGTTATATAATTACGGCCGGCCATAATAATTGTTTTTATCTCCAAAATTTATTTGATTCATTTATAAAATAATATTTAAGTTAAATTAAAACATCTCATTGATTTAATTGTTGGCAGAGATGTCCGCAAGAAGAATTTATTTACAGATCGATGTAATATAAATCTCTCATGAGTCCTTATTGTAATTTGCTGATTAAATTAATAAAAGTTCAAACGGTCATTCATTCCTTTTTCGTTTGTTTGAAGATTTATGATATTCAATAATCTTATAGTCCTTAATCAAATCTAACAACATATGAAGAGACAAATGTAAATTTGCGTGAACAAACCCTTCATGGTTTGCTTAAAACGAAATATTCACCATTTAAATATCAACAGACTATTGATCCTAGTATGATTGTTGGAAGAATCTATGATGTCTTGTTACGAGGCATAAAGAGTTAAGAACTCTATAGTTCTTCCAGTGTATCTTCCGAAGATACTAAATTGACCAGTGCACCTTTAAAGACAATGTAAGAACAAACCATTTAAACTCTTCTGTCTCGAAGTCACTATGTATGACTTGCATCATGCTTATCTAAATCCTGAAATGAGACATGTCATTTCATAGCTTACATATTCTCATTTGAGAAAATTACTATGTATAATAGCTCAAGATTTGTTTATTTGGATCCATAAGGTCAATATTACAGGTCATTAGAGTAGGATTGTTAAACTAGATGTTAAACCAAAATAAGTTCAAGTATTGAACTAGACATTTTCTCGAAAATGTCTACAGGGTATTTTTGTCCACATGAACATAAAATGATGTGAATGTCAAAATAATATTTTGAATATTTTCATATGATGGAAATATAAATTATTTTCTAAAGCCGAAAAGTCGTCTGAGGCATTATGAAATTAATTTCATTATTTGTGCAATATTAATTCTACAATGGGTATTTTAAGAATTGTCTTAAAATAAATAAGAAAGAACCTAGAAGCTCCCTCCCTACACATAGAATTCGGCGAACATCATCAAAGAGGAGAGAAATTTCTTTGCCTTGAATTATAAAGATAATTGCCAAAAAGGAAAAGAGGAAATGAATTTCTTAGAGAAGGAAACAAATGTGCTAAGTGAGAAAACAAATTTCTCTCACTAATGCACTTGTATGGCCGGCCATGTTGATAGAGAAAGAGGAGAGGATATCAGGAAATGGTAATTACCCTTTCTTATATTTCATTCTCCTATAAATAGAGGATCACATTGAGATGTGAAAATTATCTTTTCTATTACTCTCTCTTATATTTGGCCTACCAACATCTTCTCTCTCTCTCTCTTTCTCTCTCAAAATAGTCTTATTTTGGTAACTAAATCCTCATTAGACTTAGGCTTAAATGAGCTCTTTAGCTCATAATTTTTTTTTTCTTGAGTTATCATGTTTAATTGTGCCCATACACAAATCATTCAAACCCTGTAGAGACTCTTGTAATAGAAATTTTAGGTTACTCGAGTTTACGATTAGGTGTGAAGGAAACGAGCAAAACGAGACGATCAACTTTCCTAAGGCTCCTCAAAGATCAAGCTACAAAAGAAGTTAGTTCCAAGTAATTATATAATGTTTTTAAATAATATCATATTCATGCACTTTACATAGGTTAATAAATTTGTTTTAGTTATAAAGAAATTCTTATATTCCACCATTAACTCGTTAATGATAAATTTTTGTTAATCCTAGACCTATTTCAACATTAATGACATGTCATTAATTCTTTTCATACTATGCAAAAAAGTACGAAATAAGAAAATATTTATTTTCACCTTTTATTTATTTGAATCATCAAATTGTATTATTATCAATATAATAACACAATATGGTTTATTAAATAAATGTAATAATAAATAACCATTTATTTATTTAATTACTTAAAAAATAATAATCTTAGTGTAGATCACAATTTACATTAATTGAGAATATCAATTGTTCTAGTTCAATAAATCTCGTCCGAGAGTCTATCACTGAAACCTTATGGACTCACATGAACGAAGCTTTAGAATGAAGTTCAGACTCAAAAGTTCACAAACTTTATTCTGACTTTTTATTCTTAATATTAGTCGATTCCATTAAAGAACTAATATTTAAACTCTTTAAGTTCATATTCGTTTATATTTTCGATGTGATAAAACAATTCTTCACACGATACACAGTGTATTTTACAATATTACCCTTTGTGTGTATTGTTAACTCTGAGGAATGTAAAATTACCGTTTTACTCCTGAGTTTTTATTTCACCAACTCCTTTATTCAAGGAATGTTTTATTCATTGAATTCTAGGCTCGATTTATTTGCTCACACTCCCATAACAAAGTTTGGTGTGAAACTAATGCATTAGCATTGTTTCAACAAAAATTCTGTATTAGTGGATCACATAATTTAACTAAACAATATTATGACACCAACTCTCGGGTTAATGAAACTTCATTCGGTCAATTAAACGGTTTTCTCTCGAGTTTCAAAGTGTCATTGGTCTTGTTCAATATCTTCATTAAGACATCAAGAATAAATCACAGAGCCACAACTCTCTATATCACAAGATTAGATATCGTTAAAATATTCAAACAATCAATACTCAGATTCGATTGCCCAATCGATCTTTAGATTGTGAACTATTATTCAAACTAGTCATAAGAGGGTATCTTGTCAAGTCTGTACTTAGCATCTCTTTCGTTGATGACAGTTTCAGAGCGTAGCTAACATACATAAACACAATCTTAAATAAGAATGAAAATTAATTTAATTTAAAGTTTCAGCAAAACAAAATACAAAATATATTTAAATTTCTAATATCTCCTTTATGGGCACAAATCCCAACAATTATTACAGTTTTTAATTTTATTAATGACTACTCATAATTTTTTTTAAAATAAATAATTTTTTCAAATAATAAAAAATAATTGCTAAAAAACGATTTAAGAAATCAAATGAGAAAAATAATTATTATTGAAAAAGATGGAAGAGTGTAGAAATTAATAAATATGGTACTTATTTTGGTACTTAGATGTGATATAATAAAAATATTAAAAATATGAGAGATGAAAGATTGATTTGATGGTTGTGGGGTTAAAGAAAGAAAAAAAGATTTTTTTGTGTGTGTGTTTTGATTAGTTGATAATATTTAAGTATTCCATATTAGTTTATATAAATTAGTAAATAAGCATAAAATATAAGGTTACTTTTATATTTGCACTTCTATGGCTCTTTTGAAAAAAACTTCTTGACTACTTTTAGTTTTGTATTTTTGAAAAGATAATGACATTTCAAGAATAGAGGGGTTATTAACTCCTATAATTGTCCAAAGCCCTTTTTGCTTTCCATCGTTCACAATGTTTGTCTAAGCTTTTCAAACGAAATTTTAGTATTCATATTTTAGTGTTTGATAAATTTGTTTTTGTTAAAAAACTAATAAGTATTAGTCAACCTGAAATAGTCTTGTCATTTCCAGTTCAACAATACCAATAATGACACTTATGTAAATTACTTAATAATAGTATTTAGACGATTAGAGTTAGTTAGCTGAGTAGACTATATTTAAATACTGTAAATACTAACCTTCACATCAATGAAATCAATCGTTCGTTGATCATCTTCATTATTCGCAATTGTCTCTACTCACTTTTCTTATTCAAACACAATATTAACATGGTAACAGAGATACGTAAACCTTATCCATTGATTCTACATGAGGAAGCTTGACGACGCCCCGCTCAGTCGATTCGGTATCATTCAACCATCCGATTACGATGAAACTCGATCAAACCAATTTCTTACAATAGAGAAAACAAGTTCTGTTAGCGATCGAATGTCATCGACTACAACATTTCATTTCAATAACATTCAAACCACTGATGAAGTCTACGACAATCAACAATGAAAGAATTAGAAAATTCAGTTCTAAGTTCTTGGATTGGGAACAATACGATCAATTGATCTTGTCCCGGCTCTTCTCGTCAATGACAGATGACCTTGTATTCAGGTTCTTGAATCGCAAAATCATATCTCAATTTCTCACCCACTAGGAGAAAAAAGGCCTTTAGAAGCGACAAAAGTCGCTTCTAAAGGCCAAAAAGTCGCTTCTAAAAGACATTAGAAGCGACAATGTCGCTTCTAAATGTCCATAAGCGATTTTGTCGCTTCTAAAGGTATTTTAGGCGTCAAAATTAGAAGCGACAAGTCGCCCCTAAAGTCGTTCTAAAGGTCAGAAAAAAGTTAAACCGTGGGAAAATATGGCGGGTAACATTCAGAAGCGACTTTAGAGCGACATTGTCGCTTCTAAAAGTCGACCCGCCAAATTTAGAAGCGACTTTAGAAGCGACATTGTCGCTTCTAAAAGTCAAAAGGATATATTTTTTTTAATTTTTTTTCGATTAATTTTATTAAATATTAAATATTAAATTTATTATTAATTAATAAAAATTTGTATGAAATATAATTAAAATTAATTATAATTAAATATACTAATTGAATTTAAATAAACGAAAATGAAATAAATATTAAGTCGAAATGTTAGAATTTTTTTTTGGTTCTCAGGTTTGAAAGAAAGTTTCACATTACAAATAGTCCTTACAAATTGCAACGAAAAATAATGTTTCAGTCCATGAATTTATGATGAAAATCAGAAATTTTGTTGACATGTTAGCCCTAGTTGACCAGTCAACTACATAAAGGGAGCACATAGATGCAATTTTTAATGGCTCACCTGAGTAATACGAGATGTTCGTCAGATCGATCAATATGAGGATTGATCCGTACATTTTCATAGATTCGTAGTCTCTACTTCTCAATCATGAAGCTATGCTTGAAAAACCATGGCAATGACATTCTTGGCCACGAGCTACATCAAATTTGGTAAGAACAAGTTAACAAAATCAAAGGTCATTAAACAACAAATACCAGAATTCAAACAACAATCAAGGACGAAGAGGCTACAACAACTTTCAAGGTCGAGGAGGCAACATTCTGTTGGCAGAGATGCCTACAAGAAAATTATTTATTTACATATTGATGTAATATAAATCTTTATAAGTCCTTACTGTAATTGCTGATAAATTAATAAAAGTTAAAACGTTCATTCATTCCTTTTTGGTTTGTTTGAAGATTTATGATATTAAATAGTTTTATAGTCCTTAATCAAACCTAACGATGTATGAAGAGACAAATGTAGATTTTCGTGAACAAACTCTTCATGGTTTGGTTAAAATGAAATATTCACAATCTAAAGATCAACAAATTATTGATCCTAGTATGATTGTTGGAAGAATCTATGATGTTTAGTTACGAGGCATAGAGAGTTAGGAATTCTATAGTTCTTCCAGTGTATCTTTCGAAGATACTGAATTGACCAGTGCACCTTTAGAGACAATGTAAAAACAAACCATTTAACCTCTTCTCTCTCAAGATCACTATGTATGAATATAACAACTGATGTTGGGAACCTAGCGTCAAATTCAGAATACCAGGCACATACCAAGTCCATATGAGGAATGGTAAGGTTATTCAAATTCATAATATAGGCTATTCTTGTTTTAAGTCTCTTTATGTGCAAAATCAAATCCTCTAAAAAAACTCCTACATGTACCCAAAACAACTAAAAACTTTATGAGTGTGTCAAAATTTGCCCAAAACAATTTTGTGTTTTTTGAATTTAGACCCAACTTGTGTTTTGTTAAGGATATTGAAAACAATGTAATCTTAAGGAGGGGAAATATCAAAGATGGTATGTACATGTTTGACAATACATAGCTCAAACTCAAGCCACACAACAACCACAAAGTCAAAGCCTACAAAGCTACCGAAATAGAAAGGTCAACCATCAGAATTGTCAAAGTCTATTCATACTTGTAATGTCTTAGAATCACAAAGGGTCTCAATTCCAACCTATAATGTTGTATCCATTATACCTATTTATCAAAACTGGCATAACAGACTTGATCATCCATATGAAATGGTGATTAAGAATGTTTCGCAGCATTGTACTATGTAAAAATCAAATAAATCTCCTAATTCTGTGAGTCCATCATGTTGTCAAAGGAAATTTCACAAATTACCATTCATTTTTCAACTACAAGACACACAAAATCACTATAACTGATACACAGAGACCTATAGGGACCATGTCCAATATTTTCAACAAATTGATACAGTTTCTACATTCACTTCACATACATTTTTACCAAATACACATAGATTTGCCTACTTAGAGAAAAATCTGAAGCACTTCGAGCCTTTAAACAATTCAAAGCTCAAATCGAACTCCAATTAGGAACCAAAATTCAGGAACTTCAAAGTGATTGTGGAGGGGAATACAGATCATTCGCAAACCCACTCTCAGACTAGGAATTCAACACATATCCACATTCCATATTTGTCCTAGTGGGATCTGCAAAAAGAAAACAATGACACTTAGTGAAAGCTCTCACCCTACTCTCACAATTATCCTTACTTTTTAGATATTGGGATAAAGCTGTTAGAGACGCATCATACATCATAAATAGATTACCCATACCCGTCCTAAACCAAAACACACCACTAAAAGTTCTGTTAAACAAAGATATAGATTATCCAAACCTTAGAACCTCTGGCTGTATATGTTATACTGACATCAGACCATATAATTCAAACAATTTCAATTACAAAATCATTCCATGTACACTCCTAGGTAACAATCTAAGTCACAAAGGGTTCTAATGTCTGTCAGATAGTGGAAGAATAAACATTTCAAGAAATGTAACTTTTGATGAAAACAATTTTCCATTTGCCAAAGTCCAAACACAGACCACATCAGTGAATCATAGTAACCTAAACACACAACCATTAAAACTTATAACAAGATTACAAAACCACCAAAACCTACATGTGTCAAATACCTAACCCTAAACCACATTAAGACCACAAAACACCTCCATCTGAACAATCTCACCACCACAACCCCGGACCAACCATTTTGCACAATAGCGCACTAGAAACAATAGTCTAAATATGAATAACCTTGTTCGCCCAAATGTTTTGTCTCATTGTGCAGGTCTCAGAAGGTTGAGTTAGCTTCAATGCATCTAATGGTTACTAGGTCTAAGAATTGCAAGCCTAAATTCCTAATGAGAACAAGAGAGCCTTCAACAACAAAAGAAGAAATTGAACTATCAACTTGAAAGGAAGGCATGGAACAGGAAACCATAGCTCTCATGAAGAATAATACCTGGAGGCTTGTTGATCTACCACCTAACAGAAAAGCAATAAGTTGCAAATGTATTTTAAAGCTAAAAGAAAATCCAGATGGTAGAATATTGAGGCACAAGGCAAGGGTAGTGGCACAGGGCTATAGTCAAGTTCCAGGTTTTGATTATGTGGGTACCTTTAGTCTAGTTGTCAAGCCAACAACAATCAGAGTGATCATGCCAGTGGTAGTACAGAAAAAATGGATCATTCATCAATGATGTGAATAATGCATTCCTAAATGAGGACTTAAAAGAAGAGGTGTACATGAAACAAATTTTGGGGTTTGAAAGTTAACAAAGACAACAAGTTGTTCGCAAACTCATCAAGCCTTGATATGTCCTAAACCAAGCGTCAATAGCTTAGTTTAAGAAATTTCAAGAAGTTCTCACTGCACAAGGCTTTACATCTTCAAGGTCTAACAGTTCTCTCTGATGGTGATCGATACACCTTATCAATTAATTGCACTCACATTAGACAATTAATATTAATGATTGCTAAACAAGATCTAGATTTAGTGATTTAATTTATTTAATGAAAGCAATTCAGGAACCGATTCTAGCTAAGTTGTTAGAACACTTACATGAATTTTGGCTCAGCTACTGTAAGCCCCAATCCAACACGTGCTTCGTCTGACCTGAGTACTCGAAGATGACACCATCGTCTTTCGAAATATAATCTCCGAGACGAATACTAAATATGAGTAGACACAATCGATCTCACAAGATCACGAAATCAGATTATTTCGGGATCTTACTCTTATTAATTAGGAACAAAATTTGCAACTCTAAGGAAAGGGGAAAGATAAAATAATCGGCCAGAGAGAGAGAGAGGGGGGGGGGAGTGGCCGAGTATTCTTTGTAGAATGGAAAAGTCAATTTCCTTTTCCCTTTTATTCCTATTTATATCATTTAGAAGGAAATAACATCTGCGAGATTTTCTCTCCTTTAGGAGAGTTATTCTCTCGTTCTGGGAGATATTCCCTCCTTCTAGAGATATTCACTCCTTATAGAGATTTTCTCTCATATTGGATTTAATCTGGGCCATTAGATCTCAGCCAGTGAATCTATAATTTCTCTTATCCATCAGATAAATATCTATGAAAGATATTTTTTCTCTTTGATTGAGCAATTAAAGGAGACTTTGAGGAGAGAGTTCGGTCACCCCTAGGGCTTATCCCTAGGGGATTTTTGGCCAACTTATGTCCCAAATCCAGCCCAAAAATTTCAAGGCCCGTTTGTTTAAAATCCAATTAATTATTTATTTACTTGATCCAACAATAAAAAGAAAAAAATATGCTATAAACATTTATTTAATTATCCGAATACCCGTTTTTCAAAATAATGTTGTCAATCACCATTACAGCAAGTGAGATTAAATAACGATTAACATTATTATTCAAAAGTTTGTATCCGCCTTTATCAAAGCCGAATCGGGGACTATGGAACTAGTAGTAGAAGTTTAACTAAAAAGACGATACAGTCCTATCTTTTTCATCGGTTTGTCTAGTCTTTATCAATAATCAACCGTGTAATCTAAGAATAAACCCTTCTTTAATACTAAAATTATATTTACTCATCGTGACGAGTGTCCACTGATATAGTCAGCTCGTGATCAAGATCCTCAAGGTTCAACCCATGTTAAGAGAAGTCAATTTTTCCGTTATAGGTCTCTTAATACATATCAGCCCTAATCATTGTTGCTTCCCTAGCGAAAGATTCTTTCGAACTTTAACTAACGTCAAAAGTGTGCGCAATTAATAGGTTCTGGAATCAACCCTTAGGTGAGTGAACATTAATCTTCTTATAGGAAGGCTGGATTCCGTATCTGTAAATCACTTCCCACTCGAATCATGCTGTGAGAAAACTCCCAAGATATAAGTTGTGATTAGCATGAATATCCTTTTAGCAAATGAGTAAAATAGCTCAGAAACATGATCCAATGTCCATGATCACTTCAAGATTTAGATCAAGTCTCACTGTGACCATCATAGTGCATCGTAATGGTCCTTAAATGACACATCTACCCCAAAACTTGTCCGCGTCGTAAACTTACCACAAGTGTAGAATGCTCCCACATAGTGATCAGCCTTAACTCATGTGTTCCACATGTATGACTTTCGATATAGCTTTTCAAGCGTATATTAGTCATCGACCTTGTTTTAGCACACCTCACGAACTCAGGTGCCTAACACGTGACTCAGTTTAATACGGAAGCTATGAAAGATAGTTGTTATTGATTCTAATTATTAAGAACTCAACTCACTAGTCATACGTTGCTAATAAAGTAACCTGTCATTCTATTTATTAATCATTAGAGATTATCTCTCGTGGACAATAATTCCTAAGACTCTCTTCATACTGCATACATCTATACTGACTATCTATATATCATTCTATGTATATGATATTATGATCACAAAGAACAATGAGCTTGAGGTGAAACAACTCATTCAAAGACGACAATCAATTTTCACTGAAAGATCTATGTGAAGTCAGGTATTTTCTGAGATTAGAAGTCAAGAAAATGGATATAGGCTTGTTTATATTCCAGTCAAAATACATCAAAGATCTCCTCTGCCGAGCCTCAATGCAGCATACGAAGCAGCAAGAGCACCTCTGACATCAGGTCATAAATTTTTGGACTACGACAATCCAAAATTTGATGATCTCAAATTGTACAGAAGCATTGCAGGAGCCTTGCAATATGTTACAATGAGTTGCCCATAATTTTCCTACATCGTATCTAAAGTCCGCCAGTTTATGCATGATCCATGAAAAGAGTTCTAAGGTATCTAAGTGAAACTGTAAACTATGGAATAAACTTCACAAGAACCAAATCAGAAACAATTATAGCTTTAAAAGGTTTATGTGATGCTGGGGGTTTAAAAATAATGCCAAAAAGTCAACTTTAGTTCAGGTTTTGTTTCTTGGATTAAATCTAATTTCTTGGAAATCAAAGAAACAAAGAATACTGTGCAGTTCATCAACTACAGAAAAATACATAAGTCTTGCAAAGTTTAAGTGACGTTGCACCGAACTGAGTTACCAATTCTTGCGATTCTCTTACTTACTACACTTTATTAATGTCATGTCATATTTGCTAGCAAAGTTTTACACACGCTGTTACATTATTTGTGTGTAACATCTTGCAGAACAACTAATAGATTTCAATTGCATCAGAAAATTAAAAAAATTAGATATGACAATATTGCATCCGAAAGTTCATACATGTGGATTTTTTTCTATGAGAATTTCTTTTCCGGATGCGATTTGTAGTATCGTAAAATAAGATGCAACTTTTAAATGCGACTAATCGTATACGAAAGTCAATTGTACCCGAAAATAATATTTGTAATAGTGTTTAAGTAAATATTATAATTTATATACTATAATAAATTTATAATTTTGTAAAGAATAATTTGAGACAATATTATCGGTTGGAGACTTGATGGATTTTGAAGTTAAGAGAATCGGATGCATGAAAAACTGAATGAGAAACGATTATAAAAATATTCACAATCGAAATAAAAAAGTGGATCTAATAATTTTTTTAAAGATTCCAACTTACATCAGATAAAATTTCTATAATGAACACAAAAATTAGATCATTAATTCAGTCGACCTTACAACATCCAAAATCCCAAAATTGTTCTCTAAATTAATATTATCATTTTCTTCGTACTATTTTCTCACTTTATGTTTGTCTATTGGAATAATCTTTGACAAATTGGTAGCACGAGAGATGGTTAGTATCGTTAGGTAAAAGCAACGATTAAAATGACGACGAAAATCGGTGAAACCCCATAAGATTATTGTTTTTCGGTAGTAGCCGGCCCGATTCTCTTAACTTTTCGTCAGTTTCGTCGTTTTTGGCCGGCGAAAATCGTCGGTTTGGCCGCCGGATTCTGGCATGTCGTTTCCGGTTTGTATTTTAATATAAATCAACGACATTCTTAAACAAAAAAGCATAACAGCTCAATTGATTTGTGTCCCACTTGTACTTCCCTGTGACATCTCTTTTCATTTCTTCCTTCCTTTTAATTTGTTTATATATATTTATTTTTTAAAATTAAAATATATGCAATATAATATTATAAATAATTTAAAAATATAAATTCAAATAGTTTAAAAATAATTATTAAATTCATTAATGACATTCTTTAAATAATTAATTTTTTTTATAATATTGAACAAATAGTTTAAAAATATAAATATAATGTTTGTAATATTAAATTTTTGATAACCAAAATTTTTCTGTCGAATTTTTATTATTTTTGTCCGATTCCCGACATTCTATTTTTCGGTTTTCACATTATTTTTCATTAGATTCCCGTTCGGCTAGCGGTATTCTCGTGTTTTTGAATTATCGGCCGTTTATCGGCAGTCCACAGTTTAATCCAAGGTTTAAATGGCCGACGAATTTCCACGAATTTCCATCGAAATTCCGTGTTTCGGAACTTACCGGCCATTTTTAGCCTATATAAGCGTTTCGTCATTTTATGCCCACGAATTTCCATGGAAATCCCATTGCCGGATTTCCATATTTTTCCTTTGTATTTAGTTATAAAATAACATTTTTTTCCGAAATTCCATTGGAAATTCTATGGGAATTCCATATGGAATTTCCATTTAAAGGAATTCCGTAAAATTTTTAAGGTAGATTTGTTTACATATTTTGATTTTTTTTAGAGATTGTTTATGAAATAAAAGTTGTTAGAAATGATGTTATAGATATGATGTAATTTTTTCATATTTTTTTGAAAATAAAAAACGTTAATTTATGTAAAAATTGCTTAATCTTTGATTATATTATTTAAGTTCTTTAGTTGAAGAATGCATTTTAGTTTAATCTTTGATTATATTATGTCAAATTTTTATTTTCTTTGTAAATTGTTTATGAAATAAAAGTTGTTAGAAATGATATTTTATATGTGATGTAATTGCTTCACATTTATTTGAGGATTAGAAACGTTAATATAAATTTAAATTATTTAATTTTTTTATTATATTATTTAAGCTCTTTAGTGTAGTTCATTCAAATTTTTATTTTTTTTAAGATTGTTTATGAAATAGAAGTTATTAGATTTTTTTTTTCTTTATAGGATGTATTTGGTTTGGATTTTTTGATAAATAAAAAGTTAATCATGTATGAATTATATATCTTAAATTATGTATAAATTTTATTTATATGTAATTTTATGTATGAAATTAGTAAAAAAGATTTTGGTTTCAATCATACGTGAATCTTTTATATATATATATATATATATATATATATATATATATATATATATATATGAAACTTATGTTTTGAACTAAAAATGTCATCAACATTTTTTCCTATTTTTCGTTGAATTTTCGTTATTTTTGTCGAATTTTCGACCGGTCAACGGTAATTTCATCAGCATTCCCTTTTCTGTTTTCCACATTTTTTTCGTCGAATTTTCATTCGACTAGCGGTATTTCCGTGATTTTGAGTTATCGGTCATTTATCAGCACTCGGCCGTTTAAACCTTGGTTTAATCTTTGTGTAAAAGTAACACAAGGAAGTTTCATATCCCCTGGCTACCGTACCAATTTGCGCACCATGACCAATAACAAAGACAAACTTTGTATACAGAACTCACAAGCTTCGACTAGAAGCTTTGAGATTCTCCATAAATTGATGTTCCTTGAAGATTAACAGCTCACGACCTATAGCTACTTAAGAAATTTATCAGGTTTTTTAATTATCTTTACACTAATGTAATAATGAGTCAACGTGGCGCATTCAAGGTCAATGAGTAAAAGCCCCGAATTCAAACCAATATTGGACGTAACAAAGGAAGAAGAAGCACGTAATTTTACCATCCACTACAGTAAAGTAAACACTGCTGTCCCATATCCATAGGTTTTTTATTACTATTATCAGGCTAGCAAAAATTACTTTAAAGAAATTAGACTAGTAGTTTTGAGTACTCTAGTCTGCCTATGCCTACATATATAATACACATCTCCATGCATGTTGTGGTTGACCTTTGTACGTCGTTTAAAAGAAAAGGTAATTTCTTTGTACGTACAATTTGCAAATCACACATATATTATCAGAATTCAAAATAATAATTGCCACAAGGTAATGAGGACAAAAGACTAGATTAAAGTTAAACAGAATAAAAAGGAGTGAGAGAGACTTAAGAAGTGATCAGAGAGAGAAAAGATAACTGATGAATTTTTCAAATACAAACGGTCTGTTATGATGTTTTTATATTGTGTTACTCAGAGTAGATATTTAAAATTATGTTCGATACCAGTAGAAGTACAATTTTTTTATTAAGATATTCTTCTGCAAAACTGGAACTTGACTTGAGAGATGATTTAACACTCTGACGCTGAATATATATATTTTATAAAAACCCCGTGAACTAACTCTCCCAGCATTAATTTGATGTTTCTCAAGCAAGAATAAAAAGCAACTGTACGCGTACTAATATACATTTACGATATAGCAAATGCTCGTAGAGTTACAAAAACACAGTAGTCTATGTTGATCACTGAATGCAAATTCAAACATAAAACATTATATTGAAATTACTAAAAGCAGCGTTTCTTGGGGTTTCAAGGAATGCTTGTCTATCGACAAGGTACTATAGTTTTCTAACCTATTTATTTATTTTTCAATTGCTTTTTCCATTCAAAATAATGATGCGTGGGCGATGTTCTTGCTCGACTGCTCTTGATATTTCTTGCTCTTTTAGATTTATATATATAAGAAAAAAAAATCACAGTAGTTCATTGAGTACATATATGTATGTGTGTGTCTACTAAAGCTCTAGGTGTTTTGTTAGGCTTTTTGTTTCTTTCTCTTATCATATATCTTTCTTGTCTGCGTGTGGGATATATACATAATCATTGTTGTTGAATATAAAATTAAGTTTATTTGTCGTCATCGACTTGTTAACAATTATGGTAATTTGATCCGTATATTGAGAGAGCTTCAAGTATCTAGCATATACTAAGACGAAAAAACTAAGTGCGTTTTTATTCTCTCCTAAGACTCAACATTTTTATGCTTTATTTTGTACTTTAAAGCATACAATAAAGGTAGAGAAGAAAGGAAATGAGAAAAAGCGTGAGAAAAAGTAGAAAATTGGTTATTCTTCAAAGTTTCTCACCTTACATTGATAGTTCGCTTTCTCTTGTGGCTGTGATATTATATCTAAAATTAGTAGTCTGATTAATTAGGGCATATATGTTTCAGTTTCTCTGAAAGAGACATAAACCTGGAATCTTGCGCGTTTGCTTTAAAGTGGCCAAAAGATCCCAGAGAGACTGCGTTCATCTTATCATATAACTGGTATTCGGATGAATAAAAAATCATTTAGCTGGTAAGAACTCTTATATGTATTATAATGAAAGCCTTTTCTTTTGTGTTCTATAGTCATGTATATTTCTACTTTCGTTACCTTCACACAATACTTTTCAGATGAAAGTTCTCTTATCTTCTAATTGAATATCCACGTGCACAGTTTTCTCAATCATGTATGTTTGCATATACCTAAATAACACCCTAGTGAATCTTATTTTTTTTTTATTCTTTTACTTCTGCATAAGCTTTTCTAAGCAATGCTGTGAGTATTAACGTTGGTGTAGCAAATATATAGCGATAAAAGCTAGGTAGCTTACATAGATTTAGGTAATATATATTGTTTAGAAATATAGACATAATTCACCACAACTTCAAAATTACTAATATTGGGATCGATAATAAAGTAATCTCGGTTTCAACGATTTGTCCCGTTGTGAAAATAATGGAAAGTTTTAATAAAAAAGTGTATAAAGTCAGAAAATGTTCCAAGAAAAAAGAGCAGTAACATACTAACATCTAAAATGTTTTCTCTAGTGTTTCGACCATACCCCTGGTGGATTTTCTATATGAATGATAAAGCCTAGATTTTGACCCTAATTCTGTTGGTCAAAGACATTGAAGAGAAGTTTAAGAACATAAACAGAAAAATAAAAAACTTAAGTGACTACTAATTCTGTTAATTATTTTAATTCCCATGATTTCTTAAAGCGTGTCAACGAATCCTAATATCTGATGGCCTACCATAGATTTCACTTCACATCACATTACATCGTTATTTATTTAGGATTATATGCCTTACTGAAATATTCTGATACGTAAATATGAAATGTAGTTGTCGAATATTATACCAAATAACTTACCATTTATTATCGTGTTAGAGAAAAAAACTTCCCATTTATTAAGTCAGCCTAGGCAAGCATTGTTTTCATATATGCATGTGACATTACGAGGTTACTTAGACAATTTATTTATTATATATTTTTAGCATAAATCACGAATAAAATAGACCCAATAGTCTACCATAGTTGTAGTGTAGTTTCTCATTAGTAGTCCATATTAGTCAGGTCTGAAATGTAACTGTTGGAATTATAGTATATAAATATATTTATCGTAACAAATACAAGATGCAAAGCACCCCTGTCAAAGTAAAAACCGTAAAAGAATTACAAAAGCAAAACCAATAATAACAACATACTATAGTAGAATTCTTCTGACATTGCAATCAAGCAAATCCGCATTGATTTTGTCAAAGGATGATCGATTTACATTTTGATCTCTTCTATATTCAAGTGCATGTCTTATTTTCAGAAGAATAAATCTAAGACTTTTTTGTTTGTTTTGTTTAATAAAGATTATAACATAGATATTCATATTTTCGCTGTTTTCTTTTGAATTTTTATTAGTATCATAGACATATGAAACAAATAATTACACTTCGAAGCACATATTAAAAAGATAACCAATGAAACTTAGAATATGATTTTATTTACATTTTTGGTATTTGAATTAAGACCCTCGAGGACCTTTCAGAAGAAGAGAATATGTAAATCAAACTAAACAGTTGGTGGTCTTCACAATTTTGCTTTTAAAAGGCGTATATATATATATATATATATATATATATATATATATATATATATATATATATATATATATATATATATGCATGTGTAACGGTGAGCATTAAAAGGTTTCTTGTCACCATCAGACAGCCAAACAAAGACTGAAAGTTTTGAACTCTCACAAATCTAGTTAAGATAGCATATCAAGACTGGTGAAGTTGATAAATACAACTCCCACGTATGAGAAATATATTACACAAGGCACAAAATGAACAAATCTTTGTTTCAATTATAAACTTCATCTATACTCGAGATATTTGGCAATCACCAACTCAGTAAAGCATGCTCCGTTAAAGTTAATTCTTCACCAACCACATCACTACGTACTAAACGAAAATTCATACATATATACGGTCTCTTAATCTTACGCCCGCACACATTAAAGGAGGTCAAAAAATGCATATTGTTCATATCTTTTGTAAATACGCTCTCTGTCATGTAGTATATAATTTTAATAAATGACCATATATACTTGGCCGACGATTACAATTGCTAGCATGTAAACACATACGTTCTAGTTTATAGCACTAACATGTCTCATAAATTTGCAAGAGAAGTGTTATCTTGAAATGATATATATCAAGATAATATGCCTTTACTGCCGTATCCGAGCCATATTTATTCGGTTCAGGTGATATTGATGTGTCGTTCAAAACATTTATAACTGGGCATGTGTGTAATTAGATCAAGAAGAATTCTACAATGTGGTACAATATAACTAGGCATAGAACACAATTCACAACATCAGAAAAAGTTGATTAATTAGATTGATTATGTTTTCTTGCAATTCCTAGATGCCAATGAAAATCTTTTTGTAACTGTAAAATCTAGCATGATAGAGTTTTTGTAACTATAACAAACAAGACATCTTTTTTTTTTGTTACAGTACTAGGAAATAACATGATAGAGTTTTTATCAAAAAATAGCTCGGAAAATAGAAAGCATAAGAGAAACTAGAATGTGTTGTTATTTGGAATACTGGACGTGTAAGCTGAAAGTAATATAATACTTGATAATTAGAGATCAATATGCGGGTACAACCACACGATTTTGTAAATAAAACCTATACACGCATGTCTTAATAAGTTCTCCTGCTGTTTTCTTGAATAATCCTCTCCCAACAAATGCTGAAATAAAATATTACTTTTATTCCGCAGTCCAATGGCTTATAATATATAACTTTGTTAGGGCTATATTAGAGACAAACGATTTATTTATTTTATTTTGTAGGATAAAATTATGAAAGATATAATGCGTCCATCACAAATAAAATGATTACTAGAAACTCTTCTTGCTGATGAAATAAAAAAAGACGGACCTTGTATACAAAATAACTATTGTTATGGTAAGAGTTGAGGAACAAAACCAGACTAGGATTTCCATAACATAAATAAAATGTAAACAAATAACAGCTAAGAATACACGGTTAGCTACTGCCAAATAAAATGTATTTAAAGGAACAAAAAGTTCAATACACAGTTAACCTAGCTACCGAATATGATTAGTTTATGTTTTGAGTTTCAGTCGTGGAACTTCAGCAGAATAGTAGGTATATCTATTAAATATGTATATATGACTATGGGGACGGTTTATAAGATTAGGATCACATACGAAATATAAAAAAAGAAGGCATTAAAAGCCAGATCACTAGTAGATACTTTATATATACGAAGTCCGAAATCAAAGATATTCAGAAATAAATAGACCTAAACAAAACATCAATTCAGATAAAAACTAACAAAATTGAAGAATTATCCAACAAATAAGAACAGGAAATTAGAAAAAGGAAAAGGCTTGAGGCAAAAAGAAAAAAGAAAATTCAAATCAGGGAATGGTGATATGAGCTTACATCTCCAATCTCCGCCGCTTGTTTTATTCAAAGAAGACGTTGGATATTCGGTTTTTCACATTAACTTCAGGAGGTGTCTGCACAATAAGGACCGAGATATTAGTATAATTGTTATCGGGAAAGAAATCAGCACAATATCTGTATATATAACCAAAACAATATTAATATTATATATGTTCAAGGCTTCGTGGCCGTACTGTTGATGTCCGAATTATTGTGAGGAACAACGTTGGGAGAAGAGTACACGACGCTCTTTAAGGCCTCGGCGATGGACATAGATTGAACATCGTTGTAATTACCATTGTTGAAACTCCAAGGAATATTGAAATGCTTGGTACTGTTGAGCTGGCCTGAGCAGTGTCTTTTGATAAGTCCTAAATCTAAAGTTGGACAAGGTTCGAGACCGCCTTGACGGATCTGAGATGGTGACCGGTTCAATTGACTCAGCGTCTTCTTAACGGATCTCGCTTTAGCCCTAGCTCTTGCCTTCTCTCTCGTCTTCTTCGCTACAACGCTCGCGATCGAGGCCTCCTCGACCACCACCTTGCCTTCACTTTGACTTTGACCGGCTAGGGTTTCCTGCTCAACGGCTTGATTGGTGAGATCGGAGTGGCTCCTTGGGCCTCTGAGGCTGGTCATGGAGATCTCTCCTATAGCGTCCTTTGACTGCCTCAATAGCCACTCTAGGGTTTTGCTGGCCTTGTCGAACCCTAGAATGTCGTGCAGGTCAAAGAACTCTCTTGCGATCTCTATGGAAAGTCTGACTCTTCGATCCCTCAGCCCTTGCGCCGTGACGATCTTGCTGTGTCGGTCCTTTTTCGCCGCCGGTTTCTTCTTCTTTTCCGGCGGGGACAGATCTTGCTTTGTGTTTTCGCCACAGGCTCCGAAACTCAGCATCGCTTGAGGCGGAAAGAACGGCGTGGGATCGTAGTTGTGAGTTTGGTTGTGGAATGAGAAAATGTCGTCTTGGCTGAGGTGTAACGTCGAAGGAATTGGGTGTGGTGATAATAAATGTGGCTGTGGAGTGAGATAGTTTGGAAGCGAAGAAGAAGGAGGAGAAGAAGAAGAAGATGATTGGAAATAGTACTGAGGAAAAGGACTCATAGTGGTGTTGAGTGTATTCGTAATGATGTTGCTGTTCGTCGCTGAAGTGAACATGATTTGAATTAATTTCCTTTTGTAATAGTGATATAATTTGACCCTAAAAGCTATGTGTATCTTGATCTCCTCACAAAAGTGAAAGCTACATCTTAAACCCCATTATATATGTGTCTTGAACGAGAGAGATTGAGAGCGAGAGAGAGGTTTCTGTTTAGGGTGTAGCAATGGCGTTGTTCCTATACAAGTGGGTACCCAAAAAAGGCATAAAGCTAATTTCACATATTCAAGATGTTGAAGGAGATCAGGAAGAAAGAGACAAAGGCTCTGTTTTTGGTATTTTTTTTAATATTAACCATTATTAGCAAGTAATATAAAGTCATTGGTTCAAAAACCTTGATCTTCAAAGTTACCCATTGGTTTTTTAGTTGTTCTTGCAGGCTTCAAGTGATATTGAAGTATTTATTATCATTATCACTACTCTGACGTAGGTGTTCGTGACCACGCAAATGCAAGATTAGCACCAAAAAGAGTAAGTCCTATCACATTAGTTGGATTAAAGTACCATTTTCTCATTCTGTGTAAATATATATGAGTATGTTTACCAGCTTTTTATATCGTCAATTAGTTTCCTGGAATAACATTTTTTACTTTGGCCTTTTATATCTCGGGTTAAGGTTACGTACAATACATATTGACGTATATATGTTATTTAGTATGTTGTTACTTGAATTGGCTTATTTTTATTAGGCAAGTCTCATTTAGTCTCGTCAAGATTTGTTGCATATCTTCCGCATGATCTTCTGCTTTAACATTCGGCACTATTTCAGGATCTGATTTTATTCAGCGTATATTTCATTTATCATGGCGGATAAAGGTCCTTCCTATTTTATGCTCGCGTGGTTAATGAGTACGGATACTCGAGCATTGACCTTTCTTCTTTAGGCGATCATAAAAGCAGCGGTAGCGACCATTGATCTCCTTGAGGCTTTTCTCTGAACCTGTAGGGTTTCTAGACGTGAAAGTTGGCGGATTGGAAAGCTACGAGTTTAGAGAATTGCTGTGTAAAATCTTTTCACCCACTGTGAAAGATTTGTGTTGTTGGTGTTTTGTTATTCTGTGTGAGTTCGTATAATACTCTACAAGTTCATTGTGACAAAAGAACACGTGTGAGTGTGTCTTGTGGATCTGTGAGTTGGTCACTAATTCAGGGGGAGGACTGAATTAGATTCTTCACTTCTTAGTTTGTAATTTGGCTTTGAGTTTGTTGTTGGTTCATATAAGTCCATCTGTACTAAAGACTATTATATAGTGAAATAATTTCCACCGGGTTGTCACACCCCCCAGATGTAGGAGAAGTTGCTCCGAACTGGGTTATCAATCGTGTGTGTTCTATTTACTTTACACTGTTCTTATTTCATCTATATCTTGCTCGTTGATTGTTACACACATTGTCATAACTTCTGTGTGTGACAATTGGTTGAGCGACTAACAGAATTTCATTTGGTATCAGAGCAGGCACCTTATTCAAGGTGGTTTCCTGTAGTGTTTCAATTCTGTGTAGATGGAGAACTTCAGAGAAGGTGGTTCTGTCAATCGACCACCAAACCTGGATGGATCGAATTATGGATACTGGAAAGCTAGGATGTGTGCTTTCTTGAAGGCATTGGATAGCAGGACGTGGAAAGCTATTCTTAATGGATGGGAACCGCCTGTCATTATTGATGAGGAAACAGGTGTGAGTACACCAAAACCAGAAAGAGAATGGACTGCTGCTGAAGATGAAGAAGCCCTCGGAAACTCCAGAGCTCTTAATGCAATATATAATGCTGTTGACAAGAACATCTTCAGAATCATCAACACTTGTATTAGTGCTAAAGAGGCTTGGGAAATTCTTGAGATTGCTCATGAAGGAACTGCTAAAGTTTGCAATTCAAAACTTCAGATGCTGACCACTCAATTTGAAGCTCTCACTATGAATGAAGATGAGACTATTGCTGAATTCAATGTTAGAATACGTGATATTTCTAACGAATCCTTCTCTCTTGGTGTTCCTATGACAGATGAAAAACTTGTTCGCAAAATTCTCAGATCTCTTCCTCAAAGATTTCAAATGAAAGTTACTGCCATTGAAGAAGTTCAAGATTTGTCTGCTATGAAGCTTGATGAACTTATTGGGTCTCTCATGACATATGAACTCTCTATTCCTCGTGCTGAGAAAAGGAACAAAAATCTTGCTCTGAAGAGTTCTGTAAAGCAATCCACGGATCAGGTATCATCCGAATCTGAAGAGGATATTTATGACACTATTGCTCTCCTGTCTAAAAATTATAACAGGGTCATGAAGAAGTTCGCTAGACTTCCTCCCAGAAATGTCAACACTGAAAGTCGTGACAATCAGACTAAGCTTCAGTCCTTCAAAGGAAATTCCTCCCAAAGAAATAGCAGAAATGGAGACAAAGTGTCTGGGTATAAATCCAAAGGAGTTCAATGCCATGAGTGTGAAGGATATGGTCACATTCAAAAAGACTGCGCCAACTTTCTTCGTAAGCAAAAGAAAGGTTATAATGCCACTCTCTCTGATGAAGAAGATGAAAGTGATTCTGAGAGTGGGAATAATTTTCTCGCTTTCACATCCATTATTGAGAATCTGGAGGAAAACGAAGCTGATCACACTGTAAGCTCTAATAATTCTTCTATTCATAATGTGGATTTGAATGATGATTTAGACAAGCTTAACAATATGATCTTTACTCTCACAACTGACAAGACGAGACTTCTTGAAACTATTGTTGAACTAAAGATTGAGGTTGCCCGTCTAAATAATGAACTTATCAAAATGACAAAATCTGTTAGAATGTTGAATTCAGGAACAGATGATCTGGACAAAATTTTGACTTCTGGAAAAACTGGCAAAAGCATGACGGGAATTGGATACTCGCATGGAGCCTCTACATCTCATACTAGATTTGTTCCTCAGAGAAAGAAGGATATAAATGACAGGAATGTGTCTAAACGAAATACAGTTGTCAATAGATTACCCTGGATTTGTCATTACTGTGGAAGAAAAGGTCACATACGACCTTATTGTTTTAAATTGTTAAACAATAGGGACTATCATGCTAAAATTAAGTCTGAGACCCACAGAAAGATAAACAGAAGCAATCATTTTGTATGGAAAATCAAAAAGGATCATTATGCAAATATTGCCTATACTTCATTACGTGCCTCTACCTATGATGATTGGTATTTTGACAGTGGATGCTCTAGACACATGACAGGTGTTAAAGACTATCTTACTGATGTGAAGCCATATTCAAACTGTTTTGTTACCTTTGGAGATGGAGTTAAGGCTAAAATTATTGGCAAAGGTACAATGAAGTTTAAAGGATTGGTGTGCTTAAAGGAAGCTCTTTTGGTAGAAGGTCTCACTGCTAATCTTATAAGTATCAGTCAACTTTGTGATTCTGACCTAACTGTGAACTTTACCCGTGATGAGTGTATTGTTAAGACTTTTCAGGATGACATTCTTATGAAAGGGAAAAGATCTTCAGATAACTGCTACATGTGGTCCTCTGACAAAAGTCTCAAAGTTGAATCATGCATGATCTCTAAAGCTGATGAAGCTAAATTATGGCATCAACGTCTTGGTCATCTGAACTACAGAAGTCTTCGTAAGATTATCATTGAAAAGGCTGTGACTGGGGTTCCGGATATTAAAGTTATTGAAGGACAGATATGTGGTGAATGTCAAATCGGAAAACAGGTTAAAAGCTCCCATAAGCCTGTGAAAATATATACTACCACTCGTGTCCTGGAACTTTTACACATGGATCTGATGGGTCCTATGCAAACTGAAAGTCTGGGTGGAAAAAGATATGTCTTTGTCTGTGTTGATGATTTTTCTCGATTTACCTGGGTTTATTTCCTAAAAGATAAATCTGAAACATTTGATGTTTTTGAAGAATTGTGCAGACTCCTACAGAGACAGAAAGAAGATTCTACAGGGAAGATTGTCAGAATCAGGAGTGATCATGGTAGGGAATTTGAAAATTCTCGATTCTCTAATTTCTGTTGTGAGGAAGGTATTGCACATAAGTTTTCTGCTCCCATCACTCCACAACAAAATGGCATTGTGGAAAGGAAAAATAGAACCCTTCAAGAAATGGCGAGAGTTATGCTTTTAGCAAAGAATATTCCTACACGGTTCTGGGCTGAAGCTTTAAACACTGCTTGTCACATTCATAATAGGGTGTCCATAAGACCTGGAACTACCACCACTCAATATGAAATCTGGAGGGGACGAAAACCCAATGTGAAATATTTTCACATTTTCGGGTCTACATGTTATATTTTGGCTGACAGAGAAACCAGAAGAAAATTTGATGCCAAAAGTGATGAGGGAATTTTTGTAGGCTATTCAAGAAACAGTGCTGCTTACCGTGTCTACAATCTGAGATCAAAAACAATAATGAGTCTGTCAATGTTGTGGTCAAGGATACAACAGATATTTATATGCCTGATTCTGAAGGAGATTTTGGCCATACAAAAGTCAATGTCAGACAGAATGTTACGCCATCTGACTCTGACATTGTTAGGCAAAATACTACTTCGACTGATTCTGATATTGTTAGGCAGGATGTTACGTCATCTGCCTCTGACATTGCTTGTCAAGAACCATCTAGCAGTAATACTACGCATGAAAGCACAGCTGCTGAGAGCAACAATCAAAACGATGCTTCTTACGAGCCTACTGAAACAGATTCGTCTATTGATATTAGCCATGAGTTAGTTCCTTCTACAAGAATTCAGAAGAATCATCCTATTGACAGCATTATTGGTGATGTGAATGATAGCATGCAGACAAGAAGAAAGGATCCTGTGAATTACAGAGAGATGATTGGAAATATATGTTTTGTCTCTAAGATTGAGCCAAGGAACATAAATGAAGCTGTTCACGACGAATTCTGGATGAATGCCATGCAAGAAGAACTTGTTCAATTTGAGAGAAATTCTGTTTGGGATTTAGTTCCTAAACCTGAGCAGGTTAATATCATTGGAACTAAATGGATATTCAAAAACAAATCAGATGAATATGGTAACATTACCAGAAATAAAGCCAGACTTGTTGCTCAAGGTTACACTCAGGTGGAAGGTGTTGACTTTGATGAAACCTTCGCACCTGTTGCCAGATTAGAAGCCATACGTCTCCTTCTTGGTATTTCGTGTCATTTTCGATTTAAATTATTTCAGATGGATGTCAAGAGTGCTTTCTTAAATGGCTATCTTAACGAGGAAGTTTATGTGGCTCAACCCAAGGGATTTACAGATCCACATAATCCAGATCATGTGTATAAACTCCGAAAAGCTCTCTATGGTCTGAAACAAGCTCCACGTGCTTGGTATGAAAGATTGACTGAATTTCTTATCCTAAAAGGCTATTTGCGAGGTGGCGTTGATAAAACTCTATTTGTTAAGAAGGAAGACGGTAAACTCATGATAGCACAAATATATGTTGATGACATTGTGTTTGGAGGAATGTCACATAAGATGGTTCAACAATTTTTGATTCAGATGAAAAATGAGTTTGAAATGAGTATGGTTGGGGAACTCAGTTTATTTCTTGGATTTCAGATCAAGCAAATGACAGATGGAATCTTTATCTCTCAAAGTAAGTACGCCAATGCTATTGTAAAGAAATTTGGACTTGAGAAATCTTCTCACAAGCGTACTCCTGCTGCAACTCACATCAAACTTACAAAAGATGATACTGGAGCTCCTGTTGATCAGAGTCTTTATAGAAGCATGATTGGAAGTCTACTTTATCTTACTGCCAGTCGTCCTGATATAACATATTCTGTAGGTGTTTGCGCCCGCTATCAAGCTAATCCTAAGGCAAGCCATCTAAGCCAAGTAAAACGCATCATTCGCTATGTGTCAGGAACATCTAATTTGGGTCTTCACTACTCCTTCGATACTACTTCAACTCTGGTGGGATACTGTGATGCTGATTGGGCAGGAAGTGCCACTGATCGTAAAAGCACTTCTGGTGGATGCTTCTTCCTCGGAAATAACATCATTTCTTGGTTCAGCAAGAAACAAAACTGCGTCTCTCTTTCGACGGCTGAAGCTGAATATATTGCTGCAGGAAGTGGTTGTACTCAACTGTTATGGATGAAGCAAATGCTTGCTGAGTATGGTGTGTCACAGGATGTCATGACATTATTCTGTGACAACCAGAGTGCTATCAATATTTCCAAGAATCCTGTTCAACATAGCAGAACTAAACATATCGATATAAGACATCATTTTATCAGGGAGCTTGTTGAAGATAAAAAGATTCGTCTTGAGTACATTCAAACGCAGAAACAGCTTGCAGATATATTCACAAAGGCTCTGGACGTGAATACTTTTGAGAATCTTCGTGCCTCCATCGGTTTATGCATTGTGGAACAATAGCAATTACTGATTTGTTGGGCTTTTCCTGTTATGGCCCAAAATATGCCTCAGTCTACACCAAAAATTAAAAACGACAATAGTGTGTGTCGTTTCCTTCATCCCCACTATGAGACGGTTCACGTTTTTCCAAGCTGTGAGTTATTCGTTTCCCATAGCACCTTGATCGACAGTTTCAACTGCCACATTTTGAATTTCTCTCTCAACTGCCTTTCCGTTTTCATCCTTATCACTATCATGGTTGGAACTCGGAGTGGTATACACACTTCCTTCCCTCGTAAACCGGCAAAGATGAAGAAGAAAAATGTTCCTCGTAAGGTTGTCACTTCGCTTGTTCAAGACAAAGTGTCAGTGGAGTTGGGATCGCCCTCTGCAGATCGTGCCGATGGTCAGGCCGGAGGTACATCTGTAAGAGGTCGTGATTCCACTACCTCTCAGTCTTCAAAGCGCCCCTTCACGATACAAGACCTCACGGGGTATTACTCAAGCAGTTCTGAGGATCGTCAAGCACCCGATACGGAGGATCATGATCAATCTCCTCCCCACTCTGTTTCAGGTATCTGTGCCTCTCGTAAAGAAAAAGATCAGACTTGCATGCCTATAAATATGAAACCTCCTCCTGAGGAATTAGCAAGGATTAATATTCTTTTGGGCTTGAGTGAGGATAGTCGAAAAGCCCCAAATGTCGACCAGGTTTGTTCTGACACTTTCGTGTCAGTTTCTGTGGAGAACTCTGATAATCACAGCCCTAACCGAGAAGATGCTCCTGACGATGATGACATCACTATTAGTGCCCTACGACAGTTGAAGAAAAAGGCAAAACTGTCTACCCCGGCTGAGGATGTGCATTCCTCTCCAAATGAGCCTACTCCTGCTGATGCTCCTCAAGATCCTCCTGTACATAAAGTGGTTCTTAACAGGAAGAAGTCTGTTGCCTTCAAGGCTAAGAAGAAGAAGATATCGACTCTTCATTCCTCGAAGACTCCTCCTCCTCAAGATGTTCCCTTTGAAGTTGATGAGCCTACTGAAGCTCCTCCTTCTCCTGTGAGAGTGAACCCGAAGTACAAAGACGGTCGGAAGCTTCCTACCAACATTCCATCTGCTCCTCTCGACAATGTCTATTTTCGGACTGAAGCTCAGGTAGCAAAATGGAAATTTGTTTATGCCAGAACAATTTATCCTGAGAGGGAACTGTCTGTGGATGCAACCAAATTCTCCGTCATTCTTGATCTCCTTCAAGAATCAGGTCTTCTATCCACTGTAAGTAATCTGGGCCCTTACTATCCGAAAATGATAAAGGAGTTTGTCATAAGTCTCTCCCCTGATATGAATATCCCTAGTAGCCCTGAGTATGGTAAAGTGAATCTTCGTGGCCATATATTTGAGTTCACTCCTGCCCTGATTAACACCACTTTGTGTCGGTCTACATCAACACACTCGGATCCTCTGCCGAATCTTGACATTATTGTTAAGGTTATTACTGGCAATGAGACTGCAAAGTGGCCGATTAAGGGAGGGTTACCTGCATCGGAACTCACTGCTAAATATTCCATCCTTGCCCGTATTGCTGCAACTACATGGTTCCCTACTTCGAATGGTTCTTTAGTGTCAACTGATGTAGGCAAGTTCATCTATCAGGTTGGTACTCATTGCAAGTTTGATTTCGGCGAAATTGTGTATGATCATTTTGTACGACATGCAAAGTCCTATGCAGCCAAGATGCCTATTGGTTTTCCTTGTCTCATTACAAAGATCCTTCTTAATCAACGAAGGGATTTACTTCGTTCTGATGATGTTCTTGGAAAACCGGCTGTTCCCCTCATGTTCCACTTCCGCCATTTTGAGGGAAAGCATCTCCTTGACATTGAGCCTCCTTCTGCTGAGCATGTCACGGATGAAACTGCTTCTGGGCCTGGTGTCTCTCTTGGACAAACTGCACAGAAAGAAGTCCTTGCCCTCCTATTACAGGAGTCTACTTTTCTTCACGACATGATTCAGACTGCCACTAAGCGCAAATTCACTGTTGATAATATGATCAAGGTCATGAAGAAATCTTCCACTGCCTCAACTTCAACTGCTCAAGATCCGGCAAGTTCTTCTGATACAATATCTGCATAAGTACTCTGTTTTAAGTGTTCCCTGGGGGTTGTTTATTTTATTTCTTCTTGGACGATGCTGATGTTAAGACATTCGTGGTTTGCTTGCTTCTTCTTCCTCCTATGTCAAGACTCTTTTATTTTTTTTTCCCTCTGTTTTGGTCTATCCTTGCCTTTGACTTATTTTGAGGCAATCAGGGGGAGAAATTTGTACTGATTGATTTTATGGTAATTTGTTATGGATTTCGTTGTTTATCATATTTCCATGCTTGCCTAAAAAATAGCCAAAGGGGGAGTTTGTTGTTACTTGAATTGGCTTATTTTTATTAGGCAAGTCTCATTTAGTCTCGTCAAGATTTGTTGCATATCTTCCGCATGATCTTCTGCTTTAACATTCGGCACTATTTCAGGATCTGATTTTATTCAGCGTATATTTCATTTATCATGGCGGATAAAGGTCCTTCCTATTTTATGCTCGCGTGGTTAATGAGTACGGATACTCGAGCATTTACCTTTCTTCTTTAGGCGATCATAAAAGCAGCGGTAGCGACCATTGATCTCCTTGAGGCTTTTCTCTGAACCTGTAGGGTTTCTAGACGTGAAAGTTGGCGGATTGGAAAGCTACGAGTTTAGAGAATTGCTGTGTAAAATCTTTTCACCCACTGTGAAAGATTTGTGTTGTTGGTGTTTTGTTATTCTGTGTGAGTTCGTATAATACTCTACAAGTTCATTGTGACAAAAGAACACGTGTGAGTGTGTCTTGTGGATCTGTGAGTTGGTCACTAATTCAGGGGGAGGACTGAATTAGATTCTTCACTTCTTAGTTTGTAATTTGGCTTTGAGTTTGTTGTTGGTTCATATAAGTCCATCTGTACTAAAGACTATTATATAGTGAAATAATTTCCACCGGGTTGTCACACCCCCCAGATGTAGGAGAAGTTGCTCCGAACTGGGTTATCAATCGTGTGTGTTCTATTTACTTTACACTGTTCTTATTTCATCTATATCTTGCTCGTTGATTGTTACACACATTGTCATAACTTCTGTGTGTGACAATTGGTTGAGCGACTAACAGAATTTCATAGTAGTGACTAGGTATATTCTGGTTAGTTAAATAATTGTGCGCATACACGAATGATCAAAATTGCGGCGGTCGATATCGTGCCTATAATTTAAAAATACGAAAAATTGCGAAAGAAATAATGTGGAAATTTGAAAACTAAGATTGCGGGAGAAATTGTGGTGGCTGACGAAAATTGCGTTAAAGTACAAAAATTGCGACGAAAATAATGTTGCAAACTAATAAATATAAAACATAAAGAATATACATATAAGTAATTGTCAAATTAAAGTTTCATAAAAACATTAAGGATCCGATTAGAACCCGAAAAATGCGAGGGAAAATGAAAATTTGAAAGAAAATGAAAACGGAAGGGAGAATGCATGATAAAATCAAAATTGTATCTCATGTTTGGAATGATGGAAAATGTAAAGGAAAAAAAATGAGAATCACTAGTATTTTCCCGTTCTTGTTTGGCTATGCTAAAACATCAAGATGGAAAATACAATGAATTTTTTTTTGCTTCAACTTTTTTAATTTTTTTTGCTTCAATTTTTTAGGACACATTTACATGGGCGAAATATATTTTAACTGGAAGAAATATGTTCAAAATATATAATTCGTTATTTTTAATCTTATACGCAAAACAAACAAAAAAATTAAAACCTAAACCATTAATTACGATTTAATACAATGAGTCTAAACCATTAAAATCATTGATAATTAAAGTTTAATACAATGAATGCAAATATAATATAAAACAAACACATCCACAACTATTTTGAGTCTAAATATCATGAATATAAACCACAAATATTATATTTAATCGGTTCAAATCATATCTCAAATATCTTGAATATCCATAACTTTTTCTTGGTGCATTTTCCAATGAGAGAACATCCTCTATTTATAGATTCAGGATCTCAAGTTTGGATGATAACAACTCAATCAAACTGACCAAATATGCTCAATAATATGTTCGTTACAAAACGTTTAAACATTGACATTATATGCACTTTAATCTAAATAATTATTCCACACTATTTGACACTAATGCAATTCAATCCGTAACATTCATTCGAATAAAAGCTATTTGTTGAATTAAAACTTTTTTAGAAGTTAAATTTATGATAAAAAAATAGTATTTATCACAAACAAGTTCAAGCCCGGCCCGCAAGCCCGAAATTTTAAGAAGAGCCCCAATTTTCAAAATTCAAGATCCAAATCCAAGTCCGGGTCTGGCCTAACTCGGCACGACGCGTCGACAACATGGGTGTGGGCGTACACAAGGTGTTATAGTTAACTCATTCACACTCTCCTTAAGGTGGAGAATCCTTTATAAACACTATAGTAGCACACCTTCCCAAATTATGTAGGGCTCTCTCCAATACAATATAAAGTGTATATCGTCACATTCACTCCTTTAACACGCATAATAGCTGTGATTTTTAAGCATACTTAGAGCATCAATTTTCTCATTCATTATAGACATGATTTTGGCAAATAAATACTTAATCTTATACCTGTTGCAGCGAGTAATAATAATATGAAAAAATCATCTAATTCCTATGAGTGAACCCGACTTAAATATTAGCCAAAAATCACTCACACAGTAGGTAAAAAAAATTCTCTTTTATACCCATTATTTCAACAATCTCCCCCATGAATGAAATTATTAGGCGAAAATTATAAAGACACGACACGACTCAAGTTGATTGGTTCTACAGTCAATACCAATATACGATAGGTAGAGAAAGGCCTTGAACCTTCCCTCGTGGAACTGTGTTATGTTTACGGACTATTCACCAGACACGTTGTTCTCGAACTGTTAGTCGTTTGTATATAAACAATGAACCTTTACCCCAATAATATCTTCTAGCCACACGTTTTGTTTCATGGTTATGTTCATTTGGGCCCTGAACATATGCTTGATTTCGTAAGAGTTTTTAAAGAATTAATCCCCATTAATTCTCTTACGAAGCGGCCTCAAATCTCTCTTATATAGATCATTCTTTCACCAAAAAGTAATCTTACATTACTCGTTCAGAATCTATAAAATCCGACATCAAAGAATCATTAAAAGCACACTGATTAGCCTCATACATGTCTCACCGTTTTATCATACGAATATGTCTGGATGATCCTCCCATATAGTTGTTGACATTTATGCCCACAAGGAAAATTTTTGATATTAAATACTTTTGTATTTATTTGTTTTGAGTTTAAATAAAAATTGAATATTCATTCTTATTTTAAGATTGTGTTTATGCATAAATGTCTACGCCCTGAAACTGTCATCAACGAAAGAAGTGCTAAGTACAGACTTGACAAGATACCTTCTTATGACTAGTTTAAATAATAGTTCGCAATCTAAAGATCGATTGGGCAATCGATTCTTAGTAATGATTGTTAGAATGAATTAAACGATATCTTATCTTGTGATATGGAGAGTTGTGACTCTGTAATTCATTCTTGATATCTTAATGAAGATATTGAACAAGACTTGTGAATTTTTTAAGTTCGAGATAAAACCGTTTAATCACTCGAAACCTCAAACTCACATACGAGGGGTGTTTTAGTAATTACCTAAATCATGAAGTGAGTACATATCTTCTTGTAACACTTTATGACATTTGATTTGTCAGTGGGCAATGGCTAAGTGAAGTTTCATTGACCCGATGGTTGGTGTCATAATACTGTTTCGATGAAATATGTGATTCACAGATATGGAATTTATGTTGAAACAATGCGAAGACATTAGTATCACACCATGCTCTGTTATGAGAGTGTGAGCGAATAAACCAGGCCTGGTATTCATCGAATAAAATTCTTTGAAATAAAACATGTGACATGTTGAGACATCTCACTTTATGTTTTTCTCGTTCAGAAATAACAGAGGACTTGGCGAAATAATAACTCAGGGGTAAAACGGTAATTTTACATTCCTCTGAGTTAATGATACACATAAAGGGTAATATCGTAAAATACACCGTGGACCGTGTGAAAAATAGTTTTGTCACATCAAACAGAAATACAAACGCATATGAACTTAGAGATGTTCAATATTGGTCCTTTAGTGGAATCGACCAATATTGGTCCTTCAATATGTTATTATATTGATAGTAATATAATTTGATGATTCAAATAAATAAAAGATGAAAATAAATATTTTCTTGTTTCGTACGACATTGATTAGTATGAAAATAATTAATGACTTGTCATTAAATAAATGAGATGTTCTAAATTAATTACATATTATTTTAGAAATAAATCAAATAAATTTGGGAGATAATTAAGACAATATGCCCGGCCATAATAAGAGTTTTATGGGCTGGAAAAATTGTTTAAATTCATTAAAAAGAGTTTTGAGCTTAAGTTTGACTGATGGGTCTTAATTGGATTTTGACCTAACTTAACCCCATTCTCTCTAATATAAAAGGAGGCTCTCTCTTTGATAACCCTAGCCTAATTTCGACCAACATTCAGCCAAACCTCTTCCAACAAATAGTATCAGAGCCATAATTGTCATTAAAATCGATTTTATGTGTTTGCGTTTTTGTATAAATTTCATTTGTGAATGTATGTGCGTTTTATTGGTGGATCTTTACTCTATTTGGCCCTAGGATTATTTTTGGGTTACGTCCCAGTTTTATTTTATTTTATTTAAATTTGTAATATGTTGTAAATTTAAATTTTGTTAATTTTTAATCCGGGAGGACAAGAAGAAAGGAGGTTACCACCGGGAATGACCGCGCGTTATGGAACGCGTGAGTGCTATCCCGGACCATTCCGAATGGCCCAAGGATTTGTGTATGAGACACATGAGGGCTGTTTGGATCGTCCAAAACCCTAGCGGGATTCGGGAATTGTTTCTGAATAAATTTAAAATCTTGAATTATTAAATTTGCTTCTATTATTTTTGAAATAATAAAAGTGAATTTAGTTATTTGAGTGGGAGATATTGATCTCTATGTTTTAAAACTCGGAATTTTTGACGGCTCGACACAAGACAAGAAATTAAATAGTTTATTTATTTTTCTTTTTGTAAAGGGTTGTAAATTTAGAAATGGGCCATTAGATAAGTTAAATATTATGTTTTTATTTATTTAAGTTTATCTCATATTCACTCACATGTCATACAGGTTAGAACGTTAACACTATATGAAATTGTTCATGCATCATTGTAGTTTAATTTATAAAACTAGTTATGAAATTGAACTCCATCCACAAAAATATTTTTTTTGCAAAAACTAAGTGAGAGGGTTATTTGTCGTTGAAATAACCCAAGGTACGCAACATGAATTCAATTAACTTGTGTGAATGAACTAAGAGTCACCCTCGTGGCCCTCCCTTTACTGGGACTTCAGAAGCACATAGTTAATTGAATTGTTACAAACTAAGCTCTAAAGAGGAACGATGAAGCGGGGTCTCTCCTTGGAGATTCGTTTTCAAAGTGACTTGGATAAGGGCCCACATGTTGGTTACACGCTTGGACTTATTGTTTAAAGTAACTCTCCATAGAGGCTATGCGTTAAAAATAAGTGACCAAAGTCCATGGTAATTAGCAAGAACTAGCAATTGTGACTTCTTGTATGGTTGGAACTAAATAGTGATGTGTCACGACTATGAAAGGCGATCAATTGCGGTTTCCCCTAGGAAAAGAAATTAATCATTTTTGTTCATAATACCATGAATTATTTATCGCTTTCCTAACCTAACTAGGGTTGTACATGCATCATAATTCAAAATTGTAGCACATGCTAAATATATTCATTTTATTTAATTTCAACAATATATCATGAATCCACATGCATCTATATTGAGTTATAACAGACTCGAGGGTGAGAATTACGTTGATTAGAAACGTAACCTCGACATCGTATTGACGGTGGAAAAGCACAAGTATGCTCTCACTACCCCGTGTCCTCTAGCTCTGAGTGCTGACTCAAGCCAAGAGGACAAGAACGCCTATGACACATGGTTAGGTCCAATGAGATTACCAAGTGTTATATCTTGGGTTCCATGAGCAATGTGTTGCAACAATCTCACAAGGACATTCCCACGGCATATGACATGCTCTATAATCTTCATGACATGTTTGGGATGTCGTGGGCGTCAGGCGAGGCAGCAGGCAATCCGCAATTTCATGAATTGCTGGATGAAGCCGGGAACGTCAGTCAGGGACCACATGCTTGTGATCATCCTGAACGACATGGAGATTCTCGGATCGGAGATCGATGAAATCACCAAGGTCGATATGATCTTGGAGACTCTGACCGAATCTTTCGATAACTTCCGTCTGAACTACTCCATGAACAAGCTCGATTATTCTGTAACCAAACTCATGAAGGAGTTGTAGACTGCCGAGGGAGTCCCTAAGACCAAAAAGAAGACTGGTGAAGTCAATGTTGCTGAACAGAGGGCTTCCACTTCTGGTTCTAAGAGAGTGATAAAGGGTCCCAAAAATTCCAACCGAATCGGATCCAAGATGCCTTACAAGAAGGCTGCGGATGTCAAGGGCAAGGGCATCGCAAAGGTGGACAAGTCTAAACACAAGTGCCACCATTGGGGAGAAGTCGGCCATTGGCGAAGGAACTGCCCTGCCTCCCTCAAGACTGTCAAGGGGAAAGGTATAGTTTTTGTCACCCAAGCATGTTACACGACATATAAAGAATCACCCTGGATTTTAGACTGCGGGGCTTCTGATCATATTGTGTGTAATTTGAATGGTTTCAGGCAAACCAGACACTTAGGTGATGAGGAGTTCACGTTCAACTAGGGGAATGGAACGAAGGCCAGAGCCAGATATATCGGGGCCATGGAGCTGAATTTTGGGAATGAAACTTTATTGTTGAATAACATTTATTATGTTCCAGATTTTTGCAAGAACTTGATTTCTTTTGGTCGTTTAGAAGAACAACATTTTGAATTTAAGGTCAATAATGGTATTGAAATTTTTCTTAATGGTTGTTTTATTACTAAAGCTCATCGCGTAGATTCTATTTATTATTTATATCCGAATGAGCCAACAATCTTGGATACTGAGGTGAATAGTGATTCACTTAGGAAGTGTAAGACGTTTCATAGTGATGAAACGGATGACACATATCCATGTTACTTACATCTTGGACATATTGGCCTAGATAGGATTAAGAGGTTAATAAAGGATGGTCCTTTGAAATCTCTAAACGTAGGATCTACGCCCACGTGCGAATTCTGTCTAGAAGGCAAGATGACCAAGAGACCTTTCTCTTCAAAAGGCCTAAGAGCCACATGAGTGTTGGAACTCATACATATTCATGTATGTGGTACAATCAATATTCAGGCAAGAGGAAGTTAAGAATACTTTGTAACCTTCACTGGTGACTACTTACGTTTTGCTCATGTTTTCTTAATGCGACACAAGTCTGATACTTTTGAAATGTTCAAAGAATATCGGGCTTTGGTTGAGAAGCAAAGAGAGAAACAAATCAAAACCCTTCGATCAGATCGAGGCGGAGAATACTTGTTTGATGAGTTCGAGGATCTTCTTAAAGAAGAAGGCATCCATTCTCAGCTTACAGCACCTGGCACTCCACAACAAAACGATGTGTCAGAGAGAAGGAATCGAACTCTACTAGATATGGTGAGATCGATGATGAGTTACTCATCTCTTCTTGATTCGTTCTGGAGATATACCTTAGAAATGGCAGCTCATATTCTGAACCAGGTTTCGTCAAAAACGGTTCCCGGCACTCCCTACGAGAGATGGTGTGGCAAGAAATTTTTTCTAAACCACATCAAAACCTGGGGTTGTCCAGCACATGTGTTGAGACAAAAGACTAGCAAGTTGGGTAGTCGTTCAGAATTATGCCTTTTCATAGGATATCCCAAAGAAACAAAATGGTACACATTATATAAACCTATTGACAAGAAAACGTTCGTTAGCACGAACGCAAGGTTTCTTGAAGAGGATTACATGAAGAATACTGTACCGAGAAGCAAACTTGTGCTGAAGGAGATGTTGGGCGAAGTAGCTGGTACTTCACAAGATAGGACGAGTCCTACACCAATAGTAGAAGAACCACACTCAGAACCTGAGCCTCCTACGATTCGTCGCAGTAACAGGATTGTACGACAACCTGAGCGATTAATGTACATCGGGGAGGCCTTTGCTGCAATCGCATACAAGGAGGAAGATGATCCAATATCATTTTCCCAAGCGATGCAGAGTTCCGAAGCAAACCTATGGCAAGAAGGCATGAACGTTGAAATGCATTCGACGTATGTCAGCAAGGTCTGGAAACTTGTAGATTTACCCGAAGGCATAAGGCCTGTTGGATGTAAATGGATCTACAAGAAGAAAAGAGGACCGGATGGAAATGTTGAGACATTTAAGGCACGACTTGTGGCGAAATGGTTCACACAAAAGGAAGGTATCGACTATGAAGATACCTTCTCGCCCGTGGCGATGCTAAAGTCCATCCGTACTCTTTTATCCATTGCTGCCGCCCTAGATTATGAAATCTGGCAGATGGATGTCAAGACTGCATTTCTGAATGGAAATCTTGACGAGCGCATTTACATGGCTCAACCAGACGGGTTAATGGAGAAATCCCAACAGGGCAAGGTTTGTGAGTTGCTGAAGTCCATTAATGGGCTAAAGCAAGCATCTAGATCGTAGAATATTAGATTCGACGAGACTGTGAAAGGCTACGGCTTTGATCAGTCGTTAGATGAGCCATGCGTTTATAAGATGATAAACGATGGCAAAGTGGTATTCTTAGTCCTTTATGTAGATGACATACTACTCATTGGGAATGATGTGAGAAAGTTATCAGAGGTTAAGATCTGGCTGTCAAAGCAGTTTGAAATGAAGGATCATGGAGAAGCGTTTTACATTTTGGGGATTCAAATATTTAGAGATCGGAAGAACCGAAAGTTAGCGCTTTCTCAAGCATCTTATATTGATAAGATCATGGATCGCTTCAGTATGCAGAACTCCAAGAAAGGACAGCTACCTTTCAGACATGGAGTGCATCTATCAAGTGAACAGTCTCCCAAGACTCCTCAAGAGATAGAGGACATGAGACACATTACCTACGCCCTAGCCGTGGGAAGTCTCATGTATGCGATGCTTTACACTAGGCCAGATATTTGTTACGTAGTGGGCGTGGTGAGTAGATTCCAATCGAATCCTGAACGCGAGCACTGAGTTGCGGTCAAGCATGTTCTCAAGTATCTCCGGAGAAAGAGAAACTATATGCTTGCATATTCAGGTGATGACCTGAATATGACGGGGTATACCGATTTCGACTTTCAAGCGGATAAGGATTCCAGGAAATCCACATAAGGGTCTGTGTTCACCCTGAATGGTGGATCCGTGATCTGGAGGAGTATAAAGCAATCTTGCGTTGCTGACTCGATCATGGAAGCCGAGTATGTGGCAGCTTGCGAAGGAGGCTGTGTGGCTGAGGAAATTCCTGATGTACTTGGAAGTAGTTCCAATTGGGAACGAACCCATTACACTTTATTGTGATAACAATGGGGCCGTTGCTAGCTGTAAGGAACCAAGAAGTCACAAGCGCTCAAAACACATCGAGTGGAAATATAACCTGGTACGAGATATAGTTAACAGAGGGGACGCGACGGTTATGAAGATGTCAACGTTGGACAACCTTGCTGATCCCTTCACGAAGCATTTAACTAGTAAGGTCTTCGAGGGACACTTAGAAGGATTAGGACTGAAAGATCATTCGCTTCTCCTTTGAGTCAAGTGGGAGTTTTTTGGCATTTATGCCCACAAAGGAGATTTTTGATATTAAATATTTTTGTATTTATTTGTTTTGTATTTAAATAAAAAATTGAATATTCACTCTTATTTTAAGATTGTGTTTATGGATAAATGTCTACGCTCTGAAACTGTCATCAACGAAAGAAGTGCTAAGTACAGACTTGACAAGATACCTTCTAATGACTAGTTTAAATAATAGTTCGCAATCTAAAGATCGATTGGGCAATCGATTCTTAGTAATGATTGTTAGAATGAATTAAACGATATCTTATCTTGTGATATGGAGAGTTGTGACTCTGTAATTCATTCTTGATATCTTAATGAAGATATTGAACAAGACTTGTGAATTTTTTAAGTTCGAGATAAAACCGTTTCAGCACTCAAAACCTCAAACTCACATACGAGCGGTATTTTAGTAATTACCTAAATCCTGAAGTGAGTACATATCTTCTGGTAACACTTTATGACATTTGATTTGTCAGTGGGCAATGGCTAAGTGAAGTTTCATTGACCCGATGATTGGTGTCATAATACTGTTTCGATGAAATATGTGATTCACAGATATGGAATTTATGTTGAAACAATGCGAAGACATTAATATCATACCATGCTCTGTTATGAGAGTGTGAGCGAATAAACCAGGCCTGGTATTCATCGAATAAAATTCTTTGAAATAAAACATGTGACATGTTGAGACATCTCACTTTATATTTTTCTCGTTCACAAATAACAGAGGACTTGGCGAAATAATAACTCAGGGGTAAAACGATAATTTTTACATTCCTCTTAGTTAATGATACACATAAAGGGTAATATCGTAAAATACACCGTGGACCGTGTGAAAAATAGTTTTGTCACATCAAACAGAAATACAAACGCATATGAACTTAGAGATGTTCAATATTGGTCCTTTAGTGGAATCGACTAATATTAAGAATTAAAGTCGGAAAAAGTTTGTGAACTTTTGTTTCCGAATTTTATTCTAAAGCTTCGTTCATGTGGGTCCATAAGGTCTCAATGATAGAATCTCGGACGAGATTTGGTGAACAAGAAATGATTGATTTTTTCATTTAATGTAAATTGTGATTTACACTAAAATTATTTTCTGAGTAATTAAATAAATAATTGGTTATTTATTATTATATTTATTTAACGAATCATATTATGTTATTATATTGATAGTAATATAATTTGATGATTCAAATAAATAAAAGATGAAAATAAATATTTTCTTGTTTCGTACGACATTGATTAGTATGAAAATAATTAATGACTTGTCATTAAATAAATGAGATGTTCTAAATTAATTACATATTATTTTAGAAATAAATCAAATAAATTTGGGAGATAATTAAGACAATATGGCCGGCCATAATAAGAGTTTTATGGGCTGGAAAAATTGTTTAAACTCATTAAAAAGAGTTTTGAGCTTAAGTTTGACTGATGGGTCTTAATTGGATTTTGACCTAACTTAAGCCCATTCTCTCTGATATAAAAGGAGGCTCTCTCTTTGATAACCCTAGCCTAATTTCGACCAACACTCAGCCAAACCTCTTCCCCCTTGTGCTTGAGAGGTTTTGGCCGAACTTTAGAGAGAAAGAGAGAGAGGAAATTTGTTTCCCGGCAGCCCTTCCTTTTTTTTGAGTTTCTCCTTCTTATCTTGTTCCCACAAATAGCCCACCCTCTTGATCTCCTTAAAACTCCAAGAGAATTATCATTGATTCATCTTGTGGTTGTTTGAGTGATTTTTAACCCACGGGCCGGCCACTTATTGTAGCAACGGAGAAAGGACAGATTTCAGGTCATCCTAGACGCGCGTGGGAAGGAGTTTCGGTCGTGCTTGTTGACGCATCTCCGGGGCTGATTCTCGCAGATCCGAACCCACTGTAAGTCTCCTATAAACGAGTCGGATTTGAATATAATAATCATTGTAGGATTGTTAGAAATTTTAGATCACTCATTTGCATGTTTGAATGAATTAATTAATATGTTTAGAAATTTGTTGACATGCTAGATTAGATTTAATGACATGGTTATTGAATATGTTTTAAAACGTTTTAACATGTTAAATTGAATTTATTAGCCATTCAGCCTCTTAACCATACATATCCAAAGCAATAAACGCTGACTCTATCGTGCATCTCGTTATCACTATTTGTTTTGAGAATTTCCAAGCCACATTAGCACCACCTAAATTGAATACATATATACTTGTGGCTTTAGAGTCTTATATATTAGATGTCGAACTCGCATTAGTGAACCCTTCAATGACGTCAAGATGTCTAGTATAGTGTAGTCCATATTCCCAATAAATCCTAAATACCTTAGTACTTATGCTTTCCAATGTTCGTAATGTGGGTTACTAAAATATCTTTGAAGCCGACTAACATAGTAGGCTAAGTCAGGTCTAGCACAATTCAATAAGTACATTAGACTCGCTATTACTCTAGTATACTCAATTTCAGATTTGCTTTTGTCATTTATACTTAGACAAATGTTGACTTGCATCGATTAGGGTTCTCGAGATTCCACCATCATCATTTGCATATTTTTCTAGAATTTAATCAACATAATGTGATTGACTTAAAAAAATTGAGTTGATGTACATTTGATCTTGATCCTCAAGATAACATCGACAAGTCCCAAATATTTCATATCAAATCTTGAGTTCAATATATCTTTTGTAGACTTAATCATGCTCTCATTACTCCCATCAATGAGCATATTGTTTACACATAAGCACATTTTACATACTCGTTGATTTTGAATCCAGTTTGACATAATCACGTTGTTTGATCTTTAGATTGCGAATTATTGTTTTAAACTAGTCACTTTAAGGTATCTTGCCAAATCTGTACTTAACACTTCTTTCGTTGATGACAATTTCAAGGCGTAGACATAAATGCATAAACACAATCTTAAATTGGATTTAATATTTAACTTTCTGCAAAAAGAATACAAAATGTATTAAATTTCTTATATCTCCTGTGTGGGCATAAATCCCAAAAAACTTCCACTTGACTCAAAGGAGATGTGAATGATCATTCAGTCCTAAGCCTTCTCGGTGTCCCTCGAAAACTTTACTCGTTAAAGGTTTCATGAAGGGATCAACAATGTTGTCCAACATTGAGATCTTCATTATTTATGCGTCTCCTCTTTTGACAATATCTCGCACTAGGTGATATTTTTGTTCTAAGTTTTGAACGCTTGTGACTTTTTGGTTCCTTATAGTTAGAAACGGCCTCATTATTATCATAATAAAGTGTAATGGGCTCGCTGGCACTTGGAACTACTTCCAAGCAGTTCAGGAATTTTTGAAGCGAAACAACCTACTTTGTAGCTTTGCAAGGCACCACATATTCAGCTTCCATGGTCAAGGAATTTTTGAAGCCAAACAACCTACTTTGTAGCTTTGCAAGCCACCACATATTCGGCTTCCATGGTCAAGATTGCAACACAAGATTGCTTTACACTCATCCAAACCACAGATCCACCATTAAGGATGAACACAGATCCTAAAGTGGATTTCCTGGAATTCTTATCTTCTTGAAATTCAGAATTGGTAGATCCCGTCATACTCTTGTCATCACTTGAGTATGCAAGCATATAATTTCTTGTTCTCCGGAGATACTTGAGAATATGCTAGACAACAATCCAGTGCTCGGGTCCAGGGTTCGATTGGAATCTACTTATCACGCCCACTGCATAAAAAAATATCTGGTCTAGTGCAAAGCATTGCATACATGAGACTTTCTACGACAGAGGCGCAAAGAATCTGTCTCGTGTCTTGTATTTGTTGAGGAGTTTTGGGAGAATGCTCACTAGAAAGATGCTCTCCATGTCAGAAATGTAGCTATCCTTTCTTGGGGTCTTGCATACTCCATTATATTATCAATATAAGATGTATGAGAAAGCGCTAACCTTCGGTTCTTTCGATCTCTAAAAATCTAAATCCACAAAATGTAAGCTGCTTCTCAAAGATCCTTCATTTCAAATTTCTTTGACAACAGATCTTAACCTCTGATAACTTTCCCACATCATTCCCAATGAGTAGTATGTCATTGACATATAGGACCAGAAAAACCACTTTGCCATTGTTTATCATCGTATAAACACATCTCTCATCTACTGACTATTCAAAGCCGTAGCCTTGTCTAGTCTCGTCGAATATGATATTCCATGATCTAGAAGCTTGCTTCAGTCCATAAATAGACTCCAACAACTCACAAAACTTGCCCTCTTGACCTTTCTCCGTGAACCCTTCTAGTTGAGCCATGTAAATGCGCTTGTCAAGATTTCCATTAAAAAATGCAGCTTTGACATCCATATGCCAGATTCCATATTCTAGAGCGGCATCTGTGGATAAAAGAATGCAGATGGACTTTAGCATCGCGACCGGCGATAAGATATATATTAGGAATTTTTTCCGGCTTGATAAAATACTTATGTAAATTCTCGTTGACATTATTAATAAAATAAAGTTTGACATTTATAAATTATTCGAATTGAAATTGTTATTTGTTATGTATTAAGATTTATAGAACATTTTTTATCCCATAGCGTACGTATCAAACTGAATCACATGCGGGGCACTAGAATTCGGGACATTTAATATGATTACTAAGGTGCAACAATCAACAACAATATCCTCATTTTCTATACCTTCCTTTTGGGTAAAACACTTCGCCACAAGTCGTGCTTTACATGTCTCTACATTTCCATCCGGTCCTCTTAATTTTCTTCTCGTAAATCAATTTACACCCAACAAGTTTAATACCTTCGGGTAGATCTACAAGTTTCTAGACCTTCTTGATATACATCGAATGCATTTTAACGTTCATGGCTTCTTGCCAAAGGTTTGCCTCGGAACCTTGCATCGCTTGGGAGAATGATACCGGATCATCTACCTTCTTGTTTGCGACAACCATGTAAGCTTCTCGGATAAACATGTATCGGTTAGGTTGTCATACAATCCTGTTAATGCGACAAATCGCAGTAACCTAAGGTTTCGATTATGGTTCTTGCAGTGTTGGAATAGTACTTATCCTAACTTGTGAGCTAGTCGTTACTTCACCCAAATTTCCTTAAGTATAAGTCTGCTTCTCGGTATTGCATTCTTCATATATTCCGCCTCAAGAAACCTAGCGTTCATGTTAACGAACGTTTTCTTATCGACAGGACTATAGAAAATGTACTCTTTCTTCTCTTTGGGATATCCTACGAAAATGCATAATTCTGAATGACTAGCCAACGTACTAGTCTTATGTCTCAACACATGTGCCGGACAACCCCAGATTTTGATGTGGTTTTAAAAAGATTTTTTACCACACCATCTCTCATAAGGAGTACTAGAATATAAGCTACCATTTTTAAGGCGTATCCCAATAAAGAATCAGGAAGTGATGAGTAGCTCATCATTGACCTCACCATATCTAACAGAGTTCGATTCCTTCTCTCTTATATACCATTTTGTTATGGGGTGCTAGGTGCTGTAAGTTGAGAATGAAGGCCTTCTTCTCTAAGAAGAATTTCAAAGTCTATGGACAAGTATTCTCCCACTCGATGTGATCAAAGTGATTTAATCTGTTTCTCCGTATGCTTTTCAACCAATGCCTGATACTCTTTAAGCATTTCAAAAGTATTCAATTTGTTTCACATAAGGAAGATATACCAAAAATGTGAGAATTCATATGTGAAGGTTGAGAAGTATTCGTAGCCTCCTCTTGCCTGGATGTTGATCGGTCCACATACATCTCTTAGACATTTCGAAGAGAAAGGTGTCTTTGTCATTTTTCCTTGAAGACAAGATCAACACGTGGACATAGATCCCACGCTTAGAGATTTCAAAGGACCATCTATTTCCAATCACTTAATCGTTTCGGAACCAATGTGTCAAAGGCGTAAGTGCTATAGATATGTGTCATCGGTTTCATCACTATGAAACCTCTTGCGCTTCCTTTGTGAATCATCATTCACTTTAGTGTCTAAGATAGTAGGCTCATTTGGATATAAATAATATATTGAATCAGCACTATGAGCTTTACTAATAAACAAATCATTAAGATAAATTTCAATACCATATTAATTTCAAACTTAAATGATTGTTGACCAAAAGAAACAAGGTTTTTCCTAAAATTTTGAACGTGAGAAACATGATTCAATGATAAAGTTTTGTTCCCAAAATTAAGCTTTAAGGTATCGACTGATCTCCCTCCGGCATCCGTTCCATTACCTCAGTTGAACGTGAACTCCCCGTGATCTAAAACCATTCAAGTTACACACAACATGGTCAAAAGCCCCGCAAAATAATATTCTGAGTGATTCTTTTTTTTGTGATGTAACACGCTTGAGTAACAAGACTCAATCGGTTGGAATTTTTAGGACCTTTCTCTATCTTCTTGGAACAAGAGGTCGAAGTACTATATTCAGCAACATTGGCTTCTCTCCGCTCCTTTCTTTGTTCTTCGGAAGAAGCCTCGGCATTTTGCAACTCCTTCATGAGATCGGTCACAGAATAATCAGGCTTGTTCATGGAGTAGTTTAGACGGAAGCTATCGGAAGAGTCCGTCAGAGTCTCCATAATCAGGCTAATCACTAGGATAAAAAAGTTCTTTAGAAGCGACAAAATCACCTCTAATGGCCAATAAGTTGATTCTCAACCAACTGTAGAAGCGACATTAGAAGTGACAATGTCGCATCTAATGTATCGCTTCTAAAGAAAAGTCGCTTCTAATGTTTTAAAGCAACAAATTTAGAAGCGAGCAATCGCTTCCGGTGTCGCCTCTAAGGGTCCAGAAAATCGCGAAATAAAGCATGGAAAAAAATGGCGGGTAACATTTAGAAGCGACTACTCGCTTCTAAAACGTACCCGCCATTTTTTTAGAAGCGACATTATAACCGCTTGAGACAATATTTCACAGGATAGTACCGTAAAACTTAACGTGATACTTTTTCCCCAACAACCCATCTACTTTCATTGCACACCTGACAAAGATCTGCACCTTTAAAATCCTTCCAAAACAGGACACAATCGTGCGAGCACATGTCAATCATCTCGTAGCCCATGCCAAATTGCTTCAGCTTTGACTTTGCCTTGTAATGTTTTTCAGAAATTATATTCGGAACAGGATGAGACTTTTTTAAGAGATGAAGAAGTTCCATAAATGACTTGTTCGTCCAATGGTTCGTCACTTTAATGTCCATTAACTGAACCAAGAAAGATAATGACAAAAACTCCTTACAACGGAGATACAATAGATCCGTCATCTGCTCTTTAGTCATCAAAAATTTGGGTAAACGAACGATTTCGTCACGTGACTCGTTGGGTTGATATCACCGAGCATAATACAGAGTAAATCGTTTAAGCATGAGATGCGTTGAACAACTCCTATGTGTTATCTTAACGCATTATTGCAACTACAACAAGGATAACTTTGTGCGCGTTGTATATTTTGAATCGTGCAATTCGAATAAACTCGTTCACACCCATTTCGAATTCAAGACCACACCAATTATTTTCAATAATCCAATTTCTACTTGGGTTTGACATGACGCTGAATGTTGAAAATTATGAAAGTTGTGAGATTGATGACTATTGAAATATATACTTAATTAATAGGAGTTGTTTGATGATATGATATCGGAAAGTTTTTTAAATTAGATAACTAAATTTAGATTAAATTATTCTTTTATATATTTAATTACTTAAAAACTTATAGAAATTTGGACAGAGTTTCCCCTAAAATATTGACAAACTAAAAACCTAAAATTTATAAAAGAGAGATATATATATATATATATATATATATACATATATATAACAACCAGAACTATCCTATTCATAAATACATTTCAAATCTAAATAAAGAAAACTACATACATTTCCAAATTCATAATTACATCAAATGAACAACAGTTAAGTTACTAAATTAACTTTAATTCATTTTTAAATAAAAAAATTAATTAAGTCACAATTTAACATATTATCTAAATTACTACAACATTTGAAATTACTTATACAAATTAACTAAGTTATTAACAAATTCAATTTACATACTTAAATAAACAACTTAACATATTATCTAAATTAGTAACAACATTTGAAACTAATTATTAACAAGTAATTAATAAATTTAACATATTAACTAAATTATTAACTAACCTTTTGTTGCGAGACGAGGCTGCGAAAGTGCGAGGGAGTTGCAAGATGTAGTGCGTAACGAACAGCGAGACGGGCTGCGAGACATTAAAATAAAATAATTAAAAACCATTATAGTTATAAACTAAAAAACTAACTAAACCAAATAAACAAAAAAAAACTTACCGATTTATGTTGCGACCGACGGAGGCTGCGACACTAAGAAACTAACACGTGTGTCCGACCAAAATTAAACCAGAGGCTACAACCAAATAAACTTAAACAACGTTTAAAAATATATTAAAACTTAAGTATAAAATTTACCAAAATTAATAAAACTTACATATAAACCACACAAAAACAAAAAGAAAAAAAACTTACCGAAACGGAGAAGGCATCGATGATTCAGCGAGGAAAGCGGAGCCGAGACAGCAGAGCTGAGACAACAAAGACCTACACAAAACAGGCTAACAAATGATGGATGGAAACAAAAACGAAGGGAGGACCGGAGGCCCAGGCGCATGTCAGCCAGAGGAGGGCAGGGAGTAGGGAGGAGGGAGGGTGTGGGGAGGGCCGGAGGGTTGGAGGGAAGGGAGGGAGGTGAGGGAGGTGGGACGGCTGGAGGGAGGACCGGAGGAGAGGGAGGAGGGACGAACGGAGGGAGGGTAGGGAGGAGGGACGGCCGGAGGGAGGTTAGGGAGCAGGGACGGTCGGAGGGAGGGAGGGCGGTTGGGAAATTTTGGCGGAAGAGTTTTAGTGTCAAATAATTGGGGAATTAGAAGCGACTAGTTGCTTCTAATTCCCAATTTCCATACTTAGTGAAATTTTGGCTGAAGAGTTTTGGAACCAAATAAAATTGGGAAATTAGAAGCGAGATTAGAAGCGACTAGTCTCTTCTAATTCCCAATTTCCATACTTAGTGAAATTTGGCGGAGAAATTTTGTAGCCAAATAATTGAGGCATGATAAGCGACATTAGAGGCAACTAGTCGCTTCAAATACCCAAACATATTGAAATAATTGGCGTGGAGAGAGAAATCCAATAATTTTGGCATTTAAAAGCGACTAGTCACTTCTAATATGTCGACTCGGATCATTAGAAGCGACTAGTCGCTTTTAAAAGTAAAAAAAATTTATTTTTTTGGGAAAATTCGGGATGTTTACGTTAGAAGCGACTAGTCGCTTCTAAAACCAAAACGTCACTTCTAATAAGAAGCGACTAGTCGATTCTAATTCCCCTTGTCGCTTCTAAAAGTATATTTTGTAGTAGTGGATCTTGGTGACTTTGTCGATCTCAGACCCGAGAATCTCCATCTCATTCAGGTGCCCTATTATCATTAGCATGTGGTCCTGAACAGGAGTTCCCTCCTTCATATGGTAATTCATAACACTTCGGATACCTTGCTGCCTTGCCTGACACCTCTGACAGCCAAACATCTTTTGGAGATTCTAGAGCATGTCTAATGCCGTGGGTATGTCCTACTGAGATTGTTGCAACACATTTCTCATGGATGCTAAAATGTAGCACCTAACAATCTATTCGGATCTAATCCACGCATCATAGGCGTCCTGGTTTGGATTGGTTCCCACTAAGGAAATATTAGACATTATAAATACATTTGTATTTTGTTTTGCTGAAACATTAAATATTCGTTCTTTATTAAGATTGTGTTTATGTATGTTTGCTACGCTCTGTAACTGTCATCAATGAAACGGGTGCTAAGTGCAGACTTGACAAGATACCCCCTTGTCACTAGTTTAACTAATACTTCGCAATCTAAAGATCGATAGGGCAATCAAATCAAAGTATTAATTGTTTGAATGAATCACGATATTTTAGCTTGTGATATAGAGAGTTGTGACTCTTTCATTTACTTTTTATGTCTTAAAGAAGACGTTGAACAAGACCAATGATACTATGAAGCTCAAGATAAAACCGTTTAATCACTCGAATCTTCGAGATCACAAATAAGGGGTATTTTAGTAATTATCTTAAGCCTGAAGTGAATACATATATTTTTGTAACACTTTATGACATTTGATTTGTCATTGGGAAATGACTAATTGAAATTTCATCTGACCCTGCGGTTGGTGTCATAATGTTGTTTCGTTGGATTATGTGATTCACAGATATAGAATTCATGTTGAAACAATGATGAAACATTAGTATCACAATATGCTTTGTTATGAGAGTGTGAATGAAGAAACCGGACCTGGTATTCGTCGAATAGAACATTCTTTGAATAAAACATGTGACATGTAAACACATCTCACTTTATGTTAATCTCATTCACAAATAACAAATGAGTTAGTGAATAATAACTCACAGGTAAAATAGTAATTTTACATTCCCCTAAGTTAATGATACACACGAAGGGTAATATCGTAAAATACTATGTGCATCTTGTGAAGAATATTTTTGTCACATCAAACGAAAAATAAACGGATATGAACTTAAAAAGTTTCAATATTAGTCCTTTAGCTGAAATTTTTTTCGAACTTCTGAGTCCGTAGTTTATTCCAAAGCTTCGTTCATGTGCGTTCATAAGGTCTCAGTGATAGACTCTCAAACGAAATTTAATGAACTAGAACGATTGATTTTCTCATTGAATGTAAATAGTGATATTATAATTTTCTAAGTAATTAAATAAAGAATTAGTTATTTAATCAATCATATTGTGTTATTATATTGATAATAATATAATTTGACGATTCAAATATATGAAAGATGAAAATAAATATTTTCTCGTTTCATACTTGCTTGAAAATTAAATAAATGAGATGTTCTAAATTAATGAAATATTATTTAGAAATAAATCAATTATTATTAAGGAATATATTTAAGTGTGGCCAGCCATATTTCTTGAATTATGGCTGAATAATAAATTAAATAACTCATTAAAAGTTGAATAGGGCTTAAGTTGGCTAATGGGTTTGACCTGATTTAAGCCTGTTATTTCTCAATACAAATAAAGGTGTTTTCGGGAAAACTCTAACCCTAATCATAACAATATCATTCGGCCACTTCCTCTCCCCCTTGTGACTGATTTCGGCCGAGAGATTTGAGAGTAAAAAAAATCAAGAAATCGTTTCTTGATTTCTTGGTTCGACCTTGAGTGATTCCCTTCTACGGTGTTCAAAACAAAGAGCCAACCCTCTTAATCTCCTATAAAATTCGAGATTAATATCATTGAATCATTTGTGGTCTTTTAGTGATTTTTGTTTGCAGAAAAACCGGCTAACAAATCGAAGAAAACGAGCTAGACGCGTGGAGAGGTCAATCCGGCAAAGGATAGTACAATTTGGCGAGATCTCCCTGTCAAGCAAGACTTCCCCGTAGGGCGAAGGTCTCTGGCTCACGAGTCCCAATCCCGCGAGTCCATGTCACGCTAGTCCCAGGCCCGCGAGCCCCTGTCCGGCGAAGGTCCTAGTCCGACGAATTTCCTGTATGGAAAACCTCTTGTCTGACGATCCTCATATCCGGTGAGCCTCCCTATTCGGCGAGACTCCATGTCTGGCGAGCCTCCTATCCGGCGTACTTGAAGAATTTGCGATTCCGATAAGTTTTTGAGGCGTTCTGACGAGCCATTCAGGCAATAGCTAGCAATGCGCGAGATTGTTTACAATCTTACGTATAAGTCCCTTCTAACAAATCGGATTTGCAATTTTATAAATCGTTTATAGGTTGCTAACTTGTGTTTTTCAATTTTTTTATTAATATGTCTAGAATAAAATGTTTATTGACATGTTAATAATTTTTAATGCATAGGTTAATTAAAGTATTGAAATGAGTTTTAATATGTTAGATCTTATTATATATTTCCGCCATATAATATATGTTATATAATAATATTGATTAAACATTAATTAATTTCCAAAATTCTTTGTCCTCTTTGCCGGAGTCGGTACTCAGAGCTTTTGGACATGGGGATATGAGAACATACTTGTGCTTTTCTTTCATCGATACGATGTCGAGGTTACGTTTGCAATCAACGTAATTTTCACCCTCGAGTTTGTTTATGCTCAAAAGAGTTAAAAGTGGAGAAGAAGACATATTGCTGAAATTAAATAAAGTAAATAAATTTATACATAAGCTACACTCAAATTATTATGATGCATGAATAATCCTAATATGTGTAAAAGCAATAAATAATTCATGGTATTATGAACATAAATAATTAATTATTTTTCCTAGGGAAAACCATAACTAATCACCTTTTACAGTCGTGACACATGACTATTTAGTTTGAAATATTCAAGAAGTCATAACTTCTAGTTCTTCATAGTGACCATAAACTTTGGTCACTCATTTTCAACGCCTAGCCTCTAAGGAGGATTACTTTAAAACATAAGTCTAAGTGTGTAACCGACATATGGGCCTTTATCCAAGTCAGTTTGATAACGGTTCTACTAGGGGAGACCCCGCTTCATCGTTCCTATTTAAGGCTTAGACCATTAATAATTTAATTAACGAAGTTATTCGAAAGTACTCCTATTGAAGGGAGGGCCACTAAGATGACTTTTAGTTCATCACACACAACGTTGATTAAATTTATGTCGGGGACGTTGGGATGTTTCAACAATAAACAAGCTTCTCAATTAGTTTTTGCAAAAATCGTGTTTTTGTGTGAACCAGGTTGGCTCCCACACGTTCCAAAACGCGTGATCATACCCGGAGCGCTGCCTCCTTTCTTCTTGTTCTCTCGCTCCCGGATTATAAATTTACAATTACTATTTTAAACATCGTCGCAAATTGAGGCTCACAGTTTAAAATTAAAAATAAAAACTAAGACGATAACCGGAAACAATCATAGGTTTATATAGAAAAATGATCCATCCAAAAAACACAATCACATACATCCACAAATGAAACAATCCTCATAAAAAAATGCCAACACCTAACAATTCATAAAATCATTTTAATGCCAATCATAGCTCTGATACCATTTGTTGGTGATCAGTTAACAATTAACCTATTAAATAATGAAACATATATAATATAGCGGAATTTCAAAATTTCAATCTAATATTTGAAATCATTTGGTCACTTACTGAATGACCATGGCAATAAAAACTGTTAGAAATTAGATAACGTTTAACCAATAGTATTATATAACATATCAGTATATAGCGGAATTATATAATAAGATCTAAATATATTAAAAAACACATTTTAAAATATTAAACAACCTAGGCATTAAAAATTACTAACATGTCAATAAATATTTTATTCTAAACATGTTGTCAACAAATTGATCACACTAGCAACCTATAAACAAATTTATAATTTGCGTCACAGATCCAATTCGTTAGAGGGACTTACATGTGAGGTCGTAAACAACCTCGTGCGTTGCTAGCTATTGCCGGAATGCCACACCAAGAGTTCGCCGGACTAGAAGTCGAGGGTCGCCGGAATGGAAGCTTTCCAGCTGACAAGAATTGTGCCTGTGATACTGTGACTTCCTCCGGTGGAATTTGACCATGAAACTTTGTAGGAACATGGATGAGACCTAGAGGAGGGTCCCTGTAAAATGGCACAACCTGATTGCAAGGGAGTCACTCGTGGTGGGCTAGGCACACCTGGACTCAGGCTGGCAGGTTGGCTGTCTGGCCAGAAACTTGCCTGTGATGTTGTGGCTTAATCCGGAGGAATCTGATCGCGAAACATTGTAGGAACGTGGACAAGACCTAAGGCTAGGTCCCTGTAAAAGGGCTTGAGCAGAAACCTTGAGAGTCGCCTATGGTTGGTCAGGCACTCCTGTGGTTCGGTGAGCGTTGTCTGGCCGGCCAAAAGGCTGAAATGCGCCTCGTCGCGTTTTGCTCAATTTCTTCGCGTCTCGAGTGAATACCTGCGTGCACAAAGTCACTCCAACACCATAAAAAGATTCAGAGATAATTCTCACGGATTTTTGGGAGATCAAGAGGGTGGGCTCATTGATTGAACATTGGGAAAAATGGAACACTCAAGAATCAAAATAAAAAATCAAGAAACGTTTTCTTGATCTTTCTTTTTCTTTCGAAATCTTTGCCAAACACACAAGGGGGAGGTCTGGTCGAAATTCACATTCTCTTAGGGTTAGAGTTTAACAAAATCTCTTTTATATCTAAGAGAATGGGATTCAATTAGGTCAAAATCCAATTTTGGTCCATTAGTCAAACTTAAGCCCTTTAATGAGTTTTAAAATAATTTCCTAGCCTAATTTTCTTAATTATGACCGACCAAAATTATTTATTAAAATAATATTTAATTAATTTAGAACATCTCATTATTTAATGACAAGTCATTAATTCTTTTCATACTATGCGAACAAGTACGAAACGAGAAATATTTGTTTTCATATTTTATTTATTTATTTGAATCACAAAATTATATTATTATCAATATAATAACATAATACAATTCATTAAATAAATGTAATAATAAATAACCAATTATTTATTGAATTACTTTGAAAATAATTTCCTTAGTCTAAATCTTAGAAAATAATTTTGTTTGTGTAAATCACAATTTACATTCAATGAGAAAATCAATCATTCTAGTTCAACTAATCTCGTTCGAGAGTTTATCATTGAGACCTTATGTACCCATATGAACGAAGCTAATGAATAAAGATCGGACTCAAAAGTTCACAAACTTTTTCCGTCTTTGAATTCTGAATCTTAGTCGACTCCACTAAAGGACTAATATTGAAACTCTCTAAGTTCAAATGCGTATATTTTTCATTTGATGTGACAAAACAATTCTTCACATGATTCACAGAGTATTTTACGCTATTACCCTTCATGTGTATCAGTAACTCCGGGGAATGTAAAATTACCGTTTTACCCCTGAGTTATTATTTCATTAACTCTTTTATTTGTGACTGAGAAAAACATAGAGTGAGATGTCTTTACATGTCACATGTTTTAATCAAAGAATATTATATTCGATGAATACCAGGCCTAGTTTATTCATTCATACTCTCATAACAAAGCATAGTGTGATACTAATGCATCAACATTGTTTCAACATGAATTCCGTATCTGTGAATCACATGATCCAATATAACAACGTTATAACAAGAATCACAGATCTTGTTCAATACATTTTGTAAGATATCAAGAATGAAATACAGAGTCACAACTATCTATATCACAAGATAAGATATCCTGCTTCATTCAAACAATCATTACTCAGAATCGATTTCCCTATCGATCTTTAGATTACGAACTAATATTTTAAACTAGTCACAAGGGGCTACCTTGTCAAGTTTGTACTAAACACCCCTTTCGTCAATGACAGTTTCAGACCGTAGCAAAAAAACATAAACACAAAATTAATCAAGAATGAATAATTAATTTTATTTAATGTTTCAGCAAAACAAAATACAAATGTATTTATAATGTCTAATATCTCCTTTGTGGGCACCAATCCCAACAGAAACGACCGAACATGTCAATAAATTTCTAAACATGTAATCTATAAATCCACAGACAGTCACAATCCTATAACTAATTATAGAATTGAAATTAAGATCAGATCTCCAAAAACTTACGATTGACGTCGACAACTTCACGAGTCGTCCTTTTGTCTTCAATCTGTGAGTTCCGGATCTGCGTCACACGTCCAACCCTTTGGCCGAGAGCTTCCTTATACGCACCTAAGTCGCAATCTCTCGCACATGTCTCCTTGTATGGCCAGCCTCCTTGACTCTTGTCAAAGAAAATATCGGCTGATCTTTGCTTGTGGAGATAATGATGCACGACCAAAGAAGGAATTCACTCAAACAATCACGAAACAGAGTCAATGAAAAGATATCCGAATTTTGTTGAGATTAAGAAGGTGGACTCTTCTATGCACAAAGAGAGAAGAATGGTCACTCAAAACAAATAAAAGACGAACGAAAAATATTTTTTTGTCAACCCTAGGGTTCGGCAAAAACAAGACCAAAACGGCTAGGGTTTTGAAGAATTTTTCTCTTTATCTCTCTAGATGTGGTCAGCCAAGGGGAGACTCTCTCTCTCTAGGGAGTGCACGACCACAATTATAACTAATTTAAAGAATAGAGTGAAATTCGTGTCTATTTATTTGAGCAACTGGCCTAGGTTAGGTTAAGCTCGTTAATCAACCTTAAGCCCACTAAACTTCTTTTAATGAGTTTAAGCAATATTCCAGCCCATAAATCTCAAACTATGGACGGCCATATTGTTTTAATTTTACTCCAAATTTATTTTATTTATTACTAAAATAATATTTAATTATTTTAAAACATCTCATTGATTTAAAGACAAGTCATCAATCCTCGTCATACTATTCAAACAAGTACGAAACGAAAAATTATTTATTTTCACATTTTATTTATTTAATCCCAAAAGTGTATATTATCAATATAGTTATACAACTTGACTTATTAAATAAATGTAATTTCAAATATATAATTACTTATTTAATTACGAAAGAAATAATCATCAGTGTAAATCACAATTTCTATTCAATGAGAAAATCAACTTATTCTACTTCACTGAAATCTAATCCAAAAATCTATCATTGAGACCTCATGGAAATACATGAACGAAGCTTTAGTATAAGGTCCGGGCACAAAAGTTCATAATCTTTTCCTGTCTTTTAATTCTTAATATTGGTCGATTCAACTAAGGTACTAATATTTAATACTCTAAGTTCATATGCGTTTATATTTTTGTTTGATGTGATGAAACTATTCTTTACACGATCCACAGTATATTTGACGATATTACCCTTTGTGTATATCATTAACCAAGAGGAATGTAAAATTACCGTTTTACACCTAAGTTATTATTTCACAAATCTTTTGTTATATGTGAACGAGAAAAATATAAAGTGAGATATCACAACATGTCACATGTTTTATTTAAGGAATGTTTCATTTGTTAAATACCATACCTAGTTTATTCGCTCACACTCTAATAACAAAGCATAGTGTAATACTAATGACGTAGGATTCGTGCAACACAAATTCTATATATGTGACTCACATAATTCAATGAAACGGTATTATGACACTAATCGTCACGTTGATGAAAATTCATTTGCATATTGCCCATTGACTAATCATATGTTATAAAGTGTCACAATAAAATATGTATTCACTTCAAGATTTAGGTAATTACCAAAATACCCATTATATGTGATTTACAAGCTTCGAGTGTTTTAACTTTTTTATCTCGAACTTCTAAGTGTCACAGGTCTTGTTCAATTTCTTCATCAAGACATCAAGAATATATTCCAGAGTCACAACTCTCTATATCAGAATATCATACACCGTTAATTTATTCAAACAATCATTACTTAGATACGATTGCCGAATCGATCTTTAGATTGCGAACTATTGTTTTAAACTAGCCACTAGAACGTATGTTGTGAAGTCTGTACTTAACACTTATTTCATTGATGACAATGTCCGGGTATCGACATACATTTATAAACAAAGTCTTAAATAAGAATAAATATTTAGGTTTATTTAACTTTCAGCAAAAAAAATACAAATGTATTAAATGTTTTATATCTCCGTTGTGGGTATAAATTATAACAACTACTTTAGATGAAACAAATACTTATGAGTATGGTTTCTCCGAAGATGTTATGGCACTGTTATCTCATAGTCATATCCTTATTAACATATCCAAAAATAATGTTTAGCAGAATTAGACTAAACACATTGATATTCAACCTCCTTTCTCTTCGCGAGCTTGTTGAAGACAAACACATTAGCCTAGAGTATACTCATACTTGTAAGCAAGTGGCTGACATTTTTACAAAGGCTCCACATGCCAAAAAATTTGAAAATTTAAGATCATCCATTGGCCTATTTGTTCTTTATCAATATCAGTTACATAAATTTGTTTTGGAGCAGCTCCATATGGTCTAAATCTTTTAGCATAAATATTTCATGTGGGTCTATGAATTTTTAAAGCCCGAAACCGAAGAGAACGACATCATTATCTTTTTGTCAATTCAAGTAAGAGTCGGTTTATATTCTAAGGGAGTTTATAGTTTTTGTGTTCGAAAATTAAAACTCCCTCGATCACAATAGTATCAATTGTCTCAGTTTGATTCATCTTTTCAAAATCTCTAAATCTCCACCTCTTGCTTATATAATCCTTAATTGTATCATTGGTAAAAGAAGCGGTATGTTGAGAGTTATGCATACAAAGGAGATATAAAACATTTGATACAATTTGTATTCTTTTATCGCATCAAACATAAAAATAAACGTATATGAACTTAGAGAGTTTCAATATTGGTTATTCAGTGAAATTGACCAGTATTAAGAATTAAAAGTCGGAAAAAATTTGTGAAATTTTTATATCCAAACTTTTTCTAAAGTTTTGTTCGTGTGTGTCCATCATGTCTCAATGATAGACTCTCGGACGAGAGTTTAGTGAACAACAATAAATTAATTTTCTCATTGAATGTAAATAGTGATTTACACTATGATAATTATTTCTTTCGTAATTAAATAAATAATTAGTTATTTTTAATTAAATTTATTTAGTGAATAGAATCGTATAATTATATCGATAATAATACAACTTTGGGATTCAAATAAATAAAAGGTGAAAATAATTTTTTTTTCGTTTCATACTTGTTTGCATAGTATGTCCAGAATTAATGACATGTCATTAAATTAATGAGATATTTTAATTAAATTAAATATTATATTAGAAATTAATCAAATAAATTTAGAGTAAAAACATGACATGTTGGCCGGCCATGTATATTGATATATAGGTTGTAATATTGCTTAATCTCATTAAAAAGGTTTAATGAGCTTAAGTTTGACTGATGGGCCATTATCGGATTTTGACCGAAAAAAGGTTTTCTCTCTCCTAACCCTAACCCTAATATCGGCCGAACCACTTCCCCCTTCCCTTTGGTGCAATCAGCCGAATCTAGTAGAGAGAGGGGGGGGGGGGGGGGATTTGTTTCCTAGCAGCCTTTTAATTATTCCTTGAGTGATCTCCTTCTTCCCTTGTTCACATAAAGAGTTCACCCTCTTAATCTCCCTTTCCGAGAGAATCATCATTGACTCAACTTGTGGTTGTTTGAGTGATTTTTGGAGCACAGGGCCGGCCACAATTGACAAAGGTGCAGTCACAAATTTTCTTCTCACTTAGGCGCACGTGGAGAAGCTCTCGCCTAAAGGAGGAATTTTGGCACGCGCGTGAGGCTGACCCGGTTCTAGTTGTTCTCGGCCAAGGCAAGGACGTGTGACGTAGATTCGAATCTCACAGATTGAAGACGGAGAAGAGACTTGAGGAGTTGTCGTCGAAAATAGTAAGTATTCCTTAATCCATGCTTGTTTCAATTCTATAATTAGTTATAGGATTGTGTGTGATTGTAATTTTTTTGACATGTTTAGAAATTTTTTGAGATGTTTGAATTATTTTTATTGCCATGGTTTTAGAATATGTTTTAAAAAAGATTTTTTTTATATTAGATCAAATTATGAATTTCTGCCATATCTAGTTATGTTTCATGCTTTAATAGGTTAATTGTTAACCAATTTCCAACACGGTATACACACATGCTTTCCTTGTCGTGCTTTAGATGAAGAAGATAAACACATTAAAGAGTTATTCATGAACAAGTAGCACAATATGATTTTAGAGATCTGGGCAACAATTTATCAAAGAGTGCCGATGGTCCAGCTGAAGGTGCCTATGGGGAATCGCCAACTCAAAATGACTCCACTCAACAATGACGCCCTCTTTCTATTTTTTATTTTGACGGTGCTCTAATGGCGACTGATGATCAGTCCAATCAAGAAGGTCATGCATATCATGTCAAGCCCCTCATATTTTTTATCTAAGCCGGGTAACATTTCTCCTCCTCTAACTATTGGAGATATTAAGACTCATTTCATGGCTGTTGAGGTCAGACCCCCACCGGAAGACATCGAGATTATCAAGGGGATGTTAGAGCTCTGTGAGAAAAATAATATTGTTGGGTCAAATGATCTGACAGTACACCCTCTAGGGCTGCACATTTATCTGACAAAGGGTGAAAGAGGAAAGTAGCCTCACATACCAATGATGTGCCAGACAATAATGATATAATGATCAGTGCATTACGTACATGAAAAAAGAAGAAAAAGGCTACTCATGGAGAACCATATTATGCTCGTCTTGCTCCTACAACTTCAATAAAAAGAACCCTTTTCCAAAGAAACTAGAACAAGTTCATTTGTCCTCTGCACCTATCTGAAAGAAGAAGATGAAGAAGGTGAAAGTTGACATGCTGTGCTGCCCACGAGAAGGTTAATTATTGTTACTTATTTGCATATTGAGGTAATAAAGTTCTCAATTGAGTCCTTATAATTTGGTGATTAATTAATAAATTTTAAAACTTTCATTCATTTCTTTTTCGTTTGTTTGAAGTTCTATGATACACAATAGTCTTTAGTCCTTAATCAAACCTAACAACGTGTGCGTAGTTATATATATAACTTTACATGAATAAACTGTTCAGGATTTACTTTAGAACATAACTCACACTTTAAGGTACAAACGACTATTTATTTCAGTATAATTGTTAGAAGAATCTCTGATGAGGCATAGAGAGTTAAGACTTTGTAGGTCCTCATATGCATCTTCCAAAGATACTGAACTGGCCAGTGCACCTCATGAGACGATGTAAGAATAAACCGTTTACCATTAAGTAGAAGGATAAAATGTTAATTTTATAAATATCCTCTAGTTGATGATATTCATGAAGGGTAAACGTAGGTAATATTCAATGGATCCACTCATTACAATTAAGTAGAATTTTGACTAGAAATTAAATTCATTTAGACCGAGAGATTTTCAGTGTCAACTCTATAGTGGAGTCAGCTGACATTAAACTAGAACTTAAATTGTTTTAAAACTTTTGTGTCCAATTATAGTAGCTCAAGCTTTGTTCATTTGAATCCATATGGTCACTATCACAATTCATTAAAATATGAATTTTTAAACTAGAAGATAAGTCATAACAAGTTCAATATTGAACTAGACGTTTTTCTGAAGAATGTGTAAAGGTTAATTTTTTTCATATGGGCATAAGATGGTAAAACTGTCAAAAATGTTTTTTTGAACATTATCATATGTTGGTCATGAAATTATTAACACAACTGCATATTGGATATGAGCCTCGAGAATCGATTTTCATTTTGTTGAATTATATGTGATAATTCTAAAGGGAAATTCTTGGATAATTAAAAAAACATCTTGAAGTTGTTTTTAGATACATATGGCCGGCCAAATATTACCATAGAGGAATAGATAATTTATTTTGGGCAAATATATATGAAGATATACACCAAATAAAGTAAAAGAGGAAACAAATATGTTGTTATAGGCATGTATGTAGACAACCACATTTATGCAAAAATAGAGATATTGTCTTGATGTTTATTTGATATGAATAAAAATTAATATTATAGCTATGAATATGAGATATTCTGCAATAGTAGAAAAAAGGTAATTATTGTTGGTGATTGATACACCTTAGCAACCATAGTAAATGCGGAAGAATTTTAATTACGCTCACAATAAGTATTTAATAATTATGATTTCTAGAGAGATATATATTTACTGATTTAATTTATTAACAACAATAATTCAGCAACCGACCAAGCTAAGTCTTTAGAACACTTACATGGATTTTGGTTCGGCTACAAAAAGCTCAGATCCAACACGGGCTTTGTCTTTGTGCTTCGTCTGAATTTACTCGAGGATCATATTGTAGTCTTTCGGAACATAATCTCCAAGAAGAATACGAAAGGTGAGTGGGCACAATCGATATCTCACTAGATCTCAAAACCAGATATTTTGGGATCTCACTCCTATTTTCTAGGAATGCAATTTGCAATTCTAAGGGATGAGAGAATGAAATAATCGGCTATGAGAGAGAGAGAGGGTTTGCCGAGAATTAAAGAAAGAATTTTGGTTAATATTTCTCTTCTCATCAATCCCTATTTATTTAGAAGGAGATAACCTCTGAGATATTTTATCTCCTTTTTTAGAAATATTATCTCATTCTAGGAGATATTCCCTCCTTATAGAGATATTTTCTCATATTGAATTTAATATGGGTCATTAGATCTCAATAGTGAATCTATAATCTCTCTTATATGTCAGATCAATATCTATGGAAGAAATTTTCTCTCCTTTGATTTAACTAAAGAGAGAAAATCAAAGGGGGAGTTTGGCCAAGGGGTTACACACCTAAGGTAGGGTTTCGGCTAACTCTTATGCCAAGCCCAATCCAATATTCTAAGGCCCATTTGCTTAAAAATCCAATTACTTAATTATTTACTTGATCCAACAATAAATAAACAATTATGTAATAATCATTTATTAAATTTGGCAAATACCTATTTTCCAGAATTAATGTTGTCAATCACCATTACAGCAAGTGAGATAAATAATGATTAACATTATTAAAAAAGTTCTTATCCGCCTTTATCAGAGCCGTATCGAGGACTATGGACCAAGTAGTACTCGACGGTAAATACAATACAGTCTCATGTCTTTTTCATCGATTAGTATAGTCTTGATCAATAATCCACTATGTAATCCAAGGCCGAACCCTTCTTTAATACTAGAGTTATACTTACTCATTGTGATGAGTGTCCACTGATATAGTCATTTCGTGATCAAGATCCTCCATAATCAACCCGTGTCAAGAGAAGTAAATTTTTCCGTTATACTTTTCTTTATACATATCATCCCAAAGCATTGTAGCTTCCCTAGTGAAAGATTCTTTCGAACGTTAACTTACTTTGAAAGTGCGCCCAATCAATCGATTTTGGAATCAACCCTTAGGTGAGTTAATATTAACCTTCTTTTAGAAAGGCTATATTACATGTCTATAAATCACTTCCCACTCGAATTATGTGCTAAGAAAACTCCTACGACATTGGCTATGATTAGCATGAATACCTAGTGTCCATGATCAGTTCAAAATTTAGATCAAGTCTCATTGTGACCATCATAGTGGCCTCGGTTAGTGCGTCGAAACGGTCCTTAAACGATACATCTACACCAAGACATGTCCAAGTCGTACGCTTAGGACAAGTGTAGAATTCTTGCACATAGTGACGAGCCTTCACATATGTGTTTCACATGTATGACTTTAGATATAGCTTTCCAGGCATATATCAGACATCAACCTTCTTTTAGCTCACCACTCGAACTCAAGTGCCTAGCACATGACTCAGTTTAATATGGAGGCTACAAAATGATGAATGTCAAAATTTATTTCATTAATAATTTAAATGATAATTTACATAAGTATCTTCTCGTGGACAATAATACCTAACACCAATGAGTTCATGTGCTTAGTCTGATATTCTACAGACTCTTCTCCAAGAGGTAAACTTTCTTCAAGATCTCTTTGAAGGCATGATCAAGATCATTACTTCCTCCAAGAAGTCCAAGACCTCTACATCCAAAGGAAAGCAGAAGATGGAAGACCATGTTAGTCCCTCTAACACAACACAAAATGTTGCTACAAATGATGCAACAACTACCGACGCGTCTTCTCTTAAAAACTCTTTGCATTTATGTGTTGATTTTGTACTTCCTAAAACTTTTGTGTGTTAATATTTTCCAATGTTTGACAAGACAATGATTTTATTTTCCTTTGCCTACTACAATGTTTGGCCATTCCTTGTGTAGCAATGTCAATTATCGTCATAGCATAATCATTTATCTCCATATGATTTTGATATATAATTTCCCTTTGATATATTTTCAGGCAATCATGGGGATAAAATGTTGAAGACCTAATCTTTTAAAATTTGCCTAAAAATAGCCAAACGGAAAGTTTTTTGTTACATTCAGACTGTCTTATTTTTATCAAGGGCTTTGGACAATTATAGTAATTTACAACCCTCATATTCCATAAATGTAATTATAATGCCGGTATTCCAAAACTAGGAGTAGTCATTTGAAAGTGCGTAGGCCAATATCCTAAATACCCCTAATCTCCCTCCTCCTACATTAAATTCATTTTTTTTCTTTACGTGTTCACCCGTCCAAAGTTTCAAACTCATTTCTTCCCTTCTTCGTTCACCCCACCGCCCCAGTTGCGAAACACACTTCGTACAAACTCCGACAACTTATACTTTTCGAAAGATTCTGTCTTCGGTGTGTTCCGACCACCCTAAACCTCCAGAACAACACCTCCTCGCGTTGTACCATGTTTTCCCTGACCGAAACCCCCATTCGTCAGACATCCAAAGCTCTGAGCATTGCCTCCCTCCGATCGGTACGTAATTTTTTAGGTACAAATAAGTTTATTGAAATCCATTACTGCAAGTGACTGTTCATCTTCCCGAAACTCTGTTATTTTCGTGTATTTCGCGATTTTGTTGTTTATCTCCCTCTACATTTACAGTGACTTAGTAGAAATGACTTCTTGGTCGCATGCAAGGACCCAGAAGACACCCAAAACTAAAATCCCTTATGGTTCCAACGCCGAGAACTCCAGTCCACGGCGGAGTGAGAGGATGTAACCTAAAAAGACCCGCGGTGGGTCTACAAGTTCTAAAACAACTCAGAAAAGAACTGGGTCTGCACCAAAAGGCCCAGTCCCCAAAAAAGGAAGTCAACCGGTGAACCGTCGGGGTTGGCTCTGCAAGAACGAGTGAAAGGGACGTCGGTGAGTTTTTTGCTTGTTTGTTTTGGGTAGATGTCAGTTAGTTACATTGGGTATGACATATCTGGACCTGTGATGATATAACACTAATATGTATTAGTTATTTCATCAAAGTTGTAATTATTGACCAACGTTACTAGTATTGCAGAGTAGTTACAAAAGGTACGTGTATGTATGGTGATAATTACATTTAGTTCATATTGCTTGAATTTGTTTGACTGAATAGTTTACGGAATTTGTTAATAGTTCCAACAGTTTATATGAGTAGTTACCTTTAGTTCCTAGGAATTACTGTTGTTGGAGTAAATAGTTTCCATAGAATTTGTTAATAGTTACATTTAGTTCTTAGTAATTACAATTGTTGGACCGAAGAAATACCAGTTCTTCTAAGTAATAGTTACAAGTAGTTCCTATTAGTTACAGTAGGAAGACTCAATAGTTACCTATATTCCTGAATAGTTATCTGTATTGGTTTTTATTCGTTCCTATTAGTTTCATTTGTTTGACTGAATAGTTACATCTATTTATGGTTAGTGACAGAAATGAGTATGGATAATTACCTGTAGATGTTATTAGTGATAAAATTTATTTTATTGACAGGGTTGGATGAGGTATGTTCCTGACAAAACGTGTTTTAATTACAACTTTAACTTCCACGGTAACGTCATGACGTTCAAGGAAGAAACAATGATGTCAAAGAGTCAAGAGGATTTGTTCCGGGAGTCATGACCATTTCTTAACATGCCCTCAATAACGAGGTCCTTAAAGATACTAAGCCCACTAAGGTTGAGGAATGGACATTTCGAAGGAGTTGCCTCGTTCAATTCTTCACTGCTTATAGATGTCGGTAGAGAGCTGCGGGAGTTCAGTATGAAACAGTTCGGTGAGATCACCAGACTGAATGTGCAGGAGGGCTACAAGGTGAAACAGATGGGTGAGATCCCTGAAATCCCAGGGGGCTTATACGTGGACACGTTCAAGGGCGGTGTCCTTGCAGCAAGGGCCAATATATCCTTATTTCTAAAGGAAAATTAAGGCTGGGGTGATGACGAGAACGAGTGCGGTTTCTCCTCATCTACTTCCTGTACATCGTCCTTCTACCGGGCCAACAGACTGTAGCATTGAAGAATAAGTCGTTCATCAAGATGGTCGACAACCCATGCAAATTCAACGGGTTTCCTTAGGGGAACGTTGTTTAGAAGCACTTCCTTGGGAGCGTACAAACGATGGTCCAAAACGCTCAAAGCCCCTCTACCACCGAAAAGACGAGAAAGGTCCACATCGAAGGTTTCTTACTGCCCTTGCAAATATGGGCATACGAATGCATACCCAGGCTGTCTAAAATGGGGTTGTGCAACATTTTTTAACCAAGATCTACCCCGCTGATGCTCCGGTGGTCATCCACAGCAAAGGTGCTAGTTCTTCAATTGGACGACATAAGTTTTTGTTACCTTTTCCAACAATGAACTTGGTATTTAAACTTTTTGTTTCTAGATTCTGATTATAGGCTGAGTTTAAGCCGATGGGCACGACATGGCAGGAGAAGAACATGCAGATAATCCCGTCGGAGGTCGGGGGTGAGGACGGTACTCCCCGAAAACCTTCTGTCGGTTCTACCTCTGCAAATTTTGAGGTAATGTCTATTACAAGTAGTCATAAGTAGTCCTAACTATAGATAAATAATAGTATCTAAACGTAACTACGGGGAACTAAAGAAAACATAAAGTAGGGAACTACACGTAGCTTTATGTAACTACACGTGTTATCTATATGAAACTAATTAGAGTAAGAAGTAATTGAATGTAATTGTTACAAGAAGTCATAAACAGTCATAACTATAGGTATCTGAACAGGTAAATTTTATGTAACCTATTATAGAAAATAGTATCTAAACGTAACTGAAAGTAACTAATGTTAACTAAAAGTACCTCAAGTAAGGAACTACCCGTAACTGTTTGTAACTACAATATGAAATAAATTAGAGTAAGAAGTAAGTTAATGTATCTGTTAGTAAATAACTGATATTTTGGTGGTTTTTATGTTGTAGGTGAGCTTGGGAAACTTGGAGTCGGATGTCCCACAACTCCACGTTGACTCCACCTCTCTTGCCTGCAAGGTGAAGAAGAATTCCAACGACCTTACCCATGTTGTAGAGACCATCAACACGTTGATAATATAAAAAACGACGAAGGAAAATATTCGCGAAGTAGAGGCCGAACAGTCGACGCAAGACAACCAAAAGCAAGTAGTTGAAGAATCAGATGATTCTTCAAGCGAAGAGGAGAGCAGTGATGAAGAGGAGAAGAAAGAGGATAAGAAGAAGGAGAAGAAGGACGAGAAGAAGGGCTAGAAGAAGGACGAGAAGAAGGAGGAGACTGAGGACGAAGATGACATCGACGACGATGAAGATGACGACGACAGTGATGACGAGGATGACGAGAAGAAAGATGAGAAGGACGAGGAGGAGAAAGATGAGAAGGATGAGGATAAGAAAGACGAGAAGAAAGACGAGAAGAAAGATGAAAAGGACGACGAGAAGAAAGATGATAACAACGACAAGCAGAAAGATCAGAAGGAAGAAAACCTGAAAAATGAGAACGACGACAACCGGAAAGACTTATTAGTTACCTTTAGTTATGCTTCGTTACATTTTTTTTCTTCCATGTTATAACCAAAATATGAACATGGTCTTTTATTACCTACACAAGCTGACTCTCAAAACTGGTAACAAGTACACCACGGCAGACTCTCATTTCTCCCAGTTGGTCATGAGGACCCACGCAGAATGGTATCAAAAACAAGGCCAACTACGACTGGTGGAGGCGTAGTTTGTTGGTTGAAACAATATTGGCGGAGAGGCCAGAGAATCGGGCCGAAATATCATGGGTAAAACCGGGATACGCATTAGTTCCCGTCATTGTCAATAATAACCATTAGGTACTCGCGAGGGTTTGCATACCCGAAAGACACAAAACGTCTATGATTCCCTTTTATCGGACGAAAGGTACAAAGAAATCGAATACATGGCTGATTTGATTCCCAAAATCTTATTCAAGCGTGTGTGGGAAGTCCAAGGGAAAAAATATGAGTCTCCTCGACCTTACTCAATCACGTACAAGCCATACATGTCGCGTCAAAACAATGGGTAAGGCTTTTAAAGAAATGTACAAATTATTTGGAATTTGTCTAATATTTGATTTGGCAGAGGAGATTGCGGCATGTTTACTATCAAAGCTGCTGAATTCCTCGCCCATATGGAGCCTGTAACCTGTTTGAAAGTAGACGACATGATCATGTACCGGCACAAACTGTGCATCAATTTTTTCAAACATGGGCTAATCAAGAGCTCAAACTCTTGTCTGTTATCGGACAATAAAGACTAATTTATTAGTTACATAGGCGGAACTACTTTGGGAACTAACCTGTACAAGTTCTCATTTTTTGGATGTATATATATCTTAGATGTGACGTGTAATTAGGTAATGTTATCATTTTGGAACTACTGTAATCAAGTATTCGGCAGTTCCTGGTCGAAAACGTATGTAACAACTCTGGGTTGTACGTAACTATTCAGAACTATATGTAAATAACAAGCCAAACTAATGTCCGAGTCAATGCTGACAGGTTTTACCAACCCCTCGGTCTCGTACTTCACGCTCAATACCTTATGGGTATTCTCATGTCGTCTCCCACCAGAACATGAGAACAATATTTTTGTTAGACCCTCAAATATGGTGGTCGGTGGAATGAGGGCTGCGAACGAACTGCCGGCCTCGTAATAATCATCTCTCACACATTCTCCGCTGTGCTTGACGTACGTGAAAACATCCCCTTTCATAACTACATCCAATTGGTATATACAGGTCTTAGTTACGTTAAATTTGTAACTAACTACATTTAGTTACATTCCTAAACCAGATGTGAAAACTAAAAACAAATTCGTACATTTTCAACGGACCTTAAAACTCCTCTCCTTCTGATTCTTGTACGTTAAGAATTTGATTATATTTTGGACACTTCAATTGTTTCGGTGGAGAAATTTCCGACCTGTGAAGAACGCCCAGAAATGTCGCAGGAGCTCGTCGGACCAGAAATGATCAATGCCCAAAAATGTCGCAGGAGCTCGTCGGACCAGAAATGATCAATGCCTAGAAATGTCGCAGGAGCTCGTCGGACCACTCGCCGGAAAATGTATAAAAATAGAGTGCAAGTATTAGAATGAAACGCCACCTCTCCCAATCTACGCTGACCGCCTACTACACATAAATGATACACGACCTCTGAAAACCACGACCTCCGACAACCCAACCTTCGACAGCTTGAAGTTTCCTCCGATCTTGATCCGTCAACTCCCCGACCTGACGTTTCCTCCGATTTGGACCTCGTCGCAGGCACACGACTATCGATCTACGCCGACTGCTTCCTACAGATGAAACGCGACCTCTGCAACCCCGACCTCCGAAAAACTAAAGTTTCCTTTGATCTCAATCTGTGGACGGGGGCGCCAGCTCAAACCTAAGCTCCCTACACATAAATGAGGAACAAATATTGGACCTCAAACCTAAGCTCCATTTATGACCGTTACCATGTTTTTTACTTACAAAAGGGTATAAATGACTTTTCCTTTGTCTCTTTCCTTTGACCAAAATCCTCTCTCAGGTGACTACTCCTAGTTTTACATTTATGGAATAGGGACCCTCAAAAGTATTAGTTAGGGCAAATCCTATTTTATCAATTATTTGGCGAATTGACCCTAACTTGCAAACGTGATTTGATTTTGTCCAACGTTTGGTTACACTTTTGTAAATGTCTAAAATGCTAACGTGGAACTTTAATTTCTGCATTTAACTTACTTTTTACCTTTTAAAATTTTGAAATTAATTTTGTTTAAATTTTCCCCAAAATTTGAAAAATAAATCGTTAATATAACGTAGATAAGATCCTACAATTTTGGGTAATTATTTGACTCATTAATTTCAGCATAAATTAATTATTTTTTGCCGGTTTTAATTATCTTCTATAGTTTCATAGCCATTTATTTATGGAAACATTTCAAATTGTCGAATTTTAATTTTTTTGTAGTAGATCTAGTTGTTCATAATTTGTTATTCAAAAATTTCATTTATATTCTATTTACACGTAAATTGATTTTAAAATTTTATACTAATTAACAAAATAAAAATTAAATTATTTCCATTAATTCTCAAATTTATTCCAGTTTTTATTTAATTAATTTCATATTAGATCCTATAATTGTGGGTAATTAAATGATCAAATATATACATCATTATTAATTAAAATCTTTTCTTTATGGCCGTTGTAACTATATGCAATTATTTTGAGAAAGTTTTTTTTTATTCTGTACCGGTTATATTTGTGTGATTTTATCCTTAATTCGAGATTATTATCAATTAATTACATATTATATTTCCTCTCTCCGTATTTTCGAGAATTAATATCACTTAATTACAGCTTTTTTTGTCTCTCTCCGATATTGATCTTTATTTATGTCAAGTAATATGTTCTTTAATTGACATTCAATTACTATGAAATGTAATCGTTCCAATGTAAATTGAGTTGCGTTTTACAACGTTAATTGATTTTTACAACGTAAATTGAAGTTTGTCATCTTAAATTGCACATTAATTAACAAAACACGATTTTTTTTAATTTAATTAAAATAAAAAAATCAAAATTTCATACATTAATTTAAAATCAAAATAAAAACACGAAAAAAAATGGAGGTCATTTTATGACAGTTTCATATCCTTCGCCGCCATAAAAATTTCGCATCCTTCTACACCATGAAAGCTTCATATATGTCGTGTTCATGTAGTTTGAATGTGTTTGAAGTTTCTATCTTTTAAAATCCGAAATTATATATAAGATAATGTGGTGCAGTTATATATAAGATAACTGCCGAAATTAATTATTTAAATTTTATTAAAATTCGGGCGGATTTTTTTGAGGCAAAATTGAAAGGAAATTTTTGTTAATTAAAGAACTGGACATTTACAAAAAACTTATAAAACGTTGGACAAAACCAAATAACCAAACCTATATAGGGCTATATTATACATTAGCCCTATTTTTATTTGGCAAGTATTGTGAAAGATGCTATTAAATTGATAACACATTACTTAATAACTTTTGATATTAATAGTAAACTTTTTTAATATTGTTTCCTTCCTTAATAGATAATGAATTAGTAGATTATATACAAAGGGATTTGTGCAATCAAGGACAAAGAAACCCTAAGAAGACTTTCCGGTTTTTGACGCTCTAAAAGTCGAGTTGCTTCTCATGCCTCCTTCACGCTTTTCAACATGTATTGCAAATTTACTAGACGTGCACGTTCGATGGAGTGGGAATTAGAGATCTCTGAGATTAGCAGTGTAAGAGTTCAATTCAGATACTGTGATTGAATCAATAGGATTTTTTGTTATGTGTGATAGAACAATTTATGATTGAAACTGCAAGCTATTGTAAGAGACACTGTGTAGAGTGTCTTCGAGTGAAATCAAGCGGAGGCACTAATTTTGGGGGATAAATTGAATTAGTATTCACATTATACTTAAGTAATATTTGTTATTGGTATTGAGGCTATTCATATAATACAGTTCTTAGTGAATTCTATAACAACGGGCTGCATGCTCCCCAGCAGGAGGTGACGTTGCACCGAACTGGGTTACAGTTTTCTATATCACTTGCTTTTCATGCATTGAATTATTATCATCTCATATTTTCTCTGCAAAGTTTTACGCACACTGTCGTGCGTAAACATTTTGCAGAGCACCTTACAACATTTCAAAGTTACTTTCATTTAAAAAGCTACTTTATAGGAGGTTTATATCATGATGAAAATACTTGTACACTTGGGGGCTAGCGATCACTTGTAACCCTTAAAACTTAGTTATGACATAGACAATGCACAAGGAGGTCCTTAAGAAAACATGTTTCAACCAAAACATAGGTCTTAATCCACGCACAAACTGGAACAAGGACTTGATCAGGCTGTTGTTCAACTCTATACTGTTCTTTGACAATATCTCGCAACTAGAACTCCCACTCGCCCATATATCAGAAGAATACCTCAATAATGGGAAAGTTTCTTCCTACAATAATAAACCATCTTCCTTGCATACAATCCCATGAATGCTCAGATTTTATCTAGATGAACAACCTCTACACGTCTTAACGGAATCCCTACACCAACAAGGTAATGATCATGTTTCGCAGGGAATTCCGTCAAGTAGATAGCGAGGTAGATTTACCCAACAATATAATCTATTGGTAGAACACGATGGTTGTTGAGGCGAGTAAATTGTACCCATAAAATAAAAGAGGATGAAGCGGCTATGAAGATTACGATCTTGAATGCAAGATAATGGTTTTTATGTACCAAGGATCATAAAGTTGTTATCATTTTTGTACAGGGATCAATATATGTTGCGGTTTCGGCGGACCAAAAATTAACTGAGATATCCAATTAAGATAAGAGTGAATTGTTCAGATGAATTTAAATTTTTGAGATGATTCATCAGAAAATACCAAATTTATCGAGAGGATGACTAGTGAACGAATATTATCGAGATAAACTAGATATTTTATATACATGTTATAATATTGTATACAACTAAATGATCACAAAACTTAGGTTTTATATGCAATGTGTAATTATGATATCCTTAGTTAATTAAATTATTAATCTAAAATTTCCAATAAATGAATTTTTTACTTGCCGACCTTTTATACCCATTATAATACACAATATGGATTTAAAAATATAAGAAATAAAGAGTCAATTATATATGTTCTAACGTTTCTTTGATATATATTATATATGTATGTGCTTATTAGAAAATACATATATAGTAGTAAATTATTTTATATAAACTGTTCTTTATATTATTGTATTTTTAGTATTTATATATTATATATATATATATTTATATGAAAAGACGTAAAGAGAAAACAAAAAAACGACGTACATATAATTCGATGCAGTATGAGGTATATAAAATATAGAGCATTACAAATTGAGATAGAAAGAGTCTATGTGATTGAAAAGCTAATTTGTTATTTAAAATCTAGTGGAATATACATTTGAATAAAACAAGACCGGATAAAAATTAAGAAGTGAAGGCTTTGTCCTTTTGAGGAGTGAAGTTAGGCGACGGGTGAGTTTTCTGGTGAGAGAGTTACGTAGTAGTTTCCGGTGAGAGTGTGACATTAAAGGTGTATACCTTAATTAAGGAGTCCTGAAAAAAGCGTGACAATACCTATGATATAAACACAAACAGGGAGGGGTGAGTCGTGAGCAACATTTAATAAATAAACATATTATTGTTAAAATTTGGATAACGTTAAGAGATCTCGGCGCTCAGATCCCCGTTCAGAGTGAGTGACCCTCGCTTTTACCATAGCGTGTCGGGTCCGGCATCCCGGATCGTCTTTTAGCTGTCTTGGGGTTTTCGAGTTCTCTTCTATCTGAAAAGAGTGAACAGACGTGAATTAAGAAGGAAAAACGGAGGGGGGTCCTTTGTTTACCTCTTCGACACTCAACATTAGTATGATGTGAGCGGAGTTATAGGATGACGAGGAGGGATTGGCGAGATCAAGGGAAGTGGAGACACTTTAGTTAACGTTGCTTCGAGGCTCAAATCTCAGATCTTAGAAAAACTATTCGGGTCGAAAGTATTCTCGGGTAACCTCACGTGGATAGTAAGGAACGATAATGGAAACACAACTTTTGGACAAGATTTCCGTGGATAAAACTTTTTGTACCTTTGTTCTGAGATGAGGGGAATATTTATAGCCCCAGGGACCAGCCAAGGGTCGGCCAAGAAGGCCCTGACCGAGTGGACATGGATGTCGCCCAAATGGCTGACAAAGAGGAGGCCTGTCGGCCAAGGGGCCGGCCGGTCGAGAGAGGGCCCGTTAGCCAAGCCGCCGGCTAGGAAGAGGCTTGCCGGCCGAGAGAGGGCAAACCGGTTAGGGACCGGTCGACCGGCCGGCTCAGAGGAACCTTCCATGCACCGAGGGATGGACTGGTCCTTCTGAGGAGCAAACGGCGTGACCGAACGGGCCCGACGCATGCCTAGAACCTTCGTTGATTGGAGGACGTCGGGGATATATATATTGAGTCGTCTTCGAAAATACAGAGTCCAATATCGAGCACGCGATCGAGAATGAACTCAAATCAAGCGTCTCCCATTTGCCGCCCAAGTGACAGAGCTGCACGTCCGCCGCCGGGCCGGGCCACAGAGCCCGCCTCAAGAGAGCCTCCTAGGAGGTGGAGAACGCTACGTAATATATAGCGCCTTTTATTTCTTTTTTCTATTATTATTTTATTCGCGCGTCATAGATCACTCGTATTTTTCCCCGAATGGTGAGTCCATGTACGACTTAATCAACTCTTTTTTATCCACACGCGAAGAGGGTAATCTTCCATTATTTCATTCTTCCATCTCTTCAAATCCTGAATCTCCTCTACCCACTTCTTTGACGACGACGTTTTGAACGCGTAGATGGCGTCCGAGGGATTTTCAAGCAATCTGACGGAGGCCGAGGAGGGGGTCTTGTACAGAATGATGAAGCCCAAGGCAGAAGGAGTCGACAGCGGAGCTTCTACGTTTGTCAGTCGTGGAGGCTGCCGAAGAGGGACCAACGAATTCGGGCCTCGCCGTGAAGGAGGCGGTCGGGTTCTTGTGCCTGCCGACCGCGGAGGCCGCCGGTGATGGACCTATGGTGTCGGGTCCCGGTGAGGAGGGAGTGGCCAGCCTGGGCAACACCTTCCTTCGTGCCCCCGCCAACCGGAGAAGGGCGCGGGGGTCCGGGCGAACCTGTCTAGCCTGCCGGCAAGGCCAGTACTTGCCGAGATGGCGGCGATCGACGGCGATCTCGCCCGCATCTCGGGTCGACAAGAGGAGTGGGCGACGTGTCGGGCAACCTCGTATGGTCAGTCCGTGGAGTCGTCGCTGGCCGAGATGGCAGCGATTGGCTGCGGCGATATCGCCCGAGTCTCAGGCCGATAGGGGAGTAGGCGACCGATCGGGCGACCTCGTTTGGCTGGCCAGTCGTTGTCGGCTGAGATGGCGGCGATCTGTGTCAGCGTTCTCTCCCGCATCTCGGTCCGGGAGGGGGAGTGGCCGGCCGGTTTGGCGACCTGATCTTGCCAGCCCGTGGAGTCGTGGCCGGCCGGCCGGGCACGAGTCCTGGCCAGCTGACTCGACCTGCTCCGGGCGGTCTCCGACCGATCTCCTCGGACCTGGGCAGTCGTTGGTTGGCCGCCCCGCGCTTAGGGAGCTGCCGACGGGCTTGCTCATGTCAAAGCAAGCGCCAGCCTGCTTGCCCTTGTTAGGGCAACATCCGGTCGTTCCGTTTGCGTCTAGGCAGGTACTGGCAGGTCCAAGTACCAGCCGGCCGGCCCATCAGAGCTAAGGCACCAGCCGGTCGGCCGATCTGGGCTAGGGCACCGACTGGCCGGCTCATTTGGGCTCGGACTATCACCAGTCAGGCCGTCCATGCTAAGGCACCGGCTGGTCGGCCCTCTTGGGCCAAGAAAAGAGTCGGACAACCTACCAAGCCTAGTTAATCGCTGGCCGGCCCGGATGGGCCTACGTTGGCCGACACGTTTGCGGTAGGATCTCCGCCGGTTGGTCAGGCCCCTACAGGCTTGTTGCTAGTCGGTCATGTTTTGGCAAGGGCGAGCAAGGGAGATCCAAAGCATTGTTGGGTGACTCAACTTTACCAAATTTGCCATCCACCGATTCGCGCTCGCATGGGCCACCCTCGGTTTGTGAGACCCTTCCTAGTCTAATGCACATTGGTTGCGATTGTTCGTTCGGGATTATGAGCATCTGAATCGTGTCACCCGATCTCCGAGGGCTGATGGGGAGTCCGGGAGCCGAGCGAAGGACCGATTCCATTGGTGGGCGTGTCATTTTGACGAGCATCGAATGCGTCCCATCGGCGTACAATGAAGAAGGAAGGACTCATGTCTTTTCGGTTATTAGGTCATAGACTCGAGGAGCCTTTTCCTGCGAGGAGATCGATACCGTTCTTTTTTTTACGCTTGCGGCCTTCCAGAATGTTCGAAAAGAGTTAAAAATTCCTCGCATATTGACATTCTCTGTCCACTCCCCCAGGAGTAAATTGCTGGTGATTGATGCACCATACCAACCATATTAAATGCGGAAAATCATGAATTGCACTATCAATATTTAGTTCATAATTATTATTGCTAACAACCTCTATATTTATTAAATTAATTCAATTAGGAATGCATTTCAGCAACCGATAATAGAGAAAAAGTTTATAGAAACCTTACGGATTTGGGATCAGCTATAGAACGCCCCGATCCAATACGCGCTACGTTTTGTACTTATTCTTAATCGACTCTGATTCGTCCTTCGTCTGAATCGACTCCATTTCGTCGGAAGCAAGCTTGAAATGTAAACAGTGTTGAAATTCAGTAAACAATATGTAAACACGTCTACACTCGTAAAAAATATTAACAATTATTAATATACATTTAACACACTGTAAAACGTAAATTAAACCTTGGAAATAGATTGAGAAATTACCCAAAAAATAAATAACAGAAAAAACTATTATGAACGCAAAAAAGAAATATGATTTTTTATACGAGAAGAAATGCAAAATAATGATCTGGAATACTATAGTCGTAAACAATTTTAATAGTTATTCAGTTAACATGCTGTTTAACGTAAAATTAAACTTGGAAACAAACTAAACTATTACCCGGAAAATAAATAACAAAAAAACTTTTATGAACCCAATAAAACAAATAAACAGTTAATCTGGATTGGTCAACTGCATAAAACAAAATAAAAAACAATAAAATTGCGTAAAAAAGAAATAAATTAATTGTGTAAAAAAGAACTAAACGAGGTGTGGTTAGTTACCACGATTGAAGGAACTAATTACATGATTTGTTTCATTTTTAATGCATAAAAACTCTTGATAATAAGTAAACATTAATTGCAGCAAATTGGATGCTGAAATTATTCAAATATACATTTATTTCAGTAAAATAAATTTGAAAATTTTCAACGAAAATTAATTTAAAGAACCTAATTTAATTATGAAATATTTATGGGGATAATATGGAAATATGAACCATAAAATCGTTTGGACAGGTATGATTGGTTATTTACCAAAAGTTTACGAAATGTTGGTTATTTTGAAATCAATATAGTTCACTTGGTAAACATCTTTATAGATTTAAGTAATCTGAAACAAATGAAAATATTTATAAAAAATAATTCAATTTCATAAAGGTAAAATAATTGGATGAATGTACTTTAGTCTTGAGAACTTGTTAAAATGTAATGAAGTTTCTGACATTATGGAATTAGATTTGAAATTTTGTTAAATGCTTAACCAGCTGTCACACACTGTAATTGTAACAGTGTATGTAACAACTGACAAGTAACATATAGATGACAATTATAAGCATAATAAATTAAAAGACATAAATAATTGGTTACCAAGTTCGGAGCAATGTCTCCTACATCTGGGCGGTGTGATAACCCGGTAGAAATGATTTCATTATAGTAATAGTTCTCAATACAAATGAACTTACATGAACAACACAAACATCAAAGTTAAATTACTTAACTATAAAGTGAAATTCTAATTCAGTCATCCCTCTGAATTAGTGACCCGTTCACGGATTCACAAAAGACACACCTTCACGTGTTCTTTTTATCACAAGAAAACTTTCAGGCGTGACTAGTTCATTCACGCTAAGAACAGAACACAAAACACGAATTAATCACAATGGGTGATCTAATTCAACACTGCTATTCTTCAAGTCAATATTTTTTCAGCCCGCCGATCTTGCACGTCTAGAAAAGTTACAAACTCAAACAAAAACATCAAGGAGGCTAAGGGTAGCGTCCAAAACGAGAAGGGTCAATGCTAAGATTTCTCCAAAAATAAAAGCGCTAGCATATTGATTGAACGGGCTTTTGGATGCGATTGGATTTCTTTTATTTATTGTTCAGTTTCTTAATTATATTTGTTACATTTCTCTACTTTAGTACCCAGTTTTGTTAAGAAATTAATTATAACTAAATCAAAGAAAACTTAGGAAAATGAATGTATTTACATTAGCTTCTGGTTTTAGGATACGGAACTCATATTTCAACTAAGTTATGAGATTTTTAGAAAAATAAGTAAATTTTGAAATCAAAAGCTACGCTTTTTAAAACTTACAAATTCTAACTTTTGATTTCTTAGTTAAAAAATGTAAAAATTATTTTTCAATTTAAAAAAAAGTTATTTTACTAAACACCTGAATATGATTTATCTTTTAGAAAAAGACCTAAATGTGATTTATCTTTTTAAAAAAAGTAACAAACGTACTTTGATATTTGAAAAGAAAAAAAAAATTGATAAATTTGGTTAACTAGCTTTATATAGAATGATTAATATTTTCAATGGTTAAATGGCGGTTAAAGGGAAAGAGTCCATGGGCACAAGCACAAGTAGCACGTGATGGCCAAATATGTATACATGCGAATTAATTTTTCTCTCCCGTTTTTTTCTTCATATCATAAATGATGCCTATGGGCAATGTATATATAATGTTGTAATTATCGTGAAACTGGTGGCTGACTTGACAAGACCGCAACAAACTTATATAGAGCCTATTGCTAGCTACTACACAAACGACAATTCAAACTTAGCCATGTAGCAAAGCAAAGCAATCGCATTCCCATATTCAATAATTTTGCACCGTTCGTATCTCCACTATCTTCCGGGAATCTCTCTCTCTCTCTCTCTCTCTCTTTTACTTTTCTAATTTTACCTTGCCTGGCTATAAAAAGATCACTGATTCTCTTTCTCTGCTGGAGTCATTTTCAAAAGAAATTATAATTCTACGAGGACAATATCTTATTGTTTTTTACAACCGAGGATAATATCTTTGTTTCTTAGTTATAGTAAAAGAAAAGATTATATATATTATTATGTCATCAAGGGTCTTCAAGTAATAACTACCATTGTGATGTGTGTGTAATAAATATTTACACACAGTGTGGCTGGCTGAAAACATCATACATTTGACCTGTTTTATGGTAAAAAAAAAAGTAAATAACAATATACACGTATATAGGGGTCTGTCTAAGCTCACAAGAATAATTTAAAGTCATGCATACGTCAGAGATCTATTTAGCTGCATAATTGCTCAATACCCTCTATAAAAATAAGATAATACATAAACATCAAAGACAGCTCAAATTTGAAGATATTAATGAATATATAGCTAAAAACAATCATCAATTGATATTTACACTTCGATCTTGCTACTACAAGAAAATGAAGAAGAATAGAAAAAAGCCTGATTCCTCAATATTTTGAGAAGGCTCAAAATGAAACAAAATAATAATCGTATCTAGTCTTAAGCCTTAAGTGAGTGAGTAATAATAATAATTAATCATGCCAGCAAAGAAGCATGACAACACATCTTCTTATGATGTAAAGCCTTCCTTTCTGTTGCTTTAAATACCCGCCCAGCTTCCGACACGACGCCTTTCTCTTCGACTGTTCTCCCACGGTGCTTCCCATCATCTTCATATCCCCTTTTCGATTTAGTGAGTGAGAGAGAGAGGAAAAAAGGGGGGGCGTTTGAGAGAGAGAGTATACGATTTAGAGCTCGGTAAGGGTGTATATTGTTTGAGATACTTCTGTGATTTTGAGCGAGTGATATGAGAATGTACCAAGTAAAGGGTTTGTATAAATAGAGTGGTGTGAGTGGGGTCCATCTCTCTTAACTATTATTCTTTATATTATGGACATGTATACACACCATTCTATATCACACTACCTTGTGTACAACCCATCATGTATATAATTATATAAATATTAATAAGATAATGTACGTTACACGTATCCCATAAGTCCGAATCCTTAATACTGGCTTAACAATGGACATATTAATTAGTTACATATAGTCATAGGCGTCATTGAGTTGTTTTGTACTTTTAATAGGAAACTGAAGCTGTGAACTCTTTTTGATAAGTCATTCATGATAGCGATGATTAGTGCTTATTATTTAATTTGTGCTTCATGAAACAAACTATATTTGGGTTCCTTCCCTTCAATTTCCTTTCGGTCTCTTCTTGGGGTCCCCTAAGCACTTTTATATTTTTACTCCATGCCTTATTTTTATTTTTATTCTTTTTCACCTCTTGCCACATCATTTTCTTTTAACTTTAGCAGCATTTAATTTTAGCATCAACCACCAAGGGTATTGTCGGCCACTAAAAATAAAGAAAAATTAAATTAAAATTTGAGATATCGAAAACTAGTATTTGCAAGACATTTTGGAAAATTGGAAATTGAATTGCCATGTCTTGTTTATTTATAACATCAGTATATTCACATTCATGCACACACGCATGTCTGTAATGCTCAATAATAATATCAAGACTTCGTTCAGTGATGTATGTCCGGAATCACAATACTTCACTTTGCAACATTCATGGTCCATGGTATGGTAATCATGTTTCCATATTGGGATATTTAAAATTTTAGTTAATAAATAGCTGTACTATATATTTTACATGCTGTATTTATAAATTGCAAATGATTATTTTTCATTGAATTTGTTTGTTTACTTTGAAGCACAAGAATTATTATGGGATTATTGAGTTTTATTTTCTCGCTTTTAATTTTGGTTTATTGTAATATGAAGAAACGAAAATGTGTGTGCATGTCTTTATGGGCACTTTAAAAGAAAAACTAAAAAAATACAACATTGTCGATGATTCAACCTTTTATAATGTCATTGTTTAGAGAGCATACCTCTGCGAAGAACCAATCATATTGGATGTCCTAAACTAAGATGTGACAAATACAGGTTGTTACCAAATTCACACTAATATTAAATTGAGAGCTCAACATTCAAGATTTTGCATAACAATCTTATAGTGGGAGTTCCTCTCTATATACCCAACAAAAGTTGAAGGTAATTACTCCACTTTTTAGCCTAAAACATAACATAATCCCACATGTTTTGTCTCGTGCTCCACGAGAATCACTTTCGTAACGTAGGAAATTAATTCAAACTATTTCACCATCTGAACAAACTCTGAGGGTTAAAAGTCTATCAAAAGGTCTCACACCAACTCTATATCTAAACAAGTTGCTTCTTGAAACATGAGAACCCTCTAATTTTGTGCTAGGTTTTAGATTTTTTTTAACTTCAACACACATTTCTAATATGATACAGTCGATCTTCATTTTTATGCTTTGCCATGTGTAGAGTTCATTGCTCTGTGTTTAATAAATACTCATAATGGTAATAGTATAGTAGTAATATCACACCTCTCCAATACTGATCATGCAAACAAATAAAAGCTCGCATAAAAAAATTACCGGTAATGAGACTAACTTTTCCAAATGAAAAGCAGTTTATTTCTAAATTTTAATATCATAGATGTTTTTCTTGGTGGCGTTGTGATTTATGTTGTGCCACACTTGTTAAGCATGCATGGTTTTCTCTACTCCTAATGCTTTAATGAACTCTCAGTGATACACGGCTTATCACGACGTTTTTTGATGCACATATATTGCGAGTGGTGATGTTTCACGTGCGTAACACTTCAATATTACAAACCAATAAAAAAAAATTATGTGTAACCCTTCATTATTACAAACCCTTACAACAGAAGCCTTTGAGTTCGTAGATTAAAGCTACTAAGTTTTAACTTTTAACCAAGGCCTCTTCGTCAATAAAGAGTTTGACTAAATCACAATTATGTGCAACTACTTGATTTAATCAATATTCGGTATACAAGACTAACATTTATTGTCGTCCGTGATTTGACGTCTCGTGCATTTGCGTGCCACGATATTTCTTAGACCAATTAAATACTATCAAATTTCAACGAATTTGATGGTGAAATGAGAGAAGAAAAAGGAAAAAGGTCTCGAGACATTATTCGTGTTAGAAGGGATAATATCCAAGTCTTTTCTAATCACGGGGTTTGGCCCAGCCGATCGTAGCTCGTTGCGAAGACATCAATTTTCAGTGCGGTTTTTTTTTTATTTCTTTATCTTCAATTATTTAAACAAAAATAGTCAAATTCAAGTAGGGACTGACAGTCACGTACCGGAATTATTAAACAACACAAAAAGCCCATGAACAGAACAGATACAAGCTCGACTAAAGCGAGACATGAAAAAACGTTCAACGTCTTAAAAAAATAACGAGTGGTTTGTCAAAACCTATTTTTCAACGGGGATTATTTGAATAATACTTACAATGATAAGCAATTACATTTAAATAAAATGGACACTTGATACAGCACAAATAAGAAGAAGACATGGTTGCGTGAAACCTCGTGATGTCCACGGTCTTTGCCTTTGGAAGGCTAAACAACCACCAATATTTTTTGCAATCATGTTCTTGTTTCTGGGACATTGCTTCTTTTTCTCTTTTGTTTTTCAATATTAATAAACCCATCTATACATGAACATATTTAAAAAAATATTAAATATGAAAAAATAATTAGAAGAAGATCCTTTTGCTTAGAATTGTTAGATGATCAAATCATATCTTGTTCTTGGGTTAATAAAAAAATCCATGCGAGATCTTCAAGTTGTATACGTACGTTCGCTGTATTAAGACAAGTCTTTAGATTATTACAAAGTTACCTAATTATCTAAACTATGATTTTTTTTCCGTGCTTCAATTATAAACTAAACAATTAGCTTTGAAAGAGCTTAATTGTTCATAGTGTGTACTTAAACTTATACTTATACTTGGTTCGCTGCATGTAATAGTGTTGACGTGAGTTATTTGATTCCATTAGATTTTGTTTCCATTATATAATTGAAATATTTTTATAGGGGTAAGCGAAGTTGTACTAGTGTACTTGAATGTACAAAGAATCCTCAACATTCTCCCTATACGAGTTTAGGTCATTCCCAAATATAGGCCATCCCCAAACATGAACATAAAATTTGGTGTTTTTTAGCATCAATTTTAGTGTTAAAGTTCACCTCCAATCACAACACCAAATTTAACACCAAAAAACTATTCATCATTATTACTTTTATATTAATATATATTTTTAAAAGTAATTGGAAGTATAAAATGATTTTCTTTTAAAAAATTTAACGTGTGAACAGTAGCACGCCAAATATGACGTGGTACTGTTCGTATTACCAAAATTGGTGATGATTTTACAGTGGGATTGGATCAAATTTGGCACCAAATGTGACCGTGCCCTTAGAGATGACCTTAGGACTTCACGTCTGCCTCTATTTCGTTGGTATCTCATGTTCTTCTTAATTAATCTCTTCTTTGCATAATTAATTGAACTATGAAATAGCAAGCACTCGTTGCCGACTCCCACAACGGATGTTCAACAAAATTTGAATTCTACAACCAAAAATTTATTGGTTGTTGAATATTCCATAACCAATATACATCCTGTGTGGAAAGTATGAACATTCCACACCGGATGTCTAAGGGTTGCAGAAAATTCCACAAATCTGGATCCCACACCCCTTATTAAGGGTTGTGGGGTCTAGTTTTTATTCAACCAAGAGAGAGAGAGAGAGAGTTGGCCAAAATTATCAACCCAAATCGGAGATAATCCCTGCGAGATTTTCTTTCTTTTCTGTTGAGATATTCGCTCCTTCTAGAGATATTCTCTCATTTTGGATTTAATCTGTGCCATTAGATCTCAACAGTAAATGTAAACTCTCTCACATCCCTCATATCGGTATATATGGCAGAGAATTTTTCTCTATAGAGAGAAATTCAGGGAGAACTTCAAGGAAGAAGTTCGGCCATCCTAGAGCATTTCCCCAGGGGGAATTTCGACCACCCTAGTGCCAAGGCCCAACCTAAGAGTTTTCAAAGCCCGTTTACTTGAAATTCAATTAATTAATTATTTACTTGATCCAATAATAAATAAACAATTATGCTATAAAAATTTAATTAATTCTGCGAATACTCTTTTCCAAAATTAATGTTGTCAATCACCATTACAGCAAGTGAGATTAAATAATGAAAAAAATTATTATTTGAAAGTTCTTATCCACATTTATCCAAGCCGAAATTGGGGACCATGGACCTAGTAGGAGAAGTTTAACGAACACGACGAAAAAGACGATACAATCCAATATCTTTTTCATCGATTCGTCTAGTCTTTATTAATACTCCACCGTGTAATAAAAGACTAAACTCCTCTTTAATACTAGAATTATATTTACTCACTGTGATGAGTGTCCACTGATATAGTCAGTTCGTTATCAAGATCCTCTAGGTTCAACCCGTGCCAAGAGAATTTAATTTATTCCGGTATACTTCTCTGATACATATCAGCCCTAAGGAGTGTTGCTTCCCTAGCTAAAGATTTTTTCGAACGTTAACGTACTTTGAAAGTGTGCGCAATCAATCGGTTCTGGAATTAACCCTTAGATGAGTAAACATCGACTTCCTTTTAGGGAGGCTAGATTTCGTGTCTAAAAATTACTTCCCACTCCAATCATGCTCTGAGAAAACTTGCAAGAGAAGACTCCCAAGACATAAGTTATGATTAGCATGAATAGCCTTTTAGCGAATGAGTTAAAGAGATCGGAAACATGATTCAGTGTCCATGACAACTTCAGCATTTAGATCAAGTCTCACTTAGTGCCTTGGTTAGTACGTCGTAACGGTCCTTAAATGATACATCTACCTTAAGTGTAGAATGCTCTCACATAGTGATCAGTCTTCACTCATGTGTTCCACATATATAACTTTTTATATAGCTTTCTAGGCATATATCAATCATTGACCTTATTTTAGCACACTGCCCGAACTCAGGTGCCCAACACATGACTCAGTTTAATACGGAGGCTATGAAATATAGTTGTAATCATATAATGCTTATATAGTAATCTTATTATCGAATTCAGTAATTATTCAGTCGTCTTCTTCAAATGGGCAATATTCCTATCAATCTCCCACTTTGGCCAAGGAAGATTCCTCGAGTCAATTTAATTATTTTATATCTTAGTATATGGTTCAAACTTTGACCTAGGATTGAGATTCCCATCATATGGATTCTCAGCTTACTCTTTACTCTTTCATTTATGTCAATTAGATATATGTCCCATTTCGTATGATTTTAGTTCATGCATTCTTGCAAGTGATCTTTGGCTTACCATTTAAGATCAAGTCAAATCGTTCACAGTAAATTAATTTACTTAGACCATATTAACACTTTGCATCTCTTACATTATACACTTATATAACAAGTCTCCCTGTCTTGGTGTACATCTTTTTGGTGCCAAAACAGGTTGCACCATTACATGCTTTGATCTCATCACCACTCACTATAGTGTGATTTATTAAAGATGTTTTAATAAGAACTTTATTGAACTTTTTTCCATTACTTGGTTATTTTATATTTCATCCTTGCTTGTCGTGTTCATATTCAATATACACAGGACTTAAAGGATCTTCTATATTTAAATAACCAAGTATCTCACTATTTCCTGGAATAACAATGTTTATAACACTTGTTCTCTTTCTCGAAAATTAGACATTGTCTAAGGTCTAAAAATTAGTCCTTTCAAAGACATTTCTCTACAACCTCAACATTGAGCTCATATATTGTATCAAATAAGTATGTTTGAGACATAATGGAACAAGCTTGACGTTTCTAAATTAAAAAATTAGAAATAGTTAGCTTAGTCCATTTACTTGTGTCATAATGAGGTCTAGTACTATAATAATAGTAATGACTTTATTCATGACACGTGTTTAAGAGCTACACATATCGATCATTCTCAAGATATCGATTATAACAAACATCCATGTACAATCATGAACAATTTGTTAATTACTTAGGATCTACCTTTCATATTTTAAAAGGTATGGTAGTTTAACTACTTTGATCCACGTCTTAAGTTATTGGAACTTTATCCTTAGAGGACAGTTCTTCTTTCTCTGAAGATCCCAAATGAAATGGTTATTGGTATCATAAAAAAGAGTATCATTTATGACAATGACTCTTCTCAAGGGCTTAATTCCTTAGAGGTTATTAAAGCTTAAAACATTTCATTTTATACTATTTCTGTAAGCTAATAGCTTAACAGGTAAATCTATCAAATATGGGCTAATGATTTTTAGACAAATTAGTTTGATCGAGAGTGTTATCTCAAGATCGTGTATTTTCATTTAAGGAAAGTTTATTGTTGATGAGAGTAGCAAGTATTCTTGTTATCATGCTCCCACTTGGTTAATGATTTTAATAGCAAGGAAATTAAAAATGTATCATTCCTTTCAATTCATTGATTGATGTGGCAAGATAATTATTGATTACTCTTCTACTTTAATTTTTGAATAATAACATATTCATTCCGGTTTAAAGGTTGCCATCTTCGATGATGGATTTAATCATGTGAAGAATGTTTCTATTCATTGAATAACAAGTGACTAGATTTCATTAAAGAAAACTCTCACTATTTTATTGAACAATTGTGACAAGAATCCTATTAGGGATGCTTCCACTCGATAACATTTGTTTAGTGACTAGGTTCCATTTAAGGATACCCCCACTAAATCAATGGACTAGAGTAGTTAGGTTCCGATTAAGGATGCTTTCACTCAATTAGTGAACTAAAGTAGCTACATTCGATTCAAGGATGCTCCTACTCAATTCATTGAACTAGAGTAACTAGGTTCCGTTCAAGGATGCTCCCACCAAATCAATACGAATATTAGTGACTAGGTTCTGATTAAAGAAACTCCCACTAATTCATCAACTCTATCTTTTAGTTGAGTTTCCTCTATTGCTTCTTATTCGCACAAACTATTGTCGATTGAATGTAATAGTAATTTAGACGCTTTCTGAAGTTCTGACAAGTTCTTAAACAATAAAACATATTTAATATAAGAATTTAATGAAGCAATAAATGCTAATTACAATTTTTATAGAGATAATAACTAAGTACATATATTGTGATTCTATATAGTATATGAACGAAAATAATGTCCTTCATATCCTATATCTTTAACTCAAGGGCATAAGCATTCATGGATAATTAAGTATCACAAAGCATTCAAGGCATTCATTTAATAGAAAAAAATATCTAATGACACAACCACTTGTTCATAAATAATGTAAATAAAGCATGAGAAAATAAAGATTCATTCTTTTTGGAATAACTATAAAAGCTAGACTACAGAAATTCTTGGATTATTATATCACACATCCCATGTTCAAAAGTACATCAAAAAGTGGAAGTAATAAAACTTGCGAGAATTTAGATCTTTAGGCGGTGCATGAGCTTGTCCACAATTTGGGTTTGAATTTGGCATTATTCAGCAAGGTCATCAACACTCATATGTTCCACTAGATCTACTCTGGTGAGCTTAATGCGGGCTTGCTTGCTTTGCATCCCAAAGATTTGTTGCAACGAGTCAAGGATCTCCACATCAGTCTCCATCCCTTCCATCTTTGTTCGCGATACATAAGATATGCTTGCAAGCATGTATCCCCCCGCCTTGTTATTGGCAGTGGTCCACTTGTCATAGTCCTCCTTCATTTTTCGTACTAACTCTAAGTAGGGAAGGGAGGTCTCTCTTCAGCGAGGATAAAAAGAATGCTTTCCCTCACTAGCACAATGTTGAGATTCGACTTCCACTTAGGGAAGTTATCTCTTGTCAGGACGTTTTTCAACAATGGGGTCATGATAGGGTTCGACATAATTACTAAAAACATAAAAAGCACTTTTATAAGCAATATGAAAAAAACAAACTATCAAGATGTTAAGGATATAAAAACATAATGCATAAGCACAAGGAAAAATACTAATCTTTGAAAAGACTCAGTTTTTATCTTCCATGTTAATCACCAATAGTCACAATCTGTTCCACTATGGTGGCGTAATAGAGTGCTCCTAGTGAACATGAGTTACGACTCATATTAGTGAGCAATTACAGTTCATGTACCCTTCGTAACTGGGCTCACTAACTTCCAATTTATAGGAATACTTTGGCCATACGAGCAACCACCGGTTGGTTCATACTTGATTCAACCTAACATTCCAGTGAGAAAAGTCTAGCCCTACGCACTAACTTAGCTAGTACACGCAGAGATCAACCTTCCCACCTATCGTCATAAACACAACTTTGGTATTTGAATAAAAAAAGCATGTACTGAGGAATAGACCTTCTCTTAAAAGAGCGCGGGTCACGCAGGGATCTTTCATCCCCACATTGTTGTGTCAATGTTGGAGGCCTAAGACTCAATATAATTTTCGTATTTTAATTTTCCTAGCATTTACATTAATCTAGATGATCCACTACGAGTTTACTAGTGTTTCTAAGCTACCCTTAAAAACATATTTTTTATATAGCTTAGGTTTTAGGTAATACATGACATCTAGTCTTGATTAACCTAAAAACATTCCTTCATGGAAAAGCTCCTAGCTGAGAAGGTGAGACACTAGGTCTTCTTAAATACCCCCCAGCTTAGCCTCTTATCGACTTGGTGACAAAACATTCTGATCCTTTCAATTCATTCATTAATTAACTATCCTAATCATGTTATATAATTTTAAATGAATGAAAGCCCATAACAGCCATAAACAAACGATACAATATCTAAGTTTCAACAAACAATCATAGCAAAGCAATTAAATAAACAAGAAAAGCAAGCATGGTTTGATTCGTGTTGATCGTATCCTAATTAAATATTTATAAATTAAAATGAGATGAACCTAATTGTATTAGTTCATGGATGATAATTGAGCACAATCATATGCTTCAACGGGAAAAATAAATCTTTTTCAAAAAATTGCATTTCGTAACATCTTTGAAAAATTCAATTTGAATAAAAACCCATCATATATTTTTTTGAAAAAAAAATCGATATCAAAATAATTTATTTTACAATGTTTTAAACAATATTTAAATGAGTCCAGCCCATTTAAATAAAATAAACAAAACTTCAAATTTTTTAAAAAAATATTTTTGGATGAGCCTTAAGGCCCATCTGGCATCCGAGCCTAAGCCCAGATCATCCTGGAGTCCAACCTGCCACGGTAGGGCCGACCCGAGTTGGTTGGGCCTGTCCCAAGGGGAAGCCTTGGCCCAAACGATTGCCTAAGGCAACCAAGGGGTGCGGCCAGCCCTTGCCCTCTAGGGTTATACCGCTGGTTTGCTCTGTGGCTCGGAAAAAACCCTTGGTCCCGTCCTATATCCTCGTCATAAATCCGTCTCTCGCCGATCGTCGGATTACAACAATGACAATAATAATAATAACTGATAATAAAAAAATTACATAAAGTCTATACCCTTTGAATTCCGGGTATATAAAAATTCTAATAAAGCAAGAATCAATAAATTTACGATCAACCACGAATAAAAATTCATATATTACATATTGAATTGTAACAAATTTCATGTCACAATATAAATCCATTCAAACCAAATTTAATCACAAGAATGAATCAATTAAATTAATAAATCATCTAGCTCTTATACCACTTGTTGGTGATTGATGCACCTTAGCAACCATATTAAATGCGGAAAATCATTAATTGCACTCACATTAGCCAATTAATAGTTAAGATTGCTATAAAGATCTAGATTTATTAATTTAATTCAATTAGGAAAGAAATTCAGCAACCGATACTAGAGAATAAGTTTATAAAAAACTTACGGGTTTAGGATCAGTTATAAAACGCCTTGTCCAATGCGCGCTCCGTTTCGTCCTTCTTCTTATTCGATTTTGTTTTGTCCTTCTTCTAAATCGACTATGTTTCGTCCTTTGTCTGAATATAGTACTCGAGGATGACACCGTAGTCTTCCGAAACGTAATCTCGAGACGAATAAGAATTATTAGTGGGAACAATAGATATCTCACCAGATCTCGAAACCAGATTGTTTCGGGATCTCGATCCTATTATTGAAGATTAGGATTAGCAATTCTGGGGAATAGGGGAATGAATATAATTGACCAAGAGAGAGATCGAGTTGGCTAAAATTATCAAATCAAATTAGTTAATTTTCTTCTTCCCTTTGATCCCTATTTATAGCAATGGTAGAGAGATAACCCCTGCGAGATTTTCTCTCCTCTAGGTTGAGATATTTTCTCCTTCTAGAGATATTCTCAATAGTGAATCTAAACTCTCTCTCAACCATCAGATCAGTATCTATTGTTGAGTTTTTTTTTTCTTCAGACTGAAATGCAAGGAGAACTTCAAGGAAGAAGTTCGGCCATCCTAATGCATTCCATTAGGGGGAATTTTGACCACCCTAGTTCCAACGCCTAACCCAAGAGTTTCCAAAGCTTGTTTTCTTTAATTATAATTACTTATTTATTTACTTGATCCAATAATAAATAAGCATTTATGCTAAAAATATTTGGTAAATTATGCGAATACCCTTTTCCAGAATTAATGTTGTCGATCACATTATTATTCGAAATTTCTTATCCGCTTTTATCGAAGGCAAATCGAAGACCATGGACCTAGTAGTAGAAGCTTAACGAACCCGATAAAAAAGACGATACAGTCCTATGTATTTTTTATCGATTCGTTTAGTCTTTATCAATACTCCATCGTGGAATCAAAGACAGAACCCTTCTTTAATACTAGAATTATATTTACTCATCGTGACGAGTGTCCACTGATATAGTCAGTTCGTTATCAAGGTTCTCTAGGTTCAACCCGTGCCAAGAGAAGTCAATTTATTCTGTTATACTTCTATTGATACATATCAGTGCTAAGCATTGTTGCTTCCCTAGCGAAAGATTCTTTCGAACGTTAACTTACTTTGAAAGTGCGCGCAATCAATCCGTTCTTGAATCAACCCGTAGGTGAGTGAACATTGACCTCCTTTCAGGGAGGCTGGATTCCGTATCTGTAATTACTTCCCACTCAAATCATGCTATGAGAAGACTTCCAAAAGAAGACTCCCAAAACATAAGCTGAAATTAGGATGAATAACCTTTTAACGAATGAGTTAAAGAGCTCATAAATATGATTAAGTGTCCATGACCACTTATGGATTTAGATCAAGTCTCATTGTGACCATCATAGTGGCCTTGGTTAGTACGTCGTAACGGTCCTTCAACGACACATCTACCCCAAAGCATGTCCAGATCGTACACTTACCACAAGTGTAGAATGCTCCCACATAGTGATCGGCCTTCACTCATATGTTCCATATATATATGACAATATAGCTTTCCAGTCGTATATCAGTCATCGACCTTGTTTTAGCACACCGCCCGAACTTAGGTGCCCAACATGTGATTCAGTTTAATATGGAGACTATGAAAGATATTTGTTATCGATTTTGATTAATTATCCAGACCTCAACTCACTAATCATATAATGGTTATATAGTAATCTAATTATCTTCAGTAATTGTTCAGTCGTCATCTTCAAGTGAGAAATATTCCTAACAGATATGTCGTTGCTTTGCATGTCAATTGCACCGGGGTAAATGAAAGAACTCTTGGATGGAAGTTTTTGTTTCAGTGTGGAGTTATGTACTTGTTTTGAGGAAGCTTAGATTAAAAAAAGATAGTTAAGTATTATGGATAATTATAACAATATAAAACAATATCTTGATTTGAGATTATTGATGTTGGATCGGTCTAGGATTAAGAATAATTTAACTCTTTTCCTATGCGATGGAAAATAAAAAGAAAATCTTTAGAACAAGTAAAAGGGTTTTAATACCTACACAAAGTGCATTAACATATAATCATTTTAATAAAACTATGACAACTATTTACTCTTTACCTATCTTTCTTGAAGTGTTGGTCTCTCATCACAACTCGACAACTTGTTTCATTTGTGTCTCCCTGAATTCCAGCAATCATGATAATTTTTATGAGTAAAGTATTTCTAGTTTGGTTGGATTTAATTTGTGAAAACTATTAAATACAATAACTAAAGGACTATTCTTAAAGCAAAGAGCGAATACAAACCCTAAGTCTAATGTGGATCTAGTGCCAAAATAAAAGAACAAAAAATTGGAGAATTGGCCCTGGCTGACAAACGTAATTTGGTTATGGCCAACGTTCTGTTAAACTTAAGTAAATGTCCATTTTGCTTATGTGGTTTTTTAATTTAATTATATAATTACCTTTTTGCCCTTATATTTTGGACGTTTTTAAAAAACAGTTTGATTTTAATTTTCAAATTTTTCTGTATTAAAATTGATTCCCGAATTTTATTTTAATTTCATTTTGAAATCGTTTCCTTTTTTATAGTTTTGAATATCAACGCTTATTTGTTGGAATGAATAATAGATCATATTATTTTGGGATTTACCTTTGACTTGTTAAAGCGGTTACTGTTTTTAGGATTTTTAATTTCCTTTTTTAATTATTGGTAATTGATTTCTGTTATTTAATATTGTGTGTTGTTAATTTTTACACGAAGCCTGTATCTTATTTACAGAGATTTGGTATTAGTCGGAAATTGATAATTAATTTACGAAAATAGTTGTTCGTCCTTGTTTCATTGTCGGCAGTTAATCTACGTAAGATGGTTTACGAGTTTGGGGAGGGTTCTTCTCTACAACAATCTGGTACATATTTATCCGTTGGTCTTCCTGTTTTCTTTTTATTTGTTTTAAGTATAACTTTAATTTTTTCTTATTTTGTAGTAGAATTATTCGAGCGACAATGTTCCCAATGACGTGATGTTGATACTACTTCCAATGAAGAAACCTCAAAGGAAGATGTTGTTTTGTTTGATCAGTTCGATTTGCAAAATTTCCCATTAAAATTTGATTTGAATGTTGACAATGTTTTCACCAGCAAAATTGTTTTACAAACAGCTTTGAGTATGTTGGCTGTTCGTAATAGTTTTGAATTTAGGACTATAAAATCCAACAAGTCAAGGTATCATGTATGTTGTAAGGATGTTAATTGTTCTTGGATGTTATATGCTATTGTTAGCCCTAAATCCGGTATTTGGGTCATTAAAAGTTTTTCCAAGGATCATTCATGTTTTGGTCGTGTGGTTATCAACAAAAATAAGCATGCTTCGTCTATGTTAATTAGTCAATGCGTTAGAGATGATTTTAGGGGATCATTAACCACGAAAATTAAACCTGCCGGAGTTGCTGAGATTATGAGGAACCGTTGGAATGTGGAAGTGTCTTATTATCGGGCTTGGAAGGGACGTAAAAATGCTTTGATTGATTTACGGGGTGATTTTGACTCTTCTTATAGTCATCTTCCAATCATTGGTGATATGATGTGTGCCAAAAATCCTGGTAAGTATATGATTTACAACGTTTTTTTTATTCAATTTACATCACATGAGTAAATCTTGATTTTTTTTCAGTTTACGTCAGTATATATTACTCAATTTACACTGACAATTATTTTTGCAATGTCAATTCTGGATAGGTTCTTATACGAAAACAGTAGTAGAAGATGGTACTTTCAAGTATTTTTTCCTAGCTTTTGGAGCTTGTGTTCATGGGTTTCGATATTGTCGCCCAGTTATATCTGTAGATGGTACTTTTTTGAAGGGAAAATCGCATGGGACGTTGTTGCTTGCTATTGCACAAGATGGGGATAATCATTTGTTCCCACTGGCTTTTAGTATTGTGGATTCAGAAAATGATAAATCGTGGTCGTGGTTTATGTTGCAGCTTCGTCATGTTTATGGTGTACGTGATGAAATGGTCATTGTATCGGATAGGCACAAATCCATTCAGAAAGCTGTGATCAAGGTATTTCCTGAGGTTAAATGGGCATCATGCATGCAACATTTATGGGGTAATGTTAAAGCTCAATTTGGTAGTAGTCATACTCAGCGCCTTTTCTACAAGTGTGCAAAGGCTTACACATCTAAAGAATTTTATTTTTGGCTGAATTTACGCTCTACTGGTGATCGGAAAATCAAAAAACATTTGCTGAAAGCAAATCCAGAGGTTTGGTCTCGTAGTCATTTTCTAGGGAAGAGATTTAATATCATGACTACCAATATTTCGGAGTGTTTGAATTCAGTTTTGCATGAAGCTCGTGGATGGCCAGTTTCTTGTCTTGTTTTGAGTTATCGAGATCTTATTCAAAGATGGATTGTCAAGAAGAGGGGACTTATTCCTAAGATGTTATCAGGTTTAACAGACATTGGACTTACATTATTGAAGGAAGCTCAAGAAGCTGCACGCACTATGAACGTAAATTACTCTTCTTATCTATTAATTAACACTGTAAATTTTGTCTTTATTTTTACAGTTAATTAGTATTGTGTTTACGATGTTAATTGATTAGAGTTTTTTCTATATTTTCCAGGTTAATGCGATCAATGACTTTCAATATGAAGTTGTTGATGGGCTATTAGGAAAATAGTTGATGTTCAAGAAAGGTCTTGCAGTTGTCGGTTTTGGGAGCTTGAAGAATTTTCATGTCCTCATGCTTGTGCTGTGTTATATCGACGAAATTTACATCCTATTGATTATGTTTCTCCATTCTACACACAAGAGTTTTTTAGGATGACGTATTTACAAGATGTATTTCCGATTTCACATGAAGGGGAATGGGGTTTGCCATCAGATGCAGCTATTCTTAAACCTCCTGTTATAAAGCGTCAATCTGGGAGGCCTAAGGAAAAGAGATACCGATCAAAATCTGAAAAAGTTCACCCATATGTCCAACGTTGTGGCAGTTGTGGTCAAAGTGGTCATAATTAACGTTGTTGCCAGGGTTAAATAGCATTGGTTTTTTTTTTAATTTGTTTCAGTTTGTACTATTTCAGTTAAGGTGTTTCCTTGTGGTGTAATTCAGAATTATTTTTTCTTTATCCAAGTTCTGATGTCATTTAAAATTAATAAGTAAGTTCTACTTTTTTTTTATAGATGTTGTAAATCGCGTTATAATTTACTGCGTTAATCGGATACTGTTATTTGGATATTTTTCCATTTACTCTCTGCTTTATCTCATTTGTATATTCTAATATTTACCTTATAATATTAATTATATTGTTGATGAGAACGTTGAAAATATTTGACAGTTAATTGGTTATATAAAACATACATAATTAATAAAGTCGAGTAATTACACGCAGAGTATTACTCAATACTTAACATTGTCTCAAATTAACATAGATAATTAACATAGTTATCTAACATTGAGGTAAATATGTTTTTGTACTGATAAACAGTTCAACAGTACTCAAAATAGACAATTAACATAACTTGTTCCAGAAAACTAATTTACCATCAGACAACATTAAATCATTACTCATCTAGTCCAAGTCCTAAATCAAAAGATGGTTGGCTACATGTTGTTTCTTCTGTGAGTCCAGTTCTGCAATTTGTGCGGATTTCTTCATTTTCTTTGGTTTTTTCTTTGCCGTGTACGGTGGCCGCTGGTAGACAGACTTCCTCACATTCCTTTTAGCCCTCAATAGGGCAACATTATCTTCTTCTTTTGATTTGTGTATGTCCTGTTAAACATTTCCGCGTAAATTATCTCATAAAAACAGATGTAAATTGAAATTTATTTCATACGCTGGGGTGTTGCTGATTCTCCGTTGCTTCTGGAATAGGTGGTAAATCTTCTTGTACCTATAAATTACGATATTAATTAGAGAAAAGGTCTTAAATATATTAATTAAGATCTATTTTACTTACGATATTCTTTGGCACCATGTTATCCAATGCTCGTGTTTTGGGTAAACCTTTGCTTAGACGTTTATATTTGGCCGCCTGTTCAGAAAAGTTTCCGTCAGGATCCATTTCGAACACATCATTTATTTCAAATACCCAATCATCCTGCAGTTGTTGTAATCTTTCCTGAAATATTCATGAACATCAGAATAATTTACGATGTTAATTATAAATACATTTACTTACTGGGGTCATATTTTTTGCATTATCTACCCCGAGTAGGGGAGATATGTCTTGAGGGGGATTTCTACTTGCTGACTCATTCTGGTTGAGTGTCTCTTGTCTATTCTTAGGTACCTTAAACTGTTTACACGTTAAAGTTGTTCATTACATATAAGTATAACTTAATTTGATTGAAGATAAACAATTTATTTGAAATTTATTTCAAATCTATAACATTTACCAATGATTTGAGGGGTGGGGAAACTGTTGGAATTTAGTTAACAATTAACCTAATTTAATTACGAAACACATCAATATGTGGCGGAATTTCATAATTCAATATAACATATTATAAACGTTTTAAAACATGTTCGATAACCATATCATTAAATCTAACCTAACATGTCAATAAATTTACAATCACATCAATAAATTTATCTAAGCATGCAAACGAATAATCCAAATACATATAATTATTCTAAAACATCATATTATTCAGATCCAATTCGTTCGAGGGACACTTACATAAGATTTGGATCTGCGAGAGCAAGTCTCGGTGTACGTCAAGGTGGTCGGCCGATCCTCTACGCCACGCGCGTCCAAGAAATCCTCAAAACCGTCGTGCCTTCGATCCTCCAAAATTAGCCGGCCCTGGGGAGAGAAAAATCACTCAAACAACCACAAGTTGAGTCAATGATAATACTCTAGGGATTTTTAGGAGACAAAGAGGGTGGGCTCTTTCGTGGGAACAAGGGAAGAAGGGGAAACTCAAATAAAAGGAAGGGCTGCCGGGAAACAGTTTTCCTCTCTCTCTTTCTCTCTTAATTTCGGCCAAAACCTCTCTCTCTTTCTCTCTTAATTTCGGCCAAAACCTCTCAAGCACAAGGGGGGGAGAGGTTTGGCTGAGTGTTGGTCGAAATTAGCCTAGGGTTACCAAAGAGAAAGCCTCCTTTTATATCAGAGAGAATGGGCTTAAGTTAGGTCAAAATCCAGTTAAGACCCATTAGTCAAACTTAAGCCCAAAACTCCTTTTAATGAGTTTAAACAATTTTTCCAGCCCATAAAACAACTATTATGGCCGGCCATATTGTCCTAATTACCTCCCAAATTTATTTGATTTATTTCTAAAATAATATTTAATTAATTTAGAACATCTCATTTATTTAATGACAAGTCATTAATTATTTTCATACTAATCAATGTAGTACGAAACGAGAAAATATTTATTTTCATCTTTTATTTATTTGAATCATCAAATTATATTATTATCAATATAATAACATAATATGATTCGTGAAATAAATGTAATAATAAATAACCAGTTATTTATTTAATTACTCAGAAAATAATTTTCTTAGCGTAAATTACAATTTACGTTGAATGAGAAAATCAATCATTTCTTGTTCACCAAAATCTCGTCCGAGAGTCTATCATTGAGACCTTATGGACCCACATGAACGAAGCTTTAGAATAAGGCTCGGACACAAAAGTTCACAAACTTTTTCCGGTTTTTAATTCTTAATATTAGTCGATTCCACTAAAGGACCAATATTGAGCATCTCTAAGTTCATATGCGTTTATATTTCCGTTTGATGTGACAAAACTATTCTTCACACGGTCCACGGTGTATTTTATGATATTACCCTTTGTGTGTATCATTAACTCAGAGGAATGTAAAATTACCGTTTTACCCCTGAGTTATTATTTCACCAAGTCCTCTGTTATTTGTGAACGAGAAAAACATAAAATGAAATGTCTCAACATGTCACATGTTTTATTTCAAAGAATTCTTTATTCGATGAATACCAGGCCTGGTTTATTCGTTCACACTCTCATAACAGAGCATGGTGTGATACTAATGCCTTAGCATTGTTTCAACACAAATTCCATATATGTGAATCACATGTTTCAATGAAACAGTATTATGACACCAACCGTCGGGTCAATGAAACTTCATTTAGCCATTGCCCATTGACAAATCAAATGTCATAAAGTGTTACAAGAATACATGTACTCACTTCAGGATTTAGGTAATTACTAAAATACCCCTCGTATGTGAGTTTGAGGTTTCGAGTGATTAAACGGTTTTATCTCGAACTTCAAAACTTCACTGGTCTTGTTCAATATCTTCATTAAGATATCAAGAATGAATTACAGAGTCACAACTCTCCATATCACAAGATAAGATATCGTTTAATTCATTCTAACAATCATTACTAAGATTCGATTGCCCAATCGATCTTTAGATTGCGAACTATTATTTAAACTAGTCATAAGAAGGTATCTTGTCAAGTCTGTACTTAGCACTTCTTTCGTTGATGACAGTTTCAGAGCGTAGACATAAATGCGTAAACACAATCTTAAATAAGAATGGATATTCAATCTTTATTTAATTTCAAAGTAAAACAAATACAAAAGTATTTAATATCAAAAATCTCCTTTGTGGGCATAAATGCCAACAAACTCCCATTTGACTCAAAGGAGATGCGAATGATCTTTCAGTCCTAATCCTTCTAGGTGTCCCTCGAAGACCTTACTGGTTAAAGGCTTCGTGAAGGGATCAGCAAGGTTGTCCAACGTTGAGATCTTCGTAACCGTCGCGTCCCCTCTATGAACTATATCTCGTACCAGGTGGTATTTCCGCTCGATGTGTTTCGAGCGCTTGTGACTTCTTGGTTCCTTACAGTTAGCAACGGCTCCACTGTTATCACAGTAAAGTGTAATGGGCTCGTTGGCACTTGGAACTACTTCCAAGTACATCAGGAATTTCCTCAGCCACACAGCCTCCTTTGCAGCTTCGCAAGCTGCCACATACTCGGCTTCCATGGTCGAGTCAGCAACACAAGTTTGCTTTATACTCCTCCAGACCACAGTCCACCATTCAGGGTGAACACAGACCCTGATGTGGATTTCCTGGAATCCTTATCCGCTTGAAAATTGGAATCGGTATACCCCGTCATATTCAGGTCATCACCTGAGTATGCAAGCATATAATTTCTCGTTCTCCGAAGATACTTGAGAATATGCTTGACCGCAACCCAGTGCTCGGGTCCAGGATTCGATTGGAATCTACTCACCACGCCCACTGCGTAACAAATATCTGGCCTAGTGCAGAGCATTGCATACATGAGACTTCCTACGGCTGAGGCGTAGGGAATATGTCTCATTTCTTCTATCTCTTGAGGAGTCTTGGGAGACTGCTCAATGGATAGATGCACTCCATGTCTGAAAGGTAGCTGTCCTTTCTTGGAGTTCTGCATACTGAAGCGATCCATGATCTTATCAATATAAGATGCTTGGGAAAGCGCTAACTTTCGGTTCTTCCGATCTCTAAAGATCTGAATCCCCAGAATGTAAGCCGCTTCTCCAAGATCCTTCATCTCAAACTGCTCCGACAGCCAGATCTTAACCTCTGATAACTTTCCCACATCATTCCCAATGAGTAGTATGTCATCTACATAAAGGATTAAGAATACCACTTTGCCATCGTTTATCATCTTATAAACACATGGCTCATCTAGTGACTGATCAAAACCGTAACTTTTCACAGTCTCGTCGAATCTAATATTCCACGATCTAGATGCTTGCTTTAGTCCATAAATGGACTTTAGCAACTCACAAACCTTGCCTTGTTGGCCTTTCTCCATGAACCCATCTGGTTGAGCCATGTAAATGCGCTCGTCAAGATTTCCATTAAAAAATGCAGTCTTGACATCCATCTGCCAGATTTCATAATCTAGGGCGGCAGCAATGGATAAAAGAGTATGAATGGACTTTAGCATCGCCACGGGCGAGAAGGTATCTTCATAGTCGATACCTTCCTTTTGTGTGAACCCCTTCGCCACAAGTCGTGCTTTAAATGTCTCGACATTTCCATCCGGTCCTCTTTTCTTCTTGTAGATCCATTTACACCCAACAGGCTTGATGCCTTCAGGTAAATCTACAAGTTTCCAGACTTCGTTGACATACATCGAATGCATTTCAACGTTCATGGCTTCTTGCCATAGGTTTGCTTCAGAACTTTGCATCGCCTGGGAAAATGATACTGGATCATCTTCCTCCTTGTATGCGACTGCAGCAAAGGCCTCCCCGATGTACATCAATCGCTCAGGTTGTCGTACAATCCTGCTACTGCGACGAATCGTAGGAGGCTTAAGTTCTGAATGTGGTTCTTCTATTGTTGGTGTAGGACTTGTCCTATCTTGTGAAGTACCAGCTACTTCACCCAACATTTCCTTCAGCACAAGTTTGCTTCTCGGTACGGTATTCTTCATATAATCCTCTTCAAGAAACCTAGCGTTCGTGCTAACGAACGTTTTCTTGTCAGTAGGACTATAGAATGTGTACCCTTTTGTTTCTTTCGGATATCCTATGAAAAAGCATAATTCTGAATGACTAGCCAACTTGCTAGTCTTTTGTCTCAGCACGTGTGCTGGACAACCCCAGATCTTGATGTGGTTTAGAACAGATTTCTTACCACACCATCTCTCATAGGGAGTGCCGGGAACCGTTTTTGACGGAACCTGGTTCAGAATATGAGTTGCCGTTTCTAAGGCATATCCCCAGAACGAATCAGGAAGAGATGAGTAACTCATCATTGATCTCACCATATCTAGTAGCGTTCGGTTCCTTCTCTCTGACACACCGTTTTGTTGTGGTGTGCCAGGTGCTGTAAGTTGAGAATGAATGCCTTCTTCTTTAAGAAGATCCTCGAACTCATCAGACAAGTACTCTCCTCCTCGATCTGATCGAAGGGTTTTGATTTGTTTCTCTCTTTGCTTCTCAACCAAGGCCCGATATTGTTTGAACATTTCAAAAGTATCGGATTTGTGTCGCATTAAGAAAACATGACCAAAACGTGAGTAGTCATCAGTGAAGGTTACAAAGTATTCGTAACCTCCTCTTGCCTGAATACTGATTGGACCACATACATCACTATGTATGAGTTCCAATACTTGTGTGGCTCTTAGACCTTTCGAAGAGAAAGGTCTCTTGGTCATTTTGCCTTCAAGACAGGATTCACACGTGGGCAAAGATCCCACGTTTAGAGATTTCAAAGGACCATCCTTTGTTAACCTCTTAATCCTATCTAGGCCAATATGTCCAAGACGTAAGTGCCATAGATATGTATCATCCGTTTCATCACTATGAAATGTCTTACGCTTCCTGAGTGAATCACTATTCACCTCAGTGTCCAAGATTGTCGGCTCATTAGGATATAGATAATAAATAGAATCTACTCGATGAGCTTTAGAAATAAAACAACCATTAAGAAAAATTTCAATACCATTATTGACTTTAAACTCATAATGTTGTTCTTCTAAACGACCAAAAGAAATTAAGTTCTTGCAAAAATCTGGAACATAATAAACGTTTTTCAATAATAAAGCCTTATTCCCAAAATTCAGCTGCATGGTCCCGACAGATCTGGCTCTGACCTTCGTTCCATTCCCCCAGTTGAACGTGAACTCTTCTTCACCTAAGCTTCTGGTTTTCCTGAAACCATTCAGATTACACACAATATGGTCAGAAGCCCCGCAGTCTAAAATCCAGGGTGATTCTTTATATGTCGTGTAACATGCTTGGGTGACGAAAGCCATACCTTTCCCCTTGACGGTCTTGAGGTAGGCAGGACAGTTCCTTCGCCAATGGCCGACTTCTCCGCAATGGTGGCACTTGTGTTTAGACTTGTCCACCTTTGCGATGCCCTTGCCCTTGACATCCGCAGCCTTCTTGTAGGGCGTCTTGGATCCCGTTCGGTTGGCGTTTTTGGGACCCTTCATCACTCTCTTCGATCCAGAAGTGGAAGGCCTATGTTCAGCAACATTGGCTTCACCAGTCTTCTTCTTGGTCTTAGGGAGAAGTCCCTCGGCAGTCTGCAACTCCTTCATTAGCTCGGTTACAGAATAATCGAGCTTGTTCATGGAGTAGTTCAGACGGAAGCTATCGAAAGAATCCGTCAGAGTCTCCAAGATCATATCGACCTTGGTGAGTCCATCGATCTCCGATCCGAGAATCTCCATGTCGTTCAGGTGACCCATGATCACTAGCATGTGGTCCCTGACTGACGTTCCCGGCTTCATCCGACAATTCATGAAATTTCGGATTGCCTGCTGCCTCGCCTGACGCCCATGACATCCAAACATGTCATGAAGATTGTAGAGCATGTCATATGCCGTGGCAATGTCCTTGTGAGATTGCTGCAACACATTGCTCATGGAACCCAAGATATAACACTTGGCAATCTCATCGGACCTTACCCACGTGTCATAGGCGTTCTTGTCCTCCTGGCTTGAGTCAGCACTCGGAGCTGGAGGACACGGGGTAGTGAGAACATACTTGTGCTTTTCAACCGTCAGTACGATGTCGAGGTTACGTTTCCAATCAACGTAATTCTCACCCTCGAGTTTGTTATAACTGAGTATAGATGCAAGTGGATTCATGATATTGCTGAAATTAAATGAAATGAATAAATTTAGCATATGCTACAGTTTCGAATTATAATGCATGTACAATCCTAAATGAGTGAGGAAAGCGATAAATAATTCATGGTATTATGAACAAAAATGATCAATTACTTTTCCTAGGGGAAACCGTAATTGATCGCCTTTCATAGTCGTGACACATCACTATTTAGTTTGAACCATACAAGAAGTCACAACTTCTAGTTCTCTCTAATTACCATTGACTTTTGGTCACTTATGTTTAACGCATAGCCTCTATGGAGGGTTACTTTAAACAATAAGTCTAAGCCTGCAACCAACATGTGGGCCCTTATCCAAGTTACTTTGAAAACGGTTCTCCTAGGGGAGACCCCGCTTCATCGTTCCTCTTTAGGGCTTAGTTCGTAACAATTTAATTGACTATGTGCTTCCGAAGTACTCCCATTGAAGGGAGGGCCACGAGGGTGACTCTTAGTTCATTCACACAAGTTAATTAAATTCATGTTGGGGACCTCGGGTTATTTCAACGACAAAAAACCCTCCCACTTAGTTTTTGCAAAAATCATATTTTTGTGGACGATGTTCAATTTCATAACTAGTTATTTAAATTAAACTATAATGATGCATGAACAATTCATATAGTGTTGGCGTTCTATCCTATATGACATGTGGATGAATATGAGATAAGATTAAATAAAATAAAACATAATATTTAACTTATCTAATGGCCCATTTCTAAAATTACAACCCTTTACAAAAGAAAAAACAATAAACTACTTTATTCCTAGTCTTGTGTCGAGTCGTCGAATTTCCGAGTTTTAAAAACTTAGAGATTAATATCTCCCACTCAAATAATTAAATTCATTTTTATTATTTCAAAAATAATATAAATAAATTTAATTATTCAAGATTTTAAATTTATTCGGAAACGATTTCCGAATCTCGGTCGTCGGGCCTAACCCTAGCTAGCTCGCGCGCGTCCGAAGACACACGGCCATGTTAGGGTTTTGGCCGACCCAAACAGCCCTCTTGTGTCCAATACACAGGTCCTTAGGCGTGTTCCGAATCGACCGGGATAGCTCCCACGCGTTTCAAAAACGCGCGGCCATTCCCGGAGGCTGCCTTCCTTCTTCTTGTCTCCCGGATTACAAAATCATAAAATTTAAATTTACAACAAATTACAAATTTAAATAAAATAAAAAATAAAAACCGGGACGTAACCGGTAAACAATCCTAGGGCCAATTAGAGTAAGGATCCATTCACATAAACACACATACATTCACAAATGCAATTCATACAAAAACGCCAACACTCAAAATCGATTTAATGACAATTATGGCTCTGATACCATTTGTTGGAATTTAGTTAACAATTAACCTAATTTAATTACGAAACACATCAATATGTGGCGGAATTTCATAATTCAATATAACATATTATAAACGTTTTAAAACATGTTCGATAACCATATCATTAAATCTAACCTAACATGTCAATAAATTTACAATCACATCAATAAATTTATCTAAGCATGCAAACGAATAATCCAAATACATATAATTATTCTAAAACATCATATTATTCAGATCCAATTCGTTCGAGGGACACTTACATAAGATTTGGATCTGCGAGAGCAAGTCTCGGTGTACGTCAAGGTGGTCGGCCGATCCTCTACGACACGCGCGTCCAAGAAATCCTCAAAACCGTCGTGCCTTCGATCCTCCAAAATTAGCCGGCCCTGGGGAGAGAAAAATCACTCAAACAACCACAAGTTGAGTCAATGATAATACTCTAGGGATTTTTAGGAGACAAAGAGGGTGGGCTCTTTCGTGGGAACAAGGGAAGAAGGGGAAACTCAAATAAAAGGAAGGGCTGCCGGGAAACAGTTTTCCTCTCTCTCTTTCTCTCTTAATTTCGGCCAAAACCTCTCTCTCTTTCTCTCTTAATTTCGGCCAAAACCTCTCAAGCACAAGGGGGGGAGAGGTTTGGCTGAGTGTTGGTCGAAATTAGCCTAGGGTTACCAAAGAGAAAGCCTCCTTTTATATCAGAGAGAATGGGCTTAAGTTAGGTCAAAATCCAGTTAAGACCCATTAGTCAAACTTAAGCCCAAAACTCCTTTTAATGAGTTTAAACAATTTTTCCAGCCCATAAAACAACTATTATGGCCGGCCATATTGTCCTAATTACATCCCAAATTTATTTGATTTATTTCTAAAATAATATTTAATTAATTTAGAACATCTCATTTATTTAATGACAAGTCATTAATTATTTTCATACTAATCAATGTAGTACGAAACGAGAAAATATTTATTTTCATCTTTTATTTATTTGAATCATCAAATTATATTATTATCAATATAATAACATAATATGATTCGTGAAATAAATGTAATAATAAATAACCAGTTATTTATTTAATTACTCAGAAAATAATTTTCTTAGCGTAAATTACAATTTACGTTGAATGAGAAAATCAATCATTTCTTGTTCACCAAAATCTCGCCCGAGAGTCTATCATTGAGACCTTATGGACCCACATGAACGAAGCTTTAGAATAAGGCTCGGACACAAAAGTTCACAAACTTTTTCCGGTTTTTAATTCTTAATATTAGTCGATTCCACTAAAGGACCAATATTGAGCATCTCTAAGTTCATATGCGTTTATATTTCCGTTTGATGTGACAAAACTATTCTTCACACGGTCCACGGTGTATTTTATGATATTACCCTTTGTGTGTATCATTAACTCAGAGGAATGTAAAATTACCGTTTTACCCCTGAGTTATTATTTCACCAAGTCCTCTGTTATTTGTGAACGAGAAAAACATAAAATGAAATGTCTCAACATGTCACATGTTTTATTTCAAAGAATTCTTTATTCGATGAATACCAGGCCTGGTTTATTCGTTCACACTCTCATAACAGAGCATGGTGTGATACTAATGCCTTAGCATTGTTTCAACACAAATTCCATATATGTGAATCACATGTTTCAATGAAACAGTATTATGACACCAACCGTCGGGTCAATGAAACTTCATTTAGCCATTGCCCATTGACAAATCAAATGTCATAAAGTGTTACAAGAATACATGTACTCACTTCAGGATTTAGGTAATTACTAAAATACCCCTCGTATGTGAGTTTGAGGTTTCGAGTGATTAAACGGTTTTATCTCGAACTTCAAAACTTCACTGGTCTTGTTCAATATCTTCATTAAGATATCAAGAATGAATTACAGAGTCACAACTCTCCATATCACAAGATAAGATATCGTTTAATTCATTCTAACAATCATTACTAGGATTCGATTGCCCAATCGATCTTTAGATTGCGAACTATTATTTAAACTAGTCATAAGAAGGTATCTTGTCAAGTCTGTACTTAGCACTTCTTTCGTTGATGACAGTTTCAGAGCGTAGACATAAATGCGTAAACACAATCTTAAATAAGAATGGATATTCAATCTTTATTTAATTTCAAAGTAAAACAAATACAAAAGTATTTAATATCAAAAATCTCCTTTGTGGGCATAAATGCTAACAGAAACTTCTTTGGTAGGATGTTCCATCTCTGTTAGAAGCATTGGTTCTTCTTGTTGAATATTGGTTGGCACACATAGCTTCTGGCTTTTTAAACTGATATATTAAACTAATTAGTTATAATCTCATAATTAATACAAAGCAATTCACCACAATTTACATAGTTTTATTAATGTTAACTTATTAACTTTTAACATGGTTAACTAATTAACTTCTAAATAAACATTAAATATTACCAATAACTTGACAGGCGCCAAAACATCTTTGTTTGGAGGTTCCATATTTGGCTGGACGTTTGGCACTTTTTTCTCGATATTTTGTTCTTTGGTCTTCTTGAACTATTGAAATAAACGTTGTTAATTATAACATCATTAACACAGTTAATTCAATACCGATTTACCATGTTTGTCAGTGTCAATTGTTCCTGGTCAGCGATGCTAATTCCCTTAGCAGCCAGCTCATATTGTTTATTTTCAGCCTGTACAAAAGAATATATAATGTTCATTTGAAATTATAAATAAAATGAAAACTTTATTTAGAAATACCACATCTATTTTTTTTGTTCGTGGTGAGTGTATAGTTGGCAATGCTCCTTTCTGTTTTCCTTTCCCTTTCTCTTCCAAGGGTGCTTTTTATGGTATCTCTTTGTCTTTTGTTTGGGGACTTTTCATTCAGATTGGTGTCTTCCTATATTCAAGCAACATTTATTACTTAATCTACTTTAAATTGTATATGTAACATTTATTTTTAATTTACCTTTTGATTTGTTGTTTCCTTTGCTTTTGCCTTTTTTAGAAACAACTCATATTCATTAACAATGTTAATAATTGTTTAATTTACAATATTAATTACCTGATAAAACGCTTCCACTTTCTCCTTCTCTATGTATACGTTTACGATGCCGAGCATAATGTCGCAAGTTTCATTACATTTTTCCACTCTGGTTTTCAGTATTTCTATTTCCTCGAGTGCTGTGTCCAGTTTCTCGCAAACTTCATTAAACACGTCCGTAGTCACGTATCCTTTCTGGCATCTTGAACTGCTTGCTTGGATCTTTCCTTTTTGTGGGTTGTTATCATCTTCATCTGTAGGCAAATCACCAAATTCAGGAAAATTGGTTGTCTTCACAATTGGGGCCCCTTTCTCTTGTTCCTCTGTTGTTGTTGCTAGGTTATTGAATCGGAGCTACAATTTACATTGATTAGGAAGAAAAAATTTACACATCTTAATTTACAATATAAAACAATGTTAATTGAGTAATAATTAACTTACCTCGTCATGGTTAAAGATGATTAGCACATCGTCAGACTGAGGGTTAAAGTGGTATGCCCACTTCAATATTCGAGTGATGGTGTATGTTGTGTTTGATTTGGTGTAACCATTCTCTTCAAATGCTGGAATGAGTTCAAACAGCCAGGCCAGTATTGAGTGCAAGAACCCATCCAAGTTGTATCCTGTCTTGTTCCCTGATTTCTTGATTCTTTTAAATGAATCACACAACCTCATGAAGCTTTCCCTGCCCCATGGATAAGACCTGAAGACATCTTCATCTGACGCCATCCTCGATATGTCGTTGGAGATAATATGGTTACGCTCTCTAGGAAGCACCATCGTTTCCAATATTGCCACATTTATGAGGGCAATCCTCTCCTTGTCTGTTCCTCCAAATTTACCCTGTAAAAGACCTAAAAGGTAATAGGCTTTCTGCATACCTTTAACCTTGAAAAAAGTTTCTTTTAATGGATTCCCGATGATTAAATCTTCTTTTAGATCAGGTATGTTGCTACAAATTAATCTTGTAAATTACACCAGCATTTACTTGTGTTAGATATTTTGTAAATAAAAATGTTATCAATATAAGAAAACAATTTAAATTGTAAATACGTACTTGGCATTAATTCATATTCAGCGATTGTAAATCGGTGGATATGATTTCCTACTTTGAAATGTAATTCATCCGGTTTACCAGATTCAACCTGGCTGAGCACTAGAATATGTATTAACTTCTTTGGGAAAATATCACCTTTGAGATATTGGAAATGGAAGAATGGTGATTTAGAGAACATTTTAAAATGTTCTTCTGTGTCTAAACTCCTCAGAATCTCCTTAATCGCTCCGAAATTCGTGTGAACAATTATTCGTTGATCTAGATCCCAGTTTTTTGGATCAATTAAGTATGATCCAACCTAAAACAGCATAATACAATTTACTTGAATTTAACAATTTTCGTTGTTAATTAACATTTTATTAACAAAGTTTTAGAACAAACCTTATTGTTCTTTTTGTCTGGTTCTGTGGAGCCTCCTTTTTTTTTTGGGTGCTGTGTTTACGTTTCTTGCTTACAGATCCTGATACCTTTGTCATCGTTGATAATTTCCCTAAAATAACATCAACAGGTCAAAACATTAGAAATTTACTCTTTTTTATTGCATGCAAATAATACCTTTTGTTATTCGAACTTAGACATGCAAAAAACAGAATCGAAACTTTTAGGAAAAAGGGTAGTGGAAAATGAAACAACGGTTACAAAATCGCAATCTGAAAAACCAGAAAATATGTGTATTGAATATGCGACATGATAACAAAACCAGAAAGCAAAATCGCTGGTTACATTATTTGGGAAAAAAAAAACGCAAAACAGCGTCGACTTTATTATCAAGTAAATAAAAAACGCATGAATATTAACTTACCTGTATTTAGAAGTTCCTCCGATCGTCGTTAATTTTGGATTCCGTTTGACAAAAAAGAGGGTTTCGATTTTTCGGGTGGCTTTTCGTATTCCGGCTTGCTTTCTCTCTCTGTTTTCGAATGGTTTAATGCAAAAGAAGGATTTTCGGGATTTATTAACTGAATTATATTTACGTTTTTTTTAATTAATTTCCGGAAAAATGGTGTGGTTTGGGCGGGAATAAAATTTGGGTAATTTGGGCACAAAATTTTTGTTAATTTTATATGTGGACATTTACTTAAGTTTTACGACATTTACTTAAGTTTTACAAAACGTGGGCCATTTCCAAATATCAAAACCTATATATGCCTATATACTACATTAACCCATAAAAGAAAGAACAAGAGAGATTACCGGCCAACTAGAGGGAGAGCTAATTAATTAAAACAAGAAGCGAAGCCCAATTAAAAGCTTATATAATAACTTTGTAATTCTATAGTTAATACCAAACTAAAACGAGGTGTTTTATAGAATTTTCCCAGAGGTTGGGGGTGGCACAGGCCACTCCGAAGCTGAACATGGTGATGACATAAAATAAATAATAGCGAATCATTACTAAATATGACATAAATAAAATAATAATCATTGTTTAAAAGACTACGACCGAAAATTGTATTTGGGATGTTTTCCCAGCATTTCTGCTGAGCTTCTTCTAAATGTTGTGGGCTTATTTAATGCATTTCTAGCCCATTCATGAGATTACATAATAGTCTTGTTTGTTAGAAGTTTGTCCACCATATATATTTTAATTTCTCTGTAAAAACTCATTCACCATTTTCAACTGATAAGTTAACTTAGATAATTTTATTAATAAAGAACAGAAATATTTTTCCTTATCAATTTTTACTCTTTTTTAATTTTTTTCTCATATATGCCAAGAAATTTGAGTTTGTATATAATTTGGACGATCGTTAATATATATTCATATATATAATTTGTTGACATGTTTTTAAGACATAACAACACTAAAAATTTGTATTAATTTGTTGACATAAATAAATAAATAACATAATATATATATATATATATATATATATATGTTTGTGTGTGTGTGTTTGTATGTATATATAATTGTCAACAAAGATATCGCTGAAAAATTTGTTGGCATCAACAATAACACACTATCATAGATCTGCAAGCTTGCAAAATTAATAATTTGATCTAAAGATATAATTTACATTCACATAAACTAAAAATTTACATTCCAAATAGTTTCTTTTTCATGGTAATTGTTGATCTTAGACTTCGTCTTTCATTCTTAGTATTGTAGCTTGAATCTCATGTCATTTATAAAATGACTCAATTCGTGAATATTAGATCTAACGCCACATGGACTGTGCAGCTCGCTCATTCAAATCACGAAATAATCCCTCATAAAGACTCAGACATCGTCCAAAAGATGTTTTCAACCGCTACGAGAATATCGAACTAAATTGGATACATGTCGTACATAGTAACAGTCATCTCCGAGCTTGGCGTACAACTGGCCAAGAAGTATTATACTAAGAAAAACATTTGTTAGTCGGAAACTAATCATCCGTGCACACTATCAAACTTCCACTCCATATTTAATCAATAGTACATATCAACAATATTCTGTGTTCATAATCAAAATGCGAGATTTATTCATTTTGCTTTTCGAAATATCAAACATCACCTCTCAGTTTAATATATGTGAGACGTCCCTCTCCTAAAAAACATGTAATATACCAAATACAACTTTTTGGTTTATATGAAAAAGATATACTTTTTTAAATAAAATATTATATAAATATTTATTTCACTACAGACAGTTTGGGGTGTTTAATGTTTTTATAAAAAAAAATAGACGCAAATAGTCGTATTTGCAATATAGTATATCTTTGAGGAAGTATATATCATCTCTGAAACTGACGAGAGATGTATGATGTTTCTGATAACTGAGGGACGAAAACAACCACATTTCATTACAGTACAATACTACAAAACAAGAGAAGAAAGTAGACCGCCCAAAATGATTTATGCTTTCGGTGATGTAAAATTAAGAGTTACATAAAATGAATTTACATCGACGCTCAACTCGGAATTGGCGTGGAAAGTAGAAAAGAATAGGTCACCGCTTTTTTGGAAGAAGCCGCATTGCTTCACGCAAAAGCAGGGACCTTACTACACCTTTTTCTGCCGGAAGGCTAATCAAAGATGCAAGAAAAACCGAAATCTTAGCCTCTTCATCAACCACGACACATGGACCACAAACTAAACAACCATTCTCTATAAAATAAAAACTTAACGACCATTCAAAGTACCATTTTTAATTAGTTTTTGCATAGTTTTTTTTTTTTTGGTTAGAATAGATATAGAATTAAGAATAAATTAAAATTATAAGTTAGCGGCGTAATATAAAAAAATTATTTATGTTAGCAACACATTTTTACTAAACCTAGAAAAAGTGTAGACATATTATTTACGACTATTTAGAATTTACTTGCAACCAATTTTTTTTAAGATTGATCGTTAAGAAATTTTTGGAATGGTTGAACATTTGTCTCCCTCCGATGCTCGTCTCATTCGCCAAAAGCCAAAAATCGTATCTAAATGGACCTTTGGATAATGTCGCATCCGAAATGTCGTTGCTAAAAATATTGGATGCGACATGTCGCATCCAATAGTCTCCACCATCAGACACGAAAATTTTAATACGACTCTTCTTATCTAAATTCAACAAAAACAAAATGTAAAAATTGCGGTAAAAGACTTTTGGATGCAACACTGTTGCACACTAGACTTTTGGATGCGACTTGTTTCCAATGTAATAAAAATTCGCCAAATACTCATGTTAGATGCGAGAAGTCGCATCCGAAAGTCCCTGTATCAGAAGACCAAATTTGTAGTAGTGTCTAGATCGAACCTGAGCAACTACAAGAGTTTCTACCTCTAGAATCTTTAGAGGGTTCATAGGATTTAATGTGTGGGTATTATAAGAAAAACAAGTCTTAGAACCAAAAGTATACAAAAGCTAGGTTTATTGTGGACATGGGCGCCAAAAGAAAAAGAACTGTGGAGAGGAGTGGGAGAGGGTGCACAGATTTTAGAGAGAGACTCAATATTGTGTATTATCACGTGTGAATGTAATTTTGTGTATTTATAGGAGAATGAATAACAAGAAGAGGTAGCAACTATTTCCTAGTTTGTAAATATCCCATATTCATGAGCACAACATTTATTTCTCATTCCTATAACTGAATATCATTAATAGAAATTTCTTTCTATTCTATTTCTCTCTTTCCTTGCCGCGAACCTCCTTCATTTATGAAGGAAATTTGTTTTCTCATTTCCTATTTTGCAAGTATCTTAATACTTCAAGAAAAAAACATTTCTCAATTTTCTCTTTCTTTGTTGGCAGAAATTCATTTTCTAGAACAAGCTTTAGATGTTTCTTTATTTGTCTAAAACAATTTTAGAAATTGTCACTATAGAATTTTTCATAAAATTCCACCAAAAAATATAATTAATTTTTCAATGCCTTAAATGACTTATTGGCTTAGAAAGTAATTCACATTACCATCATATGATAATGTTAAAAGAAAAATTGACATTTCTACCATCTTATGTCCACATGGATAACATTACCCTTTAGATATATTTTTGGAAAAACATGTAGTTCAATATTTTAACTTGTTTTGACATAATTTCTAATTTAACAAATCTTACTCAAATGACTTGTGATAGTGACCTTATGAATCCAAATGAACAAGGTTTGAGGTATTATACTATGACACAGAAGTTCACAAATCTTTTCCAAGTCATAGTTTAATGTCAGCTGACTACACTAAAGAGTTGACACTGAAAATCTCTCGGTTCAAATAAATTTATTTTCTACTCAAAATTTTACTTAATTGTGATGAGAGGATGAATTGAATAGTATCTATGTTTACCTTTTATGAATATCATCAACTAGATGAGATTTACAAAATTTCCAGTTTACCTTCGTATTTGTTATTTCCTCAACTCTTTTGTTACTTGTGAATAAGTTAGAAACAACATATTAACGAAGAGCTAACAAGTCACATTGTTTCATCCAAATTAAGTCATGCTTAATTTTGGAAACTGCGCATTTCATTTCTTCATTATCCAAGTAATAACACATGAGGTGATAAACATTGCATTTTAACAATCTTGTATATGAATTACATATTTATGAGAACTTCAAATGGTTGATCTTGGGTTTGATTTTCTCAAATGAGAATATGGAAGTTATGAAATGACATGTCTCATTTCATTATTTAGGTAACCCTTATGTAATTCATACATAATGATATTGAGACAGAAAAGGTTAAATGGTTTGTTCTTATTGTTGGAATAGGTCTAGGGTTAAGAAAAATTATCATTAATCATATTAATTAAGGATTATAAAATTTCTTTACAAGTAAAACAATTTTACTAATCTAGACAAAGTGCATGAACATGTATCAATTTAAAAATATTATTTAAAATACTTGAATACTAACCTTTCTCTTGTTGCTTGATCTTGGAGTCCCTTCTTGGATGAAGATCCGTCTCCTTGTCTCGCTGCCTTACGTCTTTGGATTCTCGAGCAACCAAAAAAGTTATACCACTAGAGTTTTCGAGCGTTTGAAGAGTTTAGTGAGTGGACACTATTAAAAAATATGAACCAAGAACAATTCTTGGATCATAAGCTAATTCTCTAGATCAATTGAGGATCTAGGTGCCAAAATAAAAGCGTATTTTAGAGAGAGGGGGAGAGAAGTTGTCGGCTAGAAGAGAGAGAGCAAGACCAAAAAACCTTCATTTCACAACTCTATGTGAGGCTCTATTTATAGGAGAAGGAAATACAAGAAAGGGTAATTACCCTTTCCTATTGTGTATTAATGACACAATATTTGTTTTTCTCCTCCCTTTCTCTTCCAAAAAGTCGGCCACCCTTGTGTCTTTAGTGAGAGAAATTTGTTTCCTCACTTAGCACATTTGTTTCCTTCTCAAAGAAATTCATTTCCTCTTTTCTTTTGGGCAATTACCAATATGCAATAATGCAGCAAATAAAAGAAGATATTTCTCTCCCTCCCTTGATGTAAAGTGGCCGGAAATATGTGTATTTAACAAATTACGAAAAAACCCTCGCATTATTGCCCATACAATAACATGTCACAAAATTTAATTCACTAAGTATGAAAAATAATTTTCAGCCGTGTGACTTTAAATTCATTCGTGAGAAAATTCAAAATCTTATTTTGACATTTTACATCAATTATCCTTAAGGACGAAAATACCCTTTAGACCATTTTTGGAAAATACGTCTAGTTCAACAATTGAACTTATTTTTACTTAGTTTCTAATTTAACAAACTCTACTCTAATGACTTGTGATAGTGATCTCATGGACCCAAATGAACAAAGCTTCAACTAGGACTCTTGGACTCAAAGTTCACAAACTTTTCCAAGTCTAGTTTAATGTCAACTGACTCCACTAAAGAATTGATACCTAAAATCTCTCGGTTCAAATGAATATATTTTATGCTAAAAAATCTACTTCTTTGTGATAAGCGGATTCACTGAATATTATCAACAAGATGAGATTTATTAAATTACCATTTTACCCTTCTAGTTGTTATTTCCTCAACTCCTTTGTTACTTGTGAATAAGTTAAAAACAATGTATTGAAGAGGAGCTAACAAGTCACATTGGTTCATCCAAATAAAGTCGCTACTTAATTTTGGATACCGCGCGGTTCATTTTTTCACAATCCAAGTAATAAAGCATGAGGTGATGTGCATTGCATTTCAGCAATCTTATACATGAATTCCTTATCTATGAGAACTTCACAAAGCTAGTTTCATGACATCTTCATAACTTAATATCTAACCAATTGGTCTAGTCTAGATCAATCAGTGGACCTAGAATTTGACTTTCTCAAACGAGAATATTGAAGTTATGAAATGACATGTCTCTTTTCAGGATTTAGGTAAGCATGATGCAATTCATACATAGTGACCTTGAGACAAAAGAGGTTAAATGGTTTGTTCGTACATTGTCTCTAAAGGTGCACTGGTCAATTCAGTATCTTCATAAAATACACTGGAAGAACTATAGAGGTTCCTAACTCATTATGCCTCATAACCAGACATCATAGATTCTTCCAACAATCATACTGGGATCAGTAGTCCGTTGTGTTGGAATTTATTTAGCAATTTAAACAAAATAATTATATAACATATCAATATATGGCGAAATTATATAATAAGATCTAAACATATTAAAACAATTATAATATATTTAACAACCTATGGCATTAAAATCAATTTACATATTTAATAAACAATTTATCAAAACGCAAGACTCTCAACAATTAAACACACTAACAACTTACATGAACAACTCATATATATCTATTTTAGCAGTCCAATTCGTTGGGAAAGTATTTACAGTTGGGATAATAAATTATCCCAACGTTTCTCGCTAGCGTCAGAAGGCCACACCGATTCCACGTCGAAAACAGGCTCGCCGGATTGCCCAATGAGCTTCTTCGCCGGACTGGGAAGAACAGGGCCGCCAGACAGGGAGTTCGCCGGACTGGAAGTCTCCAAGAGGCTCACCGGATTGCCCAAGGAGCCTCTTCGCCGGACTGGGAAGAACAGGGCCGCCAGACAGGGAGTTCGCCGGACTGGAAGTCTCCAAGAGGCTCACCGGATTGGGCTTCGCCGGTAAGGGCTCACCGAACAGGGTCTCTGATCTTGGGACCACCGGACTGGGATAACTTCGCCGGACTGGGACAGCTACCCGGACTGGACAAAACTCGCCGAACTGGAGAAGACCCGCCAGACTGGCATTTCCTCCGAATAGGGACAGGCACGCAGGGAGTGATCAGGCGGTAAGGAAAAATACCAAAAAAATTTAAAACGATTTTTAAAAAAATTCTTTCAGAATCTAAATTAACAACAAACACCACAAGTTAGAATCAACGATAATACACAAGGGAATTTAATAAGATCGAAAGGGTGGGATTTCAATAACACTCGGTATTGATTATGAAAAATAAGAAAACAATTTTTCTTTCTTTTGGGAATTCGGCCGAGAGACTCAAAGAGGGAGAGAGAAGCACTTGCCCAAAAATATTATGGTTAGGGTTTGAGTGATTAGAGTTTCTGCAGCCTTTTATAAACAGCTCTAAAATGGGCTTAAGCTGGGTCAAACCCATGACATACTCACTTAAAAATTTGGCCAAAACCCTCTCCCCTACTCGTCCATAATTGATTTAATTTATTCCTAGATTCTTTTGATTTATTTCTAAACTTAATTTAGAACGCTCATTTTATTTAATGACATCTCATTAAAATAATTTCATAGTTATCAAATAAGTACGAAATGAGAAATAATTTATTTTCTTCTTTCATCAAATCGAATTACTCAAGTGCATTATTATCAACATAATAATACTCTATAATTCATTGAACGAAAAAAATAACTAATTATTTATTAAGTTATAAAGAAAATAATTTTCTCGATATAAATCACAATTTATATTCAATGAATAATTGAAAAATTCTAGTTCATTTAATCTCTTCCAAGTGTCTATCATTGAGACCTTATGGACCCACAAGAACGAAGCTTTAGAATATAGATCGGACACAAAAGTTCACAAACTTATTTCGTCTTTTAATTCTTAATATTGGTTGATTACACTAAAGGACCAATATTGACACTCTCTCTGTTTGTATGCGTATATTTTATGTTTGATGTGATAAAACAATTTTACACACGATCCACAGAGTAATTTACGATATTACCCTTCATGTGTATCACTAACTAAGGGGAATGCAAAATTACCGTTTTACCCCTTGAGTTATTATTTCACTAACTCCTTTGTTATTTGTGAATGAGAAAAACATATAGTGAGATGTCTATACATGTCACATGTTTTAATCAAAGAATCTTCTTATTCGATGAATACCTGGCCATGTTAATTCATTCACACTCTCATAACAAAGCATAGTGTGATACTAATGCATTTGCATTTTATCAACATGAATTCCATATATGTGAATCATATAATCCAACATCATATCATTATGACACCAACCGTCGGGTCAAATGAAACTAAGATTTAGTAATTGCCCATTGAAAAATCAAATATCATAAAGTGTAATGTTAATTATACATTCACTTCAGGATTAAGGTAAGTATCCAAATACCCCTCGTATGTGATCTTGAAGCTTCGAGTGTTTAAACGGTTTTATCTCGAGCTTCTTAGTATCACTGGTCTTGTTCAATATCTTCTATTAGATATCAAGGATGAATCATAGAGTCACAACTCTCTATATCACATGATAAGATATTATGATTTATGCAAACAATCGTTACTTAGACACGATTGCTCTTTCGGTCTTAAGATTGCGAACAAATGGTTTAAACTAGTCACAAGGGGTTATCATGTCAAATCTGTATTTAACACCCTTTTCGTTGATGACAGTTTCAGAGCGTCGCATTCATACATAAACACAAACTCAATCAAAGAATGAATATTTATTAATATTAATGTTTCAGGAAAATATAAATACAAATGTATTTTATTGTCTAGTATCTCCTTTGTGGGCACCAATCCTAACACGTTGATCTTTAGATTGGGCATCTCTGCCAACAAACTCCTACTTGACCCAAAAAAGATGAGAGTAATCTTTCATGCCTAATTTGTCTCGATATTTGTCAAAGACTTTATTGTATACGGCCTCGGTGAATGAATCTGCCAGGTTCTCAACCGTTGAGATCTTATTCACCTCCACGTCTCCGCGTTGCACGATCTCTCTAATCAAATGGCATTTCCTCTTAATATACTTAGATCGCTTATGGCTTTTAGGTTCTTTTTGAGTTAGCAAAAACTGCACTATTATTAAAATAAAAGTGTAATGGGCTTGTTGACATTTGGAACGACTTCGAAATACTTAAGGAACTTTCTAGGCCATACAGCCTCTTTGGATGCTTCACAAGCAGCCACATATTCTACTTCCATGGCGGAGTCAGCAATGCAAGATTGCTTGATACTCGTCCAAACAACAGATCCACCATTTAGGATGAACACAGATCCTGAAGTGGATTTACTGGAATCCTTATCCGCCTGAAAGTCGGAATCGGGGTACCCTGTCATAGTCAGGTCATTAGCTGAATATGTAAGCATCAAGTTCCTAGTTCTCCGAAGATACTTAAGAACATGCTTAACAGAAACTCAATGCTCGGGTCCAGGATTTGATTGGAAACATCTAACTACACCAACTGTGAAACATATATGTGGTCTAGTGCACAATATAGCATACATGAGACTTTCTACGGCTGAAGCATAGGGAATCTTTCTCATGTCCTCAATCTCTTGTGCAGTCTTGGCAGACTTGTCCTTAGAGAGTGAAACTCCTTGTCTAAAGGAGTTTTTGGCCTTTCTTGGAGTTTTGCATAGCAAAGCGATCCATCACCTTATCTTTATAAGATGCTTGGGAGAGCGACAGGGTCTGGTTATGTTGATCTCGAAAGATCTCAATCCCCAGAATGTACGCGGCTTCCCCTAGATCCTTCATGTCGAACTGCTTAGGTAACCAGATTTTAACCTTAGATAAATTACCTACTTCATTATCAATGGGTATTATATCATCGACATACAAAGCCAAAAACACAACATTGCCCTTGTGTATCAACTTATAAACACAAGGTTCATCTATTGACTGTTCAAAACCGAAACTCTTTACAGTTTCATCGAATCTAATATTCCATGATTTAGATGCTTGCTTTAATCCATAAATGGATTTAAGCAACTCACAAACCTTGGTTTCTTGACCACCTTCCACAAAACCGTCTGGTTGAGCCATGAAAATGCGCTCGTCAAGATTGTAATTCAGAAAAGCAGTCTTGACATCCATTTGCGAGATCTCATAATCGAGAGCGGCAACAATGGATAGAAGTATGCCGATGGATTTATGATATGCAACTGGGGAGAAGGTTTCTTTGTAACCGATACCTTCCTTTTGGATGTAACCATTAGCCACTAGTCCCGTTTTGAACGTCTCAACGTTCCAATCCGGACCTCTTTTCTTCTTATAGATCTACTTACACCCTACAGGTTTAACCATTCAGGTAGGTCTACAAGTTTCTAGACTTTATTGACATACAACGAATGCATCTCAATTTTCATGGCATCAAGTCAAAGGTTTGACTCAGAACCAGCCATTGCTTGGCTGTAGGAAACAGGATCATCCATGTCACCGACAGCTACGAGAGTATCGCCATAAGACATGTACTTGTCAGGCTTTTCAGAAGCCCTCCTACTATGTTGAAGTACTACTTGACGAGGTTCTGAGTTGTTAGGTTGCGTTTCAGTTTGGGTAAGAAAAGTTCTTACAGATGAGGTAGAAGCATCCTCACCCAACGTTTCTTCAAGCACAATTTTGCTTCTAGGTTTCGTTTTCTTCATAAAGTCTTCCTCAAGGAATTGAGCATTAGTGGTGACAAACATTTAGTCGTCCTCGGTACTATAGAATGTGAAACCTTTGGTTTCCTTAGGATATCCAACGAATACACATAAGTCTGACCTACTAGCCAACTTGCTAGTCTTTTGCCTAAGCATATGTGCATGGAAAAACGATCCATGACCTTATCTATACAAGATGCATGGGTCCGGTTCTTTCGATCTTGAAAGATCAGAATCCCCAGAATGTACGCAGTTTCCCTAGATCCTTCATATCAAACTTCTTAGCTAACCAAATTTTAACTTCAGATAATTTACCTGCATCATTACCAATGAGTAGTTAATCGTCGACATATAATACCAGAAACACAACCTTGCCCTCGTATATCAACTTATAGACACAAGGTCCATTTATTCACTGTTTGAAACGGAAGCCTTTTACAGTTTCATCGAATCTAATATTCCATGATATAGATTCTTGCTTTCCATAAATGGATTTAAGTAATTCACAAACCTTGTTCTCTTGATTACCTCCCATAAAACCGTCTACTTAAGCCATGAAAGTGCGCTCGTCAAGATTCCCATTGGCGAGAAGGTTTCTTCATAATCGATACCTTCCTTTTTTGGTATAACCCAAAGCAACTAGTCGAGCTTTGAACGTCTCAACGTTCCCAACCGGACCCCTTTTCTTCTTATAGATCGAATTACACCCTACAGGTTTAACCCCTTCAGGTAGGTCTACAAGTTTCCAGACTTTGTTGACATACATCGAATGCATATAACCTTTCATGGCATCAAACCAAAGGTTTGATTCAGAACCAGCCATTTCTTGGCTGTAGGAAACATGGTCATCGATGTCAGCAACGGCTACAAAAGTATCGCCATAAGACATGTACCTGTCGGGCTTTTTAGAAACCCTCCCACTACGTCGAAGTACTACTTGACGAGGTTTTGAATTGTTAGGTTGCCTTTCAGTTGGGGTAAGAAAAGTTTTTACTGTTGAGATAGAAGCTTCCTCACCCAACTTTTCTTCAAGGACAATTTTGCTTCTAGGTTTCGTATTCTTCATATAGTCCTCCTCAAGGAAACAAGCATTAATGCTAACAAACGTTTTTTCATCCTCGGGACTATAGAATGTGAAACCTTTGGTTTCGTTTGGATATCCAACGTATACACATAATTCTGACCTACTAGCCAACTTGCTAGTCCTTTGGCTTAGCACATGTCCAGAGCAACCCCAACTTTTTATTTGGCTTAAAAAAGTTTTACGCCCAGTCCATCGCTCATAAGGAGTACCAGGGACCGTCTTAGACGGAACTTGGTTTCGAGGGCATATCTCCAAAAGGACTTTGGGAGTGATGAGTAATTCATCATTGATCTAACCATATCCATCAAAGTTCGATTCCTTTTCTCTGAAACTCAATTCTGTTGGCATTTTCTAGGTGTTGTAAGCTGAGGAGCGATACATTGTTCTTTAAGAAAGTGATCGAACTCTTCAGACAAGTACTCACCTCATTGATTGGATCGAAGGGTTTTGATCTGGTTTCCAGTTTGCTTTTCCACTAAAGACTGAAAAACCTTAAATACATTAAAGGTTTCGGATTTGTGTTTGAGAAAATAGACAAATCCATATCTTGAGTAATAACAAAGTATTCGTATCCTCCCCGTGTCTGAATTTTGAGCGGACCACATACATCAGAATGTATTAGTTCCGACAGCTCAGTGGCTCTTCGACCTTTATTATAGAAAGGTGGTTTGGTCATTTTTCTCTCTATACAAGATTCACAAGTCGGCAGTGAGCCTATTGCAGAGGCTTTGAGTGGACCATCCCTCACAAGTCTCTTGATCCCATCTACACTAATATGACAAAGTCTTAAGTGCCAGAGATGTGTAGATTTTATTAGATCAAAAGAGTCACTAAGTTTGATCCTCTTTGGTTCCTTGATTAGATTCATTATGTATTTCAGTGTCTCATATCAAACGTTGTGTTGGATAAAGATAGTATAAACCATTCTTCATACAACAATCAGTGACAAATGAATTAGAAAAAGAAATAAGAATTCCATTATCAATAAACTTTAAATAATAATTCTGCTCAACAATTTGAGCTACATATATTAAATTTTTCCCAAAGGAAGGAACAAAATATAAATCAAATTTACAGTTCTGTCTTTAAAAGACAATGTCACGGATCCCACAGACTTAGCAGATACCAAACTCTTATCACCCCACTTGAAGCAGAAGTTGCCATCCTCTAAACTTTTGGTTTTCCTAAACCCATTAAAGGAACAACAAATATGGTTAGTGGCAGCGGAGTCAATAATCCACGATGATACATTATCAGCTACTAAACAAGCTTCGGTAATAAGTATAATACATTTCCCTTACGCTTGAGGTAGGTAGGATAGTTCCTACGCTAGTGTCAGGGTTCATTGCAATGGTCACAGTTGTCCTTAGACTTGTCCACCTTGGCAATCCGGGGCATATTCTTCTTCTTAACCTTGCTAGGTTTCTTCTTGTCGGCTCTATGAGATCTCTTCTTAAATCTAGAGGTGGAGGCTTTGTGCTCAGTAGCATGAGCTTCTCCAGTAGTCCTCTTTTTCTTTAAGAGCCCCTCAGTGGTGTGAAGCTCCTTCATTAACTCGGTAACAGTGTACCCTAGCTTATTCATGGAGTAGTTCAGCTTGAAAGTATCAAAATATTCAGGAAGATTTTCCAAGATTATATCTATCTTGGTTTCTCCATCAATCTCAGATCCAATGATTTCCATCTCATTAAGATAACTTATGATCATCATCATATGTTCCTCTGCGGGAGTCCCTGCTTTCATATGACAGTTCATAAACTGGTGTACCGCTTGTTGCCTAGCCTGACGCCCTTGACCTCCAAACATCTCCTGGAGATTGTAGATCATTTCATAGGCTGACCCAATATCACGATGTTGTTGTTGCAACACATTGTTCATCAATTCTAAAATATAGCATCTCGCAATCTCATCGGATCTGAGTTAGGCTGCAAGGGCATCCTTGTCCTCTTGAGTCGAATCATCATTTAATTCAGGAGGACATGGGGTGGGGAGTACCCATTTCTGCTTGTTCACAGTAAGGACGATGTCTAGGTTACGTTTCCAATTTACGTAGTTATCACCTTCCAGTTTTTTTGAGGAAAGGATAGTATAGAGGGAGTTTAGGGACATGTTGCTGAAAGTTGAAACAATTTATGATTAGTCTTTTGTTTAAGATTTTAAGTTTGAGTTTAGACAAGAAAAATCCAAAGGTGTTATGAACAGAATGACAGTTTACTCCTTCGAGGGAAGACCGCAAAGAGTCGCCTTTCATAAGTAAATGACACATCATTAATGCATAGTCATGATGTCAATGCATCAGTGTTTGACTAGCCACCTTATAAAAAGTTTGATCACTCAAATGTTTTCGCAGAGCCTCGAGGGAGGATTGGTAGAGATTGAGTATAAGGGCGTAACCAACCACTTAGTTCAACAAGATCTACTTTGAAAACAATCCTCTGTGGGAGGCCTTGTCTCATCATTTCACTTTTTAACGTAGGTATAAAAGCAATGTTATGAGCAATGCGTCTTATGAGTACTCTCATTAAAGAGAGGGTCACAAGGGTGACTTTTAGTCTGGCGATATATGCACTTAACATTAGTGTTGGGGATCACGGGTTGCAAACAATAAGTACAACCCCCACTTAGTTTTTGGAATAAGGGGTTCGTGGGTTGCAAACACTAACTGCAACTCTCCCACTTAATTTTTGGAAAAAACGACACGTCTACTCTTATACGTATAGGAAACATGTTTCCATGAGTAAAGAGAGATAGAGTGGATCACTAGCAAAAGAATACTAAAATCGATATTTGTGAGGGGAGAGTAGTGTTAGTGAACTAAGACACAATGAACATACTCGGATCTTTTTGTCTATTAATTTATTTTTCCTAAGAAAAGTGTGTGAGATTAATAAATCGTCACTTTTGCACTTGAAAGTTTTTTTAGATTAAAAATCTCTAAAATTAATAATTTTGTCTTCATATCATCTTCCTTCAAGGCATCTTCATGGTGGTTGAGTGCGAGAACGTCGGAAAGCCACGACTGCATCAAGAAGAGGGGAGGAAGCTAGGAGTCGCAAAATCCGGATTCAAAATCCTGGACTCACGGACTGCCGTACACAAGGGACGTAAAAGGTCATAAATGACACATCCGGTATCCTATTGAGCTGAAACCAATTGCATTGGATAGATAACTTCCGTACATTTTATTTGGTTAAAGAACCACTAATTTTAAGTTACGGGCAAAGAGTTATACCCGTTTTACTGAGTCATAAAATTTGTCCAGAATTTGAAAAACAATTAAAAGGTACGTCGGATCTAGGTGTAAAGAGAAAGAGGTTTATTGAAACATTTTAATTGTATGTTTTGATTTCAATTATGTGTTATATTAACATGTTAATAATTTACACAATAAAAAAAACAACATTCTATAAAATATTTCAATAACTAATTTAAACTAGAAGTGCAACAACCGAGTTTAAACTATGTCAATAGATTTTCAAATTTGTCAAAAAATTGATTTTGAGTATGCTAAACCTAAAATAATTAAAAACTATTTTTAATACATTTATATAGCGTATTTAACAAGTGAAAAATTCTAACACAAATTTAATATTAAAGGTCGTACCAAAAAATTAAAATTTTGTAAGATCTAACCTTTGAAAAACCATTATTCAAGCAAATTTTAAAAAAAATTTCTTATAATGATTTTAAATAACAGGTACATGCTTATACTTTAACCATAGCTCTGATACCATTTGTTTGAATATAAAATTAATTTTATTAGTAAAACAAATTTTACTAACCTAAAAAAAGTGCATATACATGTTATAAATTAAAAATATTATTTAGAGTACTTGAATACTAACCTTTCTTGAACCTTTAAATAGAAGCGTCTTCGAGAAAGGTGGATCTTCTTTCTTGGCTCGATTCCTTCACGTCTATTGTAGAATTCGCAAAACCTAAGGTTTCTATTACAAGAGTCTATAGAGTGTTTGAAGGATTTGTGTGTGGGCACAATTAAACAATATGAACCAAACATTTCTTGGATCATAAGCTAATTCTCTAGATCAAGTGAGGATCTAGGTGCAAAAATAAAAAGGAATTTCTAGAGAGAGAGAGAAGAAATGGTCGGCTATAATAGAGAGAGCAAGACCAAGAATGCTTTCTTTCACATCTCTATGTCAGGGTCTATTTATAGGGGAAGGATAATCAAGAAACGGTATTAAAACTTTCCTATTATGCATTCATGACATAATAGTTTATTTTCTCTACTCTTTCTCTCCTAAGTTGGCCGGCCAACATTGTGCATTCGTGAGGATATTTGTTTCCCCACTTAGCACATTTGTTTCCTTCTCAAGAAAATTCATTTCCCTTTTTCTTTTGCGTAATTATCCTTATAGCTAAAGGGAAATAATTCTCTCCTCCTTCGATGTGTTTTGGCCGAATTCTATAGCTAGGGAAGGGCATCTAGATGCTTCCTTATTTATATTAAGACAATTCTTAAAATATCCATTGTAAAATTATTATTACACAAATAACAAAATTAATTTCATAATGCCTTTAACAACTTTTCGGCTTTAGAAAATAATTTATATTTTCATCACATGAAGATATTCAAAATCTTATTTTGACATTCAAATCATTTTATGTCCATGTGGACAAAAATACACTTTAGACATTTTCCGAGAAAAAGTCTAGTTCAACATTTGAACTTACTTTGACATAGCTTTCAGTTTAACAATCCTACTCTAATGACCTGTAATAGTGACCTTATGGATCCAAATGAACGAAGCTTGAGCTTCTATACTCAGACTCAAAAGTTCACAAACCTTTTCGAGTATTAGCTTAATGTCAAGTGACTCCACTAAAGAGTTGACACAGAGAATCTCTCGCTTCAAATGAATTTATTTTCTACTCAAATTAAACCTAATTATATTGAGTGGATCTATTGAATGTTATCTATGTTTACCCTTCATTAATATCATCAACTATATGAGATTTATAAAATTACCATTTTACCCTTCTAGTTGTTGTTTTGTCAACTCCTTTATTACTTGTAAATAAGTTAGATGCAATGTATTGACGAGGTGCTAACAAGTCATATTGTTTAATCCAAATAAAGTTGCTACTTTATTTTGGACACTATGCAGTTCATTTATTCACAATCCAAGTAATAAAGTTTGAGGTGATATATATTGCACTTCAGCAATCTTGTACATGAATTCCATATCTATGAAAACTTTACAAAGTTGGTTCATGACATCTTCATAACTTAATATCTCAATAATTGGTCCAGTCCAGATTACTTAATGGACCTAGAATTTAACTTTCTCAAATGAGATTATTAATGCTATGAAATGACATGTCTCATTTCAGGATTTAGGTAAGCATGATGCAAGTCATACACAGTGACCTTGAGACATAATAGGTTAAATGGTTTGTTCTTCCATTGTCTTTAAACGTCTACTAGTCAATTCAGTATCTTCGAAAGATACATTGGAAGAACTATAGAGTTCCTAACTCTCTATGCCTGGTACCTAGACATCATAGACTTTTCGAACAATCATACCGGGATTAATAGTCCGTTGATCTTTAGATTATGAATATATCATTTTAACCAAACCATGAAAAGTTTGTTCACGCAAATCTACATTTTTCTCTTCATATATTGTTAGGTTTGATTAAGGACTATAAGATTATTTAATATCATAAATTTTTAAACAATTGAAAAAGGAGTGAATGAATGTTTCAACTTTTATTAATTTAATCAGCAAATTACAATAATGAGTTTATGAAAGATTTATATATGACATCAATATGTAAATAAATAATCTTCTTTTGGGCATATCTGCCAACAACCATAACTTACCATCAGCGGAGAGGTACATGCTTGTTACCGTCACTTGCTCATCGTCTGGGATACGAACAACCTTGAAGTACTGTTCCATATCCCAAAGGAAGTTCTCTAGCTCCTTCGTATTCCGAGCACCCTCGAAAGGCTTTGGCCCCGAGTCTCTGATTTTTGACGTCGATCCGCCTTTTTGGATCTCTCTGTCGGACTAGGTTTTGCGACAGCCCTTTTCAGCAAAGCAATCTCGTCTTTCATTCTCTCGAGCATCTCCGCTGAAGCTCGCCTTTGATCCGTCAGCGTCTGAATAAACAATTCCACCGAGATCTTCAACGCCTCATGTGCTCGGTGAAGATTTGCGATGTCATCGCTATGGATTGAGGCCTGAACGGATAACTCCGATCGATTTCATTCTGAGGATTGTCCGGCCCGACGACTTCCTCTAACCTGGTCACCCTTTCTCTCAGTTCGTTCATTGTTTGGACTTGTGCGGACACCACCTTTTAAGTCCAACCTGGCTCTGATTCCAATTGTCACAGGTACAATATTTCAACCAGAATTTTCACCGTCTGTGATGGCTCGAATCCTCCCCGAATCCGATCAGCCAACCTGTCACACACGCAAACACGGAAAATCACCGGACACGATGAACAAAATCTCGCCGAGAACACCCACCAACCAAGCTTAACCCTCCCAATCGCACGCAGTGTTTACGGGAACCGTCCCAACCTTTTATTCTTTCAATAAATTGGAAATAGTGTTTACAATTGCGACTAGGTCAATCACAATTCGATTCCACAACCGATTCATTGACTCTAAGCCCTTATTCTAACTCTATTTAAACGTAGGCACTTTAGAAACGCTAGAAAGCCCACTAGCCCACAAAGGAATCCGACTTGGCCCACTCGGCCAATTCCAAAAGCTTCTCGCCCTCGTGTCCCGCATCAGCCACCGAAGTCTCCATTAATGTGCCTCGTTGATCGCCCGCACGCCTATCTTCCCGCTTTCCCTCCTTGCTGGCCTTCCTGCCTTTGGACACCTGGCCCCCCTTGCAAATAGCCTCCGCTCTTTGCGCCTTCGCGTCGTCTTATCGGACCCACATCTGATTGGCTCAAGATTCGCCCTGCTGGCCAATATCGTGTCGCCTCCACGTCTTGGTCCCGCGCCTCAGATTCCCTTCTACTCCGAGAATGGACCCACCAACCTTGTAACCCGTTTGGCCCAGATCGTGTTCACCTACACGTCTTGACCCGCTCCTGAGACACCCTTCTTCACCCGAGAATGTGCTTGTCGGACGCGCCTCGATTATGGGGGTTACACTTAGCCATAATCATCCTGGTTGAACTTTCTAAATATCTTAAATCTATACCACTCTCTCGCTTGTTCTTCTGAAGCCCTTCTCATCTACACCAATGAATCCTCCTAGTTGCACTACCTCCTCCCTGCCAAAAGCTATTAATCGCATAATGAATATCTCTAATCAAAGACCTCAGAATCAGATGGTATGAGGCCATGTAGCTGAGGATTTACTGAAGAGTGGACTTAATGAGCACCTCACTACCAGTCTCTGAGGAAGAGACTGTTTTAATTCTTAATCTTATCCCACGCACGATCTCTCACAAACTCAAAAAGCTCCATCTGCTGGCGACTGGTAAATGCGGGAAGATCCAAATATCGCTTATGGCTCTTTGTCCACCTAACTCCTAGGATATCAGCAAAATTCTCCCCGTGCTCCTCCCTGATATCCTTACCAAAACAGACATAGGATATCACGCAAAAGTTCACCATCTGGCTTGAGGCCTCTGAGTAAGTCCCAAAAATCTCGGTGACCCTCATACACTCCTCGAGTCTCACTCAAAAGAATATCATACTATCGTTGAAAATAATAGATTAGACATGTGAAGGTTCTCAAAGTAGACTCTCGAGATCGTTATCGCATTCTCGCTCACTCGGAAGAGCCTCGAGACCCCTGTCAGCAGATGAGAAATAAAAAAGGAGAGGGGGTCCTCCTGGCGGAGGCCTCTCACATTTTTCGGGGTGAAACCGTTGATGTTGGAAGTAAACCTGACTGAGATAACATATCTCATAATAAGTTGTACCCCATGTGTGATATAAACAATCCTCAACTTCAAGTAGACCCCCTCGACCCTGTCAAATGCCTTTGTAATGTCAAGCTTTAGAGACGTGCACTTCCTATTTTTGAAGCGTCTTTGCTTCATCGTGTGAAGTGCCTCGAACCCAACCATGACATTATCGAAGATAATTCTACCACCTACAAATGCACTCTGTGACTCAGAGATAGTTGAATGCATAGTGATGTTAAGATGGTTAACCAAACACTTGGAAACTATCTTATAGATAACAGTACAAAGACTAATCGATCTTAATTGATGGCCTTCATCGGCTCCTTAACTTTGGTAACAAAGGTGGCTACTGTATCATTGATGTAAGCCACCTCCTACCCGTCTTTAAAATCTTGAGACAGGTCCTCAAGACTGACTCATCAACAATGTCTCAATACCTCTGATTAAATATCGTGGGAAAGCTACCTCCCAGGGGCCTTGATCGCATCAATCGAGAATAGCACCTTCTTCACCTCTCTAGGCTCAAAAGGGCGCTCCAACTTTGCGTTCAAAGCTCTCAAAATCTTAGGCTCAACGCCACTAGTCACCGCCTCGATGTCAAGCATGGAAGGTCTTGCCGATGTAAAAATGTCTTTTAAGTATCTTGACACGATCATCTCAATCTCAACCTTGCTAATATGATAGTCACCGTGCTCGTGAACCAACCCTCTGATGTTGTTCTTCCTCATCCTCGTAGACACCTGGAAACGAAATAGCCTCGTATTCTTGTCCCCGCATCTCATCAAAGACGCCATGCTCTTCTATCTCAAGAACTGCTCCTTCTTCAGCACCAGAGTGTCTAACTATCTCTCCTCACGAAAAAAGATCTCCATACAAAAGTTCAAGGCCGATTTGCCCACGAGATTGACCACATTCTTTTTCTTCTCGATTCAATCTCTTATACCTCTGTTCCTCTCGGAACTCCAATGCGTCTAGCTATGGCGGCACTGATTGATCGCTTCTCCACCTGGACCCCTATCCCAAGCCCTCTGAATCCTCTCATCACACACTGGCTCCCGTATCCAAGAATCCTCAAAGAAGATCTCATCGGCCTCTTGGATCTTTGCTTCCCGCTCCTCCCTCTCTCCGACTTAAAAGAGTCTATGAATAGAGTTCCAAAAAACTCAGATGACTAACCCTAGCCTAGGAGAAGAGTACGCCAAAATTGCCACTCGCCAAGAATCTATCCAGCCACTCCTTGATCCCTCTTCTACACCAAGTGAAAGTTTCTACCTCAAAACCCAAGTAAAAAATGTTTCAGACCAAAGTCATCTATATGAAATTTGTAGGCGCTCTGTCGCAATCTCCTTAGATCTCAAAATTGGAAGCTACTTTATTCATGTCGCTTACTAACCATGGTCCATTGTATATTTCCCGAAGGCGACGAAGAAGCTCCCAAAAATGTTTCCTCTAGGAGACCAAAAGGCCTCCATAAATCCCAAAAAAACCTCCAATTCAAACCCTCCTCACTGACTAAATCGGCCTCTATTTGAAATCTCAAAAACGTCCCAAGTATGAATCTCTTTGGCACTCTCCAAAGTAACAGCAGACCTCCACTCCTACGAAGACAACCTACCGTAACACAACCATCAAAACCGAACAATACTCCCACCCTCTCGACCACTATTGCAAAAATACGCTCGCAAGTGCACGTGTCGCTCAAGTAATATAATTATTAAGTACGATTTCGTTCCCACGAGGACTTAGAATTAAATGTAAATCAAATATCAAATACAATTCAAATCTAGAGAAAATGTAATGTGATAAAGGTGATTTCTAACTTCACTAAACAACTTAATTAAAAACGGTTTAAAAACGATTGAGGTGGAACAAGGGTGTGGTTTCACTTTTTTCTTCCTCCATTACAAAATTATTCAACGTCAAGTAATAGTTACGTAACGAATCTGTAATATTCGTGTTCACAAATTACTATCACTAACCCTTGCTTGAGTGATATTGACGATCTAAATTAGGATCAACTTTTACCTCTCAGTCTCAAGATTAAAATCCTAATTTGCAATTTCAACAAGAACACACAAAGAATCCATAACTCTACGGCTTTCTCTAGACAACGCAGTAATTCAATGTTCACTATTCTAATGCCCACTTTATCGATTCTCGCTAAAGTAACCGATCAATTTCATGCAAGCACTAAGATCAAGAATAGAAAATATGCATAATTGATAAAGAAACTATTTCAAACTCAATTCATAACGGAATCCAAGAAAAGATCCACCATCACCTTCTAACAAGTTAGTTCATGGTGATGGTGGAGAAAATAGAAAACAAATAAAGAGAATACTTTATGAGAACTATGTTGGGAATAGTGCCCACAAAGGGGATTTAAGACATTACAAATACATTGTATTTGATTTTGCTGAGACATTATATAAAGTTAAATATTCATTCTTCATTTAAGTTTGTGTATATGTATGTATGTTACGCTCTGAAACTGTCATCAACGAAAGGGGTGCTAAGTATAGACTGGATAAGATAGCCCCTTGGAACTAGTTTAAACATTTGTTCGCAATCTTAAGACCGATGGAGCAATCGAATCTGAGTATTGATTGTTTGATTGGATCATGATATCTTACATTGTGATATAGAAAGTTCTGACTCTGTGTTTCATTCTTGATATCTTATAGAAGATATTGAACAAGACATGTGATACTCTGAAGCTCGAGATAAAACCGTTTAAACACTCGAAACTTCAAGATCACATACGGGGGGTATTTTGGTACTTACCTAAATCCTGAAGTGAATACATAATCGATGTGACACCTTAAGACATTTGATTTGTCAATGGGCAATGGCTAAATTATAGTTGCATCTGACCTGGCGGTTGGTGTCATAATGATGTCATGTTGGGTTATGTGATTCACAGATACGGAATCATGTTCAAACAATGCCAATACATTAGTATCACACTATGCTTTGTTATGAGAGTCTGAATGAATAAACCTGGCCATGTATTTATCGAATAAGAATATTCTTTGATTAAAACATGTGACATGTAAAGACATCTCACTTTATGTTTTTCTCATTCACAAATAACAAAGGAGTTAGTGAAATAATAACTCAGGGGTAAAACGGTAATTGTACATTCCTCTGAGTTACTGATACACATGAAGGGTAATATCGTAAAATATTCCGTGGATCGTGTGAAGAATTTTTTTGTCACATCAAATGGAAAATATGCGCATATGAACTTACAGAGTTTCAATATTAGTCCTTTAGTGGAATCGACTAATATTAAGAATTAAAAGACGGAAAACGTTTGTGAAATTTTGAGTCCGATCTTTATTCTAAAGTTTCGTTCATGTGGGTCCATTAGGTCTCAATGATAGACCCTCGGATGAGATTTATTGAACAAGGACAATTTGATTTTCTCATTTAAGTAAATCGTGATTTACACTAAGAAAATATTTTTCTAAGTAATCAAATAAATAATTGGTTATTTATTATTACATTTATTTAATGAATCATATTATGTTAACATATGGATATTAACATATTTAAATGATTTAAATAAATAAAAGATGAAAATAAATATTTTCTCATTTTGTACTATCTTGAATAGTATATAAATAATGATTTGTCATTAAATAAATGAGATATTCCAAAATAATTAAATATTATTATGGAAATAAATCAGAATTAATATTTTCGAAATATATAGGATTTTACTCGACCATAATTAATAAATTAGGTCATAGAATTAATTTTTGAAATTAATAAAAAGAATAATGGGCTTAAGTTTGACTATTGGGTTTGACCTAAAAAAGCCCGCTCTCTCTCTCTATTTAAATGGTTTTTTGAAAACCCTAACTCTAACACTAATCAGATAATTTTCTACCAACTCCCCCCCCCCCCCCCCCCCCCCCCCCCCCGAGTTCTTTGGTCAAAATTTTAGAGAGAGAGATCAAGAAATATTTTCTTGATCTCCCGAAAGTTCTTGAGTGATCCCGAGTGTCCCTTATTGTTCAATGGAAGAGCCCACCATCTTAATCTCATTGAATCTCGAGGGAATCACCATTGACTCTTCTATTGTTGTTTGAGTGACTTTGTACACGCAGGTATTCACTCGAGACGCGAAGAAATCGAGCGAAACGGAGCGCGGCTGGCCGGATTGGGTCGCCGGACTAGAGGACTTCGCCAGACTCGAAACATGCCTAGATCACCACAGGAGTTTGACGACAAATCTAGCCAAGAACTTTTACAAGCACCTAGCCGTAGGTGTCTTCCACGTTCCTGCAAAGTGTCGTGGTCAGATTCCACCGGAGGAAGTCACAGCGTCGCAGGCCAATTTCTGGCCGGCCGGCCAGAATCCATTCCGATGGGTCAGAACTTCCTATCTGGCGGGTCAGATTTCAGAATTTTGACGAGGACTTCAGGAGTTAGCTAGCAACGCACAAGGTTGTTTACAACCTCACATGTAAGTGTTCTAAACGAATTGGATCTGTTTTAATGATTTATGAATGTGTTTATAAATTGTAGATGGTTTCGTTCAATTTGTTGACATGTTTAGAATAAATGATTTATTGACATCTTTGTGATTTTTAATGCCTAGGTTGTTAGTTTATTAAAATGGGTTTTAATACAGATCATATTATATAATTCCGCCACATATAGATGTGTTATGTAATTTTATTGTTTAAATTGTTAAATAATTTCCAACAAACTAAGCTATGAATAATAAACAAACTCAGTTTAGAAACAAAGAAGAAGGAAAAACTAAATTTGGTAGTCGCAGTCTCGTCGCAGCTTCAATCCTCTTTGGGTTTCTTCTCTGTTTGGATTTTCTCCTATGTGGTGTTTTCTCTCTCAAAAATCTAAACAAAGGTGAAGTGCCTTATTCTTGTGGCTTCTCTAGCTTATAAGCTCAAAGTGCTAAAATCTTGCAGCCTGGCCCGTAAAAACTTGTTCGATGGGCCAAAACCGCAGCACACGCACGCATTTACTGTCCAGACGCTGACTCGTAATGTCGTGATCAAACTCATCACGTCATGATCACAACCAGTGTGTCGCGACCATGCCGCATCTCGACACGACGGGCATTCGAGTGCCCTTCGCTAAACCCTCTTTTGGCTGATTTTTGCTCCTTTTAGCTCCTTCTTCGCGTGTGCGCTCCAAATATGTTCTCGTCATGCAAAACTATCAAAATACCGAAGGATAGCATGGATTCTTCAAGATCGCTTGATAATCACGTATGTAACATCCTTATTGTTGCGATATTTTATAACGAAGCACGCAAGTTTACGTATCGAACAAGTAATATAGTGAGAAAATACGAGTGTCGAATCCACAAAGACCTATTACGCTAACGATTTCATTAATCTGTTGCAAATTGATTTTAAGATGACTTTAAGTTGAGATATGAACTAAACTAATAAATTATAATAAATGAATATTAAACAATTAAAACGAGACTTAAGAATATAAAGAAAGTAAGGGACACAATTTCACTGGGTAGGTACAAACTTAGCGATTTCCGGGTAAGAAAACTCAAATATTCCTATGCATGGTAATCTCATTCTTTCATTAATATTCGCTAGCATCTCCGGGTTATCTAGTGAACCTACGCAAATGTCGGATTAATTATCATATCGGACTTAAATCCTATTAACGCATTTACGAGCATTAAAATCAAGAACTCGAGCAATTATACAATTTCTAAATCGTCAAGCAACTTAAACAATTACGATGAATGAAATAGAGCACGGATATTAATTCTCTCTCAAGTAACTATACATTCCAATTAATCAATTCTAAAGGTGATCTATCTTAAGAACACTTTACGCACAATTTCACACAAGCACACACTTTTATAGAACAATTCTAGCAAATCTCACCCATCTAAACCTAATTAATACCTAACCCGGCTACATCGTAGTCCCTCTAAAAATCTAGCCTCTAATGACGTTCAAGAACATGATAACAATTATTAACGCCATCAGAATCAACAAAGCTAGAAGAGAATAACGAAACAAACTCATAATTAAAGTGTAATATGAATTCACAGAAAAACGCAGTTCAAAAATAAATAATGAAGAAAGGAAAAGAAGAAAAATTAAAATTGGAGTTCCGGTGGTCAAATCTCTGAAATTCCGGTGGTCAGGAAATATGAACTCCGGCGAAAACCTTTTCTCCAAGGTAAAAACTATCTCTAAAGATCTTAGAAAAACAAAAGATAATGAAAAATGAGGCTACATGTGTTTATATAGTGCCCTAGTTCGAATACCCCTCTTGGGCGTATCTGGGCGCTAAAAATCGCATCCAACGGCTGAGGTTCAGTCAAAATCCAACTTTGAATGCGTCAGGGATCCTCGCACCGCGATCTCACCGTGACCTCCACCGCGAGGAATCCTCGCACCGCGACCACCATTGGTGAAGAATTTTTTGCACGTGAAAACTTTGTGCTCGCAGCACCGAAACTCCTCGTTTTGCATCCTCACGTCGCGTGATGACCGCGACCATCAACGCGAGACGTCTCGGGAATTCTTATTTATCGTCCAACGTTGTTTTCTTCGTGTTTAGCTCCAATTCCTTGCACGTTACTTCCGTTTCGTTGAACCATGACTCAATCACGCCTTTTTACCTGTGTTGACCTGAAATTTACTATGAACACACGTAAACCATTAAAAACACTCGAGAACAAGCGCAAATTCAAGCCTAATGAGGGCAATTTGTACGTAAAATACGCACTCATCACTTATCAGCCACCTCCCTCCGCAATCTAGTCTCTGATAGAAAAATAAAATTGGGCCTATAATCACATACATGGATCTTGAGGGCCGCCCTCCTAAACGTTTCAGATAACGATAATTATCGCTTTCCGCAACTCTCGACCATGAGGAGCTCCGCTCTATCATCTGAAACCCCTGTACTCAAATTTAGCTCTCTAGAAACTCCTACGGAACTACCAACCAATTCCGGCTCTCAATATAAAGCAATATCATATGTTAAGGATAGTATTTTGGGCTATTTGGTCAATGGTATTAGGTCTTTGACCCTTATCTTTCAAAAGAAAACTTTTGATATATTATGTATATGTATAATATATACATATATTTCTATTAATTTACAGCGCAATTTGTTTACACCCAAAACACTTCTGATTTTCGAAGGAACAGGTGTGACCCAACGTTGAAAGTGTGTATTATTTTACTGAAACTTAAAACTAATTATAGCACGGTCTTAGTTGTGTTACCACACAAACTTCCACAGTAAAAAAAGAAGAGGAAAAACTACTGAATGGTCGTTATCATGAAGGACAAAGGCGTTGCCCACTTTGCTAACACATTAGCGTAGTCTCTGTGCCATCTCAGGAGATGGTCCACCTCCTTTGGCTACTTCTCTCTTTGAAATTTCCCCTTTAAAAATGTCCCTTTTCTTTTGTAAATAAGTAATCGCATTACGTTTTGTCTAGCTTGTATTTGAGTGAGAAGACATAACAAATTAATTGATTTTAAATAAATCAGTGATATAACGACGGGTACATTGTACATGAGTTGTTTCTAAAATATAATTTCAACTATTGTTTTATGATGTATACAATCGTTATAATTCATCTTGATTTTATGTTTTTGTTTTCTTTTATTTTTTTAAATAAAACATCATTTTCAAACTAATAAATAAATTTTACATACATTATCTAGATATATTTAAATCATGGAATAAGAGAACCGCTACTTTTTTTTTTTAGGAAGCGTGGTCGGAGTCACGAAATATAATAGAAACTCTCACATATGCCGGATGAAAACCGTGGTTACAAAGATATATATAAAAAATAAACCAACGGTAATAAAGAAACGAAAACACAAATAGACTCAAACGACAAGGGCCCTAAGTGGTTGTGGGGGACCTCAACTCGCGATCATCAGCTCTAATGGCCTCCTCCGAACAGGACGGGACTAAACTCAGGCAGGTTGAAGACGAGTGATGGTTAACCACATAGCGCGCAAGATTATGCGCAGCAACATTACAAAGACGATAGATATGTCTAATACTGAAATCCTCAAGCTTACTCACCTCTCTGGAAATGCGCAAGATCGTCCCAAGCTCTGTCGCTGGTGTCGCGCACTCATCGATCATCCTCACCACCCCCAAGCAGTCAGACTGGATCTCCGCTCTCATGTCGCCAACACTGCGAACTAGCTCTATGCCACAGAGGACAGCATACGCTTCTGCAAGCTGGGGGGAGAACCCCTTAGCCAGGAAACGCGTACGTGAGGCGATCACCTCTCCGGTGTGGTCTCGAACAATACAATCGACACCGAGTCCTCCACGCTCGCGAGCTAGTGCCGCGTCGACATTAATCGTGAGGGTCTCGTCCCTTTGGGGGGTCCATCTCGGGGTCGTAGTCATCCTACTGCTTGTCGGAATATCTCTAATCGTATCCGCTTTGTACACCTCGAGGAAGCTGAGAACTGTACTTGAAAGTTATAGTTATGTTAAGTAATAAATTCCAATCACTAAATCGGAAGATTCATGACAAACATCAATTTCGTGACTTATTTATCACAAAAATTACAAAATCTCAAATTTTGTGATATGTTTGTTATGTATTATCTCACGATTTCTTTAATATCGTGATTCGTACTTCAAAAATGTCTCCAGTACGATACGTTTCTTTCTAAAAATATTATTTCAAAAATCCCAACAAAAGAAAATGAGAACTGCAATTTAATAAACTAAATGAGAAGGAGAAACTACTAAATCAAAACTCAACAACAACAAAAATCAAAGAATAAACTTAATGAGAACGAAAAATCCAATGAGAATTTTAAATAATTTTTGTACTCGTTTTCTCCCTTCATTTCTAAATCACTCGCAACCATTTAAGAGTCTAAAAAAATCAGTTTAGATAGAAAGTTTCTAATTTTGTAAATAAAATATATATATATATATATATATATATATATATATATATATATATATATATATATATATATATATATATCAAGCTTGTGTGCAAAGTTTCTTCGGTCTACATGAAACTCCAAGTATGCAGAAAGAAAGAAAGAAAAAAACAAGTCTTAAGAAAGATTTTGACGGAAGAAAAAAAGACAAAATTTTAAACGCAATAATGACACTTCAGTCTCTTTTCATCTCATGCCTGCTTGAATTTCAACTCTCTTGTTAAAATCTATTATGTTTTAGACCCGATTTTAACCTTTTAACTAATGATAGAGAAGTAAAGAGCCCAACTGGATTTATTGTGCATCGACCAATCGGTGTACATGCACATTGAACTCAGCGGAGAAGTTCGGTCACTATTATGCACAGCCTCAATACACCCCTGAACCTCACAGGTACAATAAATCTCATACTCTCACAATCACTCACACTCACTAACTTCTTTTTGCCAGCTTCTCACAAGAAAACACGATCAAGGCAATCGAACAAAAAAACCATATGCGAAAAATAAACCCTAACAAAATGGGTCGAGAGAGAATAGAGGAGGGAGATGAAAGATTCGAGGCTATCGAAATGAAGCTCGTAGTGATAAAACATTTTATATCAAACAAACACCCGAGGATGAATCTATGCCGTTCAACTTCATTTGAATCAATGGCCTCAAATCAACATCGTAAGTAAGAGATTTCGTTTTAGCCAAACGACATATCTAAAGATGGGGAGTGTAATGGGCCTCGGCGAAGTGGGCCTCGCCAGATGAATGTTGGGCTTCCACCCAACAAAATCCTTCTAATTTAGAAGTCTATTACCTCCAACAAGATCAATCGCTATGGAACGACGAACTAGAAGAAGAATCGGGAAAAGAAAGTCACCAGATTCTCGTTGAGAGATCATTGGGACCCGGTCTCTCTGTTGAATGATTTGGACATAAATTTTCCAACTCCGTTTCAGCTTCTAGGTTACCATTTGATCTACACCGGGGCCACCCTTATCGGCCGCAACAACGATGAAGGTCTATCGGACATTTGCCCAATAGTCGTGTTCTCATTTCTAGCCGACTTGGTTTCGTTTTTTTCCTGCTTCAAACCAAGTGAACCACATACAAAGACAATATAAGTGTTTACGATGAGGATTGGACCCATGACTTAGGGTTTGTAGGTGTTGTAAAAATACTACTAGCTTATAATAATTGCTACCTCTACTTTGCTATTAGAAGTGTAACCTTTAATTTTATTTTAGTCCCTTATTTTTTTGGTAAATGCTTACCAAATAATACCATAAGTGTCGTATTTTATACATTTACCACCGAGTAACCGTTAATTACAAAGCTTAATAAAATAAATATAGGATAGATTTAGAGCAATATTGTTAGGCGGGAAAAATATAGAGGTGAGGCTAAAACAGAGGCTGAAACGGGTTTACTTCCCGTCTATTTAGTTCTTATTTGATATATTTTAATGGAAACAAAAATGTAGGAATAGATTAGATTAGACTACAAAAGTAAAGCAAGTAGGTCAGTTGCCTGCTTTTCCCACAACAGCATCATCATTCAACAAACCTATTCGTCCCCTGGTCTCCTCCAAACCCCCTTTTACTCATAATGCCTCCAAAATTGATCAGATATATAAATATATCACTCAATAAGACCACATTGTTCTGTTATAGTTATGTTCAATAACAATAAAATAAACCAAATTATTTACACACCCAGTTGAAAAGTCGCTCTTTAATAATAATATAATTGAGAACCATACTTAATAGAACAGTTTAATTTGTACGGAGATATCTTTTAAAAAGAATTCATAGCATCGTTGCCAAGCATTACTATTGATAAGCGTCACTACTAGAAGTACGTCGACGGATGAAATGAATTCGCCCAAAAAATTTAACTCTTCGAAATTTTGAAGAAATTTCGTGTAGATGCTTTTGGGGTATAGTAAAGGCATGGATATTTACCTTAAACATTAAAGATACTCGTAGATATCTTCTAGTATATATATATATAGTGAGTCTATGACGTTCAACTAAGATGAAGGAAGACGAGAATAAAAGGTGGTTTAAAATGTGGTAGTATACAATATGATCATATCATGATTATTATTGTTATAAAGAAAAACATTCTATTCGTCTTTTGCACAAAAGAAATGTACTAATCAGCGAGGCGAGCGGAGCCGAGGCGGTGAACAAGCGCAACGAGGCGTGCATGCTTTGCAGAGAGAGCCTCGACGAGCCTGAGCTCCTCCGCCTCGGCGTCCCTCCTCACCGTGGCCAGCCTGTCCCTGCACTCAGCCTCTACTCCGGCGAGACTCGCGGCCGTCTCTTCCCTGAGCCGCCGAATCTCCGTCTCCAGCTCCTCCGCCTTCTCCCTCCTCTTCCGCGCCTTCTCAGCCTCAATCTGCTGCTCGAGCCGGCTCAGGCGCCACGCCGCCTCTTTCCGGTGCCCCGCCCAGCTGACCCGCCCCTCCTCCGCCTCCCGGAGCTGCTGCGCCAGAGCCGAGATCGGCGCGGCGGGAGACATCCACGGGGGAATGGAAACCGGCGGCTGCGGCGGCGCGGAGACCGGAGCGAGAGTGAGTACAGGGTCGGGCGGAGGAGGGCGGGGGGGGACGACGTACTTCTCGGCGAAGGTGTCGAGAATGTGATCGTAGGGGCCGGACGAGACGGGCGGCGAGGCGTCGACGGCGGCGGAGGCGGAGGCGTGCTTCAGCTGCTTCTCCTTGAAGACCTCCCACCATTTCCCGAGGCGCTTGGCCGTCCGGCCGGGGACCTCGGCGGCGATCTTCTTCCACTTGTTGCCGTACTTGCGCTGGAGAGAGATGACGAGGGACTGCTCCTCGGGAGTGAGAGAGCCTTTCTTGAGCCCCGGCTTCAGGTAGTTCTTCCACCGCTCCAGGCACGACTTCGGGTCCCGGTGCAGCGCCTTCCCCATCCTCTGCCCGATCAGGCTCCACTCCCTCGCCCCGTACTGCTTCACGTACGCGCGGAGCAGCGCGTCCTCCTCCGGCTGCCATCTCTGACGCTCCTTCATTCCAACATCGCCTCTCTCACTCCTCCTCTGCTTCCTTTCTTCTCCTTTGCGCTTTCTCCCGTTTCCAATGGGTTTGTTTGTTGGTTATAAAGATGGGGACGCAAGGCGCGTGTGGCTCACGCGTTCAGCGCTGGCGTGAGGGACGGGGTGGATCTTTATGGGTTTGTGGGGGGTTTTTCTCCAAGGGAGGGTTTTTTTTTAGTGGTAATAAATGATGGGGTTGATCTCTGGAGATGGGATTTATCATTTGGTTTTGTTTGGTAATGAAAAGAGATGACTGTGGACTCTACATTGAGAGAGAGAGAAGGAGAGAGAGTAATCAGAGAGAGAGAGAGAATGGGTGTGGCAGAGAGGAGTCAGAAGTTTGAGGGGTTGGACAAGACTGGACCTTTACCTTTCACCTTTGAGAGAGAGAGAGAGAGAAAAAGCTCAAAAATCAAAGGGAAATCCCCTTTCTCTCTCTTCTTAGGACGGATGAGAATAGTGTTACAGTTACTTACTCATTGCATGTTTGTAATGTAGACGTGAAAGATGATGGCTGAGTGAAAATAAATAACTATTTACTGACATGCATATTAGGGAATAGGGAAGAAGAAGGTGCGTTGGTGGAGAAGTAGGATAAATAGACTAGGGGGATTTAAATAATAATAAAAATAATAAAGTGATGGGTGAGAATGGTGGGAGACGTGCCTTTCGAAAGAAAAGGTATATTATAAGAATTAGAGCTATCTGCATTGTAATTAGGAATACCTATATACGGGTACTATATCTTCTGCCCTTCCCTTGCTATATTCTTTCTTCTCTATTGTGTTTTCTTGCTGACCACGGGAAAACCTTTCCCACTTGACTTTCAATATATACATGAATTTTCAACTATCTACTTCAGTTACTGAATACTTCAATAGTTACTGTGATTTTTTGTTAATTCGACTCGCGTCGCTACAAATTGTGGTTGTGTCAAATTTGATTTATATTAAAGGCCCGAAACATAATTGAGGCAAAATGTTTTGAGCAATGTCTATAAGATCTGTTGATATAATAGAGCTCAATTTTTTGCACTTACGGTAGATGGTATTCCATGTTCGATATGTTGTAATGTATTTCGCACAACTAGTAATCAAAATTTGTGTACACGATATAACCGGTCGGGCTTGTCTTTGATAAGAAATGTAGAAATGGGCTATTCTTCAGAATCAATTATGTTGTTGTCGAACTTTAAAAGGCCCTGATTTGGTTACAAGAGTTGTACGTGTATGAAGGGTTTGTGAGTGGTACTTTCATTGGCCGTTCATAAACATCCATTGAGAAATGATTTGGTTTGATGTGATCAGGATCACTCATGAAGTTGTTGAGAACTTTACTTCTGATAGCGTAGTTTATGTTAGTATTTGTGTAGTGATGTAAGTATAAAGACGGTTGTAATGCAGAGATAATAATATAATAAATATGTGAATATTATAAGAAAACCGGAGAGAAAATTAACTTGTAGGTGGTAAATGGAAGTGTTTATAGAGATGAAAAGTGAAACGCATAAGTATCAAGCACATTTTAATTAATTAATTAATTTTTGCTTGACATCTTGAAATTCTTTGAAATAAAATAAAGTTAAAACATATTGTGGGTTGTGGCTGTAGCCCATTTTCCTCGTAGAAGAGCAGTATTTTTTTTCAATAAATTCAATAATTAAAAAAATAGTATTCCGGAAAACTGATATTGCATCGTTTAATCACTTTATTACAAAAAATATTTATAGGATTTGCCCAAAATAGTACTCAGTACCCTCCCTATTCCAAAAATATACATATTTCTCCTAAAAGACAGAAATAGGAGTACCCACTTGAAAGTGGGTAGTGTAAAGTCAGATATACCCTCATCTCCTTCAACTTCAAACCCATTTTTACAGTTTCCAACGTTTCAAAAAACCTCTCAGCTACCGACCCTACCGACCCTACCGACCCTGAATCCTTCTCTCCCTCTGCCGATCGTCGCCGCCGCTCATCGTCGCCACCGCTCATCGTCGCCGCCGCTCAAAAGCCCTAAACCGAAACACCCAGTCGCCGATCGTCACGACCTTTGGTTCCAACCGACGTGCGTTCGTGTGAGGCAAGTTTGTAACCTAAACTTATCTCGCATCACACCATTCGTCGCCTCCCGTCGCCGATAACATTTCAGGTATTACTTTGAATGCATGTGTTTTATTTCGGATTTACAGACGGTTGAGGTTTGTTAAATTCCTAACCCCGGCGACGTTCTCCGACCGGCGCGTCTATCAGGCATTGATAAAATGCCTTAATGTGTTCAACACAACAAACCCATTTTATGAAAGTTGTTACTATTCTGTCACGTAATTACAGTTTTTGGGGTTTAGAGTTTTGATTGATGTACGCTACATTACAGTGATTAAAAAAAATGAGTTCTCGGTCTAAGGCGAAGTCGAATGCAAGCGGCAAGAGAACCATAACATCTGATTTTGTCGATGATTCCCCTCCACGCCGTAGTGTACGCATTGCTTCACCCAAAAAGAGAGGCAGTGGATCTGGAAGCCCCAATAAGGCAGAAAAACGAAGTGGGTCTACACCCAAACTCCCAGCCCCCAAAAAATCCAAGTCCACCGTAGAAGATGGGACACGCCGAGGGTCAGGAACGTCGGTGAGTGAAATTGTATGTAGTATTTGTAAGTTACAGGTTGATTCATTTTACATTTAGAGAATGTATTTTAAGAAGTTATTAGTGTATGAAGATAAACTAATTGGAATTAGTTACATGTTGAAGAAGTATTTGGACGTTTAGTTACACATCATTGCGTAGTAGTTGTTGTAACTAAAATTAAGTAATATGCAATAGTTACATATTTAAGTGTTATTTTGATGTTTAGTTACACACCATTGCAATTTAGGTATTGTAACTAAGATAAACTAATTTGCAATAGTTACAGGTTTAAGTGTTATTGTTACATTTAGTTACACACATAAAAAGTTGTTGATGTGAGTTACAGACTAAATGTTATTAGTTAGACAGAAAACACTGATTTTTATTTTGTTACAGGGTTGGAAGAGGTATGTCCCCGATGAAACAGCTGGACAATTCAACTTTAACTTCCATGGCAACGTCATGTCGTTCAAGGACGAAGCCGGCATGTCGAAGACCCAAGCGGACTTGTTCAGGGAGTCCTGCTTCGGTCAATTTTTGGACATGCCGTCGATCACGAGGTTGTCGAAGATCCTTAGCACCCTGATGTTAAGGACAGGATATTTGGAAGGAGTTGAGAAATCAAACTCTAGGTTGCTGATTGACGTGGGTGGACACCCACGAGAGTTCACGAGAAAGCATTTCAGTGACATAACTGGACTGCATGTTGAGGAGGGGTTCAAGCTGACTCATTCCAACGCCTTCGACAAGGAAATCCCGGGGGGATTATACATGGACACTTTCAAGGGCGGTGTCCTTGCCACCAGAGCGAACATAGCCGCCCTTGTAAAGGATAGTCAACAGTGGACCGACGACGAGAAACGCGTTCGGTTTCTGTTGATTCATTTTCTGTACAGCGTCCTACTGCCAGGCCAACGTACCGTCGCCATAAAGAACAAGTCCTTTATCAAGATGGTTGACAACCCGTGTGAATTCAACGGATTCCCGTGGGGGAATGTGGTTTGGGACCACTTTATGGCGAGCGTCCTGTCCTTCATTCAGAAAGCCCAGCTCCCTTGCGATCCTGAAAAGACGAAGAAGGTTCATGTAGAAGGATTCTTATTGCCGTTGCAAATTTGGGCGTATGAATGCATACCGAAGTTGTCGCTATTGGGTTTATGCGACATTCTTCAGCCCACTGCAACCCCGCTGATGCTTCGGTGGTCAGCCTCAGCTAAAGTGAAGGACAACATCATGCATGCCATGAAGTTGGATGATGTAAGTAACTTCCTCAATTTGTGCTTTATGTTTGAAATGTCACGATGTAAAAAGTTTGTAATTATTTGTTATAGGCGGAGTTCAAGGCAATGGGAAGTACATGGCCGGAAGATGACTTGCAGATCATCCCGTCGCAGGTACAGAAAGGTGATGGTACTCCCCCGACAGTCTGTGTCGGTGCTTCGTCCTCAACGTCGCCCCTAATAGTCGAGGTAAAAACCTTTTCGAATGTAACTAATCTAGAATAAAAGTAACTAAACTCAGTTGAGTATGTAACTAATTAGGATTTTAGGTAACTAATCCAATTTTGTATGTAACTAGTTAGGATTGTATGTAACTAAATCGAGTTGCGTATGTAACTAATTAGGATAACAGGTAACTAATCCAATTTTGTATGTAACTAGTTAGGATTGTATGTAACTAAATCCAGTTGCGTATGTAACTAATTAGGATAACAGGTAACTAATCCAATTTTTGTATGTAACTAGTTAGGATTGTATGTAACTAAATCCAGTTGCGTATGTAACTATTTAGGATAACAGGTAACTAATCCAATTTAGTATGTAACTAGTTAGGATAGTATGTAACTAAATCCAGTTGCGTATGTAACTATTTAGGATAACAGGTAACTAATCCAATTTAGTATGTAACTAGTTAGGATAGTATGTAACTAAATCCAGTTGCGTATGTAACTATTTAGGATAACAGGTAACTAAATCGAGTTGAGTTTGTAAATAATTAGGATTTTAGGTAACTAATCCATGTTCTTATGTAACTAATTGGTATGGTAGGTAAGTAATCCATATGTGTATGTAAGTAGTTGGGATTTTTGGTAACTAAACAAAGTTATGAATGTACCTAATTAGGAGTACGTGTAACTAATTTGTAGGGTCGGTTAAGCAAGTTGGAGACGGAGTTCCAAGGACTACGGTCAGACTTCACATCTCTAACTAGTGAGATGAAGAAAATGTCGGAGGACCTGGCTCACGTTCTAGAGACCATGAATACTTTAATGGTCAAGAAAGCTGCGAAGGAGAAGCTTCGCGAAGAAGAGGCGGAAAAGACTTTATTGGCACAAGTCATTCCCCCCAATCCGAAGAAAGCTGAAGCATCAATTTCGGATTCAAGCGACGAGGAAAGTAGTGATGATGACGAGAGTAGTGAAGAAGAGGTGAAGAAGAAGACCGAGGAAAAGAAGAAGAAGGACGATGATGATGATGAAGATGAAGATGAAGATGAAGATGACGATGAGGAAGAGGATGACGACGACGATGATGATAGTGACAACGACATGAAGAAACCGGATAAAACACTGGAAAAGAAAGAGGAGGACAAAAAAGAAGAGGAGAAAAAAGAGGACGATAAAAAAGAAGACGAGAAGAAAGATGACAACAAAAAAGAGGAGGAGAAGAAAGATGAAAAAAAAAAGAGGAGGAGAAGAAAGATGACAATAAAAAAGAGGAGGAGAAGAAAGAGGAGGAGAAGAAAGAGGAGGAGAAGAAAGAGGACGATAAGAAGCAAGAGAACAACGGAGAGGAGAACAACGAAGAGGAAGTGGTTAACGTAGGGGGAGGAGATCGAAGTCCAGATTTAATCTCAGGGACGTTGAAGTCCCTTCGTTCTGGAGAGGCATACAAGTATGGCGGAGTGGAGTGTTTTGGTCCCGGGACCGACGAGGACAGTTCCGACGACAATAGTTCACAGAAGTTAATCACCATCGAAGATTCACCTCAACGACCAAAACGTGTCCGCCGTCGGGCTATTATGTTTACACCAAGTAGCCAGCCTGAAATCTTCGACACCTTCACAAGAGGTCATCCCAAACCTACGAAGCATCCTTTGGAGGACCCATTCAGGGGCGCTAGTACTAAAGATATCAGATTGATGCAAAATTGGCTTGTGCTTGGAATTTCGAGGTCAGTTTTGGATTAATATACAATCATTTGTTAATGAATGTAACGAATACGTATTCTGTACAGGGTCTGTGACGCCGACAGGGTGTATACTCCCGATGAGGAACTGCTACAGCCCCGTCCATTTGATTACCGAGTAGAGATTATTGAGCACAAAACCTGGTTCAATAAAATATGGAACTCGGGGTACTGGCTCTGTGGATCGGTAAGTTGTTAGAGTATCTGATGTTTGGATGTTGTAAGTCGAAGTTGTTTTGAACTCAAAATTGGATTCCATGTAGTTTAAAGTTTAATTTTGTTTTTCCAGTTCTAAATGAAACTTGTTGTTACATTCAGTTACGACTTTTGATATGTTACATTCGGATACTTGTAATTACTCTTAATTTTATTGTTAATTACGCTTAGTTACATGCCCATGAATGTTTTAGTTACATGCAGTTATCACTAGTTACGTGCCCATGAATGTTTTAGTTACATGCAGTTATCACTAGTTACATAGCGTTTATTTATTTGTTACCTTCAGATACTTGTAGTTACATATAATTTGTAGACTTAGTTACGTGTAGTTATCATTAGTTACATAGAATTTACTTATTAGTTACCATCAGATACTTGTAGTTACTGTAATTGTTAGAGTTAGTTACGTTTAGTTACGTGCCCATGGCAGTTTTAGTTACATGCAGTTATCACTAGTTACATAGCTTTTATTTATTTGTTACCTTCAGATACTTGTAGACGTAGTTACGTTTAGTTATGTTTAGTTATGTTTAGTTATCATTAGTTACAAAGAATTTATTTATTAGTTACCATCAGTTACTTGTAGTTACTCTAATTGTTACATGCAGTTATCACTAGTTACGTTTAGTTACGTGCCCATGGGAGTTTTAGTTACATGCAGTTATCAGTAGTTACATAGCTTTTTTGTTTTTGTGACGTTCATATACTTATGTTTTTTAACGACACTAATTACTACCTACATGTTATAACCAGCATATTAATGTCGCCTTCTACTACCTCCGGAAGTTGCAACCTACCACCGGAAATATGTACACGACAGCCGACACTCATTTTTGTCAGCTGGTTAACAGGACCCACGCCGAGTGGAAGAAGAACAAAACGGAGTATGACTGGTTCCGACGTAGTTCATTGGTCGAAGCCATCTTGGCTGAGAGACCGAAAAATCGAGCGGAAATGCCATGGGTCAGGGCAGGCTACATATACGTACCTGTCCATGTGACGGGTAATCATTGGGTACTTGCACGGGTATGCATACTAGAAAATCACATTAACGTGTACGATTCCTTGCACGGGAAGTCAGTGGAAATACATATGCGTCTCCTACTCCTTACTCCATCACGTATGAGCCATATATGCCGCGTCAGACCAACGGGTAATAACTCCTACACGAATGAACCATATATACCATATATACCATATGTTATCTAATATATTATTTCACAGGGGGGACTGCGGAATGTTTACGATCAAAGCCGCCGAGTTTCTAGCGCACTCCGAGCCTCTGAGAATGTTGAAAGCTTCCGACATGCCACTGTACCGTAAAAAACTGTGTGTCGAACTATTCAAACACGGGGTCATCAAGAGCATGAACGCATGCCCTTTCTCAGTTAATGAGGACTGAAGCTGTTAGAGTTTAGGTATATGACATAGAAGTTGGAGTTTTGGTATTTTTGGAACGAACTGCCGTAAACTGGTTTATACATGTATTAAGTGAGGCAGAGAGAGATGTTGTAACTATTTTGGGACCAATTACACGTGTGTGTAACTTAACTTAAATGTATGTAAAGTGGAATACTGTGTATCTAAAAGGGGTACCTATTTTGGGTTGTATGTAACTAAACTCAGGTTATAATGTAACTAATTAGAACTTTATGTAACTAAATCGAGTTCTGCATGTAACTATTTTGGATTGTATGTAACTAAACTCAGGTTATAATGTAACTAATTGGAACTTTATGTAACTAAATCGAGTTCTGCATGTAACTATTTTGGATTGTATGTAACTAAACCCAGGTTATAATGTAACTAATTGGAACTTTATGTAACTAAATCGAGTTCTGCATGTAACCATTTTTTATTGTATGTAAATAAACCCAGTTTATAATGTAACTAAATGGAACTATATGTAACTAAATCGAGTTCTGCATGTAACCATTTTTTATTGTATGTAACTAAACCCAGTTTATAATGTAACTAAATGGAACTATATGTAACTAAATCGAGTTCTGCATGTAACCATTTTTTATTGTATGTAACTAAACCCAGTTTATAATGTAACTAAATGGAACTATATGTAACTAAATCGAGTTCTGCATGTAACCATTTTTTATTGTATGTAACTAAACCCAGTTTATAATGTAACTAAATAGAACTATATGTAACTAAATCGAGTTCTGCATGTAACTATTTTGGATTGTATGTAACTAAACCCAGTTTATAATGTAACTAAATGGAACTATATGTAACTAAATCGAGTTCTGCATGTAACTATTTTGGATTGTATGTAACTAAACCCAGTTTATAATGTAACTAAATGGAACTATATGTAACTAAATCGAGTTCTGCATGTAACTATTTTGGATTGTATGTAACTAAACCCAGTTTATAATGTAACTAAATGGAACTATATGTAACTAAATCGAGTTCTGCATGTAACCATTTTGGATTGTATGTAACTAAACCCAGTTTATAATGTAACTAAATGGAACTATATGTAACTAAATCGAGTTCTGCATGTAACCATTTTTTATTGTATGTAAATAAACCCAGTTTATAATGTAACTAAATGGAACTATATGTAACTAAATCGAGTTCTGCATGTAACCATTTTTAATTGTATGTAACTAAACCCAGTTTATAATGTAACTAAATGGAACTATATGTAACTAAATCGAGTTCTGCATGTAACCATTTTTTATTGTATGTAAATAAACCCAGTTTATAATGTAACTAAATGGAACTATATGTAACTAAATCGAGTTAATATTATGTTAAACGTAAATGTACAAGCGTGTACCTATGTGTAAGTCTTTATTATTTTGGCCCTATATAAGAACTCCATACTCCCTCTAAAACAAACCAAAACCAAACATCAACCATCAAACAATGGGAGACAAGCAAAAACCCTCAACCAACGCACGTACTACATATCCGAAAAATCCAATTTATATTATTCTTGATGAGTCGTCTTCGTCAACTACCGATAAGTTTATGAAGAAGTTCGCCGCCGACCACAATGAAGAAGAAATCAAAGAGTACGTCGAGAATAATTCGGGACCCCAAGACCGTAGTCCAATATTGGTAGCTCCATCTGTGTTGGAAGAAATATTTGGAGATAACTACGTCGAATTTTTGAAGAATCAGGGTCACCTGCTTGAAATGGCGCCTCCAAAACAACCATTACCGGAAGATATGAAGAAATAAGGTTGTCGGAATCCTAGAATGAAGAAATATGGTGGTCGGAATACTAGAATGAAGAAATAAGGTGGTTGCACCAACAACAACATTAATGGCGGCAGTTTTAATATCATTAATGTGGTTGGTGAACCCCGACTTTTAATGTCATAAATGTAGTTTTAATATCATTAATGTGGTTGGCCAACTACTTCCTGCTGTATTTAATGTCATTAAATGATAATGTAGTAAAGTGCAGGAGTGTGTAACTAATATGGAATACTGTGTAACTAAATTGTGTAACTAATATGGACTACTGTGTAACTAAAATGTGTAACTAAATTGTGTAACTAATACGGAATACTGTGTAACTAAATTGTGTAACTAATATGGAATAATGTGTAACTAAAATGTAGAACTACGTAACTAAACTTGAATAATGCGTAACTAAAATTGAATAATTTGTTACTAAAATTGAATAATTTGTTACTAAATTTGAATAATATGTCACTAAACTTCGATTTAAAATTATTAAACACACAAACCCACCATAATCCAACATTTTGAAACTAAATTGGCATCTTACAAGTTACTCTATTGTGTCCTCCACGTTTACAACGAGAACACTTTCGACCACTTCCACTATACTCCTCCCCTTGCGACGGGAATCTTCTCTTCTTCGGTCTGCCAGGCGGTCGTCTCATCATCTTAGGTGGTTTTACAGTTATATTCTTTATGTCGTCGGGAATACTCCAAGATTGGGCATCTCCATATGGATGAATAACTCCTGTATAACAAGACTTCCAATACTCGGTAGTGTAATAAGCAGAACAATATGACTCAACACCATAATTTCGGAAACGGCAACATGCAATTGCGTGGGAGCATATGAAGTTGTCAGTTTGAAATACACGACACGTGCATGTCTTTGTGGCTAAATTCACAGCCCATGAATGTCCAGTACTGTCAACTACTTCAAACTCGCAGACAGAAGCCGGTCGCACCTACTCAAAACAGATTATTAATGTAAACAACAGATCTGAAAGTAACTAATTTGAAATAAAGGTAACATGCCACAAGCGATTGTAACTATTTTTGATTGTATGTAACTAAACTCAGTTTATAATGTAACTAATAGGAACTATACGTAACTAAACAGAGTTTTGCATGTAAGTATTTTGGATTCAATGTAACTAAACTCAGTGTATAATGTAACTAATTGGAACTATACGTAACTAATTGGAACTGTATGTAACTATTTTGGAATGTATGTAACTAAACTGAGTTTATGATGTAACTAATTGGAACTACAAGTAACTAAACCGAGTTTTGCATGTAACTATTATGGATTCTATGTAACTAAACTCAGTGTATAATGTAACTAATTGGAACTATACGTAACTAATTGGAACTGTATGTAACTATTTTGGAATGTATGTAACTAAACTGAGTTTATGATGTAACTAATTGGAACTACAAGTAACTAAACCGAGTTTTGCATGTAACTATTATGGATTCTATGTAACTAAACTCAGTGTATAATGTAACTAATTAGAACTATACGTAACTAATTGGAACTGTATGTAACTATTTTGGATTGCATGTAACTAAACTTAGTTAAGAATGTACCTTCATAGCACCTGCGTCGAAAATGTAGTCCAGAAGTCGTGCGTTTGGTGAGACCGCCAATATAGTATTGGTTTTAGAAGCTTTCTCTCTTCGTTCATAAAACCATTTCGTCATCCTCTCCCTCAAGAAATCGAATATTTTCGAAATAGGAAACTCCCGAGTTCTTACGAGTATTGAGTTCAATGACTCTGCATTATTCGAAGTCATAATGGAGTACCTTTTCCCGTTACAGTACGCCCGAGCCCATTTATCGTTACCTACCTCGTCGGAGAGATACGTTCGGATACCAGGATCCTCATCGTCGAGCATAGACATAAACTTCTCCCACTCGGCGGGTGTGTAGGCCTTCGCAGCGCTGGCAAATTTCCATGACGCTTCTTTCGTCAACCCCTTGAATTTATTACGAACGTTTTTTAACAAGTGGTACATGCAATACCCGTGGTCACTTTTTGTAAAAACTTGTGCAACTGCATTCAGAATTCCTTTATTCCTATCCGACACAATCACCTGATGCTGTCTCTCGCCGATTGCCTTTTTTAACTGCGTCAGAAAGTAAACCCAGGAGTCCGTACACTCTGAATCCCCGACCCCAAACGCAAGTGGATAAATCTGTTCGTTTGCATCCATGCCACAAGCGATAAACAGTGTGCCTTTGTAGTAGTTCGTCAGAAAAGTCCCATCTATGATAACAACGGGACGAACATACTTCCATCCCCTTTTCCAAGCGCTCAGGGACATAAAAAAATATTTAAAATAGTTTGAGCGGGGGGTGGTCTGTAGGTCGAAAGTAGAACCTGGATTTGCCGTCTCCATCATGTATTTCAACGCCGGCAATTGGGAAAATGACCCGTCTTCGGTTCCATATAACGACTCTAATGCTTTTTCTCTAGCTCTCCAAGCTTTTTTGTAACTCATTTGAACCCCATAATCTTGTTCCATGTGAGCCATGATGTCTCTCGCCTTACAAGGTGATAACGAAGGATCAATAAGCCTAGGTTTCACGACCTCCCCGACCAACTTCATGGTCGCCTGAGGATGGTCTCCTTGCCTGAAATTTGATCCACAAGTATGTTCGGGCCGAAACCTACAACATCACAATTAGAGAGGATTTTAATGTAACTATAGACAAGAAGTAGCTGATCGTAACTAATTTCATGTTAATGTAACTAATTGTAATTAGACGTAACTAAACACATACTTTATAGTAACTACTGGTAACAACACGTAACTAAACACATACTTTATAGTAACTACTGGTAACAACACGTAACTAAACACATACTTTATAGTAACTACTGGTAACAACACGTAACTAAACACATACTTTATAGTAACTACTGGTAACAAGACGTAACTAAACACATACTTTATAGTAACTACTGGTAACAACACGTAACTAAACACATACTTTATAGTAACTACTGGTAACAACACGTAACTAAACACATTCTTTATAGTAACTACTGGTAACAACACGTAACTAAACACATTCTTTATAGTAACTACTGGTAACTAATTGAAAATGAATGTAACTAAACATATACTTACTGGTAACTACATGTAACTACACGTAACTAAACATATACTTACTGGTAACTACGACTATATTTTATAATTATGATTGGATCTCAACGTAACTACTTGTAACTAAACACATATTAGATAACTTAATACTTGGATTTGAATGTAACTAAACACATATTAGATAACTTAATACTTGGATTTGAATGTAACTAAACACATATAGATGGTAATTAATTGTAACTACACGTAACTAAACACATAGTTGCTGGTAAAACCTTACCCCCGAATCTGAAATATACGAGTTTGCTTCAACTGGACTGCACGGACGCTCCACGAACAACTTTCGTCACGGCAGACCACATGGTAAAATAATGTGGTAGATGTCCTAACCTTGAAACTAAAATGGTTTTTTATTGCATACATCGACAGATGTTTTTGCAACGCAGCTTTGTTCGCGTACAATCCTCCGTGTCGTACCCTTAGCGGGGAGTGTATGTCCATCACGTCAAGCACTGTAGAATCGGTTGATTTGTTGGGTGTCCCAGACTTTGCGGATGGACCACTGCTGTGTTCACCACCGTCTTCGTCGGAACCTGGTGACGCCCTTTCTGCACCCTCTGCAACTCCTACAGTCGGGCTGCTATGTTCTCCGGCCCCATGAGAAGCGCTATGTTCGCCATGGGCTGGAGGAGTTCTCGGTTCACGCTTAATTTCTATCGGGTTTGGATTAGAACCGACATGCGTAGACGACATATTCAATGACTCGACTTCCAACACCAGCGACATTTTAGATGTGTCATTCTTTTCTTTACGAATATGCAAATAACAAGCCAAACTAATATCTGAGTCAATTGTCACAGGTTTTACCAATCCCTCTGTCTCGTACTTAACGCTCAATACCTTATGGGTGTTCTCATGTAATTTTCCCCCCGAGCACGTGAACAACAATTTCTGTAAACCTTCAAATGTGGTGCTCGGTGGTATGAGGGCTGCGAACGAACCACCGGCCTCGTAATAATCATCCCGAACCCATTCGCCGCTGTGCTTGACGTACGTGAAAATATCGCCTTTCATAACTACGAATTTCATAACAGTTGTATTACTTACTTACGTACACCACCCATATCTCAAAAGTTGCAAATCTTTCGTACCTTAATTACAGAGATGATAATTTTTGCTGTTATTTTTTTCGTCGGAAATAATTCAAACCCGCAGCTAACGCATACACGTCGTCAATGACGTTGGTCGGAAAACCTTCACCTACACAAAACGAGGTTCACGCCGCCCGAATTAATTGAACAGAATCAAATCAATGACTCCCGCGAATGCCACAAGAACAAGCCTTCGTCGAAAAAAATAGAAAACAGAGCACAGTTTAAGCCTTCGTCGGAAAAAATAGAAAAACAGAGCACAGTTTAAGCCTTCGTCGGAAAAAATAGAAAAACAGAGCACTGCCCTCGTCGGAAAAAATAGAAAAACAGAGCACAGTTTAAAATAAAAGAAATAGGACATACCTGGTACACGGCGGACAGCAAAGCGACGACCACCTCAGACACCACCTCCGACGGCGGACATACCTGGTACTTGAAAATGAAAATGGACTTCAAATTAATCTCGACCCATACCCATTTCTTTTAATCCGGTTTTAAAATACAGAGTTAATCCATGGCGGCAACAACTATAGCACAATACCTTCACCGCGCCGCCGATCTCCGATACGAAACCACAGCAGATCCCGACTTCCGAGAACTTCCGAACTTACCTAAACCTTCGAATCAGATCACCGATTTCAATACACAAGAACTACCGCCAAATAATTCCGACCTCCGATGCCGACCTCCGACGCCGACCACCTTCGTAACGCCGATCGGACTGCGCCCCTATACTAGAAATGGGGATTGCAAAAGCCCTTACCTGGAACCTAGGTGTGTAGCCGGTGTTTATGTTTTTTTTTTGCCTAAAGGGTAAAAAAGACTTTACACTACTCTCTCTCATTTGAAAAAAAACCTCTCTCCTTGGACCACTCCTATATTTGTCTTTTAGGAAAATTATGTACATTTCCGGAATAGGGAGGTTATTGGGTCTTACAATTGTCCAATGCCCAAATATTTATCACCAATTAACTTACTTGAAAACAAGGTTTCTCCTGCGGATTTAATGACAAGCTAAAGAAAAACTATTTATATTACACAATTTCTATAATAATAAAAAAGTGAATCTGCATGTTGTAGAGAAATTAACTACTAAAACCATGTTTATAGATCATTAAATTCAGATTAATAGACATTCAAAAATCAGATAACGTGTGAAACGCATAAACAAAGAAAAATTTCATTTTGTAGACTTAAAAACATTAAAAATATCCACATTAGACCCCTCTTGTTAATAATATTTAAAAATGGATTTTTGGCCCAAAATCGAACAAAAATACCCTTAAGTTCATATTCCCCTCTTTTCCCTCTCTTTTCCCTCTCTTTCCTTCTCTTCCTCTTCTCTTCTTCTTTCTCTCGGCCGGCTCTTCACATTCACTAAAAAAAGTTCAAACAATCCAACTCAACGTCCCTAAACAATCACACCAAAGTTATCAACATCCTACAATGTCGTCAAGCTCGGATAACTTCCTAATCGGTAGAGGCGAGGACCCGAAAACTCAAGAAACCTCCCAAAAGAGAAAATCTCAAAAAAAGGTTAGATTTCTTTTTTTTTTCTTACTTAAATCTATTGCATGTAGTTTATATAGTGTTTTCGACTATAAAGTAAGTTAAAACGGATTGATTTGAGAAGATTTGAACTAGTTTAGAGATTTTAGGTTTTCCGGAAACGAAGAACACTTTGAATGCCATCGTCTAGACGATGGAATACGATAGAGTACGATAGACTACGATAGACTACGATACAGTACGATGGGTTGGGCGATGGTGTACGATAGGCTTCAAATGAGACAGGACGATAGCAGACGATGGGATACCATGGGTTACGATGCGGACGATAGAGGGCGATAGTGGACGATAAAATGCGATTGTTTTGACTCTCTTTTTTTGAAAAAATAGATTTTTTGTTGTTTTTTTTTTTGCAGGATCACTTGAAATTCCTTGTCCAAGACACTTTCCCGGGGAGAATCACGTATGGTGGATCCCGGGTGCTAAAAGATGTGAAGCAGCGCTTCGAAGAGATGAATTTGATCGAGCAACTCCGAGGGACGGTGTTCGAGCAATTCTTCATTACCTCCGATTTGAACTTCGCTCCCGTCCTCGTCCATTCTCTGTTGGAGAGGAAAGTTGAGTCAATCAAAGCCGGAGAGATCCAATTCGGCTTAGGAGGAAAGAGAGTGAGGTTCGGATGCCTCGAGTATGCCCTAATCTCGGGGCTAGACTACAAAGACGGTTCGACTAAAGAGGAGAAGGATGCACGCTCTTCCCGCAGACTCATTGACGAGTATCTAAATGAGTCTGCCAATATCAAATTCAGCATACTCGTCAACAATTGGACGGCGTGCAAACCTCCGGATGACGTCTACAAACTAGGTTTGTGCGTCTTTGTTCTCGGTTACTTGTTCGGACAACCGGTAAACAAAACCATACCTCTGAAGTGCCAACCGATCTTCCAGTGGGTCGAAGATCTCCCCTTCTTCTACAGCCTGCCATGGGGGAACATGAGCTGGGGGGAGACGTTTCTATCCCTCTCAGTGGATTTGAAGCGCCACCGGGAGAGCCTCGACGACAAGTTGAAGAAGAAGCCCGACGTCGTCCAAAAAGAGGCGAAGTACACGCTGACTGGCAATCTTCATGCCTTTCAGTATTGGGCGTATGAGGCTATCCCGGAGATTGGGCACGCCTTTAGAAACGGAGTAGGAAATCGAATGCCGAGAATATATTCGTGGTCAGAAACTATCGTCGTTCGTAGCAAGGACGTTGAGAAGATCCTGGAAAAAAAATCGGTAAGTTTTATCGTTATTTAATAATGTTCTTTTACGATTAAATATTAACATTGTTATTATGTTTTGCAGTTAGGCGTCCTTCAAATGCTGCGACCGCGGCCGGGCGAAAAGGGTTTCTTTCAGACCCTTAAAGAGCAGACCCGAAAATGTCTATATCTGATAAACATCAAAGGAGAGGATGCGGCAGAGCCGAAGAACATCGACGAAGAAATTAACATCGTCGGTTCTGCTGCAGAAGAAAGAGACGTACTCTGCCACGACGTTGACGAGGATGATGACGAGGATCACATCTCTGATACTCCTCGGGAAGATCGTCCGACGAAAGAATCTCAAGCTCGTCCTCGTCGTCCTCCGCCTCCTCCTCAATCTCCGCCTCGTCATGCAGGTCGTCCCGATGATGAACCTATTGTTATCACGGCTGCCATGTGGGCAGACCTTCGCCAAGGAATCGGGTTCATCCTCCAAAACATCGCCACCATAGGGCGCGGCGTGAACGCATTGAACAGGCGATCTGAGCGTGTTCAATATCGAATTGAGCGAATACGCCATGATCAGGTAATAAGGTCGTTTATTTCGTTTATTATTTTATTTAATATGCTTAACTAACGCTTTTTGTAGATTCGTCAATGGGAGCGTCTGAACTACGTATTCGGAGACGTTACTGGGAAACCTGGTGGACCTATTCCTACCACGCAAGCCCGTGGTCTGTATACGCAGAAGCAGCAAAATGCAGAGGCTGCGGCTGCTCAACAGCAGAATTCCGAGGCTGCGCCTGCTCAACATCCTCCTCCTCCAGCACCTTCTAGTAGGCCTCCTTCGCCGTTTATGCCTATGAGCAGTCGGAGTCCATCACCGGATAAGCATGCCGGCCTATTCAAAAATTTTATGAAAACTCCAGCTGAAGAGAAGGCTCCGGAAGATGAGAAGGCTCCTGCAGAAGAGAAAGCTCCGGCACAGGAGAAGGCTCCTGCAGAAGAGAAGGCTTCGGCACAGGAGAAGGCTCCTTCTATTGCAGAGGACGAGACTCCTACAGAGGAGAAGGCGATGGCAGAGAAGAAAGCGACGGCAGAGAAGAAGGCGACACCAGAGAAGAAGGCGACGCCTAAAGAAGAGAAAAAGAAAGGTCCTGCAAAGGAGAAGGCGAAGCGGAAGAGGGGTGACCCACCCACGTCTCCCACTCACCCACCCCCCCAGCGGTCGAAGAGGTGGGATGACTTCACCGATCCGACGAAGCAGAAGTACGCTCGAGGATCGTCTTCCTTCAACCCGCTGAAGGAGCCTGCTCAGAAGGAATACGCTGAGGTTATGATGTGGGTGAAGACGGGGAAGTACCTTGGTCGATACAAGAATAATGTTCGACTACCGACGTGTACCGCATCACCGAAGTTCTTCTCCTCGATCACTAACGCAGGGGAGTGGATGACTGATGAGGTATAATTATTTTATTTATTAACGTTCAATATGTCTTTATATTCATTATTTCTTTTGTTATTGCAGCATATCGACGCGATTGTTCATATGCTCATGAACCGACAACGTAACCTCAGCGGTTATCGCCAAGATGTCTCCATTATGGACAACGTCTGGGTTCAAAACGTGTTCGGGAGGTATAAGCAAGAACGATTGAACTTCGACAAGGTGAAAGAATTGGGGATGGAGCCCGAGATTGTCGAGTGGGATCAGAGTTCTGTCTATGTGCCGATGACGGGATTCAGAGACAAAAGGATCAAATCGTGGAGAGAGGCGAATGAGATTCTCTTTGTCGTCAACTTCAGGAATGTGCACTGGTTCACATTCCAAGTAGACTTGACGGAGTGGACGATTACGGTTCTTAACTGCCAGAAGAACCTTGCGGAAGGGGAGCAGCATGAGACATACTTTACGACGTTCATGAAGGTATAATCATATCTTAAAATAACGGTATGTTAAATTCTAGTATAAATTTCTTAACTTAACAATTTGTATAGGACTGGAGTCTCGCGTTTCCACGGGTGATGATGTTGAGCGGCATGTTCGACAACCACCCGAAGATGTATCAACCTCTCTCATCCGACCGACCGGTGCTTCATGAGTTCACTTGGCTCATTAACCACGATGTACCTCAATGTCGTCTAAGGTAAATGTTAAGATTTAATTGTAGTGAAATATGCTATATGTTGACACGTTATATGTTGACACGTTTGTCATTTGTGTATTGCAGCAGTGATTGTGGAATGTTCGCCATCAAATATTCTAGTTGGAGCGCCTTTCGACACGCTTGTCACGGAGAACATGAAGATATTCCGGCATAAATGGGCCGTTGACTTATTTTCGGGATGACTTAAGCGATGAATGTACTAACATTTAAATTATTTGATGGAGATTTGTTATTTATTAGTATAATAACGTTTCTCTTTATTTATTTATATTGAACTTGTCAAAAAAACCACTACTTGAACTTGTCAAAAACATAAAAACATAAAAAACATCGTTAACAACACATAAACGTAACAAACAAAAATAACTTTGAAAGTGTCAAAAGCTTCTAATTAAACTTGTCACACTCTATTCTCGTCACGTGCACGTCTTTCTATTGTGACCTAGGCCACCACATTTCCCGCATTTTCGCTTTACAACAATTTTTTCACCTTGAGATGGATATCTGTTTACCCTTCGCCTTCCTTGCTTACTTTTTCTTGGACGACCGGCCTGTTTCTTCTATACTGGAACCAATACTTTCATGTTTTTAATTTCGTCTGGAACGTCTTATTGTTCTTCATTCCCAACTGGATAGATGGCATCTTTATACATTTCGATCAACGTTTTCTTGACGTAAAAAGGACTACACAAAGAGTAAACGTCCACCGAACGATGTTGAGCTGAAGCAATAGAATGTTTGCAAGGGATACATAAGAGTTGAGGAATTCCACAAGTGCAAGTATTTGCTTGCAAGTCTACATCGTATTCACCACCGCCGTCTTTAACGTGACATTCGTACAAACCAAGTCCATACACATGCACGCATTTTGCTTTGTTGTTCATATTCTCAAAGTCAGCTTGCCACCTCGGTGTAAGTTCCGTGTTTAACTTGTTCGCAATGTCCTCTCGTTTGAAGAACCAATTCTATAGCGTGAATCTTATGTACACTAGGAGCGTTGTTATCAGAAAAGACCTTGCATGCCTTGTTTTAGCGTTAAAACTTTCGGCGTTGTTACTTGTCATAATATCATACCTGTAAAACATAACAATTAACACTTAACGTAATGAATATTCTATTAAAAGTAAATGAATTTCACCTTTTTCCAGGAATGAATGGTCGTGCCCATCTATCGAATCCGATATCTTCAAGATATTTCGCCATCTCAACATCTTTTCGCCTCAGTTGCCTAAAATGAGCTTCGAAGGAAGTCTTATTGAAAGAATACGCCGCTTCATACAATTCACCGCGACAGTGATCTATCTTAAACTTGTGTTGGACGTTGAGCTGCATATGATGGTAGCAGTAACCATGCGGTCTTCCTGGAAAAGCAACTTCGACACCATGATTGATACTAATATGTCGATCGGATATGAATGCCAAATCAGGTACGTCGTCACCAATAACTTCTTTCAACCTCAACAAAAACCACGTCCACGATTCATGACACTCAGTGTCGACAACGCCAAAAGCGATTGGATACAAATGTGAATTCACATCCAATGCAATAGCGACAAGCAATTGTCCACCGTATTTAGTCTTCAAAAATGATCCATCCAAAGATATGACAGGTCGACAATACTTAAATCCTTTAAGACACGTTCCAATGGCAAAAAAAGCATACTTGAATTTGTCACTGTCTCTCACAAATTCAGTAACCGTGCCGGGGTTTTTTTGCTTTAACATGTACAACCACGAAGGTAATTTCTGATACGACTGTTCAGGTGTACCTCGAACGAGTCCAGTAGCTACTTCCTTTGACCTCCACACCTTCAAATAAGATATGTCCAAACTCCATCTTGTCTTCACTTCTTCCCTAACGTTGTGCGCTGAATAATCAGCCTTTGAGTTGATCGAATATTTGTCTTTAAACACGTGTCCAATAACCCAAGGGGCAGGTCCTCGTTGACCTTCGGGTCGGATTACGCGCGAGCAAGAATGAGCTTTTTCGAAAGCCACAATCTCCCACATTCCTGACCACTGTACGATGCCCCGGAGTTTCCACGTACAAGTCTCATCTTTGCAAAGAACGTACCACCTTTTTGTCGAAGATGATTTAACTCGAAACTCAGAAATTATTTCTCATGGCGAACAAGTGCACGTGTGTCTTCATTTCCAATTTGTTCTCAAACTGTTTTTCAAGGTACAAGTCTTCTAAGCTACCTATAAAACGATAAACGATTAAGTTCACGACACAAACAAATTTCACATATTTAACCACGTAAACAATTAAGATATATTACCTGTAGATGATTGACTTGGTTTTTCACGATATTTAATCTCTTTAACTATTTGTTCTTGCGTGAATTCAGGATCTTCCCAAGTATAAGTCCCCAAAGATCCTTTACAAGGATTAACTTCGGGATGGTAGTCGCCCGAAGGAACTTCGAAGTTCTCAACAAACTCAGCATAGTCTTCATCATTTGCAAACTCTTCGAATTCTTCTTCAACGTCTTCAATATCATCATTGTCGCCGTGATCTTCGTTTTCTTCGACATCTTCAAAATCTTCAAAATCGACGTCAAACGGATCTCTATCACGTCTATACGTTTCATCATCGTCGTATGCAAATCGTTCATCGTTTGGTTTCGGATTACTTTGAGAGACTTCAATTGCGAGAGGATGATATTGTCTTATGCTCTCAATGCGTTGAACCTTCAACACTTGTTTTCCTTTTCGCTTTCGATCCACATTGTTAACAATTGGTGACATGATTCGTTTTGGTTACAAGCTCATGCAAATAGGAAATTTACTCCAATAGTCGTGTTTCATATAATATGCGACATCATTATTAGTTTCCAAGATTGCAGGCGCCAACACAACGGTACCTAAAGTGTACGGGACTTCAACTTTCAAGTCATACGTCATCCTATCGATCTTGGAAATATCGTAAATCATATCGACCAACTCATGATATGTCGTTTTTTTTGTAACATCTACCGTATATCTACGAGCTTTACTAAAATCCCATTTGTCGCTCAATCTCACCCACTTTCCACCAACACTAACGAAAACTGAAAAACATCACCCAAAATTGTCAAAAAACTAATCAAACTTATCAAACCTTGCCTACAACTATTCAAATTTATAACAATTTGTCAAAAACTAAACAAACTTGCCTAAAACTAGTCAACCAACATCAGATGATATAATAAAACCATCTAAAGTTGTCAAAAAATCACCTAAACTAGTAAAAAAATCAAAATTTTGAAATCCCATCGTCCTTCATCGTATTCCATCGTCCTCCATCGTACTCCATCGCCCTTCATCGTCCTCAATCGTAACTCATCGTATGGTGGCGATGAAGGACGATGGAGTACGATGGAGGACGATGAAGGTAGATGGAGGGCGATGGAATTCATGCAGTCTATCGTAAAAAAATTTCTTTTTCAACCCGAAAACGATTCTACCACCAAAAACGACTACTAAAATGATTTAAATACAAGAAGCGAATTAACATACCCATTATGACAATGCTCTTTAGTGATTCCAACGGATTTGGAGAGGTTTTTAGTGAATTGGAAGTTCAAAATGAGATGAAAATGGAGACATAAACCCTATATATGAGTTGAAGGGTATTTTTGTCCGATTTTGGGCCTAAAGTCCAATTTTAGATATTTTTAACAAAGATAGGTCTAATGTGGATATTTTTATTGTTTTTAGGTCTATAAAATGAAATTTCTCTAAACAAAAAGTTCGCCGCAAATTTATCTACGTCCTCGTCGAATTCTTTATGGGAATTATATTTGCACTATAACCCAATGTCGCGATTACACATTCGATAATTTTCCTCCTCACTACACCACTACAACTAAAAACCTAGAAAATCATAGAACAATGTTCTTCACTCGAACTCAACCAGTTTTAGTTATGTTTCTTTTACATAAGTTTTTCAGTATTAAAATCACAGTAATGAATGAATCAATAAGTATGAACAACAACTAAGTATTTATACAATAATCAATTACAAAGTTTTTATTCTTGCTTCAGTCTTGATGTCAACACTCTTTTACAAACTTGTAACTACTTTTCATTTTCACTTCAGCTGGCTCTGAAGTCGATTGGAACTGATATTCTACATTTGTCTTAGTTTTGTGAGCATTGAGCTTCAGCCTCTCCTAATAAATATATTTGATATACCTTGATAAGCACGTTTCATACGTGATTATTAGGCGATCTTGAATGAAAAATTCATGCTTATTCTTAGGTATTTTGATATTTTTTGTAGTTTTTAGTGTGATTTCAAGTTTTGCACGACGAAAATAGGTTTGGAGCGCACGCGCGAACAATGAGCTAAAAGGAGCAAAAATCAGCCAAAACAACAAGTTAAATTTAATTTCTATTTATTTTATATTATTGATCGGCAATAGAGTTAGGATTTTTATGTTAAATTTCTTTTGTAAAATGACTTTTCGTATTTTCATGTGAAATTTACTTGTATTTAAAAAAAGAACATGTTTTGGTGAATTTTGGGAAATCAACTGTTTTAGTCAATTCCTCATTTAATAACTAATGTCCAAGGTATGTTGAAAAAAACTCATATAAATGGAGTTTATGTATATTGTAAAAAGAGAAATTTAACGGTAGCCTAAATAAAACTCTAGAATAAGATGAGTTTATTAAGTCGACGATTGCCATAATCGACTCGAACTAGAACGTGAGGAACAAGTCGGTTTTCAGGGGAGGGAGCTTGGACTTCAAGAGACTAGTGAAGAACGCCAAGCTAAGGCTGGAGGAAATTAGACAGAGTGGGAGAGTTTCATCTATCAGGCACGAGCATGTAAATCTGTTGAGTTTGGGCTAGGAAAAGCCCCGAGGCAGAGTGATTAAGGTCAACATCGATGCGGAATTCTGTAATGATGAGGCGACAACATAGATGAAGAGAGATCGGTCATGTGGATGTGGAGGAGCGACATCATGGCTAGTGAGGCCTTGGAGACAAAGCTTAACCTATCGAGATTGCCTTAAAACCCTGTAAATTCTGTAACCACGAAGTCATTTATCAATACGGACAATTAGGTCTTAGCGGAAGCTTGGGCGAGGAGACCATCTGCAAGGCGTGAAGATTGTTGTCTCTACATATAGAAACCATGTTTTTAAAGTCTAAATTTAGTGTTTTTGAGATTTTTTGGATTAGAAGAGAGAAAAACTCAGTAGATAATTTGCTAGCTAATTGAGTTTTTACAATCAAATATTTTGGTATTTGTAATTTTGAGAGGTTCCGACCCTTCTTCATAACCAAATCTTAGATGAAATGCAGTGAGATTTTGGACACTCTTTCCTTCCGTCGTATCAGTCGGGGTCGTAAGGTTTAATGACGCCTTTTTTATTTCCAAAAAAAATCTATCATCTTTTCAAAATATTGTTAAAATATCTATTTAAAATAATTCATTAAATATAAATTAAGTAATAAACTAATTAATTTAAATTATTTTACTTTAAAAAATAATTGATCATATTTGAATAAAGTAAATTAATAAATAAAATAAATTTAATTTACTTGAACAGGATGACTTCTTTTCTTTGTAAAAATAAGAATATAAAATGTTTTATTTATTTTGTATATCGAAATTTCATTTTCTAGAACTAAAAATATAAAAAATATTTGAAAATTACACTCATCTTATTAAAAATATTTGAAAATAAATTTTAGACTTAAAATATGATAAAAATACCCATATATTCAAAAATTATTATTCATTCATATACGATAAATTATGATAGTTGTACGATAATTTTTTTGTACGATATATATAATGATATACAACTATATATGATAAGAAATGATACTACAAAAATATTTGAATATAAAAAAAAAATTTAATATAAAAAAATTTTGTCCTATTTTTTACTTAAATTTTATTTTCAGATATTTTTTTTAATAAAACGATCTAATAATTTAGCATAGAAAATAAAATTTCTCATCGAGTATGGGGTTTGAACTTGAACTCTGTCACTCGCTTAAAAGAACTAGAACTATGTTAAAGGAAAGTGTACATGCGAAAGATATTGGAGAGAGTGTGTCCCACGCGCTGCTAGGTGGTGTGTTGGGTTAATATATGCAATACGTGTTAATAGATGCTGCTATATGTAATACATTCGGGGACAGCTTTGTACATAAGACGCATCAACGCATTTCTCGGATCTGTTGGGGGGCTAATTTGTCTTTGCTTGCTCTTTCTCTCTCTAAATTCCCAAAAGATTTAACTTTCACTTTTTCTAGCTCTGCTCTATATCACTCCTTTTCTATGTGCTGTGCGCCAAAATAGCCTGAGGATATTAAGCGCATCCCAAGAGACAAACAAACAAATAAATAATAAAATAAAAATCAATCTAAATCATTCCACAATGGCTTCTCGTTAGAGACCTCTCTCTCCTCTGCTCTCGCCGCATTACCAAAAATGTGCTTTTTTAATTATCCTCTCTCTCACATCACCCCCAAACCAAATCCCTATAAAGAAAAAATAAAATAAAAAAGCCCCTGCTATTTCAGGTTTGTTATTTAGTGGGTGAAAGAAATTGAATTTTACCCATGGGCCCTGTGACCTTGGACCTGTTGGATCAGAGCCCACATAATTTTTGGAAAGTTAGTTTCCCCAACCAAGAAAGCGAGGGAGCATTCTAGCTGAAAGAAGAATAAGGTGAGAGGATATTCAATAAAATATATTTAATTTTTTAAAACCCAAAAGTAAAAAATATCAAGATTCAAATAGTAAAATAGACAATTGTTTCTCGACCAATCTCTTTTAAACCAATGGTTCTTATCAGCCAAATCAGCTGCTGCTGATGATGTAAAAGAGGTGGTGAGTCCCACTTTTGTATTGACGAATTTTTTGAAATTTCTTTCTAAAACAAGTATTTATTTGCATACAATGGGATTGAACCATCATTTCCAAATTTGATATACAGATAATGAGTATATTAATAGTTGGATTTACTCTTAGCGCTGAATAAATAGTTTACAAAAAAATGTATCGAGTAAAAGTAAGGATGATGTGAATTTGGTGACAACAAGAAGTTTCTCCAATGCCTTGGAAAGATTCTCATATGTAACCATGGTCTTAAACATTAACGATATATTTTTTCATTAAAAAAATAGAGGTATTTAAGTGTACGTCCACGTGGCCTTTAACTTGTGGATATTAACTATGATCTTAAACATTATTGAAATTTTCGCACAAATGGTACACAAGTGTGTGTAATACTTTGTTAATCAAATAGTAGACAACTATATAAACAAGTGCATAATAATAAATTATACAAAAAATGATAACTCAGTTCGGTGAAACATCACTTACATTTGGTGCACTCTCAGTTCAGTGGAAAAAAAATTCACTAATCAATAATCAATAGTACAACGACGCTCTTATATGAATCTAAACATCAATGCCATTCTCACCAATACTATATGCGAAAATTAAATAAAGGATTCCCCCTGACTTTGAGACACCTCTCAATTCCGCTCTTCAAAAACTTACTCAATGTTTAGTCGTTTCAATGAACATTCGTGAGAACTTCAATCACACAATCCAAAAATTTATACTTCTCTAATCTTGTATTATATGTGTAAGTGTTTAGAAAATTACAATCATGTACCAATCAATAGTTTCTCAATCCGCCAATAGAGCACGACTAAGAATCCTATATATTTGATGAAATGGCGTTCTTCATTACAGCTAAGGGAGAGACACACGACTTTTATAGCAGTCCAACAAAATGGAAGTCTTTCTAGATTTTCCTCACCCTTTGATGTATGATAATCTTCTAGGCAAAATGTTTGGACAAAATGTTGGAGCGTTTATGACGAAATTTGTCAAAATATGAAACTTTCCAAAATAAACTGAAATGTATTTGGAAGATGTTATAGCATTATGGAGAAATTTGTCACATATGAAATTAATTTCACAAAACCCGAAAGTTAAAAAATTTAGGTTAATCTAGTATATAGCCCCGTAGGGGTTTAGTAATTTGGTTTTGTCCAACGTTTGATAAAACTTTTGTAAATTAGGTTAACGTAAGTGTGGACATTTACAAAAGTTTTACCAAACGTTTGACAAAACTAAATTACGTTTGTAAGATTGGGCCAATTCGCCAAATTTTTGAAAATTTTTTCACCACATCTATCAAAATAGGAAACTTCCTAAAACATACATAAAAATTGATATTTAAGGGTATAAAAATGGAAAAAGATTGAGTATTTATATTAGGGTTATTGTGATTAATATCCACTCGAAGTTAAGTGGATTAGAAAATAGTTCATGTTTTATAATTTTTTTTTGAAAATAATCAACTTAAATTATTTACAAACATTTTTTTTTAAATAACTCAAAGTACTCATGTCTATTGTTTTCAGTCAAATTTAGAATTTAATTTTGAATACAGAATGAAGTCAATATTTTCTTAACCGATAAACAAAACAATAAAATTTTGAAAAAAAATTCTCAAACATATTTCATATACCGTGTGGACAAAAGCACAAACATCTAACAAAAAATCATGAATTTGAAGTCACGTAGTCAAAATATTAATGAAAGGTTAGTTATTTTTCAATTCATGATGTTTTGGTGTGTAGTTGCCTAATTTTTTGTTTATGTTAATTTTTTGTGAGTAATAGCTACCCGAAGAAAGGTGTATTGAGAAATAGCCAATCTTCTGTTGATTTTGTGTAAATAATCAGCTGAAAATTATTTACACAAATAAAAAATAAAAAAATATCCCTATGTCTATTATTTTTCAACAAATTTTAGAATTTAATATTTCAAAATTTGGAAAACATATTAAAGTCATTAAGTGCTAAACCGCTGAAATAAAATACAAATTTTGAAAAAAAGAATTTACAAATATATTTCATATATCTCGTGGAACAAAAAGACAAATAAGTTACAAAAACTCACGAATTTGATATCACTCAATCAATTTGATTTTTTTTCAAAAAAAAAAAACCATTGAAAAGTTGAATATTTTCTACTCATGGTGTTTTGGTGGGTTACGTCCCTAAATAATTTTACATTAACCCTATATTTGATCTTTACTAAATACCGATTGTAGTTATCTTTTATTTGGAAGAAAAAAGAACAAGTGCATATGTAACCGATTGTAGTTATTTACTTGTACATGTTTACTGTTTCCTTAGTATATGTGGTTAATGATGTCAAATGGACAAGATACTTTGAGTTTGAGTTGTGAGAGAGAATTGATACTATTCTTTTTCCATCAAGATTGATGAAATATCTACTTTGTCGCACATGTAAAATGCGTATATAGTAGTTGATAAAGGCAGAAAAGGCACTGTGCAAAAGCACCTTGTCGAAAGCTATGGAGTCTTATCGACATCACATATACAAACCGCAGTTATATTTTACCAAATTCTTTCAGCTACATGATGTTATATGTGTGTGTTTTCTAGATTTTTTAATCATACATCTCATCCTCATTCATTATATGTGTGTGTAATCATGTACATAAGCTTCTGTTCCATTTTAAATGTAAAAATACCGTATGCTCATTCATCATGAAATTGGTTTACCCTAATACTGTTCCGTTTGGCACAGCAACAAAGCAGTTTGACCGTTGAAATTCATCTTTCATTCTTCTGCTTCTTAATTGGTTGGTTTTCTTTTATCTCACCAAGAAATAAAACTAGCCTCTCTTCAACTCTCTTTCTTATTTTAATTACGAGTCTGTGAGCTTTGCTTCTTCAATTCGACTACTGAAACATATACATTAAATAACAGTGTAAGGAAAAAAAACAAATTATTTGATCAGAATCCTCGGGTAATAAGACTGGCGGGGCAATAATTGAGTGAACAAATAATTTTTTGTTACACTTGTGACACATGATCTGATATCTCTGTTTATTTTCAATTTTATATATTTGAAAGATAATAATCCATCCACTCATTAGAGTAATAACTTTTAGTATTTGTAAGTTTATATATGGTGGAAATGCTGCTGTGCTGTGTAACTTTCAGGCAGAGACATATCGTAGTGCAGTGGCATTGACAAGTCTTATTTTCATGGGAAGCAAAGAAAGATTTGTTAGACGCACTAAAACCTCTCTGAATATTTTATTTTTGATATATATGTCAAAAATTGATTTGCAAGTAAATGGTTATTTCTGTGCGTTAATATAGATGTCGATATTTATCATTGACATATATGTCAATGAATATAAAACTTTTTATTCATAAGCCCTTATTTGCTGGGAAAAATTAAGGAAACGTGGATGAATTTATTATATTTGGTGTAAAGTGTACAAGAGCAAAGATGAAAAAAAATTAGAATTCATGGGACAAATCAAATGCCATTCCTTCCAAAATTGGATAAATTGGAAGGATTGAGAAAGAGAGAACACATTTTTTTTTTCTAATATTTATAATAATCAATATGTTCATAAAACGGTAATATTCAATTGACTTAAAATCTATTTAATATTCATATTATCTCTGACGATAGACAATATGCTAAAAAAATTAAACATTGGTGAATTGTTTTCTCCACCATTAGTGACAATGTGTTTATACAAGGTTTATTTTCTTTATAAATATTATTTATTTACCAATCTAATATTATATAATGTAGCGGTCAATATACATGCCTAAAATAACATATTTTTTTTCCTCTTTTACTTTATTTGCTATACATCTTTTTCCAAAATAAATTATCTTTTTCTTTATGATAATATTCGTTAGAAGATCTGACCACAAGAAGATTATTTATTTACATATCGATGTAACATAAATTTCTCAAGAGTCCTTATTACAATTTACTGATTAAATTTATAAAAGTTAGAAGGTTCATTCATTCTTTTTTTTTGTGTTTGAAGATTTATGATATTCAATAGTCTTATAGTTCTTAATCAAACCTAACAACGTATGAAGAGACAAATGCAGATTTGCGTGAACACACTCTTCATAGTTTTCTTAAAACGAAATATTCACAATCTAAAGTTCAACGGACTAATGATCCTGGTATGATTGTTGGAAGATTCTACGAGTTCAGGTTACGAGACATAGAGAGTTAGGAACTCTATAGTTCTTCCACTGTATCTTCCAAAGATACTGAATTGACCAGTGGACATTTAGAGACAATGTAAGAACAACCCATTTAACCTCTTCTGTCTCAAGGTCACTATGTATAAATTGCATCATGCTTACCTTAATTCTGAAATGAGACATGTCATTTCCTCACTTCAATATATTCATTTGAGAAAGTTACACTCTAAATCCAAGTTTGTGAACTAGCTGCGCTCTATTGGTGATGTATTGGTTATGAAGTTTACATGAGTATACTTTGTGAACTTCTCATAGATATGGAATTCATGTACAAGATTGTTGAAATGCAATGTATATCACCTCATGTTTTATTACTTGGATTGTGAATAAATGAACCGCGCGGTATCCAAAATTAAGGAACAACTTTATTTGGATGAAAAATGTGACTTGTTCGCTCCTCGTCAATACATTGTTTCTAACTTATTCACAAGTAACAAAAGAGTTGAGGAAATAACAATTGGAATGATAAAATGGTAATTTTCTAAATTTCATCTAGCTGATGTTATTCATGAAGGGTAATCATAGATAACATTCAATTGATCCACTCAACATAATTAAGTTTAATTTGAGTAGAAAATAAATTCATTTGAACCGATAGATTTTTAGTGTCAACTTTTTAGTGGAGTCAGTTGACATCAAGTTTTGAACTAGACGTTTTCTAGGAAAATGCCTAAAGGGTATTTGTGTCCACATGGACATAAATGATGTGAATGTCAAAATATGAAATCTTCATATGATGGAAATATAAATTATTTTCTAAAGTCGAAAAGTTGTTTGAAGCATTATGAAATTAACTTCATTATTTGTGCAATATTAATTCTACAATGGGTATTTTAAGAATTGTTGTAAAAGAAATAAAAATTCTTTTAAAGAAATAAGAATTGTCCCCCTAAGTTTAATACGGAGGATATGGAAGATAGTTGTTATAGATTATAATTATTAGAACTCAACCCACTAATATATCGACTCAAGAAGACAAGGATGCCCTCCCGGACTGGATCCGATCCGATGAGATTGTGATATTTGGTAGTGCACTTGGAATAGAAGAGTCCGGAAGGAGGATATCTTCAGTCACAGCCTTATGTTAAAAATTATTGCCCAAGAGAGATAGTAAAATCTCAAATGATTACTAAATAGAATAACAGCTATCTTAAACATTAGGGGGTATATTAGCGATATATTAGCGATATATTATTAGTGGGTTGAGATCTAATAATTATAATCTATAACAACTATCTTCCATATCCTCCGTATTAAACTTAGGGGGACAATTCTTATTTCTTTAAAAGAATTTTTATTTCTTTTACAACAATTCTTAAAATACCCATTGTAGAATTAATATTGCACAAATAATGAAGTTAATTTCATAATGCTTCAAACAACTTTTCGACTTTAGAAAATAATTTATATTTCCATCATATGAAGATTTCATATTTTGACATTCACATCATTTATGTCCATGTGGACACAAATACCCTTTAGGCATTTTCCTAGAAAACGTCTAGTTCAAAACTTGATGTCAACTGACTCCACTAAAAAGTTGACACTAAAAATCTATCGGTTCAAATGAATTTATTTTCTACTCAAATTAAACTTAATTATGTTGAGTGGATCAATTGAATGTTATCTATGATTACCCTTCATGAATAACATCAGCTAGATGAGATTTAGAAAATTACCATTTTATCATTCCAATTGTTATTTCCTCAACTCCTTTGTTACTTGTGAATAAGTTAGAAACAATGTATTGACGAGGAGCTAACAAGTTACATTGTTTCATCCAAATAAAGTCGTTAATTAATTTTGGATACTGCGCAATTCATTTATTCACAATCCAAGTAATAAAGCATGAGGTGATATATATTGCATCTCAGCAATCTTATACATGAATTCCATATCTATGAGAACTTCACAAAGTTGGTTCATGACATCTTCATAACTTAATATCCCACCAATTGGCTTAGTCTAGATCACATAATGGATCTAGAATTTGACTTTCTCAAATGAGAATATTAATGTTATGAAATGACATGTCTCATTTCAGGATTTAGGTAAGCATGATGCAATTCATACATAGTGACCTTGAGATAGAAGATGTTAAATGGTTTATTCTTTTATTGTTTCAAAAGGTGCACTGGTCAATTCAGTATCTTCGAAATATACACTGGAAGAACTATAGAGTTCCTAACTCTCTATGCCTCGTAACCAGACATCATAGATTCTTCCAACAATCATAATGGGATCAATAGTCCGTTGATCTTTAGATTGCGAATATATCGTTTTAAACTATGAAGAGTTTGTTCACGCAAATCTACATTTGTCTCTTCATACAATGTTAGGTTTGATTAAGGACTATAAGACTATTAAATATCATAAATCTTCAGTCAAACTAAAAAGGAATGAATGAACCTTTCAACTTTTATTAATTTAATCAGCAAATTATAATAAGGATTTTATAAAGAGGATGAGAGTAGTCCTTCATGGCTAATCCGTCTCGATGTTGGTCGAAGTCCTTGTTGGATAGGGCCTTGGTGAAAGGATTTGCAAGGTTGTCCACCGTTGAGATCTTCTTCACCTCCACGTCACCGTGCTGCACGATCTCTCTAATCAAATGATATTTCCTCTCAATATGCTTAGAGCGCTTATGGCTTCTAGGTTCATTTGAGTTAGCAACAGCCATACTATTATCACAATAAAGTTTCATGGGCTCGTTGACATTTGGAATAACTTCAAATACCTAAGGAATTTTCTAAGCCATACAACCTCTTTGGATGCTTTTTGCTTCGAAGGTGGAGTCAGCAATGACCGATTGCTTGATACTCCTCCAAACTGCAGATACACCATTTAGGATAAACCCAGATCCTGAAGTGGATTTCCTGGAATCCTTATCCGCTTGAAAGTCGAAATCGGTATACCCCGTCATAGTCAGGTCAGTACCTGAATATGTAAGCATCAGGTTCCTAGTTCTCCAAAGATACCTAAGAACATGCTTAACAACAACCCAGTTCTCGGGTCCACGATTTGATTGGAAACGGCTTACTACGCCAACGGCGAAACTTATATCCGGTCTAGAGCACATCATAGCATACACGAGACTTCCTACAGCTGAAGCATAGGGATTCTTTTTCATGTCCTCAATCACTAGTACAGTCTTCGGAGACTGGTTCTTAGAGATTTAATGTCTAAACGGGTTTAGGCCATTCTTGGAGTTTTGCATAGCGAAGCGATCCAATACCTTATCCATACAAGATGCTTGGGAGAGCGACAGGGTCCGGTTCTTTCGATCTAGAAAGATCTGAATCCCCAGAATGTACGCAGCTTCCCCTAGATCATTCATATCAAACTGCTTAGCTAACCAGATTTTAACCTCGGATAATTTGCCTACATCATTACCAATAAGTAGTATATCATTGACATACAATACCAGAAACAAAATCTTGCCCTCGTGTATCAATTTATAGACACAAGGTTCATCTATTGACTGTTCAAAACCGAAGCCTTTTATAGTTTCATCAAATCTAATATTCCATGATCTAGATGCTTGCTTTAATCCATAGATGGATTTAAGCAATTCACATACCTTGTTCTCTTGATCACTTTCCTCAAAACCGTCTGGTTGAGCCATGAAAATGCGCTCGTCAAGATTGTCATTCAGAAAGGCAGTTTTGACATCCATCTGCCAGATCTCATAACCGAGAGCGGTAGTTATGGATAGAAGTATGGATTTAAGCATTGCGACTGGCTAGAAGGTTTCTTCATAATCGATACCTTCCTTTTGGGTATAACCCTTAGCCACTAGTCGCGGTTTGAATGTCTCAACGTTCCCATCCGAACCCCTTTTCTTCTTATAGATCCATTTACACCCTACAAGTTTAACCCCTTCAGGTAGGTCTACAACTTTCCACACTTTGTTGACATACATCGAATGCATCTCAACTTTCATGGCATCAAGCCAAAGGTTTGATTCAGAACCAGCCATTGCTTGGCTGTAGGAAACAGGGTTATCCATGTCAGCGACGGCTACGAGAGTATCGCTATAAGACATGTACCTGTCAGGCTTTTAGGAAACCCTGCCACTACGCCGAAGTACTACTTGACGAGGTTTTGAATTGTTAGGTGAGGTAGAAGCATCCTCATCCAACTTTTCTTCAAGCATAATTTCGCTTCTAGGTTTCATATTCTTCATATAGTTCCCTCAAGGAAACGGGCATTAGCGCTGACAAACGTTTTGTCGTCCTCGGGACTATAGAATGTGAAACCTTTGGTAGGGCAAATTAGATATATCTTTAGTTTATATCCTTTGGATATCCAACGAACACACATAATTCTGACCTACTAGCCAACTTGCTAGTCTTTTGCCTTAGCACAGGTGCATGGCAACCCCAAATTCTGATGTGGCTTAAACTAGCTTTACGCCCAGTCCATCGTTTATAAGGAGTACCAAGGACCGACTTAGACAAAACTTGGTTTAGAATATATGCGGCAGTTTCGAGGGCATATCCCCAAAAGAAATTAGGGAGTGATGAGTAACTCATCATTGATGTAACCATATCCATCAAAGTTCAATTCCTTCTCTCTGACACTCCATTTTGTTGAGGTGTGCCAGGTGCTGTAAGCTGAGAAGCGATACCTTCTTCTTTAAGAGAGTCATCGAACTCTTCAGACAAGTATTCACCACCTCGATCAGATCGAAGGGTGTGATCAGTTTGGCAGTTTGCTTTTCCACTAAAGCTCGAAAAACCTTAAATACGTTAAAGGTTTCGGATTTGTGTTTGAGAAAATAGACAAATCCATATCTTGAGTAATCATCGGTAAAGCTAATGAAGTATTCGTATCCTCCCCGTGCCTGAATTCTGAGCGGACCACAAATATCAGAATGTATTAGTTCCAGCAGCTCAGTGGTTCTTCGACCTTTATCAGAGAAAGGTCGTTTGGTCATTTTTCCTTCTATACAGGATTCACATGTCGACAGTGAGCCTATTGCAGAGGCTTTGAGTGGACCATCCCTCACAAGTCTCTTAATCCTATCTAGACTACTATGACCAAGTCTTAAGTACCAGAGATGTGTTGATTTTATTAGATCAGAGGAGTCATTAAGTTTGATACTCTTGGGTTCCCTAATTAGATCATTATCTATTTCAGTGTCTAATAGCAAAGGTTGTGTAGGATAAAGATAGTATAAACTATTCTTTAAACATGCATCAGTGACAAATGAATTGGAAGAAGTAATACGAATTCCATTATCAATAAACTTTAAATAATAATTCTGCTCAACAATTTGAGATACCGATATTAAGTTTTTCCCAAAGGAAAGAACAAAATACATATTATTCAAATATAAAGTTTTGTCTTCAAAAGACAATGTCACGGACCCCACAGCCTTAGTAGACACCAAGCTCCGTCACCCCACTTGAAACATAAGTAGCCATCTTCTAAACTTTTGCTTTTCTTGAACCCATTCAAGAAACAACCAAAATTGGTTAGTAGCAGTGGAGTCAATAATCCACAATGATACATTAGCAGCTACTAAACAAGCTCCGGTAATCAGTACAGTACCTTTCCCTTTGGTCTTGAGGTAGGTATGACAGTTTATGTGCTAGAGTCCCTCAGCGGTGTGAATCTCCTTCATCAGCTCGGTAATAGTTTACCCTAGCTTATTGATGGAGTAGTTCAGCTTGAAAGTATCGAAAGATTCAGGGATAGTTTTTAAGATCATATCTATTTTGATTTCTCCATTAATCCCAGATCCAAATATTTCCATGCCATTGAGATAACTTATGATCAATATCATGTGTTCTCTAACAGGAGTCTTAGGTTTCATACGATAGTTCACAAACCGTCGAACCGCTTGTTATCTAGCATGGAGCCTTTGCCCTTCAAACATCTCATAGAGATTGAAGAGCATGATTTAGGCCGAATCAATATCACGATGATGTTATTGCAACATATTGTTCATTGATGCTAAAACATAGCATCTCACAATCTCATCTGATTGCATTCAGGCCGCTAAGGCGTCCTTGTCTTCTTGAGTCGAATCACCATTCGTTTCAAAAGGACATGGGGTGGGGAGTACCTATTTGTGCTTGTCCTTCGTAAGGAAGATGTCTAGGTTACGTTTCTAATCTACGTAATTTTTCCGTTCTAGTTAATTTGAGGAAAGGATGATTGAGATAGTGTTTAGAGACATGTTGCTGATTGTTGAAACAATTTATGATTAGTCTTTTGTTTAGGATTTTAAGTTTGAGTTTAGACAAGAAAAATCCAAAGGTGTTATGAACAAAATGACACTTTACTCTTTCGAGGAAAGGCCGCAAAGAGTCTCCCTTCATAAGTAAATGACATATCATTAATGCATAGTCATGATGTCAACACATCAGGGTTTGACTAGCCACCTTATAAAAAAGTTTGAGTCTAAGTGTGTAATCAACCATTTAGTTCAACAAGATCTACTTTCAAAACAATCCGCCGATGTGAGACCTTGTCTAATCGTTTCACTTTTGAACGTAGCTATAAAATCAATGTTAGGAGCAATGTGTCTATGAGTACTCTAATTTAAGAGAGGGTCACGATGGTGACTTTTAGTCAGGCGACATATGCACTTCACATTAGTGTTGGGGATCGCGGGTTGCAAACAATAAGTACAACCCTCCCACTTAGTTTTTAGAAAATAAGGGGAACCTGGGTTGCAACAATAAGTGCAACCCTCCCACTTAATTTTTGGAAAAAAGGCACGTCTACTCTTGTACGTATAAGAAACTTGTTTCCGTTAGTAAAGAGAGATAGAGTGGATCACTAGAAAAAAGAACCTTAAAATCGATATTTTTGAGGGGAGAGCAGTGTTAATGCACTAAGGCACAAGGAACATACTCGGGTCTTTTTGTCTATTAATTTATTTTTCCTAAGGAAAGTGTGTGAGATTAATAAATCATCACTTTTGCACTTGAAAGTTTTTGAGATTAAAAATCTCCTAAAATTAATATCTTCATCTTCATTACATCTTCCTTCAAGGCGTCTTCATGGTGGTTGAGCGCAAAAACGTCGAAAAACCACGATTGCTTGAAGAAGACGGGAGGAAGATTGGAGTCGTAAAATCCGGATTAAAAATCCTGGACTCGTGGACTGCCGTACATCTCGGACTTAAAAAGTCATAAATGACACATTCGGTATCTGATTGAGCTGAAACCAGTTGCATTGAATAGCTAACTTCCGTACCTTTAATTTGGTTGAAGATCTACTAATTTTCAAGGTCCGAGCAAAGAGTTAGGCCCGTTTTACTGATCCATAACAATTTGTCCAAAATTTGAAAAATAATTAAAAGGTACATCGGATCTAGGTGTAAAGAGAAGCATCTAGATTCCCCTTCCCTAGCTATATAATTTGGCCAACATGCATCAAATAGGAGAATTTTATTTCTCTTTAATTATAAGGATAATTATCCAAAAGGAAAAGAGGAAATAAATTTCCGTGAGAATAAAATAAATAAGCTAAGTGAGGAAACAAATTTCCTCCTTATTGGATTGATATGCCCGGCCATATTAGAAGAGGAAGGAGAAGGGAAAATAAAATATTGTGTCATGAATACGTTGTTCTTTCATGACTGAATAATTGACCTTTATAGATTTTCCTTTTCCTATAAATAGAGCCTCACATAGATATGAAAAATAAGTTTTATTCTATTTCTTCTCTTGCTTTTGGCAATCCAACTCTCTCTCTCTCTAGAAATTCCTTTTTATTTTGGCACCTAAATCATCACTTGATCTAGAGAATTAGCTTATGATCCAAGAATTGTTCTTGGTTCATATTGTTTAATTGTGCCCACACACAAATACTTCTAAACCTCTATAGACTCTAGTAATAGAAACCTTAAGTTTCTCACGTTCAAGACTAGACGTGAAGGAATCGAGAGAAGGAAGAAGAGGCCCCTTTCAAGACGCTACATTTACAAGGTCCAAGAAAGGTTAGTATTCAATTAGTTTAAATAATATTTTTAATTTATAACTGGTATATGCACTTTGTTTAGGTTAGTAAAAATTGTTTTACTAGTAAAAGAAATTTTTATATTCCGCCATTAATGTGTTAATGATAATTTTTTCTTAACTATAGACCTATTCCAACAGATGGTATCAGAGCTATGGTCAAAGTATAAGCATGTACATGTTATTTAAAACGATTATAAGAAAATAATTGTCAAAATTTACTTGAATAATGATTTTTTCAAAGACTAGATCTTACGCAATTTTAGTTTTTTGGTACGACTTTTCAAATTATATTTTTGTTGATTTTCCACCTGTTAAACCTCTTTCCAATTAAGCCTAGATCCGACGTACTTTTAATTATTTTTCAATTTCTGGAAAAATTGTTATGGCTCAGTAAAACGGGCATAACTCTTTGTCCAGAATTTGAAAAGCAATTAAAAGGTACGTCAGATATAAGTGTAAAGAGAAGCTTCTAGATGCCCCTTCCTTAGCTATATAATTTGGCCAACATGCATCAAAGAGGATAGTTTTATTTCTCTTTAATTATAAGGATGATTACCAAAAGGAAAAGAGGAAATAAATTTCCTTGAGAAGGAAATAAATAAGCTAAGTGAGGAAACAAATTTCCTCCTTATTGGATTGATATGGATGGTCATATTAGAAGAGAAAGGAGAAGGGAAAATCAAATATTGTGTCATGAATACATTGTTCTTTCATGATTGAATAATTGACCTTTATAGATTTTCCTTCTCCAATTAATAGAGCTTCACATATAGATGTGAAAAATAAGTTTTATTCTATTTCTTCTCTTGCTTTTGGCCATCCAACTCTCTCTATCTTTCTCTAGAAATTCCTTTTTATTTTGGCACCTAAATCATCACTTGATCTTGAGAATTAGCTTATGATCCAAAAATTGTTCTTGGTTTATATTGTTTAATTGTGCCCACACACAAATCCTTCTAAACCTCTATAGAATCTTGTAATAGAAACATTAGGTTTCTCACGTTCAAGACTAGACGTGAAGGAATCGAGCGAAGGAAGAAGATCCCCCTTTCTCAAGACGTTTAATTTATAACTTGTATATGCACTTTGTTTAGGTTAGTAAAAATTGTTTTACTAGTAAAAGAAATATTTATATTCCTCCATTAATGTGTTAATGATAAATTTTTCTTAACCATAGACCTATTCCAACAAATGGTATAAGAGCTATTGTCAAAGTATACGCATGTACATGTTATTTAAAATCATTATAAGAAAATAATTTTCAAAATTTACTTGAATAATGGTTTTTTCAAAGACTAGATCTTACACAATTTTAATATTTTGGTATGACTTGTAAAATTTAATTTTTGTTGATTTTCCACCTGTTAAAGCTCTTTCCAATTACGCCTAGATCCGACGTACTTTTAATTGTTTTTCAATTTCTGGACAAATTGTTATGGCTCAGTAAAACTGGCATAACTCTTTGTCCAAAATTTGAAAAACAATTAAAAGGTACGTTAGATCTAGATGTAAAGAGAAGCATCTAGATGCCCCTTATCTAGCTATAGAATTCGGCCAACATGCATCAAAGAGGATAGTTTTATTTCTCTTTAATTATAAGGATAATTACCCAAATGGAAAAGAGGAAATAAATTTCCTTGAGAAGAAAATAAATAAGCTAAATGAGGAAACAAATTTCCTCCTTATTGGATTGATATGGACGGCCATATTAGAAGAGAAAGGAGAAGGGAAAATCAAATATTGTGTCATGAATACATTGTTTTTTCATGAATGAATTTGACCTGTATAGATTTTCCTTCTCCTATAAATAGAGCATCACATAGAGATGTGAAAAATAAGTTTATTCTATTTATTCTCTTGCTTTTGGCCGTCCAACTCTCTCTCTCTCTCTCTCTAGAAATTCCTTTTTATTATGGCACCTAAATCATCACTTGATCTAGAGAATTAGCTTATGATCCAAGAATTGTTCTTGGTTAATATTGTTTAATTGCCCACACACAAATCCTTCTGAACCTCTATAGACTCTTGTAATAGAAATCTTAGGTTTCTCAAGTTCAAGACTAGACGTGAAGGAATCGAGCCAAGGAAAAAGATCGCTCTTTCTCAAGACGCTTCATTTCAAAGGTCCAAGAAAGGTTAGTATTGAAGTAGTTTAAATAATGTTTTTAATTTATAACTTGTATATGCACTTTGTTTAGTTTAGTACAAATTGTTTTACTAGTAAAAGAAATTTTTATATTCCGCCATTAATGTGTTAATGATAAATTTTTCTTAACCCTAAACCTATTCCAACAGAACGGACGAAACATATCGATGTGCGACTTCATTTTATCTGCGATATTATAGCTGAAGGTGTCATCAATGTCAAGAAGATTGCCACGAAAGTTAACCCAGCAGACATTCTAACCAAAGTAATTCCATTTGAGAAATTCAGGGAAGCTCTGAACTTTCTCAAACTCAGGTGAAACTGAGAAGCTTGGGATAACAGGGATGAAAGGATTTTGGATTTTTCGACAAGCTAAGTATGTGCATCGCAAGGTGGAGATTTGCGAAGATAAGTGCTATGCCACGTAAGGAAACACGTCATAAGGGCAAGGACAAGTCAGCGGTCATCATTTGAAGAGTGTTTAAATACGTGTAACACTTAGTTTTGTTAAGCGTGTGGAATATATTCAGAATAACGAAAGAAAGAGAAAAAGAATTAGAGAAAAAAGAAACAGAGAATCACAAGCTGCGTCTTGGTGATCTAGAGTGCTTTGTTTTTGTAAATCTTGGCTAAGTGACTGAGTGATATTTTTGTATCTTTTACGAATATAGTGGAAGTAAATAGGGAATCTCGTCCCTGACTGTAGTAGGATTCGTTGAATCCGAACCAGGATAAAATTTGGCTGTGTTATTTCATTACTCTATTTTTCGCATATACCCTATTTCTTGGTTGTTCTTGGTTGTTCCTTATTAAACATGTATGTCTAGTTCAATTCTTTGCATTATTGTGAATGTTTTTCTAATTGTTCGTAAAATAGGAGAGAAAATCACAACTATTTCGTTCGGAGAGAAAGGGAGAGAGGTATAGTGAGAGAATTATAATCAGAGGTATTATTTAGATGTTTTTAAATTAGAATAAATTCACATCATAACTAAACAAAAATAAAATGGAAGTATATATCCTGAGGACGAATGTGATACATATGAAGGAACGGTTAACTTTAACTATGACAAAGGTTCCGCTGCGACTCCGATGGGCGAAATATCACAAGGCCCTATTTTTGATTTACAAACAATGCTTCAAAAGAATGCAGAACTTCACGAAAGGGTAATGCACCGTAATTTGCAGGCGGATTTGGTAGAGCATAGTTGGTCTCTTTTTGGAGAAAATTATAATTAGATGTTTGATTTTATATGTTGTTCTCTTTATTTAATAAAAGTTTTGTTGTCATAATTTAATAAAAATCTTGTTGTCATAATTTAATAAAAATATTTATTTAAGTTTAATATCACACACATTATTCTTATCATAATTTCTCATATTCACAATAAATTATGTTTTTCATATAACACACATTACTCTTACCTATTTTATTCAATTATTTTTATATTTCCAATGACATAAATTCTACATCTTATACTACTCCCATCATTTATAAAGGAGCATTCTCATCTCAAAAATACAACTCAACATTCTCACAACTCTATCAATTATTTACTTGCTAATGGATTCTCACAATTCTCCCGATTCTTCCAATTCTCCAAATTTTTCATCAACAAACTTTCAAAATCTCAATTTTCCTTATTCTCAATTTTCACAAAATTCACCAAATAATCTACCTCCAAACTTTTTGCACCCTAACTTTCAATTTTCTATGTTTTCTTTCAATGCCTTAAATTTTGGCTCCCCTCCACAATCCACATCGCCATATGCCTACAAAACACCTCCACGCTGAACACTATCAACACCTATCTCTGAAAGTCAAACTACACCTATCGCAGAAGAGTTGGCAGCCACGATGATGCAACAAGAAGAGCATCCAAGGCGTAGAGGAAAACAAAACGTAAAATAGAACTAAGAAGCAAACATACTTCTCATAAGTGGATGGCTTAATACATCTAAAGATTCCGTCATCGAAAAACAATGCAAAGATCATTGGAAAAAAATCGTGCCAAGAAAGAGCAACAAAGATTTGAAAAAATATGCAAAGATAATTGGACAAAAATGAACCAAAAGGTGGCACGTTTTAATGGGTGCTATAAACGAGTACAAAAAACACGCCATAGTGGCTGGTCCGATGAGCAGATTATGGAGAATGCGCATCAAATGTATAGGTCAGAAAATAACAACTCTACTTTTACGCTTGATTATTGTTGGAGATTGTTGAAGGACGAACCTAAATGGAATGCAACCCACCAAAGAGAAGGTGCAAAGAGAACAAAAATTTCAGAAACAAGAGGTTACAGTTCATCGTACAATCGATAAAAGAGTAACGATGAAGTACATGAAGTTCGCCCGCGGTCAAAAGGCGGCCAAGAGAATGGAAAAAGGAAAATATAAATTAGATACTACTGGTGCATTTCTCGAAGCTCAAACACGAAGAGCAGCAGAACTGGAAAAATTGGTGAAAATAAGAGAGACGGATGAGGAAAATAATACGATGAAACAATATATGACTTATCTCATTGTTGACATCGTACATGACTCTAGAGCAGAAGAAGGATCATGAAGACATGTGTACTTATATTAAGACTAATTTTTTAATGTTTTGAATTTTATTATTTATATTTTAATAAAAATATGATTATATGAGTCCATTTTTTATATTTTTATTTATTGTGCAGTTTTGATATTTAGTTACATGTATTTGATATTTAAACATATCATATGAATTGAAATTATATAAAGAAAATCTTAGACAATAAAATAGTAATAAAATATTTATGGTGTTGGTAATTTTAAAAGCAATTTACATTGGAGTAAATTTTAAAAAATTGTCCATTTAGTGATGTGAAAAAGAGATGTAATTAAGTAATAATATTTTGATTATGTGTCAAAAGTTGGCAACTTTAAAAACACTTTAACATTGGAGATTAGCATTGGAGATGCTCCTAAGTGTCACACACACATATATATATATATATATAACGGTTATTTTGGGTACCTAGTCTCATAGTTTTAACATCACATGATTCGACGACGTCTTAAAATATCACGATAAATATTGAAGGTCGTATTTTATGTGCCATTAATGAGCCTTCTCGCAGCACTGGAGATTGCTTTTTTTCTTTTCTTCATATTCTTATATAATATGCATATCAAAAGTATTTCCCGTGATTAATAAAAAATGTGTTATTTATTTTCTCAAATTAAGCATATCAGATATCTACTTTTAGTTTCCAGAAACATCGTACATCAGTCTTTAGTTTTAATATAAATATTTTATACCTCTAAATATATGTTTTATCCGTTGGAATAAAAGGTAAAATGAGTATTTTTACCTAGTGTGTTAATAATTTTCGGTCAAATATTTGAGTAGGGTTCACTTATCGGAATTGGATGATTTTTTTCATCTTCTTATTCCTCGTTGCGACGGGTATAAGATTGAGTATTTATTTGTACAAATAATGTTTATAATGAATGAGAAATTGATGTTCAAAGAATGCTAAAAAATCACATATGACATGTGTTTAGAGAAGTGAGAGGTTGTGTAATAAAAGAGTCTCACATAGGTTGGGAATGTGTGTTGTGAAGGGTTTATAAGTGATTCCCCTCCTTAAAGTGACATCTAAGTGTAAGAGGGGAGAGTGTGGGTGGGTTAGTTCTAACCCCTCACGCGCACACCACACATGCGCGTATACGCCGAGCCGGACCGGGCTCGGCCTCGGGTCTCGGGTATCGGATCTTGGATCATGGATCTTGGATCTTGGCAATTTGGGCTCTTTTTGGGCTTTCGGGCTTCCGGGCCCAATCTTATCTTTTTATTACTAAAATCCCTTCAAATAAGGTTTAATTCCGCAAATAACTTGTGTGTTATCTTGGGAATAAAATCAATCTGTGCAAACCTTCTCAACCGGTCAAGACCTTCGGTTAGCCGGAGTGATGAGCATTAAGGCACGGTTTTAGTGAGTTATGTAAGCATTAAGAAGAGGTATAATGGTCGGAGCTAGGTACCATTAACCATGAGCGTTTTGAATGTCTTTTTATGCTTGTAACCAAAATACTAACCCTATAAAAGGAGCCCTTCGAACCTCACTCTACACAAACCAACAACACATTTGAGACATAGCATTGCTCTCTCAAACTCTCCTCTCTCTCCCACTCCGAAATTGTTTTTATTTATAGTCCGGTGGAAGTTCGGCACTATTGTTCAAGTTCGTTGAAGTCAAGCCGAGTGGTGCTAAACTTGCCTCAAAGTTTTGAAGACTTGGTTGTGCGTCTCCGCATCGAGGAAGACAACAGCGGCTCGAACAAGAGGTTCAAGACTCAATCCGAGAAGGCTAACTTCATCGAGCATGGCGAGAGCTCAAAGGGGAAGAAACCCGCCCATAAGCTTGGGCCGAAGGGAAGTTCTTTCAAGAAGAAGAAGCACCAGCCGAGGTTTGCTGGCTAGTGCTTCAACTGTGACAGAGAAGGTCACATGGCTGCCGACTGCAGGAAGTCAAAGAAGAAGAAGGAAGCCAATGTCGTTGAAGGCGATGACGAGCTCCTTGTTGCCATGGTCTTCGAGGTGAACATGGTGGACTCGAACCCGAAGGAATGGTGGCTGGATTTTGGAGCAACCCGCCACATATGCTCGGATAGGAACTCTTTCTCCACTTTTGAGGCGACGGAAAATGGAGAGAAACTATTCATGGGCAACTCAGCCACATCTGAAGTGAAGGGGATGGGCAGCGTCTTTCTCAAGATGACATCCGGGAAGGAGTTGAAGCTCACCAATGTGATCTATGTGCCTGACATACGGAAGAATTTCATCTCTGGGACTATGCTGTGTAACCATGGTTTTAAGATGGTTTTAGAGTCTCAAAAGATTGTATTGTCTAAAAATGGTATGTATGTGGGGAGGAGCTATATTAAGAATGGCATGTTCAAGATGAATGTAATTGCCATTAAGGTCAATGAAATTAATAAGAATGATTCTTCCACTTATATTATTGAGTCATTTAATTTATGGCATGGTAGACTTGGTCATGTGAATTATGACACGTTGAGAAAATTAATTAACTTGGATTGTATACCAAAGTTTAAAATTAACTCAAAACATAAATGTGAAATTTGTGTTGAAGAATAATTAACAAGAACTTCATTTCATGGTGTTGAAAGAAATAACGAACCTCTTGACTTAATCTATACCGATTTATGTGATTTAAAGTTCATGCCTACAAGAGGAGGTAATAAATATTTTGTGACTTTCATCGACGATTGTACAAAATATTGTTTTGTTTATCTGCTTAAGAGCAAAGATGAGGCAATTGAGAAATTTACCATCTTCAAATTAGAGGTTGAGAATCAACTTAATAAGAAGATTAAAAAGGTCAAAAGTGACCGAGAAGGTGAATATTTTGAATCATTTTCAGAATTTTGTGCACAATATGGTATTATTCACGAGGTAACTCCTCCTTATTCTCCTCAATCAAACGGTGTTTCCGAACGAAAGAATCGCACTCTCAAAGAAATGATGAATGCGATGTTGCTACATTCTGGGTTACCCCAATAAATGTGGGGGAGGGTATCTTGTCTGCAAATTATCTTTTGAACAAGATACCCCGAAAGAAGGAGGATAAGTCTCCATCTGAAATGTTTATAGCTAAAAGACCTTCCTATAAATATTTACGAATGTGGGGGTGCTTAGCAAAGGTAATGGCTCCTCATCCAAAGAAAATGAAGATCGGACCAAAGAAGGTAGATTGTGTCTTCATTGGATATGCACACCATAGTAATGCATATCGATTTATTGTGTATGATACGGAAAACGCTGATATACACAAAGATTCAATTATGGAATCTAAAAATTCTTCGTTCTTTGAATATGTGTTTCCTTATAAGTCTAAGGAAGATGAACCGAGTTCTTCAAATCAACTTCTTGACGATATTGATGAAATAACTCCAGAAAATGATGACACGTTGGCGACGAGATAACTAAAGAGTCCGAAGGACTTAGACGAAGCAAACGAGCAAGGGTAGTAAAATCATTTGGTTCTAATTTTATGACTTACATGCTTGAGCTTCCACCTCACATATATAACGAGGCTGTAAACTCCGTTGAAAGTCACTTATGGAAAGATGCCATAAGAAGTGAGATAGATTCTATCTTACAAAATCATACTTGGGAGTTGGTTGATCTTCCTCCTAGAACTAAAATTCTTGGTTCAAAGTGGATCTTCACGAGGAAGATGAAAGTCGATGGTACTATTGATAAGTACAAGGCAAGACTTGTTATCAAAGGATATAGACAATAAGAATGGTTGGATTAGATACTTATTTTTATGTGACGAGAATAACATCCATGAAATTGATAATTGCAATTGCCGCATTGCGGAATTTAGAAATTCATCAAATGGATGTAAAAACAGTTTTTCTTAATGGAGATCTTGAGGAAGAGATCTACATGGCTCAACCTGAAGGTTGTATTGCTAGTGGACAAGAAAGAAAAGTTTGTAAATTGGTCAAATCGCTTTATGGCCTTACACAAGCCCCAAACCAATGGCACGAGAAATTTGACACTTTAATAATGTCAAACGGATTTAAAATCAATGAGTGTGATAAATGTGTATATATAAAGATCACTAATCAAGGATATGTGATTTTATGTTTATACGTTGATAATATGCTCATCGTCGGAAGCAATGATCGCATGGTACAGTCCACAAAAGATATCTTGAACTCGAGGTTCGATATGAAAGATATAGGACTTGCTGATGTAATCTTAGGGATTAAGATTACTCGGACAAAGAACGGAAATGTTCTAGATCAATCACACTATGTTGATAAAATTCTAAACAAGTTTGGTAATAAGGATTCTGGAATCTCAAATTGACATAAGTCAACACTTGTCTAAAAATAAAGGAGAAGGTATATCTCAAATTGAGGATGCTAGAGTAATTGGCAGTCTCATGCACTTGATGAGTCGTAGACCTGACTTGGCCTACACTGTTAGTAGATTAGCTCGACATACGAGTAATCCAAATGCTGAAAATTGGAAAGCAATCGTGAGAGTATTTTGGTATCTACGATTCACTCGTGATTATGGGTTAAACTATACGAGATATCCTGAGGTAATTGAAGGTTACACTGATGCAAGTTGGATATTCTGATATTCAAGATTCCAAAGCCACTAGTGGATATGTATTCACTTTGGGAGGTGCAGCTATATCTTGGAAATAATCCAAACAAATAGTGATAACTAGATCCACAATGGAATCTGAGTTCGTTCATAGGATAAATGTGGCGAAGAAGCTGAATAGCTTAGAGATTTCGTGGAAGATGTTCCTAACTGGAATACACCAGTGCCTGTAATATGTGTATATTATGATAACCAATCTTCTATTGGTAGAGCACACATGTGATGTATAATGGTAAGTCTAGACATATTCGCCGACGACATAATACCATTAGACAACTTCTCTTATCCGGAGTCATAAGTATTGATTATGTGAAGTCCAAAGAGAATATTGCGGATCCGTTAACCAAAGGGTTGAACAGGGACCTAGTAGAGAAGACATCAAAAGGAATGGGACTAAACCCCATGGCTAATAAAGCTAAGGCAAAGGAAACCCAACCATGATGACCGGAGATCCCGAGATCTTGGTTCAATGGGATAACCTAATTGTCAATGGCTAAGTGAGATCACTGTGGGGGAAACCCATGCTCCTATTCCAATTAGACAATGATTCTCGTACGAGGTTAAGCTTATAGCTTTTAATGATTACAATAAACTGGATTGTTGAAAATCCGAATGAATAATGCGGGATTATTCTTGAGTGAAGAATCACCTATCTGAGAGAGAAGTGGGGCCGCTTCGAAAGAGAATTAATATGGATTAATTCTTTAGAAACTCTTACAGAACCAGGCGAATGTCCATGGCCAAAATGAACATAACCATGAGAACTGAACCCGTGTCAGGAAGATATCAGCGGGGGATATGTTTAACGTTTATACAACACGACTAACAGTTCAAGGACATCGTGTCTACTGAGTAGTCATTAAAGGTGACATATCTTACAAAGGGAAGGTTCAAAGATTTACCTACCTATCCTATATTGGAGTTGACCGCAGAACTTTCACCACCGTGAATCGTGTCGTGTTTTTATAATTATCGTATAAAATTTCATTCATGTGGGGATTGTTGGAATAAAAGGTAAAAAGAGTATTTTTACCTAGTGTGTTAATGATTTTCGGTCAAATATTTGAGTGGGGTCTACATATCAGAATTGGATAATTTTTCCATATTCTTATTCCTCGTTGCGACGGGTATAAGATTGAGTATTTATTTTCCAAAATCATGTTTGTAATGATTGAGAAATTGATGCTCAAAGAATGCTAAAAAATCACATGTGATAAGTGTTTAGAGAAGTGAGATGTTGTGTAATAAAAGAGTCTCACATAGGTTGGGAATTTGTGTTGGTGAAGGGTTTATAAGTGATTCCCCTCCTTAAAGTGACATCTAATTGTAAAGGGGGAGAGTGTGGGTGGGTTAGCTCTAACCCCTCGCGCGCACACCACATATGCGCGCCGCCGCCTGGCCGGGCCGGGCTCGGGCTCGGGCCTCGGGTCTCGGATCTTGGATCTGGATCTTGGCGCTCTTCTTGGGCCTTCGGGCTTCCGGGCCCAATTTTATCTTTTTATTACTAAAATCACTTCAAATAAGGTTTAATTCTGCAAATAACTTGTGTGTTATCTTGGGAATAAAATCAATCCGTGCAAACCTTCTCAACCGGTCAAGACCTTTGGTTAGCCGGAGTGATGAGCATTAAGGGACGGTTTTAGTGAGTTATGTAAGAATTAAGATGAGGTTTAATGGCCGGAGGTAGGTACCATTAACCATGAGCGTTTTGAATGTTTTTTATGCTTGTAACCAAACTACTAAGCCTATAAAAGGAGCCATTCGAACCTCATTCTACACAAACCTACAACACATTTAAGACATAGCATTGCTCTCTCAAACTCTCCTCTCTCTCCTACTCCGAAATTGTTTTTCATTGTAATCCGGTTGAAGTTTGGCACTATTGTTCAAGTTCGTTGAAGTAAAGCCGAGTGGTGCTAAGCTTGCCTTGAAGTTGTTGTATCCTGGGACGTTTTCGCTCAGTTTATCCAGCCTCAAGGAAACCGTCCAACAGGCCTCAACTACCTTGTCATTTTTCTACTATTTTTGGTTTCCTAATTTTCTTATTTCCTTGCATTTGTCTTCTACTTATTTCAATATTAATAATAATATTGCTAACATTATCATAGATACCACTTTTGATTTTACTCCTTTCTATAAAAAAATTATAATTAAAATTCAATGGAATGACACTAGTTTACAAACTGATTTTGAAAATGTTCAACGTTTCATAAAATTCCACAGTGCTTACGTGACATATTTATTTACATTGTTAGTTAACTCAAAGCCCTTCTTATTTTTCTTTTAGAAATTTGAATTAACTATCAAAATTATTCAAATTAGGCAATTTTCATTAGTATTAAAGAGTTGTTCCTATAATTATTCGAAAATCCTAATGAAATCTATAATTTCATGAACAGTAACCATAAACAAGAGATTTAAATCTTTTTCTTACATAATCGATTTACATGTATCTAGCAAAAAATTCAAAGACAAAAACAAATAAAATATCAAAAAGAACATAAATACTTGTTAAACGCCGACTGATTTACGTTGTTGAACTCCACTAAAACTTCTTGGTGATGCTCGGTCGATGAAAATGGTGTGGATTTGTTCGTCGTTAAATTTTTGTTTCAGAGAGAGTTTCTTTTGAAATCACCGGTTGTTTGCATGCTTTGGTAGTTTGTTTGCCTTAGAATCCGAAAGGATATGTATAACTTAATGACGTACTATTTTTTAGCAATCAATTTACATTGAAAGATATTTTTTTTTAATTTAAGAATTCATTAGGAGGGAACACAAATTTGGACCAATTTGGTACAAACTTTTTGTAAATTAAAGTGGTGGGCATTTACAATAGTTTTAGAAAACGTTGGATAAAACTAAATTAACAAACCTATATAAAGCTATTATATACAATAACTTAAAAAAATAAACTGAAACTTACAAAAATATCCTTAATGATTTAACTCCTTTTATATTTTATATACATAAAAACTAAATCAAATTATTTCTTTGTAAATATTTTAGGATAGTTTTATTTTCCAATCGAATTTTGTTATTATTATAGTAAAATAGTAAATAAATACCTATCTTATTAATGAAATTTTGAAGGATTCATTTTGTTGGAATTTGGAAGCCCAACGAGCTTGTCTGTCGAGTCTCAATCTTTGAATAATTACTTTGTGCTGTAAACAACATTTGGTTGCAAATGATTTATGCTGCTCTGTCGTTTGTTGTCTGAAACGATATCGAAGCTATTGGGTTGATGACAGCTGTTTGTTTGCATCTGATCCGACAATGTCTATCGATGACCGTATTGTATATCATAAAAAACTCTAGTTGGGACTTACTACTCGACATTATCTCTTTGTTGTAAAATCTCACTCAACTAGAGTTTCTTTATCTTCTTCTCTATTGTTCTTTTTGTTGGCAAAGATGCGAACAAGAAGATTATTTTTTTGCGTATCAATGTAGTATAAATCTCTCATGAGTCCTTAGTAATTTGTTGATTAAATTAATAACATTTGAAACTTTCATTCATTCTTTGTCATTTGTTTGAAGCTTTATGATCTTCAATAGTCTTATAGTCCTTAATCAAATCTAGCAACGTATGAAGAGTCAAATGTAGATTTGCGGGAACAAATTCTTCATGGTTTGCTTAAAAGGAAATATTCACAATCTAAAGATCAACGGACTATTGATTCTAGTAGGATTGTTGAAATAATCTATGACATCTCGTTACGAGACATAGGGAGTTGAGAATTCTATAGTTTTTCTTATGTATCTTCCGAAGATACTGAATTGACCAGTGCACCTAAAAAGACAATGTAAGAACAAACCATTTAACTTTTTATGTCTCATGGTCACTATATATGAGTTCCATCGTGCTTACCTTAATCCTGAAATAAAACATGTCATTTTAAAACTTCAATATAATCATTTGAGAAAGTTACACTCCTGATCCAAGTTTGTGAACTAGATGCACTCTATTGGTGATGTATTGGGTAATGAAGTTGACATGAGTATACTTTGTGAAGTTCTCATAGATATGGAATTCATGTACACGATTATTGAAATGCAATGTATATAACCTTATGCTTTATTACTTGGATTGTGAATAAATGTATCGGCCGGTGTCCAAATAGAATAAAGGATTCTTTTGAGTGAAACGTTGTGATTTGTTAGCTCCTCGTCAATACATCATTTCTAACTTATTCACGAGTATTAAAGGAGTTGAGGAAATAACAACTAGAAGGGTAAAATATAATTTTACAAATCCCATCTACTTGATGATATTTATGAAGGGTAATAATTCAATAATATTCAATGGATCCACTCATTACAAATAAGTAGATTTTTTAGTAGAAAATATATTCATTTGAACCGAGAGATTTTCAGTGTCAACTATTTATTGAAGTCAGTTGACATTAAACTAGAAATGGAAAAATTTGTGAACTTTGAGTCAAAGAGTTGTAGTTAAATTTTTGTTCATTTGTGTCCATGAGGTCACTATCACAAGTCATTAGAGTATAGTTTGTTAAACTAGAAGTTAAGTCGAAATAAGTTCAATCGTTGAACTAGACGTAATTTCTGAATATAGTGTAAAGGGTATTTTTGTCCACATGGACATAGAATGATGTGAATGTCAAGATTTTGAATATTACATAAGATGGAAATATAAATTATTTTCTAAAGTCGAGAAGTCGTTTGAGGAATTATAAAATTAATTTCATTATTCGTGCAATATTAATTATGCAATGGGTATTTTAAGAATTTTCTTATTAAGAAATAAGAAAACATCTAGATGCTCATCCCATGCATGAAGAATTTGGCTAACATCAATTTGAGAAGGAAATTATATCTAAATTCTTTTTTTCTTGAATTATGAAGATAATTACCAAAAGAGAAAAGAGGAAATGAATTTATATGAGAAGGAAACAAATGTGCTAAGTGAGGAAACAAATTTCCGTTAGTAATACATATAGTATGGCCATTTATCTACTAGGGAAAGAGGATAAGAAATCAAATATTGTGTCATTAATACACAATAGAAAAGGATAATTACCCATTCATGTATTTTCTTCTCCTATAAATAGAGCCTCACATTGAAATGTGAAAATAAGTTTTTAACTTGCTCTCTCTAGCTCATGGCCGACCATCTCTCACCCTCTTTCTAAAATACTCTTTTATTTTGGCACGAAGATCCTCACTTGATCTAGTGTATTAGCTTTTGATCCAAGACTCGTTCTTGGTTCATATAATTTAATAGTGCCCACTCACTAAAATCTTCAAATGCTCTAAGACTCTAGTGATAGAAACTTTCGTGGTTGCTCGAGAATCCAAAGACGAGAAGCAGCGAGGCGAGGTGTAGGATCTTTATCAGAGAAGAGACTCCTAGATCAAGCGATAAGAAAAAAGTATTAAGTTCTTTCTATGTTTATCTTATGTTTTAAATGATAACATGTTCAAGCACTCTGTCTAGGTAGTAAAATAGTTTTACACATCTAAAAATATATTTTATATTCCTCCATATATGATATGATAATTAATTCATAAATCCTAGAACCATTCCAACAATCGAATCTGTTAGGTGACAGTTGTTCGTTTGCATCTTATCCGACAATGTCTATCGCTTAGCGTATTGTATATCATAAAAAAACTCTAATTGAGACTTACTACTCGACATTATCTCTTTGTTGAAAAATCTCTCTCTCCTAGAGTTTCTTTATCTTCTTCTCCATTATTCTTTTTGTTGGCAAAGATACTAAAAAGAAAATTATTTTTTTGCATATCAATGTAATATAAATCTCTCATGAGTCCTTATTGTAATTTACTGATTAAATTAATAAAATTTGAAACTTTCATTCATTCTTTTTCATTCGTTTGAAGCTTTATGTTATTAAATAGTCTTATAGTCCTTAATCAAACCTAGAAACGTGTGAATAGTCAAATGTAGATTTTCTTGAACAAACTCTTCATGGTTTGCTTAAAACGAAATATGCACAATCTAAAGATCAACGGACTATTGATCCGAGTATGATTGTTGAAAGAATCTATGGTGTCCAGTTACGAGGGATAGAGAGTTGAGAACTCTATAGTACTTCCTGTGTATCTTCCGAAGATACTAAATTGACCAGTGCACCTTTAAAGACAATGTAAGAACAAAGCATTTAACTTTTTATGTCTCAAGGTTGCTATAATAAATTGCATCGTGCTTACCTAAATCCTAAATGAGACATGCCATTTCGTAGCTTACATATTCTCATTTGAGAAATTAAATTCTAGGTCCACTCTATGATCTAGACTAGTCTAATTGATAGGATATCGAGTTATGAAGATGTCATGAACGAGCTTTGTGAAGTTTCATAGATATGGAATTCATGTACAAGATTGCTGAAATGCAATGTATATCACCTCTTGCTTTATTACTTGGATTGTGAATAAATGAATTCCGCGGTATCCAAAATTCAGTAACAACTTTATTTGGATGAAACAATGTGACTTGTTAGCTCATCGTCAATACGTTCGTTATTCACAAGTAATAACAGAGTTGAGAAAATAATAAATAGAAGGGTAAAATGATAATTATAAACCACATCTAGTTGATGATATTCATGAAGGGTAATCATGGATAACATTCAATGTATCCACTCAACATAATTAAATTGGATTTTAGTAGAAAATAAATTCATTTGAACCTAAAGATTCTCAGTGTCAACTCTTTGGTGGAGTCAGTTGACATTAGGCTAATACTCTGAAATTTTTTGTGAACTTTTTAGTCTAAGTATAGTAGCTCAAACTTTTTTCATTTGGATCCATGAGGAAACGGTTACAAGTCATTAAGTAGGATTGTTAAACTAGAAGCTAATTTAAAATAAGTTCAAGTGTCGAACTAGATGTTTTCCCGAAAAATGTCTAAAGGAAATTTTTGTCCACATGGACATAAAACTATGTGAATGTCAAAAATAAGATTTTGTATATTTTTATGCGATGGAAATATAAATTATTTTCTAAAGAAAATAAGTATTTTAAGGCATTATAAAATTAATTTCATTATTTGTGCAATATTAATTCTGCAATGAGTATTTTAAGAATTGTCTTAAAAGAAATAAGGAAGCATCTAGAAGCTCCCCTTAGATAGAATTTCGGCCAACATCAAAGAGGAGAGGAATTCATAACTAGAAATTTTTTTGCCTTGAATTATGAAGATAACTTCCAAAAAAGGAAAAAAGGAAATTAATTTCTTCGAGAAGGAAACAAATGTGCTAAGTGAGGAAAAAATTTCTCTCACTAATGCACTTTTATGGCCGGCCAAATACATAGAGAAAGAGCAGAGGAAATCAAATATTGTGTCATGAATACACAATAGAAAAAGCTAGTTACCCTTTCTTATATTTCCTTCTCCTATAAATAGAGGTTCACATTGAGGTCTGAAAAATAATTTTTTACTCTTGTTCTCTCTAGTTTGGCTGTCCAACCTCTCTCTCTCTCTCTCTATCTAAAATATCTCTTTTATTTTGGCACCTAAGTCCTCATTAGAATTAAGCCTAACTTAGTTTTTTAGCTCATAGACTTGTTCTTGATTTATTCCGTTTCATTGTGCCCATACACAAATCCATCAAATACTCTATAGACTTTTGTAATAGAAACCTTAAGTTACTCGAGTTCACGACTAGGTGTGAAGGAGACGATTAAGACGAGACGATCAACCTTTCCTAAGTCTTCTCAAAGATCAAGCTACAAGAAAGGTTAGTCCCAAGTAAACTATAATTATATAATGTTTTTAAATAATTTGATATTTATGCACTTTACCTTGGTTAGTAAAATTGTTTTACTTCTAAAGAAATTCTTATATTCTGCCATTAACTTGTTACTGGTATTTTTTTTCTTAACTCTAGATCTATTCCAACACTTCTCTGTTTTATTTTAGGCGATTATTTTGATCGGGTTTCTTATATATTGACTTGCTAAAGTGAATAACCTGTGATTGAGAGCGTGAACTGATTCTAGTAAGTGTTTGTGAGTTTGTGAGGTCGAACTTCATCTTGTAACCGATATACACATATTACAACCACCAACCTCCTCTTACGGAACTTAACGTGCATGTAAATCATTTTATTAAAGTACGATAAAAAAAATCATTTTGGTAATTTTTTGTTATGTTTCGTTTATGCCAAATTTGTTTTTGAGTTATGAATGATGTTAATAATCAGTAAATATGTTGGGTTGTGATACGGTAAACGTAGTTCTTTGGTTGACTTGATAGGATTTGTAGATGATGACTTTGCGATGATAGAGATCATAGAGACTCAACTATTTCTTTTTGTTTTAGCCTAGGAAGCTACTGTATTTAGGAAGTTTAATCTTCAATTTGTTATTGCATTGTCTACTGAGTGTGAATACATTACAATTTGTGATTCATTTAAAAAACAAATTGGCTTCAAGGTCTGTTGAAGAAATCAAATCTTATTCTAATACTTTTGTAATTTATTATGATAGTCAAAGTGCAACTCATTTGAGCAGAGATCGTGTATATCATAAGAGGAATAAACATGTGATGTTATTATCATTATATTAGAGACTTGATTGCTTCTGATATTCTTAGGCTATTGAAAATTGACACTGAAAATAATCATGTTTATATGGGTACTGTCAGAGAATGAAAACGCAATTACTCATGCCACTTTCGTTCACCTCTCTACAGTTCCAGCTCTCCTCATTGGTTGGACCACTACGTCACGTTGCAATTGGAGAGAAATAGCACAGTCCTTTTTAGCCTTTATTGCCTTTTATTACAGCCTGTAAAAATGAGAGAAACCTTAGTTGTCAGTCTATATATACTACATAAATGTAATTAGCAAATCATCCAAGTTTTTATACATACTGTTGCATTTATCTTTTTATTGCTTTATCTTTTCTTCTATGGTATCATAGCTACAAAGTAGTTTGGAATGGTAAAAAAATGCTACAGACTTGCGCTCACAAACCGAAGACAAAACAAACATTACCCAAAAGTCTCAACAAAACCAGTTCTCACAAATACAAAACTCACACTTTGTGAACCCATCAAACCATTCTCTAACAATAAAGCTCACTGAAAAATTATCTATTATTAAAACAAAAAGTTCTGTCAAACGTCAAAGGTAGGATGTTCTCGTGATCATGGTAGGCTGTGAGACCTCCCATGAAATTTGGGAATCATTGGAAAGGTCATTTGCCTCACAATCTTGTGCATGGATCATGCAATACAAGTTACAAATCCAAACTAAAAAAAGGAAATTTAACGATGAGGGAATACTTGACTAAAATGAAATCCTTTGCTAACATACTAGCTTCTGCAGGCCACAAACTTAATGAAGATGACCAAATCTTACATATCCTGTCAGGTCTCAGTCACGAATATGACCCGGCCGTGGTTCCAATCACCTACTAAATAGACATCTTCCCTCTCAAAGATGTATCAGCCTTGCTCTTAAGCTTTGAAACCTGTCTCGACCATACAAATGACCTCAATCAATTATCCCGCTCAATTTTCCACACAAGCTCAGAAAAACATATCCTCCAAGAAATCCAAATCACCTTCCCAATAGCAACAACAATTTTAACTCTTCATTGTCAGGAAGAGGTGCCAATCGCGGCCGCGGTCGTAGTGGAGGAAGAGGATGGAACTCCAACAACGGACTGCTGTGTCAACTTTGTGGAAAGTTAGAACACATTGTTCAATGATGCTACTACCAATATGCCTCATCCTTCCGAGGAGGGCAGTCAACATCTTGTAACGCAACCACCAACCCTACAGCAGCCTTCACCACAAATTTCTCCAACCCACCTGGTGGAAGAGATGATTTCAGTTGGTATCCCGACTCCTGAGCCACCAGCCACATCATGAATGACCTCAAAAATCTCAAGATGAGCACATATATTCTAGTGGAAACAAATTTCTCATCGTCAATGGCTCAAATTTGCACACTTCTAGAATTGGCTCATCTATTGTCTTTTCCAAAAACTCACCTCCTTTTATCCTCTCAAATAGCACAATTTTCTAGAGACAATGACATATCTTTTGAATTTTTCCCAAATTTTTGTGTGGTTAAGGATCAAACAACTCAAGCACGAGTGCTCAGGGGGAGGCTTGAAGGAAATCTGTACTGCTTTGACCTCACCGCCTACCATGCTCATAAATCACATGCTCAAACAAACCACACCAATCGTAGTTCTTTTCAGTCTTTCAATACAATCTGCAACCCTGGTCCTTGTTTATCCAATGGTTCCTCTTTTATTTTTCAATCAAAATTTCCTTGTTCAAACACAATTAGATCTCTTGCATAGACACCTTGGACATCCTGCCACGGTAATAGTTCAAAAATTTCTTAAAAGTTGTGATAAATTACATGTTCTGAAAACATGTTCTCATTTTTTTGATGCATGTCAAAAAGGGAAAAGTCATAAGCAACCTTACTAAAAAAATAACCTATGTTTATTCAAAACCCTTTGAACTAATTTATTCAAATTTTGAGGACCGTCCCATGTCACCTCAAGAACCGGTTTTCGTTATTATATTTCTTTCATAGATGCATTCTCAAAATACACCTAGATTTATCTCTTTGAAACCAAATCTGAACTTCTTGTCAAATTCATTCACTTAAAAAAATGGTCAAAAATCATTTTAATACTCACATCAAAAAATTTCAGAGCGACTGGGATGGTGAATTTCATCCTCTAAACACTTATATTTCACAACATAATATCACGAAATAGATAAACACATTACAGAAGTGTCACTATCCTTACTAGCTCAGTCAAACCTTCCTCTTCAGTTTTGGGAAGATGCTTTTGTTAATAATATTGCCCACTTGAAGATGACGTATGAATAATTACTGAATGCAATAATTAGATTACAATATAAGTATGATATGATTAGTGGGTTGAGTTCTAAATAATTAATTAGAATCAATAACAACTATCATCCATAGCCTCCATATTAAACTGAGTCACGTGATGGGCACCTGAGTTTGGGCGGTGTGCTAAAACAAGATCGATGGCTCTTATATGCCTGAAACGTTATTTCTAAAGTCATAAATGTGGAACACATGGGTGAAAGATGATCATCACGTGGGAGCATTCTACACTTATGGTAAGTGTACGATCCGAACAGGCTTTGAGGTAGATGTGTCGTTTAAGAACCGTTACGACGCACTAACCAAGGCTGATATGATGGTCATAGTGAGACTGGATCTAAATGTTGAAGAGGTCATTACAATGGTTCATGTTTCTGAGCTCTTTAACTCTTTCGCTAAAAGGCTATCCATGCTAATCACAGCTTATGTCTTAGGAATTTTCTGAGAGCATGATTCAAGTGGGAAGTGATTTATATACATGGAATCTAGCCTTTTTGAAAGAAGGTTAATGTTCACTTACTTAAGGGTTGATTCCAGAATTGATAGATTGCTAAAACTTTTGAAGTAAGTTAACGTTCGAAAGAATCTTTCACTAGGGAAGCAAAAAAATTGACTTCTCTTGCAATGGTTGAACCAGGAGGATCTTGATCACGCACTGATTACATCAGTGGACATTCATAATGATGATTTAATATAATTCTAGTATTAAAGAAGGGTCCAGTCTTAGATTACACGGTGGAGTATTGATAAAGACTAGACGAATCGATGAAAAAGAGATAGGAATGTATCGTCTTTCTCGCTGGGTTCAATAACCTTCTACTACTAGATCCATAGTCCCGAATTCGGCTTTAATAAAGGTATATAAGAATTTTCAAATAATAATGTTGTTCATTATTTTATCTCACTTGCTATAATGGTGATTGACAACATTAATTTTTGAAAACGGGTATTCGCAAAATTAACTAAATGTTTATAGCATAATTGTTTATTTATTGTTGGATCAAGTAAATAAATAATTAATTGGATTTTAAGCAAACGGTCCTTGGAAATTCTTGGGTTGAGCCTTTGCACTAGGATTGTCAAAATTCCCCAAGGGGAATACCCTATGATGGCCGAACTTCTCCCTTGAAGTTCGGCTTGGTTTTCTCTCTGAAAGAGAGAAAATCTCTTCCATAGATATTGATCTGATAGATGAGAGAGATTGTAGATTCACTGTTGAGATCTAATGGCCAAGATCAAATCCAAATAAAGAGAAAACTCTAAAAGCAGAGAATATCTATAGAAGGGTTATCTCCCAAAAGGAAAGAATATCTCTCAAGGGTTATCTCCCTACCAATGCTATAAATAGGGATAGAAGGGAAGAGGAAAAATCATCCCATTCCACACTATAATAGTCGGACAATCTCTCTCTCTCTCTCTCTCTCTCTCTCTCTCTCTCTCTCTCTCTCTCTCTCTCTCTCTCTCTCTCTCTCTCTCTCTCTCTCCCTAGTCGAAATTTATTTTCCTCAACTGTGCCCACTCATCTTTCTATTTCGCCTCAAAAACTACATTTCGGATGACTAAGTGGCATCGTTGAGTACAATAATCAGACGAAAGATGAAACAGAGTCGATTCAAAAGAAGGATGAAATGGAGTCGATTCAAAAGAAGAACTAAATGGAGAGCGCGTTGGATCCGGGCGTTTTGTAGCAGATCCAAACCCGTAAGTTTTCTATAAACTTCTTCATATATATTGGTTGCTAAAAATTCTTTCATTGTTTATTAAAATAGTAAATCTAGATCTTGTTTAGTAACCATTATTATTGATTAGCTATTGTGAGTGCAATCAATATTATTCCGCACTTTATATGGTGGCATATGTGAATGAATCACCAACAAGTGGTGTCAGAACAATTGTTCGTGCCTGATACCAGAGACGTTGTACCAACAGGTGGTGTGGGAACAATTGTACGTGTATTATGCCATACTGGATTCACCATTAAGCAGCATCAAAGCGATTGTTCATGGACGATGCGCGCCTGTTTCACCAACAAATGTGTTGGGATTGGTGCCCGCAAAGGAGATATTAGACATAATAAATACTTTATATTTGGTTTTTGCTAAAACATTAAATAAGATTAAATGTTCATTCTTCATTAAGATTGTGTTTATGTATGTTTTTTACGCTTTGATATTGTGTTCTACGAAAGGGGTGCTAAGTACAGACTTGACAAGATAGCCCCTTGTAAGTAATCTAAACATCAGTTCGCAATCTAAAGATCGATAGGGCAACGAATCTAAGTAATGATTGTTTGAATGATTAAGGATATCTTATCTTGTGATATAGAGAGTTATGACTATGTGTTTCATTCTTGATATCTTCTAAAAGATATTGACCTGCCTATCTCAAGAATAAAGGGAAAAGTATTGTATTGACTCCGCTGCTACTAACTCTTGGGCATTTATGCCCACAAAGGAGATTTTTGATATTAAAAATTCTTGTATTTGTTTTGTTTTGAATTCAAATAAAGATTGAATATCCATTCTTATTTAAGATTGTGTTTATGCATTAATTTCTATGCTCTGAAACTGTCATCAACGAAAGAGGTGCTAAGTACAGACTTGACAAGATACCTTCTTATGACTAGTTTAAATAATGGTTCGCAATCTAATGTTCGATTGGGAAATTGATTCCTAGTAATGATTGTTAGAATGAATTAAACGATATCTTATCTTATAATATGGAGAGCTGTGACTCTGTGATTCATTCTTAATATCTTGATGAAGATATTGAACAAGACCTGTGAAGTTTTGAAGTTCGAGATAAAACCGTTTAATCATTCTAAACCTCAAACTCACATACGAGGGGTATTTTAGTAATTACCTAAATCCTGAAGTAAGTACATATCTTCTTGTAAAACTTTATGACATTTGATTTGTTAATGGGAAATGGCTAAATGAAGTTTCATTGACCCGACTGTTGGTTTCATAATATTGTTTCATTGAAATATGTGATTCACAGATATGGAATTTGTGTTGAAACAATACTAAGGCATTAGTATCACACCATGCTCTGTTATGAGAGTGTGAGCGAATAAACCAGGCCTGGTATTCATCGAATAAAGAATTCTTTGAAATAAAACATGTGACATGTTGAGACATCTCACTTTATGTTTTTCTCGTTCACAAATAACAGAGGACTTGGTGAAATAATAACTCAGGGGTAAAACGGTAATTTTACATTCCTCTGAGTTAATGATACACACAAAGGGTAATATGGTAAAATACACCGTGGACCGTGTGAAGAATAGTTTTATCACATCAAACGAAAATATAAACGCATATGAACTTAGAGATGTTCAATATTGGTCCTTTAGTGGAATCGACTAATATTAAGAATTAAAAGTCCGAAAAAGTTTGTGAACTTTCATGTCCGATCTTTATTCTAAAGCTTCTTTCATGTGGGTCCATAAGGTCTCAATGATATACTCTCGGACGAGATATTGGTGAAAAAGAAATGATTGATTTTCTCATTAAACGTAAATTGTGATTTACGTTAAGAAAATTATTTTCTAAGTAATTAAATAAATAATTGGTTATTTATTATTACATTTATTTAACGAATCATATTATGTTATTATATTGATAATAATATAATTAGATGATTCATATAAATAAAAGATGAAAATAAACATTTTCTCGTTTCGTACTACATTGTTTAGTATGAAAATAATTAATGACTTGTCATTAAATAAATGAGATGTTCTAAATTAATTAAATATTATTTTAGAAATAAATCGAAAATATTTGGGAGATGAATTAGACAATATGGCCGGCCACTTATGATGCATAAGTGAGTTGAAAAATTGTTTAAATGAATTTTTGGGCTTAAGTTGGATTAATGGGCCATTAATTGTTTTTTTTACCAAACTTAAGCCCATTCTCCCTTAAATAAAAGGAAGGCTCTTCTCTCTCTCCCTTGACCAAATTCACACGCTCATCTCCCCCTCTCCCTTGTGTTGGCCGATTATTGTCTCTCCCCAGGGAAGAAAATACACGGCCAAATTTCCTAAAGAGAGAAATTGATAAGCTTTTGTTTAATTCCCTTATCCTCTTGTTCCCATGAAAGAGCCCACCTTCTTTGTCTCCTAAAATCCCTTGAGTATTATCATTGACTCAACTTGTGGTTGTTTGAGTGATTTTTCTCTCCCCAGGGCCGGCCACTTTTGGAGCAACGAAGACTCGACGATTTTGAGGATCTCCTAGACGCGCGTGGTGTGGAGGATCGGCCGATCACTTGGACACACTCCGGGATTCACTCTCGCAGATCCGAACCTTATTTAAGTCTCCCTTAAACGAATTGGATCTGAATGATATGATATTGTAGAATGATTATATGTATTTAAATTGTTCGTTTGCATGCTTAAAAGAATTTATTGATGTGTTTATAAATTTGTTGACATGCTGAATTAGATTTAATGATATGGTTATAGAATATGTTTTAAAACGTTTTTAATATGTTAAAATTGAATTATGAAATTCCGCCATATATTGATGTGTTTCATAATTAAATTAGGTTAAATATTAACTAAATTCCAACAAATGGTATCAAAGCCATAATTGTCATTAGAATCGATTTTAAGTGTTGGCGTTTTTGTATGAATTGCATTTGTGAATGTATGTGTGTTTTGTGAATGGATCCTTATTCTAATTGGCCCTAGGATTGTTTACGGGTTACGTCTCGGTTTTTATTTTTATTTTATTTAAATTTGTAATTTGTTGTCAATTTTAATTTTATAATTTTGTAATCCGGGAGACAAGAAAAAGGAAGGCAGCCTCCGGGAATGGCCGCGCGTTTTTGAAACGCGTGAGAGCTGTCCCGGACGATTCCGAACACGCCCAAGGACATGTGTATTGGACACAAGAGGGCTGTTTGGGTCGGCCAAAACCCTAGCATGGCCGTGTCTCTTCGGACGCGCGCGAGCTAGCTAGGGTTAGGCCCGACGACCGAGATTCGGAAATTGTTTTCGAATAAATTTAAAATCTTGAATAAATAAAATTGCTTATTATTTTTGAAATAATAAAAGTGAATTTAGTTATTTGAGTGAAAGATATTAATCTCTAAGTTTTAAAACTCGGAATTTCGAAGACTCGACGCGAGACAAGAAGTTAAATAGTTTATTTATTTTTCTTTTTTGTAAAGGGTTGTAATTTTAGAAATGGGCCATTAGATAAGTTAAATATTATGTTTCTATTTATTTAAGCTTATCTCATATCCATCCACATGTCATATAGGATAGAACGCCACACTATATGAAATTGTTCATGCATCATTTTAGTTTAATTTATATAACTAGTTATGAAATTGAACTTCGTCCACAAAAATATGATTTTTGCAAAAACTAAGTGGGAGGGTTATTTGTCGTTGAAATAACCCAAGGTCCCCAACATGAATTTAATTAACTTGTGTGAATGAACTAAGAGTCACCCTCGTGGCCCTCCCTTTAGTGGGAGTACTTCGGAAGCACATAGTTAATCAAATTGTTATGAACTAAGCTCTAAAGAGGAACGATGAAGCGGGTTCTCCCCTAGGAGAACCATTTTCAAAGTGACTTGGATAAGGGCCCACATGTTGGTTACACGCTTAGACTTATTTTTTAAAGTAACCCTCCATAGAGGCTATGCGTTAAAAATAAGTGACCAAAGTCCATGGTAATTAGGGAGAACTAGAAATTGTGACTTCTTGTATGGTTCAAACTAAATAGTGATGTGTCACGACTATGAAAAGCGATCAAATTGCGGTTTCCCCTAGGAAAAGTAATTGATCATTTTTGTTCATAATACCATGAATTATTTATCGCTTTCCTCACCTATTTAGGATTGTACATGCATCATAATTCGAAACTGTAGCATATGCTAAATTTATTCACTTTATTTAATTTCAGAAATATATCATGAATCCACTTGCATCTATATTGAGTTATAACAAACTCGAGGGTGAGAATTACGTTGATTGGAAACGTAACATCGACATTGTACTAACGGTGGAAAAGCACAAGTATGTTCTCACTACCCCGTGTCCTCCAGCTCCGAGTGCTGACTCAAGCCAAGAGGACAAGAACGTCTATGACACGTGGGTTAGGTCTGATGAGATTGCCAAGTGTTATATCTTGGGTTCCATGAGCAATGTGTTGCAACAATCTCACAAGGACATTGCCACGGCATATGACATCCTCTACAATCTTCATGACATGTTCGGATGTCATGGACGTCAGGCGAGGCAGTAGGCAATCCAAAATTTCATGAATTGTCATTTGAAGCGGGGAACGTCAGTCAGGGACCACATGCTAGTGATCATGGGTCACCTGAACGACATGGAGATTCTCGGATCGAAGATCGATGGGCTCACCAAGGTCGACATGATCTTGGAGGCTCTGACCGATTCTTTCGATAGCTTCCGCCTGAACTACTCCATGAACAAGCTCGATTATTCTGTAACCGAGCTCATGAAGGAGTTGCAGACTGCCGAGGAACTTCTCCCTAAGACCAAGAAGAAGACTGGTGAAGTCAATGTTGCTGAACATAGGGCTTCCACTTCTGGTTCGAAGAGAGTGATGAAGGGTCCTAAAAACGCCAACCGAACGAGATCCAAGACGCCTTACAAGAAGGCTGCGGATGTCAAGGGCAAGGGCATTACAAAGGTGGACAAGTCTAAACACAAGTGCCACCATTGCAGAGAAGTCGGCCATTGGCGAAGAACTGCCCTTCCTACCTCAAGACTGTCAAGGGGAAAGGTATGGTTTTCGTCACCCAAGCATGTTACACGACATATAAAGAATCACCCTGGATTTTATACTGCGGGGCTTCTGATCATATTGTGTGTAATTTGAATGGTTTCAGGCAAACCAGACGCTTAGGTGAGGAAGAGTTCACGTTCAACTGGGGGAATGGAACGAAGGTTAAAGCCAGATCTGTCGGGAACATGCAGCTGAATTTTGGAAATAAGGCTTATTTATTGAATAACGTTTATTATGTTCCAGATTTTTGCAAGAACTTAATTTCTTTTGGTCGTTTAGAAGAACAACATTTTGAATTTAAAGTCGATAATGGTATTGAAATTTTTTTCAATGGTTGTTTTATTTCTAAAGCTCATCGTGTAGATTCTATTTATTATCTATATCCAAATGAGCCGACAATCTTGGATACTGAGGTAAATAGTGATTCACTTAGGAAGCGGAAGACGTTTCATGATGATGAAACGGATGACACATATCTATGGCACTTACGTCTTGGACATATTGGCCTAGATAGGATTAAGAGGTTAACAAATGATGGTCCTTTGAAATCTCTAAACGTAGGATCTATGCCCACGTGTGAATCATGTCTTGAAGGCAAGATGACCAAGAGACCTTTCTCTTCGTAAGGTCTAAGATCCACAAGTATTGGAACTCATACATAGTGATGTATGTGGTCCAATCAATATTCAAGCAAGAGGAGGTTACGAATACTTTGTAACCTTCACTGATGACTACTCACGTTTTGGTCATGTTTTCTTAATGCGAAACAAATCCGATATTTTTTAAATGTTCAAACAATATCGAGCCTTGGTTGAGAAGCAAAGAGAGAAACAAATCAAAACCCTTCGATCGGATCGAGGCGGAGAGTACTTGTGTGATGAGTTCGAGGATCTTCTTAAAGAAGAAGCATCCATTCTCAGCTTACAGCACCTGGCACTCCACAACAACACGGTGTGTCAGAGAGAAGGAATCGAACTCTACTAGATATGGTGAGATCAATGATGGGTTACTCATCTCTTCCTGATTCGTTCTGGGGATATGCCTTAGTAACGGCAGCTCATATTCTGAACCAGATTCCGTCAAAAACGGTTCCCGGCACTCCCTACGAGAGATGGTGTGGTAAAAATCTGTTCTAAACCACATAAAGATCTGGGGTTGTCCAGCATACGTGTTGAGACAAAAGACTAGCAAGTTGGCTAGTCGTTCAGAATCATGCCTTTTCGTAGGATCTCCCAAAGAAACAAAAGGGTACACATTCTATAGCCTTACTGACAAGAAAATGTTCGTTAGCACGAACGCTAGGTTTCTTGAAGAGGATTATATGAAAAATTCTGTACCAAGAAGCAAACTTGTGTTGAAGGATATGTTGGGCGAAGTAGCTGGTACTTCGCAAGATAGGACGGGTCCTATGCCAACAGTGGAAGAACCACACTCGGAACTTATGCCTCCTACGGTTCATCGCAGTAACAGGATTGTACGACAACCCGAGCGATTGATGTACATCGGAGAGGCCTTCGCTACAATCGCATACAAGGAGGAAGATGATACAGTATCGTTTTCTCAAGCGATGCTGAGTTCCGAAGCAAACCTATGGCAAGAAGCCATGAACGTTGAAATACATTCGATGTATGTCAACGAGGTCTGGAAACTTGTAGATTTACCCGAAGGCATCAAGCCTATTGGATGTAAATGGATCTACAAGAAGAAAAGAGGACCAGATGGAAATGTTGAGACATTTAAGGCACGACTTGTGGCAAAGGGGTTCACACAAAAGGAAGGTATCGACTATGAAGATACCTTCTCGCCTGTGGCGATGCTTAAATCCATCCGCACTCTTTAATCCATAGCTGCCACCCTAGATTATGAAATCTGGCAGATGGATGTCAAGACTGCATTTCAGAATGGAAATCTTGACGAGTGCATTTACATGGCTCAACCAGACGGGTTCATGGAGAAAGGCCAACAGGGCAAGGTTTGTGAGTTGCTGAAATCCATTTATGGACTGAAGCAAGCATCTAGATCGTGGAATATCATATTCGACGAGACTGTAAAAAGCTACGGTTTTGATCAGTCATTAGATTAGCCATGTGTTTATAAGATGATAAACGATGGTAAAGTGGTCTTCTTAATCCTTTATGTAGATGACATACTATTCATTGGGAATGATGTGGGAAAGTTATCAGAGGTTAAGATCTGGCTGTCAAAGCAGTTTAAGATAAAGGATCTTGGAGAAGCAGCTTTTATTTTGGGGATTCAGATCTTTAGAGATTAGAAGAACCGGAAGTTAGCGCTTTCTCAAGCATCTTATATTGATAAGATCATGGATCGCTTAAGTATGCAGAACTCTAAGAAAGGACAGCTACCTTTCAGACATGGAGTGCATCTATCTCGTGAGCAGTCTCCTAAGACTCCTCAAGAGATATAAGACATGAGACACATTCCTTACGCCTCAGCCGTGGGAAGTCTCATGTATGCGATGCTTTGCACTAGGCCAGATATTTGTTACGCAGTGGGCGTAGTGAGTAGATTCCAATCGAATCCTGGACCCGAGCGCTGGGTTGCGGTCAAGCATGTTCTCAAGTATCTCCGGAGAACGAGAAATTATATGCGTGCATACTCAAGTGATGAACTGAATATGACGGGGTATACCGATTTTGATTTTCAAGCAGATAAGGATTCCAGGAAATCCACATTAGGGTCTGTGTTCACCTTGAATGGTGGATCCGTGGTCTGGAGGAGTATAAAGCAATCTTGCGTTGCTGACTCGACCATGGAAGCCGAGTATGTAGCAGCTTGCGAAGCTGCGAAGGAGGCTGTGTGACTGAGGAAATTCCTGATGTACTTGGAAGTAGTTCCAAGTGCCAACGAGCCCATTACACTTTATTGTGATAACAGTGGGGCCGTTGCTAACTGTAAGGAACCAAGAAGTCCCAAGCGCTCAAAACACATCGAGCGGAAATATCACCTGGTACGAGATATAGTTCACAGAGGGGACGCGACGGTTATGAAGATCTCAACGTTGGACAACCTTGCTGGTCCCTTCACAAAGCCTTTAACCAGTAAGGTCTTCGAGGGACACCTATAAGGATTAGGACTGAAAGATCATTCGCATCTCCTTTGAGTCAAAGTGGGAGTTTGTTGGCATTTATGCCCACAAAGGAGATTTTTGATATTAAATAATCTTGTATTTGTTTTTTTAAATTAAATAAAGATTGAATATCCATTCTTATTTAAGATTGAGTTTATGCATTAATGTCTACGCTCTGAAACTGTCATCAACGAAAGAAGTGCTAAGTACAGAGTTGACAAGATACCTTCTTATGACTAGTTTAAATACTGTTTCGCAATCTAAAGATCGATTGGGAAATCGATTCCTAGTAATGATTGTTAGAATGAAATAAACGATATCTTATCTTGTGATATGGAGAGTTGTGACTCTGTGATTCATTATTAATATCTTGATGAAGATATTGAACAAGACATGTGAAGTTTTGAAGTTCGAGATAAAACCGTTTAATCCCTCGAAACCTCAAACTCACATACGGGGTATTTTAATAATTACCTAAATCCTGAAGTGAGTACATATCTTCTTGTAACACTTTATGACATTTGATTTGTCAATGGGCAATGGCTAAATGAAGTTTCATTGACCCGACGGTTGGTGTCATAATACTGTTTCATTGAAATATGTGATTCACAGATATGGAATTTGTGTTGAAACAATGTTGAGGCATTAGTATCACACCATGCTCTGTTATGAGAGTGTGAGCGAATAAACCAGGCCTGGTATTCATCGAATAAAGAATTCTTTAAAATAAAACATGTGACATGTTGAGACATCTCACTTTATGTTTTTCTCGTTCACAAATAACAGAGGACTTGGTGAAATAATAACTCAGGGGTAAAACGGTAATTTTACATTCCTCTGAGTTAATGATACACACAAAGGTAATATGGTAAAATACACCGTGGACCGTGTGAAGAATAGTTTTATCACATCAAACGAAAATATAAACGCATATGAACTTAGAGATGTTCAATATTGGTCCTTTAGTGGAATCGACTAATATTAAGAATTAATAGTCCGAAAAAGTTTGTGAACTTTCATGTCCGATCTTTATTCTAAAGCTTCTTTCATGTGGGTCCATAAGGTCTCAATGATAGACTCTCGGACGAGATATTGGTGAACAAGAAATGATTGATTTTCTAATTATACGTAAATTGTGATTTACGTTAAGAAAATTATTTTCTAAGTAATTAAATAAATAATTGGTTATTTATTATTACATTTATTTAACGAATCATATTATGTTATTATATTGATAATAATATAATTAGATGATTCATATAAATAAAAGATGAAAATAAACATTTTCTCGTTTCGTACTACATTGTTTAGTATGAAAATAATTAATGACTTGTCATTAAATAAATGAGATGTTCTAAATTAATTAAATATTATTTTAGAAATAAATTGAAAATATTTGGGAGATGAATTAGACAATATGGCCGGCCACTTATGATGCATAAGTGAGTTGAAAAATTGTTTAAATGAATTTTTGGGCTTAAGTTGGATTAATGGGCCATTAATTGTTTTTTTTACCAAACTTAAGCCCATTCTCCCTGAAATAAAAGGAAGGCTCTTCTCTCTCTCCCTTGACCAAATTCACACGCTCATCTCCCCCTCTCCCTTGTGTTGGCCGATTATTTTCTCTCCCCAGGGAAGAAAATACACGGCCAAATTTCCCAAAGAGAGAAATTGATAAGCCTTTGTTTAATTCCCTTCTCCTCTTGTTCCCACGAAAGAGTCCACCCTCTTTGTCTCCTAAAATCCCTTGAGTATTATCATTAACTCAACTTGTGGTTGTTTGAGTGATTTTTCTCTCCCCAAGGCCGGCCACTTTTGGAGCAACGAAGACTCGACGGTTTTGAGGATCTCCTAGACGCGCGTGGTGTAGAGGATCGGCCGATCACATGGACGCACTATGGAATTCACTCTCGCAGATCCGAACCCTATGTAAGTGTCCCTTAAACGAATTGGATCTGAATGATATGATATTGTAGAATGATTATATGTATTTAGATTGTTTGTTTGCATGCTTAAATGAATTTATTGATGTGTTTGTAAATTCGTTGACATGCTAAATTAGATTTAATGATATGGTTATAGAATATGTTTTAATACGTTTTTAATATGTTAAATTGAATTATGAAATTCCGCCACATATTGATGTGTTTCATAATTAAATTAGGTTAATTGTTAACTAAATTCCAACACTAACCATATTTGTTGTTCCTTGAATGGGTTCAAGAAAAGTAAAAACTTAGAGGATGGCGACTTCTGCTTCAAGTGGGGTGATGGGAGCTTCGTGTCTGCGAAGGCTGTGGGATCTGTGACTTTGTCTTTTGAAGATGGAACTTTAAATTTGAATAATGTATATTTTGTTCCTTTCTTTGGGAAAAACTTAATATCTGTAGCTCAAATTGTTGAGAAGAATTATTATTTAAATTTCATTGATACTTGAATTCGTATTAATTTTTCCAATTCATTTGTCACTGATGCATGTTTAAAGAATGGTTTATACTATCTTTATCCTACCTTTATACTACACAACCTTTGCTATTAGACACTAAAATAGATAATGATCTAATTAGGGAACCAAAGAGGATCAAAATTAATGATTTCTCTGATCTAATAAAATCAACACATCTCTGACACTTAAGACTTGGTCATATTAGTCTAGATAGGATTAAGAGACTTTTGAGGGATGGTCCACTCAAAGCCTCTGCAATAGGCTCATTCCCGACTTGTGTATCCTGTATAGAAGGAAAAATTATCAAACGACCTTTCTGTGATAAAGGTCGAAGAGCCACTGAGTTGCTGGAACTAATACATTATGATATATGTGGTCAACTCGGAATTTAGGCACGGGTAGGATGCGAATATTTCATAACCTTTACCGATGATTACTCAAGATATGGATTTTTCTATTTGCTCAAATACATATCCGAAACTTTTAATGTATTTAAGGTTTTTCGGGCTTTAGTGAAAATGCAAACTGGCAACCATATCAAAACCCTTCGATCTGATCGAGATGGTGAGTACTTTTCTGAAGAGTTTGATGAATTTCTAAAAGAAGAAGGTATCAATTCTCAGCTTACAGCACCAGGCACACCTCAACAGAACAAAGTGTCAGAGAGAAGGAATCGAACTCTAATGGAGATGGTTAGATCAATGATGAGTTACTCATCACTCCCTAATTCCTTTTGGGGATATGCCCTAGAAACTTCCGCATATATTCTAAACCATGTTTCTTCTAAGACGGTCCCTGGTACTCCTTATGAACGATGGACTGCCGTAAAGCTAGTTTAAGCCACATCAAAATTAGGGGTTGCCCTGCACGTGTGTTTAGGCAAAAGACTAACAAGTTTGCCATAGGTTAGAATTAAGTGTATTCGTTGGATATCCAAAGGAAACCAAAGGTTTCACATTCTATAGTCCCGAGGACAACAAAACGTTTGTCAGCACTAATGCTCGTTTCCTTGAGGAGGACTATATGAAGAATACGCAACCTAGAAGCAAAATTGTGCTTGAAGAAAAGTTGGGTGAGGAAGCTTCTATCTTATCTGTAAGAATTTTCTTACCCCAATTGAAACACAACCTAACAATTCAGAACCTCATCAAGTAGTACGTCGACGTAGTGGGAGGGCTTTTGAAAAGCCCGACAGGTACATGTCTTACGGCTATACTCTCGTAGCCGTCGGTAACATGGATGATCATGTTTCCTACAGCCAAGCAATGGCTGGTTCTTAGTCAAACCTTTGGATTGATGCCATGAAAGTTGAGATGCATCCAATGTATGTCAACAAAGTCTGGAAAGCTGTAGACCTATCTGAAGGGGTTAAACTTGTAGGGTGTAAGTGGATCTATAAGAACAAAATGGGTCCGGGTCGGAACTTTGAGACGTTCAAAGCGCGACTAGTGGCCAAGGGTTACACTCAAAAGGAAGGTATATGAAGATACCTTCTCGCCAGTGGCAATGCTTAAATCCATCCGGATACTTCGATCTATTGTTGCCCCACTCGATTACAAGATCTGACAAATGGATGTCAAGACTGCTTTTCAGAATGACGAGCGCGTTTTCATGGCTCAACCAGACGGTTTCATGGAAGGTGGTCAAGAAACTAAGGTTTGTGAGGTTCTTAAATCCATTTATGGATTAAAGCAAGCATCTAGATCATGGAATATTAGATTCGATGAAACTGTAAAGAGTTTTGGTTTGAACAGTCAATAGATGAACATTGTGTTTATAAGTTGATATACGAGGACAAGGTTGTGTTTCTAGTATTTTATGTGGATGATATACTACTCATTTGTAATGATGTAGGTAAATTATCTGAAGTTAAAATCTGGTTAGCTAAGCAGTTTGACATGAAGGATCTAGGGAAAGCTGCGTACATTGTGGGGATTCAGATCTTTCGATATCGAAAGAAACGGAACATGTCGCTCTCCAAAGCATCTTATATAGATAAGGTGATGGATCGCTTCGCTATGCAAACTCCAAGAAGGGCCAAAACCCCTTTGACATGGAGTCTCACTCTCTAAGGACCAGTCTCCCAAGACTGCACAAGAGATTGAAGACATGAGAAAGATTCCCTATGCTTCAGCCGTAGGAAGTCTCATGTATGCTATGTTGTGCACTAGATCGGATATTTGTTTCGCCATTGGCGTAGTAAGTCGTTTCCAATCAAATCATGGACCCGGGTACTGGGTTGCTGTTAAGAATGTTCTTAAGTATCTTCGGAGAACTAGGAACATGATGCTTTCATATTCAGGTATTGACCTGACTATGACGGGGTATACCGATTTTGACTTTCAGTCGGATACGGATTCCACGAAATCCACTTAAGTATATGTGTTCATCCTGAATGGTTTATATGTTATGTGGAAGAGTATCAAGAAATCTTGCATTGTTGACTCCACCATGGAACCAGAATATGTGGATGCTTGTGAAGCATCCAAAGAGGCTGTATGGCTTAGAAAATTCCTTAAGTATTTGGAAGTCGTTATGAATGTCAACGAGCCCATGACACTTTATTGTGATAATAGTGGGGCTGTTGCTAACTCAAACGAACCTAGAAGCCATAAGCGCTCTAAGCATATTGAGAGGAAATAACATTTTATTAGAGAGATCGTGCAGTGCGGAGACGTGGAGGTAAAGAAAATCTTAACGCCGGACAACCTTGAAGATTCTTTCACCAAGGCCCTATCCAACAAGATCTTCGACCAACATCGAGACCGATTAGGCATGAAGGACTACTCTCATCTTCTTTGAGCCAAGTGAGAGTTTGTTGGCATAGATGCCCGCAAAAAGATTGTTTATTTACATATTGATGTAATATATAAATCTTCCATAAAGTCCTTATTGTAATTTGCCGATAAAATTAATAAAAGTTGAAACGTTCATTCATTCTCTTTTAGTTTGATTGAAGATTTATAATATACAAAAGTGTTATAGTCCTTAATGAAACCTAACAATGTATGAAGAGATAAATGTAGATTTGCGTGAACAAACTCTTCATGGTTTGATTAAAACGATATATTCACAATCTATAGATCAACGGACTATTGATCCAAGTATGATTGTTGGAAGAATCTATGACGTCTGGTTACGAGGCATAGAGAGTTAGGAACTCTATAGTTCTTCCATTGTATCTTTAGAAGATATTGAATTTTCCAGTGCACCTTTAGAGACAATGGAAGAAAAAAACCATTTAACCTCTTCTGTCTCAATGTCACTATGTATGAATTGCATCATGCTTACCTAAATCCTGAAATGAGACATGTCATGTTATAGCTTTAATATTCTCATTTGAGAAAGTCAAATTCTAGATCCATTAAGTGTTCTAGACTAGCCCAATTGGTGAGATATTAAGTTATGGAAATTTCATGAACCAGCTTTGTGAAGTTCTCATAGACATGGAATTCATGTACAAGATTGCTGAAATGCAATGTATATCACCTCATGATTTATTACTTGTATAGTGAATAAATGAACCGCGCGGTATCCAAAATTAAGTAGCGACTTTATTTGGATGAAACAATGTGACTTGTTAGCTCCTCGTCAATACGTTGTTTCTAACTTATTCACAAGTAATAAAGAAGTTGAGGAAATAACAACTAGAAGGGCAAAATGGTAATTTTATAAACCCCATCTAGTTGATGATATTCATGAAGGGTAAACATAGATAACATTCAATGGATCCGCTCAATATAATTAAGTTGGATTTGAGTAGAAAATATATGCATTTGAACCGAGAGATTATCAGTGTCAACTTTTTAGTGGAGTCAGTTGAAATTAGGCTAATACTCGGAAAACGTTTGAGAGCTTTTGAGTCCGAGTATAGAAGCTCAATCTTTGTTCATTTGGATCCATAAGGTCACTATTACGGGTCATAAGAGTAGGATCGTTAACCTGAAAGCTAAGTCAAAATAAGTTCTAATGTTGAACTAGACTTTTTCTCGGAAAATGTCTAAAGGGTATTTTTGTGCACATGGACATAAAATGATGTGAATGTCAAAATAAGATTTTAAATATTTTCATATGATGAAAATATAAATTATTTTCTAAAACCGAAAATTCACTTGAGGCATTATAAAATTAATTTCATTATTTGTGTAATAATAATTTTACAATGGGTATTTTAAAAATTGTCTTAAAAGAAATAAGGAAGCATCTAGATGCACCTTCCCTAGCTATACAGTTCGGTCAAGACTCATCAAAGAAGGAGAAAATTATTTCCCTTTAATTAGAAGGATAATTACCCAAAAGGAAAAGGGAAAATGAATTTCCTTAAGAAGAAAACAAATGTGCTAAGTGAGGAAACAAATATCCTCACTAATGCACACAGGTTGGCCGGCCATGTATTAGAGGAAGAGAAGAAAAAATCAACTATTATGTCATGAATGCATAATAGGAAAGGGTAATTACCCTTTCTTGATTATCTTTCGCCTATAAATAGAGCATCACATATAGATGTGAAAAGTAGCATTCTTGGTCTTGCTCTCTCTATTCTAGTCGACTACTCTGTCTCTCTCTAGAAATTCCTTTTTATCTTGGCACGTAAGTCCTCATTAGACTTAGGCTTAATTAGCTCTCTAGCTCATAGACTTGTTCTTGAGCTATTGTGATTAATTATGCCCACACACAAGTAATAGAAACCTTAGGTTTCTCGAGTTCTAAATTAGACGTGAAGGAATTGAGCTAAGGAAGAAAATCCACATTTCTCAAGATGCTTCAAAGTAAAGGTTCAAGAAAGGTTAGCGTTCAAGCACTTTAAATAATGTTTTTAATTTATAACATGTTCATATACTTTGCCTAGGTTAGTTGTTTACTTGTAAAGAAATTTTATATTCCGCCATGAATATGATTAATGATAATTTTTCTTAATCCTAGACCTATTCCAACAACATGGGTATCGGAGAGACTTTCACTGTTGTCGCAAACGAGGAGGACGATGATCCAGTATCATTTTCCCAGGCGATGCAGAGTTCCAAAGCAAACCTATGGCAAGAAGGCATGAACCTTGAAATGCATTCGATGCATGTCAACGAGGTCTGGAAGCTTGTAAATCTACCTGAAGGCGTCAAGCCTGTTGGGCATAAATGAATCTACAAGAAGAAAAGAGGACCAGATTGAAATGTTGAGACATTTAAGGCACGACTTGTGGCGAATGGTTCACACTAAAGGAAGGTATCGACTATGAGGATACTTTCTCGCCAGTTGTAATGCTGAAGTCCATCCGTACTCTTTTATCCATTGTTGCCGCCCTGGATTATGAAATCCGGCAGATGGATGTCAAGACTTCTTTTCTGAATGGGAGTCTTGAAGAGCGGATTTATATGGCTGAACCAGATGGGTTCACGGAGAAATCCCAACATGGCAAAGCTTGTGAGTTGCTGAAGTCCATTTATAGACTAAAGCAAGCATCTAGATAATGGAATATCATATATAACGAGCCTTTAAAAGTCTACGGCTTTCATCAGTCAGTAGATGAGCTATGCGTTTATATGATGATAAATGATGATAAGGTGGTCTTCCTAGTCCTATATGTGGATGACATACTACTCATTGGAAATTATTTAGGAAAGTTATCAGAGGTTAAGATCTGGCTTTCATAGAAATTTAGAATCAAAGATCTAGCAGAAGCGACTTACATTCTGGGAATTTAGATCTTTAGAGATCAGAAGAATTGGAAGTTACCGCTATCTCAGACATCTTATATTGATAAGATCATGGATTGCTTTAGTATGCAAGACTCCAAGAAAGGACAGCTACCTTTCAGACATGGAGTGCATCTCTCAAGTGAGCAGTCTCTCAAGACTACTCAAGAAGTTGAGGACATGAGGCACATTCCATACGCTTCGGCCGCAGGAAGTCTCATGGTGAGTAGATTCCAGTTAAATCCTGGACTCGAGGACTGGGTTGCTGTCAAGCATGTTCTCAAGTATCTTCGTAAAACGAGAAAATACATGTTTGCATACTCAATTGGTGACCTGAATATGACGGGATATACCGACTCCGATTTTCAAGCAGATAAGGATTCCTGGAAGTCCACATCAGGGTCTGTGTTCACCCTGAATGGTGGATTCATGGTCTGGAGGAGTATCAAGCAATCTTGCGTTGCTGAATCGACGATGGAAGCCGAGTATGTGGCAGCTTGCGAAGCTGCAACGAAGGCTGTGTGGCTGAGATAATTCCTTATGTACTTGGAAGTAGTTCCAATTGCAAGGGAGCCTATCACAATTTATTGTGATAACAGTGGGGCTGTCGCTAACTGTTAGGAGCAAAGAAGTCACAAGCACCCGAAACACACATAGCGCAAGTATCACCTGGTACGAGACATCGTTCACAGAGGGGACGCCGAAATCATGAAGATCTCAACGTTAGACAACCTTGCTGATCCCCTGACAAAGCCTTTTACGAGTAAAGTCTTTGAGGGACACCTAGAAGGATTGGGATTAAAGGATCATTTGCATCTCCTTTGAGTCAAGTGGGAGTTTGTTGAGATTGGTGCCCACAAGAAGAAATTACACATAATAAATACTTTGTATTTGGTTTTTTCTAAAATATTAAATAAAATTAAATATTCATTCTTCATTAAGATTGTGTTTATTTATGTTAGCTAAGTACAAACTTGACAAGATAGCCCCTTGTGACTAGTTTAAATATTAGTTCGCAATCTAAAGATCGATAGGGCAATCGAATCTGAGTAATGATTGTTTGAATCATTCAGGATATCCTATCTTGTGATATAGAGAGTTATGACTCTGTATTGTTGGAATATGTCCAGGGTTAAGAAAAATTATCATAAATCATATTAATGGCGGAATATAAAATTTCTTTACAAGTAAAACAATTTTACTAATCTAGGCAAAGTGCATGAACATGTTTCAATTAAAAACATTATTTAAAGTGCATGATACTAACCTTTCTTGTACCTTTAATTTAGAGGCTTCTTTAGAAAGGGTCATCTTCTTGTTTGCCTCGATTCCTTCACGTCTAATATTGAACTCGAGAAACCTAAGATTTCTATTACAAGAGTCTATAGAGGTTTGAAGGATTTGTGTGTGGGCACAATTAAACACAATTGCTCAAGAACAAGTCTATGAGCTAGAGAGCTAATTAACCCTTTGACTAATGAGGACTTAGGTTCCAAAATAAAATAAGTATTTTGAGAGAGAGAGAGAGAGAGAGAGAGAGAGAGAGAGAGAGAGAGAGAGAGAGAGAGGAAAACACACGGGCAAAATGAGTGAAAAAGAGAGCAAAAAACTTATATTCACATCTCTATGTGAACCTCTATTTATAGGAGAAGAAAAATCTATAAGGGAAAATTATGCATTCATGATAAAATAATGCATTCATGACACAATATTGATTTTTCTCTCCTCTTTCTCTTCTAATATGGCCGGCCATCTCAAGCACAAGAGGAGGAAAATTTGTTTCCGCACTTACCTTATTTGTTTCCTTCTCAAGGAAATTCATTTCCTCTTTTCCTTTTAGGTAATTATCTTTATAATTAAAGGAAAATAATTCTCTCCTCTTTGATGCATGTTAGCCAAACTCTACACTAGGGAAGGGCATCTAGATCCTTCCTTATTCCTTTTAAGACATATCTTAAAATACCCATTGTAGAATTAATATTGCACAAATATTGAAATTAATTTCATAATGCCTCACGCGACTTTTCGGTTTTAGAAAATAATTTATATGAAAATATTCAAAGTCTTATTTTGACATTCACATCATTTTATGTCCATGTGGACAAAAATACCCTTTAGACATTTTCCGAGAAAAATTCTAGTTCTACACTTGAACTTATTTTGACTTATCTTCTAGTTTAACAATCCTACTCTAATTATCTGTAATAGTGACCTTATGGATCCAAATGAACAAAACTTGAGCTTCTATATTCGGACTCAAAAGTTTAAAAACATTTTTCGAGTATTAGCTTAATGTCAACTGACTCCACTAACGAGTTGACCCTGAGAATCTCTCGGTTCAAATGAAATTATTTTCTACTCAAATTCAACTTAATTATATTGAGTGGTCCATTGTACGTTATCTATGTTTACCTTTCATAAAATTACCATTTTACACTTTTAGTTGTCATTTCCTCAACTCCTTTGTTACTTGCGAATAATTTAGAAACAATGTATTAACGATGAGCTAACAAGTCACATTGTTTCATCCAAATAAAGTCGCTACTTAATTTTGGATATCGCGCGGTTCATTTATTTACAATTCAAGTAATAAACCATGAGGTGATATGCATTGCGTTTCAGCAATCTTGTACATGAATTTCATATCTATGAGAACATCACAAAGCTGGTTCATGACATCTTCATAACTTAATATCTCACCAATTGGTCTAGTCTAGATCACTTAGTGGACCTAGAATTTGACTTTCTCAAATGAGATTATTGAACCTAAGACATTTCTCATTTCATGATTTAGGTAAGCATGATACAATTCATATATAATAACATTCAGATAGAAGAGGTTAAATGGTTTGTTCTTACATTGTCTCTAAAGGTGCACTAGTCAATTCAGTATCTTCGAAAGATACATTGGAAAAACTATAGAGTTCCTAACTCTCTATGCCTCGTAACCAGACATCGTAGATTCTTCCAACAATCATACTGGTATCAATAGTTCATTGATCTTTAGATTATGTATATATCGTTTTAACTAAATAATGGAGAGTTTGTTCACGAAAATCTACATTTGTCTCTTCATATAATGTTAGGTTTGACTAAGGACTATATGACTATTTAATATCATAAATCAATCAAAAAAGAAATGAATGACCGTTTCAACTTTATTAATTTAATCAGAAAATTACAATAAGGCTATGAAAGATTTATATTACATCAATATGTAAATAAATAATATTCTTGTGGGCATTTCAGCCAACATGTATTTCATTCTTGATATCTTAGAGAAAATATTGAATAAGACATGTGATACTCTGAAGCTCGACATAAAACCGTTTAATCACTTGAAGCTTCAAGATCACATACGAGAGGTATTTTGGTACTTACCTTAATCCTGAAGTGAATTCATGACGATGTGACACATTACGACATTTGATTTGTCAATGGGCAATGGCTAAATTGAAGTTCCATCTAACCCGGCGATTGGTGGCATAACGCTGTCATGTTGGATTGATTTATAGATATGGAATAGAATATTTTTTTATTAAAACGTGTGACATGTAAAGACATCTCACTCCATTTTTTTCTCATTTACAAATAACAAAGCAGTTAGTGAAATAATAACTCAGGGGTAAAATGGTAATTTTACATTCCTCTGAGTTACTAATACACATGAAGGGTAATTGTTGTCGTCGGTTTTTCCCGACGACAATGAGTATAAATATATAGTCTTCGGACGACCCCAAGCCCGGCCACCGGAGGGTGCCACGGGCTCTCTTGACGCATCGGCCGGTCCCGTCGGGCCCCGATTGGCCCTTGGCCGGCTGTGAGACGCCCCCAGCCGACCCTGACCCGCCTTGGCCGGCCCTGGCACGACCTGGCCGGTCCTGGCACGTCCTGGCCGGTCCTGGCAGGGCCTTGGCCGGCCCTGGCACGTCCTGGCCGGTCCTGGCATGGCCTTGGCCGGCCCTGGCACGCCCTAAAACGCCTTGGCCGGCTCTGGCATGCCTTGGCCGGTCCTGGCCCTCCCTTGGCCGGTTCTGGCACTCCCTGGCCGACCCTATCCCGTCTTGGGCACGCATGGTCGATCTCCTTGCTATAAATAGCCCAAGACGCCTCTCACAAAAGGTAACGAATTAAAAATAGCTAAAAGAGAGAATTCCTTCCCAAGAATTCTCCCTAGATCCGAGACTTGAGCTTGAAAACGATGCTGATTTCATAATCTCCGTTTTCACCTCGCCTTGTCGATCTTCCCTCGTCATCCTACAAACTCCACCCGCATTATGCTAATGTTGAGCGTCGGAGACGTCATTAGAGGACCCCCCTCTGTTTTCCCTTCTTAGTTCACGTCTGTTTACTCTTTTCAGATAACAGAAGGACTCGAAGACCACACGACAGCTAATCCGAGACATCGGATCTGACACGCTTAGGCCGAAGCGAGGGTCACCCGCTCTAAGCGAGGATCTGACCGCTTAGGTCTCTGAACGTTGTCCAAATTTAAGCGACAACATTTTGGCGCTAGAAGGAGGGGCGGATTTCTCGATCGAAAAATTCGCTCATCCCACATCTTTCCATTTCATCTCCTTTCTTTTCCGCTCATTCGAAAATGAGTGACGTTCCGGCAACTTCCGCAGCTGCCCGATCGAGCAATCCCTTCGTTCGAGCTGCTAGCTCACGGTACGAGTTTCGGCGACTCCCCCACCGAGGGACCGGGCAACAACCTGGGACCAGGGGTTTGGAAAGCGACATCCCCACCCCTCGTGAGAACGAAGAGGGTTGGAGAGACGAGACCAACCGCCGCTTGACGGAATTGTTGGCTCGACCGGGGGTGAGTAGAGGCCTACTCGTGACCTCCTCGGATACGAGGAGGGAGGCAGTTCGACTCGGGACGAAGATTACGCCATGGACGATGTCGTCCCGGAGACAAGCGAAAGCTTGGCGCTCACCCGCTCGCCCGTGGAGAATGCGAGCGACGCTCCATTTGACCCACAGGTCGAGCTGCGGCAGGAGGTTTCGCGACGGGAGGGTTCGAACAACCCCCGTCCCTGGACGGCGCAAGGCGCTTCGCGGAGCGGGCAGTCTCGGTGCACGTGCCGTGCATCCTCCCGACGGGGTGTGGATGGACGTAGGGCCCGTCGCGAAGACCGTCCGCATCCGCTTGAACCTTCGCGCTCCGCCGAGGAAGATGTGAGGACCCGCCTTAATTTGCGGCGGGGTCCCCAGGGGGAGGACTTAAGGAGGAAGTTGGACGCCCGCCGGACCATTGCCGGGGCTACCACCCTCGGAAATCCTCCTCCAAACGCCTTGGACCAGGGGTCCAATGAGCGACATGTCCCTACACCAATGGGTCCAGAAGCGGTAAACGGGCTCGAAATGATCACCTTGATTCAGGGCCTCCAGAATTAGATCATCGAGCTGCGGGGGACAGGCTCAGGAGGTTCCAGACCGTATAACGGTTTGGAAGGATCATACTCGCCTTTTACGGCAGCGGTCCTCGCACAACCCCCGGGACGGGGATTCAAACTCACCGCCATGCCACCGTATGACGGGCGTTCCGACCCCAATTTCCATATCCAACACTATGAGACTTGGATGACAATGCAAGGACTCTCAGGGGCAACGCTTTGTCAAGCTTTTAGCTTGACACTGGCAGGATCAGGATTCGAGTGGTTCCGGAACTTGAAGCCAGGCAGCATCGGCTCGTTCCGCGTCCTCAGGGAATCCTTTCTCGCTCGATTCGCCACGATGGTCGCGCAGAAAAAGTCCAAAACGCATTTGTGGACGGTCAGGCAAAAACCAGGCGAGAGCTTGCGTGAATATCTGGCTCGGTTCACCGAGGAATCCCACAAGGTGGAGGACTTCGATGACCGAGACGCCATCGTAGCCATCACAGAAGGCTCCGAACCGAGCGTCTTTTTAAATTCGATCGTGGGAAGGGTCCCAAGGGATATGGCCGAACTCATGGCATGCGCTCGAACGCACATGGGGGTCGAAGACTACCTCAACAACCGGAAGGGCGGGGGTCACATGGATAATTCTCGATCGAGCGATAACCCCAATGCTCGAGGAAAGCGGGATAGGAATACCAACATCGCCAAGGCCGACCCTCTCCCTCGACCGAGGAAGCCGTTCGCTGATCAATTCCGGGGGAAGTTCTCACCCCGCTCAATACGTCCCCGGCTCGAATTTCGGCCCTTCATAGGGACAAGCTCGGGTCCCCGATGCCATTGAAAAAAGGTTCCGCAACGCGGGACAAAAGCAAGTACTGCGAGTATCACGGGGACCACAAACACGTGACCTCCGAGTGTTACCAGTTAAAACGACAGATAGAGGCCCTAATTCAGGATGGCAAGCTCAAAGAGTTTGTCATGAGAGCCGCCGGGGTGACATCCCGGAGGATCGCCCATCTGCCCATTATAGGGGCTCGACCAAAGGGAAGGCCCCAGCCATCGCCGCCGTTAGTGGCTAGCACGAAAATCCCGAGATGAACATTGTGAGAACAATCGCCGGGGGGTTTGATTGCGGCGAATCAAGCAATCAGAAGAAAAAATACTTGAGGGCAGTGACCAACGAGAGGGTTAGAAATGGCATCAACCTCACGTATGTCGCCCCCCCCACCTACTCCCTTTGAAGACATCCGCTTCATCGAGGAGGAAGCGAGACGAATACTCCATCCGCATAACGACGCTCTCGTCGTGACTGCAACGGTGGCTAACAACAAGGTTCGACGAATCTTGATTGACAATGGCAGCGCGATGGACATAGTATTCAAATCGGCGCTTGAGCAAATGAAACTCGACGGAGTAAGGCTCACCCTGATCCGGACCACATTATATGGCTTTTCCGGGGAAAAAGTGTGGATGGAGGGGTCAATAGATCTTCCTGTCACCTTTGGAACCCGAGGTAACGCCGAGGTCAATCGGATTGTAACATTTTTGATCGTCGACGAACCAACGGCCTACAATATGATAATTGGAAGACCAACCCTGGTGGGCCTCAAGGCCATTACGTCGATATATCACCTCATGATGAAGTTTCTCACCGAGAGGAGAATCGCATGCATGGCGGGGGATCAGGCCATGGCACGATCGTGTCACGTACATGCCGCTAGTGACAAAATTGCCAAACTTGAGGGAGCGAAAGAGGTCTGCACCGTGTATCAACTCAATGACGAACTCCCATGCAAACCCGAGGAAGGGGGCGTTCGGCGAGTTAGATCAGCGCGACGAGATCGAGCGTCGGCGCATGGAAACTCCTGACGACCTCGTCACGGTTGTCCTGGATCCCTCCAAACCTGACCAAGTGGTCAAAATCGGCGCACAACTCTCCGTCGAAAGGCGGGAGTTGATGGCTTCCTTCCTCAGGGAACATAAAGACGTCTTTGCATGGACACACGCAGATATGCCGGGCATTGACCCGAAGGTCATGGTGCATCGCTTAAATGATGACCGTAACATACCCGAAAGGGTTCAGCCCAAGAGGGCGTTTAGCGGGGAAAGATATCTCGCCATAGGAGAGGAAGTTGAAAAACTCCTCGCCGTCGACTTCATAAGAGAGGCGGAACACCCCAAGTGGGTGTCGAATGTGGTGATGGTAAAAAAGCCCAACGGGAAGTGGCAAATTTGCATAGATTACAAAGATCTTAACAAAGCCTGCCCGAAGGATAGCTTACCCCTCTCCCGGATAGAGCAACTCGTGGACGCAACAGCATGCCACGAGCTCCTTAGCTTCATGGACGCCTATTCAGGCTACAATCAAATCCGGATGCACGAGGACGACCAGATAAAAACAACCTTTGTGACGAAAAAAGGCTTGTATTGCTATAAGGTAATGTCGTTCGGCCTAAAAAATGCCGGAGCAACCTATCAGCGTCTGGTCAACCGTATGTTCGCCGACCAAATCGGAAAAACCATGGAAGTCTACTTGGACGACATGTTGGTAAAAAGCCGACTGGCTCCCGACCACATCTGCGACCTCCGAACCATGTTCACGATCCTCCGAAGGTACGGGATGAAGTTGAATCCCAACAAATGTGCATTCGGGGTCGAATCGAGAAAATTCCTCGACTACATGGTCAGTAAGCGAGGAATCGAAGCCAACCCCGAGAAGATCAGAGCCATTCTCGACATGAGGTCCCCGCAAAAACCCAAGGAGGTCCAAAGTCTAGCAGGGCGAATTGCGGCGCTAGCCAGATTCGTCTCCAAGGCCACCGACAGGTGCCACCCTTTCTTCCAATCTTAAAAGAAGAGAGATGGGTTCGAATGGGCTGCGGAATGTGAAAGGGCGTTTCGCGAGATGAAGTCATACCTCGCGACCCCCCCCCCCCCCCCCCATTTTTGGCACATATTGTACCTCGCAGTGTCTGATAGGGCCACAAGTGCAGTCCTTATACAGGAAGAAGGCCAATGCCAATGGTCAGTCTACTACGTCAGTAAGTCTCTCCTGGACGCCGAGACTCGATACCCAGAGATCGAGAAACTGTCATTGGCATTGGTCATGATCGCGCGAAAGCTGCGTCCATATTTCCAAGCACATCAGATAGTGGTGCGCACCGGACATCCTATCGAGAAAGCCCTTCAGCGAGGCTCCTCGACGAGGATGGAAATTTGGTCGCAAGAGCTCAGCGAGTACGGGATAAAGTTCCAGCCGCGAATAGCCGTCAAGGGCCAAGCTATGGATGACTTTGTGGCAGAATTCGCACCCGCAGAGATCGAAGTCGAATCAGATAATGTCCCGTCGGACCCCCCAAGGAAAAGAGACATCGGCCCGACAAGCCCGACGTGGTCCCTGCATGTCGACGGCGCTTCAAACGCCCGGGGGGCTGGCGCCGGGGTGGTTTTGACTAATCCCGACGAGAATAAATTGAAGTAGGCCCTGCGCTTCGAGTTTCGCACTTTCAACAACGAGGCCGAATACGAAGCCTTGATAGTCGGTTTAGAGCTAGCTTGCCGATTGGGGGTCGATAACTTGCGCATCTTTCGCGACTCGCAGCTGATCGTGAAACAAGTAAAGGCCGAATACGCCGCCAAGGAGCCTAGCATGATCGCATATTTGGCAAAAACTCTCAAAAACCTAGAAGCGATAGCTTGGTTTGAAGTCATGCAGATACCCCGAGAAGAAAATGTCGAGGCAGACGCGTTAGCGCGCCTCGCCTCGGGGATCGATGAGGAAGAAAATGGCGATGTCCCTATCGAAGTCTTGACCAGACCTTACGTTTCCAGAAGTGACGTAGGAACGGTCGGCGACTCCCCAAACCCATCGTGTATGACTCCGCTAACGGAGTACCTCGGAGGCGGAAAATTGCCCGAGAACCGCGACGACGCTCGAAGGCTGAAAGGCTAAGCATCGCTGTATATCATGCGTGGGGACACGCTATACAAGCGCGGTTTCTCGATACCGCTCCTGCGCTACCTGGGCGAGGCCGAGGCAAAGCGGGCAATGTGCGAGGTGCACGAAGGGTTGTGCGGAAATCACGCCGCATGGCAATCAATGGCCCTGAAGCTCTTAAGGTTACGCTATTTCTGGCCAACCTTAAAAAGGGACGCGCACAACTGGGCCCGGCAATGCGACAAATGTCAAAGTTTTGCCCATGTGCCTAGACAACCGCCGGCCCCTCTTTGCCCCATCATCGTACCCCGACCATTCGCCAAGTGGGGAATTTATCTGATCAGGGAACTCCCCATGGCCCCGAGACAATTCCGGTTTTCCATAGTTGCAATCGACTACTTCACAAAGTGGGTGGAGGCCAAACCGCTGGCAAGGATCACCGAGGAAAATACAACAAACTTCATTTGGAGAAGCATAATATGCCGACATGGGATCCCAGAATCCATCGTGACCGATAACGGACGACAGTTCGACAACGCCGCCTTCGCGAGTTGTGCGAGCAGTTGGGGATAAGCAAGACTTTTGCTTCCCCCAGGCACCCCCAAGCCAACGGCCAAGTGGAGGCAGTCAATTGCACCATTAAGGAGAACTTGAAGAAGCGATTGGACGCCCGAAAAGGCGCATGGGCGGAAGAACTCCAGTTCGTGCTATGGGCCTATCGGACCACAGCTCGGAACGCAACGGGGGAAACCCCATTTGCCCTTACCTTCGGGGTCGAAGCAGTGGTCCCGATAGAGACCACGCTCCCCGCGTTTCGCACCGAGACCTTCCACGAGGCGGAAAACGAAGAGGCAATGCGGGTAGAGCTCGACCTAATCGATGAGAAAAGGTCTGACGCACTCACCCGTCTTGCCAACCAGAAAAGAAAAGTCGAACGATACTACAATTCAAAAATCAAGCTACGAAGCTTCGCGAACGGGAGCCTAGTACTAAAAAGGGTGTTCCCGAACACCAAGGCACAAGGAGCCGGTGTCCTGGGTCCAACATGGGAGGGGCCATACCGGATTCGAAAAGCCATTCACAACGGCACTTACGAACTCGAAAATCTGGATGGCCTCGTATTTACCCACCCGTGGAACGCCGAGCACCTAAGGCAGTACCACCAATAGCGGCGGCAGATCTGCGCCCAACCACGTTTCATGTAAACACAGTAGCTGTCGTAATTTAATATAGTCCAAATGTACTTTTTTGAACATCGAAATAAAAGCGTATTTGTGTCATCATGTGCTCTTCTTTAAGTTTCTAAAAAAAATTTAACATCAAAATTTCATGAAACTTGGGGGGCTAGGGTACTTTGGTCGCAACACCGACCAACCCAGCCAAAAAACGGTAACAAGGCCACAACCTTGCATCCGGTCGCCCATGGATCTGAGGAAAACCAACGAATGTCGGACCCAATCCTAAGACGATACTCGAATTCCCTTTGAGTGAAATGCGCGCGATTCCAACTAAGGATAAACCGTAAGCCGATCGGTCATCGACACACTCGTAAACCCTCGGTTATCGGTCGCGCCAACCCGCGGGATTCCTCATCCGCCGTAGAATGCAATCGTAAGCCGACAGGCCATCGATGAAAGCATTCACGGCCAAAGCACTCGAAACACGGTCCTAACACCGATGTAAACGAGCCCGGACGTCGCCCCACAAATGGATCGTAAATCGGCAACGCATCCACCGCCCGCAAAACCCGAGTTCCTGAAAGAACTCGGAAGAGTGACCTGACAAGATTGCCCATCATCGACCATACGGAGCGCGCGACATTCCATAAGAGAAAAGCAAAACAAACTTCAATATATGGAGAAATGGTCTTCTTTAATAATAAAAAGAAGGTCTACAAAACAAAGTAAAAAGCGCTAAACAAATGGCGCAACCAAAACGAACAGTCTACTCAAGGCCTCAATCGAAACGCCCCTCGTCGACCGAAAAAGGCGCCCCCGCCTGCGAAGGCGATGTGCCAACAGAGGAATGAGTGGTATCTGCTGGACGGGAGTCCGTGAGATCATCGGCATCCGCATCATCCTCCAACGGTGGGAACATGGCGTCGAAGAACGCAAAGGAAATCTCGCGCGACTCGTTCTCCGTTATTGTGGCATCCCGGACCCGTACCGCTGCAGCATGGCGAGCCTCGTACAAAGCCACCTCCTAGTCCTCCTCGGCCCGAGCCTTGGAGCGTGCAATCTCGTCACGCTCCTTGGTGACGGCCCGCATCTCCGACAGGAAAGAATCGTTCTCTTGGAGTGCGTCCTCGCGCTCGATCTCGCACGCGGAAAGCTTGTCGCGAATCGTTTCCAATTCCGCGTCTTGAGCTGCCACCGTCCTCTCGAGCGATCTTGTCTCAGCGGCAAAGGCGACAGTCGATCGTTTCGCTTGCTCCCTCGAGGCTCTCTCCTCCGCCAGCTTCGCCTTCACGGCCTCGAGCTCCGCAACGAATTTTGCCACAACCTCGGCATGTTGTCGCTCCCTCTAGTCATTCGATTCCGCCGACACGCGTTCGCGACGAACGACCTCCAGCATCAGTGACTCCATCCGCTCGTGGCGGGCTAAGGCCTAAAGGAAACATTGCGTAAGCATATAGCCCATATGAAAAAAGAAGTTGGGAGGTCTACCTTCCGCGAGGTGCCGCCCTCCTCCCGCGATGGAGCCAAGGCCTCGGTGGCCGCAACTGGTCGGCCGGCAGGGAGGCGGGCTCGATCTGAGGAATAAACCCCAAAGCCCGACGATGGCGCATCGCCATTTCTCCGAATGCGCCGTCGGGAACCACCTGAAACATAAACAACGGACAGCGTGAGAAAAACTCGGCAAACCAATAATTAAACGAGGGATACCTCGTACCACGAGGGCGATCGACCACGTGAGATTCGTTGTCTGATCCTGAATCGGAATCTCGCCGATCCCTTGCCCGAGGACGTGGCGTCGGATGGACCGACAAAGCGAACCACTCCGTCGTGGCCATCATGTCAGGCGATACAAAGATAGACGTCTGACGTCGGGTCGCCGGGAGCCGATGGACCACTTGCCCAAGATCGGTAAGCTCGGAATCGACCACCGGTGCAGGCACCCTCGCCGGTCCGAAGGTGAGGGGGGCGGTCCCGAACGCGGCCTCAGATACCCAGACCCAATGATATCGGTATTTCGATAGCGTGTTGGTGACAACCGCGAAGTTCCTAGCGTGGTTCGCCCGATATGACCCAACTCGCGATGGCACTTCCACGATCGGCAAGAACCCCAAGAAGTCGTTTGCCGTCATCGCTCGCCTCTTCTCGCGAAAGAGGATCATGTGGCAGGCGGCGACGAAGCGATAGAAGATCGGCGCCATCTGTGCCGGGTGAACCTCCAACCTGGAAATGAGATCATGCAACACAGGTTGGAGCGGCAATCGAAGCCCCGCTTGAAGGCTCGCCACATGTACGGCGGCATAACCAAGTCGAGGATAGGTCATGCGATCGCCGGGGATTGGTCGGAGGATATCGAAGCAAGACGGAATGCCGAATTCCTCACGAAGCCTCTGGAAGGCGCAAAGGGTCGGGACCCACGCGGCATCGATCCCGTCACACGAGAAATCCCCCCTGACCCGCTGTGCCGTAATCGCATAGGACATCGTCCTCTTGTCCTCCTCCCTCGCCGTTAAGAGACGAGTCGCAGTTGCCTCGAGCATTTCGCGACCAACTCCGATCGAGCGTGGGCAGAGTCCCCCGACTCGATGACAGAACCTGAGAGGTGCGGCTACCCGACTGCGAGCTAGGGGCCGCCCAGTCCGCCGGCCGGTCGATAGTCGCCCCGAGGCCGAACAACAAGGCAACCCCCAAGCCTGGGTCGGTCGACCCCGAATCGACCCGGGTCGGACCGGCCGATCGGATTTTGGTCTGGGCAGGTTCGGCCGGCCGGGATTCGGCCTGGGTAGGGCCGACCGGCCGAAACTCGGCCAGGTTAGGGCCAGCCGGCACGAGTCCCGCCCGGGTAGGGTCGGCCGACCGCGTTTCGGGCCACCCGGGGCCGGCCGGCGCAAGCCCCGCCGGGTAGGGCCGGCCGGCCGCATTTCAGGCCACCCAGGGCCGGCCGGCGCAAACCCCTCCTGGGTAGGACCGGCCGGCCGCGTTTCGGATCGCCTAGGGCCGGCCGGCACAAGCCCCGCCTGGGCAAGGCCGGCCGGCCGCATCTTAGGCCGCCCAGGGCCGGCCAAGAGAGCCCGGACCGGATCCCAGGCGGCCGAAGCCGTCTCAACCGCCGCAGGCGGGGCCGCCGATTCCCCTGCGGGCACGTCCGGGCCGCCGGCACCGACGAAGAAGACGGCCCGGGAAGTTCCCGCGTCCCCACCGTCTGGGTTCGACCAATCCGGGATCGGTCCCTCCCGCGCGGCGCCAAGTTAATCCTCGCATCCCGCGGCCGCACACAGCACGGCCGGCCCCTCTCCGCAATCGCCCATATCTGGCTCGGCCAGATCTGGCCTCCTTCGCGCGGCGACCCGCGATCGGCCAAAGGCGGGCCCCGCGCCGCCCTCATGCGACCCAGCCAACTCAGGCGCGGCCGGCTCTCCCGATCACGCCGCGTCGACCCCCCATCCGGCGGCGGTCTCCACGCCGCTGTTCCCGCAAGCGACCGGGTCACCGACGGCCGGCACCTCGCGACCGCCGTCCCCGTTTTCCCCTCCCGCCGGCGTTTTCGCCGCCTCGCCGCCTACGCTAGCGATCCACGCGTCCAATGTTTCCTCGTCGAGAAACAAAGGAGAAAAGGGCTCGGGATTTTGAGGGCAATTTGGAGAAGTCAAAAGACGATCAATGTCATCAGGATTGGACAAAAGTGAACTAATAAAGTCCTTCATGGACCCACCATCGACGGTAGAGGACAAAGGATCCATGTCACGTGCAAAACAAAATAATAAAGAAAAAGGGGAAAAGGGAGAACGCCGACTCAGCCGCTTATATTACCATTTCTCCTCCCCCTTCGAGAGTGGCCTCTCGCCGGTTGACCCTCGGCCCGACCCGCCGGAACTTGCTCGATGCTACGATGCGGACGCCGATGCCGGTCCTCCTCTTCTGAGTTCATTTCCGATCGAACACTCGACATTGAACTCGGGGGGCTAATGTTGTCGTCGGTTTTTCCCGACGACAATGAGTATAAATATATCGTCTTCGGACGACCCCAAGCCCGGCCACCGAAGGGTGCCAAGGGCTCCCTCAACGCATCGGCCGGTCCCGACGGGCCCCGATTGGCCCTTGGCCGGCCGTGAGACGCCCCCAGCCGACCCTGACCCGCCTTGGCCGGCCCTGGCACGCCCTGGCTAGCCCTGGCACGTCCTGGCCGGTCCTGGCAAGGCCTTGGCCGGCCCTGGCACGCCCTAACACGCCTTGGCCGGCTCTGGCATGCCTTGGCCGGCCCTGGCCCTCCCTTGGCCGGTTCTGGCACTCCCTGGCCGGCCCTATCCCGTCTTGGGCACGCATGGTCGATCACCTCGGCTATAAATAGCCCAAGACACCTCTCACAAAATGTAACAAATAAAAAATAGCTAAAAGAGAGAATTCCTTCCCAAGAATTCTCCCTAGATCCGAGACTTGAGCTTGGAAACGATGCTGATTTCATAATCTCCGTTTTCACCTTGCCTCGTCGATCTTCCCTCGTCATCCTACAAACTCCACCCGCATTATGCTAATGTTGAGCGTCGGAGAGGTAAACAGAGGACCCCCCTCTGTTTTCCCTTCTTAGTTCACGTCTGTTTACTATTTTCAGATAACAGAAGGACTCGAAGACCACACGACAGCTAAGAGACGATCCGAGACATCGGATCTGACACGCTTAGGCCGAAGCGAAGGTCACCCGCTCTGAGCGAGGATCTGACCGCTTAGGTCTCTGAGCGTTGTCCAAATTTCAGCGACAACAGTAATATCGTAAAATACTCTGTGGATCATGTGAAGAATTATTTTGTCATATCAAACAGAAAATAAACGCATATGAACTTAGAGAGTTTCAATATTAGTCCTCTAGTGGAACCGACTAATATTAAGAATTTAAAACCGGAAAAAGTTTGTGAACTTTAGAGTCTGATCTTTATTATAAAACTTCATTCATGTGGGTCCATTAGGTCGCAATGATAGACTCTCGAATGAGATTTATTAAATTATAACGATTTGATTTTCTCATTGAAAGTAAATTATGATTTACACTAATAGAATAATTTTCTAAGCACTCGAATAAATAAAATATGAAAATAAATATTTTCTCGTTTCGTACTACTTTGAAGAGTATGAAAATAATTAATAATTTATCATTAAATAAATGAGATGCTCTAAAGTAATTAAATATTATTTTAAAAATAAATTAAATATATTTTTTTGGAAAATATTAATGAGATAGTCGGCCATAATTAGAGAATTAGGTCAAGTAATGGTTTGACCTAAGAAAAAACTCACTCTCTCTCTATTTAAAGGATTTTTAGAAACCATAATAAAAAAACTCGGCCAAATCCCTCCCCTGTGTGTGCTTGTGTTGGCCGAGTGAGTTAGAGAGAGAGAGAGATCAAGAAATATTTTCTTTATCTCCCGAACGTTCTTGAGTGATCCTGAGAGTTCTTCGTTGTTCAATTGAAGAGCCCACCCTCTTAATCTCTCCAAAACCCGAGCAAATTATCATTGACGCTCCTTGTGGTGTTTCAGAGACATTTAACCTGCAGGGATTCATTCGAAACGCGAAGAAATCGAGCAAGACGTGTCGGACAGAATCGCCGGACAAGATCTGTCGTCGGGCTCGACGCGTGCCTGAGCCACCACAAGAGCCGAACGCGCATCTAGGTCGAGCCACTTCACCAGCACCTCGCCTTAGTCCCAATCTACCTTAGTGCACAAGTCCCGGAGCTCCAGCAACTCAAAGGAACCCACAGGCTCACACTCCAATTTTTGCCGGCCGGTTAGAGTGCAATCCGGCGGGACAAAATCTCCAATTCGGCGAGGCAACTTCTAGTATTTTGACGAGGCGCTTTAATGTTAGCTAGCAACGCACGAGGTCCTCACATGAAAGTCTCTTAAACGAATCGTATTATTCAATTTGTTGACAACATGTTTAGAATAAATAGTTTATTGACATGTTAGTGATTTTTGATGCCTAGGCTGTTAAATATATTAAAATGTGTTTAATTTATTTTAGATCTTATTATATAATTATGCCACATATAGATGTGTTATATATTAATATTGTTTAAATCGTTAAATAATTTCCAAGAACTTCGTATCAGAGCTAGTTGATACGATTCGTCCTTGTGATTAAATTCAATCTAGTTTGAATGACTTTATATTTGGATATGAAATTCATGCAATTTAATATATGAGATGTGAATTTGTATTCGTGATTGATTATAGATTTTTGATTCTCGCGTTATTAGATTGTTAGTAAACCCGAAATTCAAAGGATATAATTTTTTTGTAAAATTGGTTTTTTCAATTATTATATTATTATTGCAATCCGACGACGATGTTCTTGATCACGACGATCGGCGAGAGATGGATCCGCAACGATGAGGGAGAATGCGACCGAAGGGCTGTCTCAAGGGCACAAAACCTATCCGACGGTGTTGCCCTATTGGGACACGGGCTGGGCCGCACCTTTCCTTGCCACGCATTGGGTTGGGCCATGGTTGCCCCTTGACGACGATCCAACCAACTCGAGTCGGATCCTACCATGGCGGATAGGGTTTGAGGATAATCTGGGCTTAGGCCTAGATGCCTAGTGGGCCTTATGGCCCAACCAAAAATAAATAATTTTTATAGAGATTTAATTTTCCGTGGAAACATATGACGTGTTCAACCAATGCTAAAAAAATATAAAATATCAAAAGTATGTTGAGTCTTTAAGGCCCCCAACATTTACACAACACTGTGAAAATGAAAGATTGCTTTTTGACATGTGCCCTTTTAAGGGATTGATGGTCTATTCCCATGACATGATTTTTTTATTCCAATACCAAGGTTGTGTTTCTGACGATATGTGGGAGGGTTGATATCTCTGTGTACTAGCTAAGTTAGTGCATATTGGCTAGACTTTTCTCACTGGGATGTTGGGTCGACTCATGTATGAACCAACCAATGGTTGCTCATATAGCCAACGGTTCCTATAAATTGGTAGTTAGTGAGCATAGTTATGAAGGGTACATATACTGTGATTGCTCACTCATATGAGATGGTTCTCATGTTCACTAGGTGCACTCCTTGACGCCACTATAGTGGAACGGACTATGACTATTGGTGATTACCGTGAAATATAAAAATTGGGTTCTTTCAAAGATTAGTATTTTTCCATGTGCTTATGCATTATATTTTTATATTCTAAATAACTTGATAGTTGTTTCTTTTCATATTACTAAAAGTTGTTTTTATGTTTTTAGTAATTATGTCGGACCCTATCATGGAAGTCGAATATCAACATTGTGCTTGTGAGTGAAAGCATTTTCTTTATCCTCACTGAAGAGAAACCTGCCTTTCCTAAATCTGGTTCGTCCCGAGTCCTAAGGGAGGACTATGAATTGTGAACCACTACAAATAACAAGGCGGTGGGCTACATACTCGCAAGCATATCTAATGCATTGCGAACAAAGAAGGAAGGAAAAGAGACTGCTCTAGAGATCCTTCAATCATTGCAACAAATGTTTGCGATGCAAAGCGAGCAACCCCACATTGAGCTCACATGTAAGTGCACTAGCACTAGGATGGCTGCGTGAACTCCGATGAGGGATCATGTCATAGAAATGGCTAACTACTTCACCGAAGCAGAACTCGATGGAGCACAGATGGATGAGGTCACTCAGGTCGGAATAATCCTGAATTCCCTTTCGAGTGACTTCATACAGTTTACGTCCAACTATAATATGAATAAGTTGACGTATGGACTGTCTCATCTGTTGAATGAATTATAGATTTTGAGTCTATCACTCGACATGGGAAGAGCAAAAGGTTAGCTCTGTATGCTGACAAGAGTTCTTCGCCTAAAACATAAAGAAGTGGACTTCTGGTGCTGAGTCATTTAAGGCACATCCGAATACTTCTAAGAGGAGAGGTCCCGCTAATAAAGAAAGGATGAACTTCAATATAAGTGGAAAAGGAAAAGAGAATAAGCGAGAAAGCTTTGGAAAATGTCACCACTGTGATATTGAAGGCCATTGGAAGAGGCATTATCATTTGTACTTGGCCGAGCTCGAGAAAATAAGAAGAATGCTGATATGGTACCTTAAAATTCATGACTAAAGATATCCTAAAATGATTTGAGGATAATTATTAATGAGCATACTTCTTCTCTTGTTGCAGAGTAGATCTGGTGGAACACGCGAGTGCTAATGACCTTGCTGAAAAATGTCGAATTCAAACTAGAATTGTGGAGAAGCTCATACACCGCCTACATCAAATTCTCGCTCATTTTGTTACTTTCATTTTTGGATTTATTTTTTGAACATGAGATGTGTCATTTAATAATCCAAGATTTTTTGGAGTGTAGCTTTTTTTATTCCAAAAAGAATAAATCCTTATTTACTTATGTTTTATTACATTATTTATGAACACATGGTTGTGTCATTAAATATTTCCTTTATACGTTAAATGCCTTGAATGCTTTTGTGATGCTTGATTATGCATGAATTCTTATGCCCTTGAGTTAAAGATATAGGATATAAAGGACATGTTTTTCCGTTCATATACTCTATAGAAGTGCAATATATTCTCTTAGTTATTATCTCTATAAGAATTGTAATTAACTTTTATTTCTTCATTAAATTCTTATGTTAAATATGTTTTATTCTTTAAGAACTGCTTAGAACTTTAGAAAGGGTCTAAATTACTATTACATTTATTCGACAATAGTTTGTGTGAATAAGAAGTAATAGAGGAAACACAACTAAAAGTTTAAGAGTTCATGAATTAGTGGGAGCTCCCTTAATTGGAACCTATTCACTAATATTTGTATTGATTAAGTGGGAGCATCCTTGAATGGAACCTAATCACTCTAGTTCAATAAATTTAGTAGGAGCATCCTTGAATGAAACCTGCTCACTAATTGAGTGGGACCATCCTTAATCGGAACCTAGCTACTATAGTCCATTGAGTTAGTGGGAGCATCCTTGAATGGAACCTACCCACTAAACAAATATTATTGAGTGGAACATCCTTAATACGATTCTAGTCACAATTGTTCAATAAAATAGTGGAATACAGCATCCTTTTGATTAATGAAATCTAGCCACTTGTTTTTCAATGAATAGCAACATCCTTCACAGGATTAAATCCATCATCGAATACAGCATCCTTTAAACCAGAATGAATCTACTATTGTTCAATAATTAAAGTGGAAGAGTAATCAATGATTATCTTGCCACATGAATCAATGAATTGAAAGGAGGGATAATTTTTAATTGCCTTGCCAATAAAATCAATAACCAAGTGGGAGCATCCTAACAAGGATCCTTGTCACTCTCATCAACAATAAACTTTCCTTAAATGGAAATACATGATCTTGAGATAACACTCTCGACCAAACTAACTTGTCTAAAAGTTATTAACCCATATTTGATAGATCTGCCTGTTAAGCTATTATGTAAAAGGAATAGAGAAATCTACAAATAGATAAATGAAATGGTTTAACCTTTAATCAGCTCAAAGGGATTGAGCCCTTAAGAAGATTCATTGTCAATAATGATACTCTTCTTTATGATACCACGAACCACTTCATTTAGGATCTTCAGAGATGAAGAAGAACTGTCATCTGAGGATAAAGTTCCAATAACGTAAGACATGGATCAAAGTAGTTAAACTACCAAACCTTTTGAAATATGAAAGGCGTATCCTAAGTAATTAACAAACTGATCATGATTGTACATGGATGTTTTTATAATCGATATTTTGAGAATGATCGATATGTGTAGCTCCTAAACACGTGTCATGAATAGAGTCATTACTATTACAGTTTGAGACCTCATTATGACACAAGTAATTTGAGTGCGCTAACTATTTCTAAATATTTAATTTAGAAACGACAAGCTCGTTCCATTATGTCTTAAACATACTTATTTGAAATAAGGTGTGACCTCAATATTGAGGTTGTAGACATTGTCTTCGAAATGACTACTAAATAGACCTTAGACAATCTCGAATTTCCGAGAATGAGAACATGTGTTATAAACATTGTTATTTCAGGAAATAGTGAGATACTTAGTTATTTAAATATAGAAGATCCTTGAAGTCATATGCATATTGAATATGAGCACAACAAACAAGGATGGACTATAAAATAACCAAGTAATGGAAAAAATTCAATGTTCTTATTAAAACATATTTAATAAATCACACTATAGTGAGTGGTGATGAGATCATACAGTTGTGCAACCTGTTTTGGCACCAAAATGATGTACACTAGATTAGGGAGACCTGTTATATACAGCCTGGTATATAATCTAAAAGTATGCGAAGTGTTAATATTTATAACTAAACTAATTTACTGTGAACGATTTGAACCTTAAATGGTTAGTCAAAGATCATTTGCAAGAATGCATGAACTCTAATATAAAAATGGGACATATGTCTGATCGACATAAATGGAAGAGTAAAGAATTAAATTACATCTGGAATTTTCTCTGGTCAAACTGGGAGATTTTTAGGAATATTACCCACTTGAAGATGACGTATGAGTAATTACTGAATTCGATATTTATATTACTATATAAGCATTATATGATTAGTGGGTTGAGCTCTAAATCATTAGTTAGAATCAATAACAACTATCCTCCATAGCCTCTGTATTAAACTAAGTCACGTGTTGGGCACCTGAGTTCGGGCGGTGTGCTAAAACAAGGTCGATAACTGATATATACCTGGAAAGCTAAACCTAAAGTCATATATGTGGAATAGATGGGTGAAGGTTGATCATCATGTGGGAGTATTCTGCACTTGTGGTAAGTGTACGACTCTGACAGACTTTGGGTTAGATGTGTCGTTTAAGGACCGTTACGACGCACTAACCAAGCCCACTATGATGGTCACAGTGAGACTTGATCTAAATCCTGAAGTTGTCATGGACACTAGATCATGTTTCTGAGCTTTTTAACTCATTCGCTAAAAGGCTATCCATGCTAATCACAACTTATGTCTTGGGAGTTTTATCAGGGCATGATTCGAGTGGGAAGTGATTTACAGACTAGAAATCCAGCCTTCTTGAAAGAAAGTTAATGGTCAATCACCTAAGAGTTTATTCCAGAACCGATAGACTGCTAGCACTTTCGAAGTAAGTTACCGTTCGAAAGAATCTTTCGCTTGGCAAAAAACTATACTTAGGGCTGATATGTATTAAGAGAAGTATAACAAAAAAATTGACTTCCCTTGGCACGGGTTGAACCAGGAGGATCTTGATCACGAACTGACTATACCAGTGGACACTCGTCACGATGAGTAAATATAATTATAGTATTAAATAAGGGTTTAGTCTTAGATTACACGGTAGAGTATTGATAAAGACTAGACTAATCGATGAAAAAGAGATAGGATTGTATCGTCTTTTTCGTCCGGTTTGTTAAGCTTCTACTACTAGGTCCATAGTCCCCAATTCGGCTCTGATAAAGGCAGATAAGAACTTAAGAATAATAATGATGTTCATTATTTAATCTCACTTGCTGTAATGGTGACTGACACCATTAATTTTGAAAAACGGGTATTCGCAGAATTAATTAAATGTTTATAGCATAATTGTTAATTTATTTTTGAATCAAATAAATAAATAAATTAATTGGATTTTTAAGCAAACGGGCCTTCGAATTCTTGGGTTGGACCTTAGCACTAGGGTGGTCGAAATTCCCCAAGGGGAATGCCCTAGGATGGCCGAACTTCTCCCTTTAAGTTCTCGTAAACCATTAAGGTCAATCCATCATAATATTATGATGTCATAATAAACAAATAAACATAATCAGCCGGATTTCTATCATTCTATTATATTTTAAGAAATACTCCATTTTTAGATACCGACTCCATGAGTGCTATAGATATAATCATAGTAGAAACCATTACTGTCAATGTTTTATCCATACTAATATCTGTACCAATATTAACTTTTAGTGAATCGAAAGAAGTTTGAGAAAACATTTCATGAGTTAAATTATTAAGTGGTTAGCCACATTCACATGGACTAAGAACATCAAGATGGCTGCTACAAACATGGTTTATATAAGTATCCTCAATACTTTTAATAAGAACCTTAATATCGGGTGAGCATAGTGCTAAAGGTTTATTTAAGAGGGGACCTGAAGCTATTATAATCCATATTGTGAAGCCATATAAAATTAAAAGAAATAAAATAAAACGACGATCCCTGTAATAGGAGTACTTTATAGCGTATGCAAGTTGAAAACTCTTTATTTGACTACATTAATCCTTAAATGAAGATTGAGATGGACTTGGACTCTCAAGAGCAATACCTAAACCTACCCTTCTCATTGTAGCAGATGAAAGTGGTATATATAAATTATTGGTACTCGAGTACAATACACTATTATGTACATTTCGTAAAAATGGTACATGGTCACATGTACAATATTTATGGTATTTCATGAAGTACGAAAATTGTTTAATATTATTTAATAATAAATTAATTCCTATAAGCAGTGGAAATAACTTCAAGTAAAGGTGATCTTCAACATGTTCAACCACGTTGGAATGGATGGTACAAAGTCCTCCAGCTTTTCATACTTTTGGAGAACTTCCAGCTATCAAGAAGACATCTCTTCAGCTTTCTTTTTATTCAGATGTCTGGGAAAAAACCACAAACCAGCTTACCCAAGTTTTAGCTTGCACAAATGAAACAGAATGTAGAAACATAAAATCGAGCACAATAAATATCGCAAACGGGCCTATGTAGAAAACAACAACCTCTCTAGGCTACAGTTTCATGGTTAACTCTTGTCCTCCTTTTTCATGTTGCTTGTTATTGTCCTCTTTAGTGCCACTAATTTTATGGGAACAGAACAATTAACTATGGGTCTATTCTGGATGTATCTTCACTTGGTTCACAACTCTTGTTTCGTGACAGGTATGTATATGATTCAGTATAGTGATGGTTCTTTAATGAGTTCATGTCTATTGAGTCTTTATAGGAGTTTATGAAATATATAACTGATTTAAGACATGTACCCGTGATGGCTTAGTATTGATATAACTAACATAAAAGACAAAGACCCACCCACGTAAAAAATATATGGAGCATTTCAATAATTCATTTGCATTAGTTCATGAATTCAATAAAGATACGAGTTCATTAAAGATTCGATTCCAATAAAATGAATCAAATGACAAGAGTTCATTAACCGTAGTGACCCATCTTTCCGTAGGGTTCAGTTCTTTAATAGAGTTTTTTAATTCGGAGAATAATGCAGTTCATCTATTGTATGGAATGGTTTTTGCCCCCGTACAGTATCTAATTATTGGCCTCATTATCGGATTATCTTCAATACCTCAGTATCGCTTTTTGAGTATCCCCGTATTTATTCATTCTCGTACATCATGGTCTAGTATCTATTGGATTCAGAAAGAACCCTACGGAAAGCATTCACCTTTCCCTAAACAAACCCTTACATTCAATGACATTACATTCATGAAAAACATCATTAACTCTAGGACAAGATATCAATGCAAGGTAATAATAGGGGTGTTGTCCAGTATAGGATCCAGTATAGTGATGGTTCTTTAATGAGTATTTCAGGGTACTCTTCTTTAAAGTTATTAGTTCTAGTGTTATTCATGAATAATGATGTTTCTATAGTCATTGTAGTTCTATCTAGTAGTTATTTATTTTTACTTATATTTAAGTTCGTACTGGGTCTATGTCTTCATAGTTGGCTTGTATTATGTATGGATCTTATCCATATTATCGATGTTCCCAGGTATGCCAGGAATTAACTCATTGGGATTGAGGTTTCATGCGGACGAAAACATATATCTTTCGTAGATATTGATTTCATAAATGCGAGAGATAATAGATTTATTGTTGAGATCTAATTTCCTCACCAGACATATATCATTCTAAACCATTAAGATCAATCCATCATATAATTATGATGTCATAATAAACAAAAAATAAAATCATTCGGATTTCTATCATTATTTTAATAAATACTCCACTTTCAGATACCGACTCCATTAGTGGTATAGATATAATGGCCCAGATTAAATTCAAAAGGAGAGAAAATCACTCAACGGAGAGAATATCTCTAGAATGATGGAATATTTCCTAAAAGAAGAGAAAATCTTTTAGGGGTTAGCTCCCTACCAATGCTACAAATAGGGATAGAAGGGAAGAGGAAAAATCATCCCATTCCACACTGACATAGTCGGCTAGTCTCTCTCTCTCTATCTCTCTCTCTCTCTCTCTCTCTCTCTCTCTCTCTCTCTCTCTCTCTCTCTCTCTCCCTCCCTGGTCGAATTTTTTTCCCCCTTTCCCTAGGAATTGTAAATTTTGATCATAAATAATAGGAGTTAGATCCCGAAACAATCAGATTTTGAAATTTATTAAGATATCGATTATGTCCACTCATCATTCTTATGCGCCTCGGAGATTACTTTTTGGAAGACTACAGTGTCATCGTCAAGTACAATATTCAGACGAAGGACAAAACAGAGTCTATTAAAAAGAAGTACGAAACGGAGCGCTCATTGGATCCGGGCGTTCTGTAGCTGATCCCAAACCCATAAGTTTTCTATAAACTTATTCTCTTATATTGGTTGCTGAAAATTCTTTCATTGTTTATTAATAAAGTAAACCTAGATCTTGTTTAGTAACCATTAATTGATTGGCTATTGTGAGTGCAATCAATATTATTCCGCACTTTATATGGTTACTTATGTGAATGCATCGCCAACAAGTGGTGTCGGAACGATTGTTCGTGTTTTATACCAGAGAAGTTGTACCAATAGGTGGTGTCGGAACGATTTTTCGTGTCTAATACCATACTGGATTCACCAACAAGCAGCGTCAGAGCGATTGTTCGTGTCTGATGCGCGCATGTTTCACCAACTTTCACCTCGGATGCTAATGAACATAACTCCCTCGACTCTGCTCTAACATCACCGGGTTGGACTGAGGCTGTGACAGACAAGATTAATACTCTCCATCACAACCATACCTGGTCTCTTGTCGAACCACCCAAGAACAGGTCGATCATCGGGTGTAAAAGGTCAAGAAACGTTCAGATGGCTTTCTTGCTCGCCTAAAGGCTCGTCTCGCTGCTAAGGGGTTTAATCAAGTGGCAGGGTTGGAATTCTATGAAACCTTTTCTCCGGTGGTCAAACAAACCACTATCCGAGTTGTTCTATCACTAAATTTCGCCTACGACTGTCCACTTGACAACGTGACGTCAGCAACGCCTTCCTAAATGGCACAATTGATGAAGACATGTCACAACCTCCTGGGTATGCAGACTCAACCAAACTTACTCATGTGTATCGCCTACATAAGGCCCTATACGGCCTCAAACAAGCCCATCGGGCCTGGTTTGAGAAACTTCGGCAATGGCTACTCCAACACAACTTTGTTAGCTCTAAGGCCGATCACTCCCTGTTTATGCTCTTCTCACCAACTCATACAATAATTCTCCTAATCTATGTTGACGACATTATAATTATGGGCAACAACACATATGAGAATCAGAAGCTTACCTCGAGGCTCAATGACCTATTTGCGCTTAAAGATCTCGGCGATCTCCATTACTTCATCGACGTCGAAGTCTCCCACCCCACGACTGGACTCCATCTCAGTCAATTGACCTACCTCAAAGCCCTTCTTCATCGGTTGGACATGTCTGAAGCCTCACCCTTACCCACACAGATGATTTCCATCCTTCAGCTCTCGCCGTTTGATGGAAATCCTATTGAGGAGGGCACGAAGTAACGAAGCGCAGTCGAAGCTCTGAAATACGCCACCGTCACACGCCCAAAGATTGCCTATAGTGTGAAAAAATTAAGTCAGTTCATGCACTTCCCTCTCGATCAACAGTGGAAGGCTCTGAAACGGATATTACGATACCTGAAGGGGACAATTAACCACAGACTCCACTTCACATCCTCTGATAAATTGAACTTGGTTGGTTCTCATATGTGGATTGGGCCACGGATAGAGACAACATGAAATTGACAACAGGCCTCTGCATATACTTTGCAGGAAGTCCAGTCGCATGGTCCTAAAAAAATAGAGCACAGTATCAAGATCCTTGACGGAATCAGAATATCAAAGTCACCACAGCTGAAGTTATGTGGCTGCGTTTTATTTTGCAGGAGCTCAGAGTAAAATTATATCAAGCCCCAACGATTTGGTGAGACAACCTTAGGGTAGTTTCTCTCTCGGCTAATGCAGTTCTTCACTCTCGCACAAAACACATAGAATTGGATTTATACTTTGTCAGAGAACAAGTTGGGAAAATAAATTTGATGGTAAATCACGTACCTCCAACCGATCATGCAACCGACATCCTCACCAAACCGCTATCTTGAACTTTCTTTGAGAAGATGAGGAACAAGCTCAAAGTTCTGCCAATAGGAGCGTTGGAATTAAGGGGGATTGTCTGAGGATGAAAACGACACAGATAGTTAAACGACAATTACTCTTACCATTGTCATTCACCTCTCTACAATTCCAGCTCTCCTCATTGCTGAGACAACTATGTCATGTGTCAATTGGAGAGAAATAGGGCAGTCCTTTTTAGCCTCTATTTCCTTTTATTACATCCTGTACAAATGAGAAAAACTCTAGTGTATATATACAGCATAAATGCACTGAACAAATCATCCAAGTTTTTATTCATATCGTTGCCTTTATTTTTTTATTGCTTTATGTTTTCTCTTAGGTACAAATGTTGTTACTAACAGTAAGTTTAAGCATTGATTAGACTTACTGTTTGTTGAGTGATTTGTTGCTTGATGTATTGGTCAAGGTGGAGTTGGTTGGATTTCAGGTGGAGATTGTTTCAATTTGAAAGCCTAACAAGCCTGTTTGCCGAGGCCCAATCTACGAATGCTCACTTTGTCATGTACAACATTTGGTTGCAAATGACTTACGTTGCTCTGTCGTTTGTTGGCTAAAACGATAGCGAAACTGCTGGATTGATGACAACGATTCGTTTGCATTTGAACTGATTTTTGGTGAAGGTTCTGGTGAAAGTTTGAGAGTTTATGAAATCGAGTTTTATCTTGTAACCGATGTACATATAGTACAACCATTAAACTTCTCTTACAAAACTCAACGTAGATGTAAATTATTATATTAAAAGCGCGGAAAAAAATTCTCTGTATCATTTTCGTTTTGTTTCATTTTTGTCGAATATGTTCTTGAGTTCTTGGTGACGTTAATATTCGAAAAAAATTAAGAATAAACAAGGTTATGGTTACAACATATTTTAACGAAAAAAACAACATAATGATATTTATAATAACATATATTTCTAAGAAGTATCTTTTAATTTCAGATATTTTTGGATAAGCAGTACTTCGATTATCTTTGGTAAAATACGTATTTCGATTGAGGATGTATTTCTGCAACTCACAGTAAAAACGGACAGTTGGTATATCCTAATACCATTGCCATAAAGTACTATTATTGAATGGACTAAAATGAGATTCACGTTTGCAATTGCATGTACACAGACAAATTCAGTGCTTCCGGATAAGAACAAAGTCATACTACGTGTCAAATTTTGAATCTGTTGTCTTTATGTCTGCATATCATTAATTATGTAAATAAATTCGGAATTTACTAACGTATACATACTCTTTTACCGTCCTCATTATATTCATTCATAACGATCCTTGACTTATTTTTCCTTCTCCTACACATTCACATTTTCCGTCCAAGATCGGAATAATATGGAGTCAAACATTTGACTACTTTGACACGTGTACACGCTCACATTTTCTGGCACACCAATTTCACCACGCGACATTCTCTCTATAAAATCATCACTAAACCTCCTTTCTAGTGTCACGGCACTTTCTCTCTCTCTCCAAACACAAAGCAATCAAAGGTTCTCAAACAAAAATGGGTTCTCTGAGAAACATATCTCCTTCGTCACTGAAAATCTGCAACATTAGACAGGCTTTCGTTTCTCCATCCAAGTCTCTCAAACCTTTCTGGAACCAAAACTCAGCTCCCAAATCTATTTCGCTCCGAATCGGCTCTGGAATGTCGAGTACTTTCTCACTCCCGGTGAGATCTTTCTCTTGCAAAAGCCAGGTCAACTCATCTGAAACAGAGAGAACACCAAGTAATCGTCGACGATCGTCGTTTATTGTTTTTTACCTTTGTTTTCAAGTTTGCTCGATCTCACATTTTCGTTTCGAATTTCTTGAAAAGGTAAAGTTCAGGAGTTGCGCGTGTACGAGATGAACGAGCGAGATCGCTCGAGCCCTGCGTATCTCCGGCTGAGCCAAAACTCCGTCAATTCTCTCGGAGATCTCGTTCCTTTCAGTAACAAGGCAAGGTTTTTTATTTAATCTTATTTGTCCCTTAATGTTTTCATTTTTACACCTTCGACCCTAACATACCATATATTACACAGGTGTACACCGGTGACCTGCAAAAGCGGATCGGAATAACAGCGGGTCTGTGTATTTTGATCCAACACAAACCGGAGATGAAAGGTGACAGGTACGAAGCGATCTACAGCTTCTACTTCGGGGAGTACGGACAAATGACGGTTCAGGGAGAGTACCTCACCTACGAGGACACGTGGCTGGCGGTGACTGGCGGGACGGGGATCTTCACTGGAGTGTACGGTAAGGTGAAGCTGCACCAGATCGTCTTCCCGTTCAAGCTCTTCTACACATTTCACCTTCAGGGCATTGCTGACCTTCCTGAAGAGCTCCTCGGCTGCCACGTGGACCCTCATCCTACGGTGGAGCCTCACCCGGACGCTAAGGCCTGCGAGCCCCACGCCCGATTAGCCAATTTCACCGACTAAGTTCTTTTTTTTATAGGTTTTTTAGTTTTTTTTTTTTTTTGCTCCTTTCTTTCAGCAATGAGGTAATAAATGGAAGCGAAGTTATGTGTGACTGTGACAATTAAGTTCTGCAATTGTATGGATGAAATGGTCAGTTTCAGCCCCGCGTGGTTGTTTTATTATAATTATGGAAAGACTGGCGTGGTTGGTGGCACTTAAATATTTATCCGGTGTGGATTCGTTAAAAATACACAATCCTCTCGTTAAACACTTGTGCATATCATAAGAAAAGTACACGATCCTATTTATAGGAAATTATTTAATTGGTAGGAAACAATCGTTTTTGAGAATTTGTATAATTTTCGTCACTGAAAGGTATAGTTTACTTCTTGAAGTTGATTCGGAAACGATACGAGTGGTTGGTGGGAATACGAATGGTCGTATGGTTTGTTTGGTGGAGTTTGTCCTCGCATTGCTTCTTCTCTCTAAGCCTCACGAGGGGTTGTAAGCATTGCAATTTTCTTTAAGTTTATTGTAGGGATAAGTAGCAACATAACACTTTGAGACTTATTAATTTCTATATAGTCAAACATTTTGAAAAAATTGATTAATAATCATTAATCAAAGTAAATCGGTATATATTAACTAAAAATGTAACTCATAAACACCAATTACTAGCAGTCACGTCATAATAAATGGCTATTTACTAAACAAACAAAAAAAAGGCTAAACAACAATATCAATGTTTATTTGATTATTTAAAGCAATTTTTGTTTATTTTATGATATACAGCGGTTTGGTATTATAAAGAGTGTTGAAATACCACTCTAACCACGTCTTGCGTGTGAGTCGACCTCACAAGGATTAAACTAAATCGAATATTCAAATTTCATTAGCACGAAAAAACTTAGAAAATGGTGAATGGTTAACATATTATGGACAAGTTAAATAAATAAAACGTAAAGAACCGGATAAAAGAGAAAGAGTATGGCTTCACACGATTAATCTACTGTTCGGGTTCACAAAAATTACGCACAATTATCATCATTCATGTTAGGATTTTACGCCACTAAATTAGAAATCGAAATTGCAGAAAATAGCAAAAATGTAAATTTGCACATAGAATTATAGTGGCTCCCTCTAAATGTAGAAGGTACGTCCATTTATTGCTTGTAAATCTCAGTCTACTATAATCTTAATATGAGTTATTGGTTACAACCTCCAACTTGCTATCTCACTTTTGAGTTACAACCATAAATAAACCTATGGAAAAATTAACCGTTGTGAAAAGTCCAAACTGTTTGAAATTAATTAACGTTTAATCAATATTATTATACAACATAAATATATGGCAGAATTATATAATAAAATCTAACGTATATTAAAATTCATTTTAACATTTTACAAAACCTAGGCATTAAAAATCACTAACATGTCAATAATTATTTATTCTAAACATGTTGTCAACAAATTTAACAAACGATCTAACAACCTACAAAATACATCTCCATCACAAATTCAATTCATTTAGGAGACTTACATTTGAGGCTGTAAACAACCGCGTGCGTTGCTAGCTTTCATCGGAATGACTCGTCGGATTGCTTGAAACTGCCTCGTCGGAATGAAGAATCAGTGTCGCCGGAATGAAGGATGGCCGGCCGGTTGGGACGCGCCTGTGAGCATGTGGGTTCCTGCGACTTGCTAGAGCTGTGGAACCTGTGCGCCTAGGTGGACAAGGACTAGAACACGTGGTAGGTGAAGTGGCTCGAGCTAGATGCGTGTAGAACGCGCATGGTGCCTCAAGCGCACGCCGGGGCTGGTCTGTCCGGCGATCACTCTGTCCGACGAGATCTGTCCGGCCGGCTGAGAGGCTGAAATGAGTCTCGTCGCATCTCGCTCGTTTTCTTCGTGTTTTGGCTGAATCTCTGCAAAGGAAAATGTCACATTAACACCATGAGAAGAGTCAATGATAATTCTCTCGGTTTTTTGGGAGATTGAGAGGGTGGGCTCTTCAATTTGAACAATGGAGAATAAGGAGAATCACTCAAGAACTTATCGAGAAATCAAGAAACAATTTCTCGATCTATTTTCTCTCTGAGGCTCTCGGCCAACACACACAGGAGAAAGGGAGTTTTTGGCCGAGTGTTTTTGTGCTAGGGTTAGCCTTAGGGTTTCCAAAAATCCCTTTATGTATAGAGAGAGCCGGCTTTATTTAGGTCAAAGTCATTAGTCAAACTTAAGCTCATTGATGTTTTAAAGGAGTTTCAAAATTAATTACTCGACCCTAATTCTATAATTTGGCCGAGTATATGTTTTAATATTCTCCAAAAATATATTTTATTATTTCTAAAATAATATTTAATTACTTTAGAACATCTCATTTATTTAATGACAAATCATTAATTATTTTCATCTTTTAGTTATTTGAATCATCAAAATATATTATTATCCATATAATAACAAAATATGATTCATTAAATAAATGTAACAATAAATAACTAATTATTTATTCAGTTACTTAGATAATCATTCTCTTATTGTAAATAACAATTTACTTTCAATGAGAAAATCAAATCGTACTAGTTCAATAAATCGTGTCCGAGAGTCTATCATTGATATCTAATGGACCCACATGACTGAAACTTTAGAATAAAGATCGGAATCAAAAGTTCACAAACTTTTCCGTTTTTTAATTCTTAATATTAGTCGATTCCACTAAATGACTAATATTGAAACTATCTAAGTTCATATGCGTTTATTTTCCGTTTGATGTGACAAAAAAATTCGTTACACGATCCACAGAGTATTTTACGATATTATCCTTCTGTTGGCAGAGATGCCCACAAGAAGATTGTTTATTTACATATTGATGTAATATATAAATCTTTATAAAGTTCTTATTGTAATTTGCTGATTAAATTAATAAAATTTGGAACGTTCATTTTGATATTTAATAGTCTTATAGTCCTCAATCAAACCTAACAATTTATGAAGAGACAAATGTAGATTTGCGTGAACAAACTCTTCTTGGTTTGGTTAAAACGATATATTCACAATCTAAATATCAACAGACTATTGATCCCAGTATGATTGTTGGAAGAATCTATGATGTCTGGTTACGAGGCTTAGAGAGTTAGGAACTCTATAGTTCTTCCAGTGTATCTTTCGAAGATACTAAATTGATCAGTGCACCTTTAGAGACAATGGAAGAACAAACCATTTAACCTCTTTTGTCTTAAGGTCATTATGTATGAATTGCATCATGCTTACCTAAATCCTGAAATGAGACATGTCATTTCATAACATCAATACTCTCATTGAGAAAGTCGAATTCTAGATCCATTACGTGATCTAGACTAGGCCTATTGGTGAGATATTAAATCATGAAGATGTCATGAACCAACTTTGTGAAGTTCTCATAGATATGGAATTCATGTACAAGATTGTTGAGATGCAATATATATCACCTCATGCTTTCTTACTTGGATTGTGAATAAATGAACTGTGCAGTATCCAAAATTAAGTAACGACTTTATTTGGATGAAACAATGTGACTTATTAGCTCCTTGTCAATACACTGTTTCTAACTTATTAACAAGTACTAAAGGAGTTGAGGAAATAACAACTAGAAGGGTTAAATGGTAATTTTATAAATCTCATCTAGTTAATGATATTCATGAAGGGTAAACATAGATAACATTCAATGGATGCTCCATATAATTAAGTTGAATTTGAGTAGAAAATAAATTCATTTGAATCGAGAGATTCTCAGTGTCAACTTTTTAGTGGAGTCAGTTGACATTAAGCTAATACTCGAAAAGGTTTGTGAACTTTTGAGTCCGAGTATAGAAGCTCAAGCTTTGTTCATTTGGATCCATAAGGTCACTATTACAGATCATTAGAGTAGGATTGCTAAACTAGAAACTAAGTCAAAATAAGTTCAAAAGCTGAACTAGACTTTTTCTCAGAAAATGTCTAAAGCGTATTTTTGGCCACATGGACATAAAATGATGTGAATGTCAAAATAAGATTTTGAATATTTTCATATGATGAAAATATAAATTATTTTCGAAAGCCGAAAAGTCGTTTGAGGTATTAAGAAATCAATTTTATTATTTGTGCAATAATAATTCTACAATGGGTATTTTAAGAATTGTCTTAAAAGAAATAAGGAAGCATCTAGATGCCTTTCCCTAGCTAAAGAATTCGGCCAACATGCATCAAAAAGGAGAGTTTTATTTCCCTTTAATTATAAAATAATTACCCAAAAGGAAAAGAGGAAATAAATTTCCTTGAGAAGGAAATAAATAAGCTAAGTGAGGAAACAAATTTCCCCTTGCTTGTTTAAAAGTGGCCGGCCATATTGAGAGAGAAAGGGGAAGGGAAAATCAAATATTGTGTCATGAATACATTATTCTTTCATGAATGAATAATTGACATTTATAGATTTTCCTTCTCCTATAAATAGAGCCTCACATAAAGATGTGAATTTTAAGCTTTTTCCTTGCTCTTGGCCGTTCAAAATCTCTCCATCTCTCTCTAGAAATTCCTTTTTATTTTGGCACCTAGATCCTTGCTTGATCTAGAGAATTAGCTTATGATCCAAGGATTGTTCTTGGTTCATATTATTTAATTGTGCCCACACACAAATCTTTCTAAACCTCTATAGACTCTTATAATAGAAACCTTAGGTTTCTCAAGTTCAAGACTAGACGTGAAGGAATCGAGCCGATGAAGAAGTTCCACCTTTCCCAAGAGGCTTCAATTTTGAAGATAAAAGAAATGTCAGTATTCAAGTAGTTTAAATAATGTTTTTAATTATAACATGTATATGCACTTTGTTTATGTTAGTAAAAATTGTTTTACTAGTAAAAGAAATTTCTATATTCCGCCATTAATGTGTTAATGATAAATTTTTATTAACCCTAGACCTAGTCCAACATCTTCGTGTGTATCAGTAACTCAGAGGAATGTAAAATTACTGTTTTACGCATGAGTTATTATTTCACTAACTCATTTGTTATTTGTGAATGAGAAAAACATAAAGTGAGATGTCTTTACATGTCACATGTTTTATTCAAAGAATGTTTTATTCGATGAATTCCATGCCCAGTTTATTTATTCACACTCTCATAACAAAGCATAGTGTGATACTAATGCATTGACATTGTTTCAACACGAATTCTGTATATGTGAATCACATAATCTAATGTAACAACGTTATGACACCAACCGTCAGGTCAGATGTAACTTCAATTAGCCATTGCCCATACAATTAAATGTCATAATGTGTCACATCGATTATGCATTCACTTCAAGATTTAGGTAAATACCAAAATACCCCTCGTATGTGATCTTGAAGTTTTGATTGATTAAACGGTTTTATCTCGAGCTTCAAAGTATCACAGGTCTTGTTCAATATCTTCAGTAAAGATATCAAGAATGAAGAACAGGGTCTCAACTCTCTATATCACAAGATAAGATATCCTGATTCATTCAAACAATCAATACTCATATTCGACTGCTCTATCGATCTTTAGATTGCGAACTATTAATCAAACTAGTCACAAGAGTCTATCTTGTCAAGTCTGTACTTAGCACCCCTTTCGTCGATAACAGTTTCAGAGCGTAGCAAACATGCATAAACCCAAACTTAATCAAGAAAAAATATTTAATTTGTATTTAATGTTTTAGAAAAAAAATCAAATACAAAGTATTTATAAATTATAATGTCTAAATCTCCTTTGTGGGCACCAATCTCAACACAAACTACCCTCGCGACATAAATTTAGGCGAAATGGCCCTACCTTGCAAACTATTTTGGTTCAACGTTTCATAAAAAAATTGTAAATGTCCAATATGTTACCATGCCACTTTAATTTATGCATTTCAATTACTTTTATACCCTTCAAATTTCAAAATATTTGAATTTTTAAATTTCCCCAAAATTTGAATAATTTTCATCAATTATTCCATATTCGGCAGTTTTTTTTTAGCAATTATCCAGCAATTAATTATGTTGATAAGATCATATTATGTTGGGTAGTTATTTTAATCATTAAATTTAGGATTATTAATTTATTTCATTACTTTTTAGCCAATTTTAATAATTTTTATAGCTTCATATCAATTTATTTTTGGAAACATTTCTTATATGTCGAATTCTAATTATGTTCGTAACAGATCTGGATGTTTATTTTTTTTTCAATTTCTCCATTTATATCGTCCAATAGTATGTTCGTTAATTGATATCCAATTCACACTAAAATGAAATTGTACCAGCGTAACTTGTGAACTTGTTACTTGTGAACTACAATCTCCCTCCAAAGTTGTGTATGAAGAGAAAGTTTTTTATGTTAACGCTATTGATATCAGGACCGAGCCAACCAGGTAATCATATTGATGTGTATTTAGCTCCATTGGCAGATGACTTGAAGATGCTATAGGAGAAAGGATTTGAAGACAAAGACGCTTACCGTGGAGATTCGTTGAACTTAAGAGCAATGTTGATGTGGACTATTAATGATTTTCCGGCTTATGAAAACTTGTCAGGATTCTCAGTGAAATGCTCGATTGGTTGTCTGATTTGCATAAAAGAGACACCTTCCATTCGGTTGAAGCATGGGAAGAAGACAATTTTTCTTGGTCATCGACATTTTTTACCAACAAATCATCCATACAGAAGAACGACTTCCTCCTAGAATTTTGTCTGGTGAAGATGTGTACAAAATGGTTAAGAACGTCAAAGAAGTGCTCGGGAAACGAAAGCGGAATATTAGTACTAAACAATCGTTCGAAGATAATCCTTGGAAGATAAAATCAGTTTTCTATGACCTCCCGTATTGGAAGACGAACTATGTTCGATATTGTCTGGATGTTATGCACATTGAAAGAAACGTTTGCGAATCGATCATCGGAACGCTTCTTGATGATCCAAATATATTGAAAGATGGAATAAAAGCTCAAATGGATCTCAAGGAGATTAATATTCGGAGCATATTTCATCCTCAAGAAGGAGGGAGAAAAATAAAATTACCACCGGCGAAATATACTCTAAATCGGAATGAGAAGAAGAAGTTGTGCAAATGGTTCGCATCTATCATGGTACCCGATGGTCATTCTTCAAACTATAAGAGATTTGTATCTTTAAAATATTAAAGACTCATTGGGATGAATGTTGGGATTGGTGCCCACAAAGGAGATATTAGACATTGAGATACTTTATGTATTTATATTTATATTTTGCTGAAACATTGATATTAATAAATGTTCATTCTTTTGAAGATTGTGTTTAGTTATGTTTAAGCTATGCTCTGAAACTGTCATCAACGAAAAGGGTGTTAAGTACAGACTTGACAAGATAACCCCTTGTGACAAGTTTGAAACATTTGTTCGCAATCTAAAGATCGATAGAGCAATCGAGTCTTAATATTGATTGTTAGGATGAATCATGATATCTCATCTTGTGATATAGAGAGTTGTGACTCTATGATTCATACTTGGTATCTTATAGAAGATACTTAACAAGACCTGTGACACTTAGAAACTCAAGACAAAACTGTTTACACACTCGAGACTTCAAGTTCACAACTAAAGGAGTATTATGATACTTACCTTAATCCTGAAGTGAATATGTAATTGACATTGCACTTTGTGACATTTGATTCGTCAATGGGCAATGACTAAGTTTTAGTTGCATCTGACCCGACTGTTGGTGTCACAAGGATGTGATGTTGGATTACATGATTCACATATATGGAATTCATGTAATAACAATGCAAATGCATTAGTATCACACTATGCTTTGTTATGAGAGTGTGAATGAATAAACCTGGCCAGGTATTCATTGAATGAGTTCATTCTTTGATTAAAACATGTGACATGTAAAGACATCTCACTTTATGTTTTTTCTCATTCACAAATAACAAAGGAGTTAGTGAAATAATAACTCGAGGGGTAAAACAGTAATCTTACATTCCCCTTAGTTACTGATACACATGAAGAGTAATGTCGTAATATACTCCGTGGATCGTGTGAGAAAGTGTTTCATCACATCAAACATAAAAGATACGCACATGAACAGAGAGATTGTCAATATTGGTCCTTTATTGGAATCGACCAATATTAAGAATTAAAAGACGGAAAAGGTTTGTGAACTTTTGTGTCCGATCTTTATTCTAAAGCTTCGTTCATGTGGGTCCATGAGGTCTCAATGATAGACATTTGGAAGAGATTAAAAGAACTGTAAAAGTTGATTTACTCATTAAGTATAAATTGTGATTTATACCGAGAAAGTTATCACTACTACAAATGTTGGATCCCACAACCGATTTTCCACAACCCTTATTAGTAAGGGGTGTGGATTCCAAGATCTCACAACCCTTATAACTAAGGGTTGTGGGAAGGGCTGAATTTCAGTGTATTCCACAACCCTTAGAATATTGGTTGTGGAATATACCTTATTCTACAACCATTGTTATAAGGGTTGTTTAATTTTACTTATTTTAAAATGTCCCACAACCCTTAATGCATTCGTTGTGGGAGCGGCGCCGGGGCGACGCCTTATGGTGCCGCAGCGCCACTTCCCACAACGCCTTATTTTCTTAAAACTCAATAAATAACTAGTTATTTGTTTTGTTCATTGAATCACAAAATGTTATCATATTGATGATGACATTCTCGAGTGATTAAATATGTTAGAAGAAGAAAATAAATTATTTCTCATTTCGTACTTATTCGATAACTATGAAATATATTTAATGATGTGTCAGTAAATAATAATGAGAGTTCTAAATTAATTTTAGAAATTTAATCAAATATGTTTAGGAATAAAATCAAAGAATTTGGACGAGTAGGGGGAGAGGGATTGGCCGAATTCCCTAAGTGAATAGGGTCATGGGTTTGACCCAGCTTATGCCCATTTTATAACTGTATAAATAAGGCTAAACAAACCCTAATCACTTAACCCTAACCCTAGTTAATTTTCGGCAACTCTCTCTCTCTCTCTCTCTCTCTCTCTCTCTCTCTCTCTCTCTCTCTCTCTCTCTCTCTCTCTCTCTCCCTTGAGATACTCGGTCGAAATTCCCAACAAAGATCAAGAGAAATTGTTTTTCTAATCTTTATCCTTTGATTCCTAATTGTTCTTGAGAGCCCACACTCAATATCTCAATAATTTTCTTGTGTATTATTGTTGATTCATCACTTGTGGTGTTTGGAATAATTTTGTGAATTATTTCGAGTTTTTAAAATTGTTTTAAAAGCTTTCAGCCAGCCAAAAACAGTCCCTAGGACGATCTGGGTGCATTCCGGCGACTTCCCAGCCTCCAGCGCTTCAATCCGGCGAAGGGGCTCCTGTCAGGCGAGCTCCAATCCGGCGAGGTGCTCCAATCCGGCGAGGCGCTCCAGTCCGACGAAGGGACTTCTGTCAGGCGAGTCCAATACGGTGAGGTGCTCCAGTCCGGCGAGGCGAATTCGGTGAGGGCAATCAGGCGAGGCTATCTGGCGAGGCGTCCCAGCGATCTCCAGTCCGGCGAGCGTGCAATCCGGTGGGTCTTCCCTGTCAGGCGAGTCCCAACGCGGCGACAGTCACCCATCCGGCGAGTGTCCAGTCCGGCGAGCTCCCTGTGAGGCGGAAAACTCCAGTCCGGCGAGGCTTCCCGCAGGCGTTCATTCCGGCGATCCTCCCCAGTCCGGCGAAGACGTACCCAGTCATTCCGGCGAGGGTTTTTCTGCGTTTTGAATGTGACGTGGCATTCCGACGATAGCTAGCAACGTCGAGGTTGTTTACAACCTTTAATGTGAGTATTTTCTAAATTAAATAATTAACTATAAATTATATAAATGTTATATAAGTTGTTAGTTAAATTTATTTGTTTGAGCATGTGAATTATAAATTGTTTATGATCACTTGATAAATTTAATGCCTTAGGTTGTTAAATATATATAAATTAGTTTTAATATATTAGATCTAATTATAATTTTCCGCCACATAGGATGTGTATTATAATTAATATTGTTTAATCGTTAAATAAATTCCAACAATGAAAACTCACGATTGTCATGTGTTACTACAACAAATGTTACCTCTCGCTTTACGTGGTATATTGTCAAGAGATGTGAGATTTGCAATATCCAAGGTTTGCGTATTCTTCAACTCAATATTCTCAAGAGTTATCGATCCCATTCGTTTGGATTACATGCAATTAAAGTTAGTGAAAACTTTGTGTATGCTAGAAAAGTTCTTCTCACCTTCGTTTTCTGACATCATGGTTCACTTTTCTGACATCATGGTTCACTTAACCATTCATTTGGCGTGAAGCGAAATTATGTGGGCCCGTGTTTTTGAGGTTCATATATCCAATCGAGCATTACATGAAAGTATTGAAGAGTTATGTTAAGAACTACAATAGACCAGAAGGGAGCATAGTAGAAAATTACATAGCAGAAGAGTCTGTTGAGTTTTGTTCTGAATATTTAGCTAAAGCAAACGAAATTGGCGTGCCCAAATATTTGAGTTTTGAATCAAAATCTCTATCTACGGGTATCTTTAATTGGTTACACTTTATATTTAGTGAATCCATAAAATATGTTTATATAACAACGTTTTTATGTACAGGTATTTATTCTACCATCGATCGCAAAGAATGGGGCGAGCCTCTCTTCACGTGTTACACAATGTTTTTGACATCTTGCTATTTCTCGATATTCATATCACTGAATTGAGAGTGAATGATCCAGAGAAAGCAAGAAATGAAAAATGGTTACAAAGTGAGCACAACCGTTTGTTTCAAAACTGGCCTAGAAAACAAATATTTGAGGAGACGGGGCATTCTTCAACCTTCAGCAAACTATCTGCCTTCCTCAATGGTTACCAGTGTCACTGTGTGGTCAGTTAATGGTTTTACATTTTACACAAGAGATAGAGATAACAAGTATCCCGTTCAAAACTCTAGTGTTACATTTTATGCAATGCATTACATGTTTCGTCGGCCAAGGATAAGAATCCAAAACAAGGTTTTATGAACTACTACGGATACATGGAAGACATATGAGAACTTGATTATTTTGGGTTAAAAGTCTCATTGTTCAAGTACAGCTGGGCAGACAATAACCACGTTAAAGTTGACAAGGACGGAGTAACAATTGTTGACTTTAGACGAACCAGTTATGAGAATGATTCATTTATGCTAGCGTCGCAAGCAAGTCAAGTATTCTATGTTTTGGATCCTATCAATCCGGAGTTATCGTTAGTGTTTCATATGAAAATAAAAAATATTGATGAAGAGGAGGACGAAGACATGACTAGTATTCCTCCATTTACATCTAGATAACCACTTGCCAACGAAAAGATTGTTGATTTCGATGATCATGACGTTTCTCATTTACTTTGTAGGGATATTGACGCTATTTTTGTTTGAATAATGTATTATTATAATTTGTAGTAATATGTGATGTTATCGAGTTAATAATTATAACCAATTCAAACGTTTCATGTGAATTTAGAGATTCTCACTATGGCGAAGGGAAGAATTAGCCGCAGCGATCGCCACAGCGGTGAAGGATTTAGGTTGCGGCGAGAAAACATGGCCGCAGGGGGAAACTTTCATCGCTGCGCTGAAAAAATTAATTTTCTGTTGAATTTTCGCAGCGTGAATGATTTAGGATGCGGTGAGACACCATGGCCGTAGCAGGAAACCTTCATCGCTGCGGCGAGATTTCAAAACAAAAAAATTGATTTTATGTTGATTTTTTGCCGCAGCAGTGAAGGACTAAGGCTGCGGCAAGACAGCCTGGCCGCAGCGGGAATCTTTCACTGCTGCGGCGATATTTCAACACAAGAAAATTTGAGACTCTGTTAAATTAGTTCTTTAGCTCATTGTCTTGTTCTTGAGTATAGACTCTTGTAATAGAAAGATTAGGTTTCTCCAGTTAACGATTAGGTGTGAAGGAAACGAGTAAGACGACACGATCAACCTTTCCTAAGGCTTCTCAAATATCAAGCTACAAGAAAAGTTAGTCCTAAATAAAATATAACTATATAATGTTTTAAATAATATGATGGTCATGCACTTTGGCTAGGTTAGTAAAATTGTTTTACTTGTAAAGAAATTTTTATATTTTTCCATTTAATTATTAATGATAATTTTTTCTTAATCCTAGACCTATTCCAAAGTCTCAACGTTACACTCTCGGACGAGATTTAGATTAACAAAACAAGTGTTAAAAATATGCAAAGATTACTTGTTGAAATCATGTTTTTAGTTCAATTATTAAATTGAAATATTTTAAGTACTAGGTTGATTTAATTGTTCTCTCATTGAATGTAAATTGTGATTTACGCTAAAACAATTATTTCTCTCGTGATTAAATAAATAAATATTTATTTTAATTTTAATCACTTTGATTTAATAAATCAAAGTGTATAATTATATTGATAATAATACGATTTTGGATTTAAATAAATTAAAGGTAGAGAGAATAAATTTCTTAATAGCGTGTCATTATAATCAATGAGATAATCTTATTCAATCCATGATATTATCTATAGGAAAAATATCATGCATTATTTTAGGAATAAATAAAGTAATAAATTGGCTTAATTTTGAGCAATATGGCCAGCCATTAGGAAAGAGAAAGTGAGCTGAAAATTGCTTAAATTCTAAAAAAGGATTAATTGACTTATGTGTAATTGATGGTTTATTATTTGATTTTGACCTAATTTAAACCTATCTTTTTAAATATAAAAAGGATCAAAATTATTTCTCCCCGTAAACCTAGCATTTTCGGTCGAGTACCCCAGGGGTAGAGAGAGAGACTTTGGCTGATTATTCATAGAGAAAGAGAGGAGAAAATTATTTTCATCGGAGTGTTCTTTGATTTTAGAGAGATCTTCCTTCTTTCCTTTGTTCGCAAAAAAAGCCCACCCCCTTATTCTCATAAAATCATGGAGGTTTTTTCATTGACTCTATTTTGTGGTACTTTGACTGAAAACTGAGATACATGGCCGGCCACAAAGACGCGCGCGCGAGACGAGGATCAGCCATTACACGCGCGTAGAGAAGACGCTGCCAGTGACGGGACGGGTGACGCAAACTTGATCTCGTAGATTGAAGACAGAAGTACGACTCGTGAAGTTGAAAACGAAAACCGTAAGTAATTCTTAATTCTACTTATATTCATTTTGTAATTAGTTGTACGAATCTTGATTTGTGGAATTATCAGTTTGCCTGATTTAATATTTTTACTTGGATGAATCGTTTTTATCGTTATGGTTATTAAAATGTGGATAAATGTGTTTTTCATATTTAAAGAAATTTTGAAATTCAGTCATATCATGATATGTTTCATTATTTATATATTAATTGTTAACCGATTTCCAACACCACAAACAATAATCGCGTTGATAAGTGCTTGTTAGCAATCCATCGACAGTATCTCGCTAGTCTCGCAATGAGTGTACAAAAAAGTGTCCTTGTTGTGGGGCGTAAGAGTATTTTTCGTGATCTTTGTACGCGTTGTCTCCATCTCCCTTTTACATCACACCTTTTCTTATACACTCCAAGATATACAATTGATGCCATGATATGTTTTGCTACCAACTGATGTGTATGATGTTTGTGTTTCATATTATACGAGTCATTAATATCGTTTTTCAAAGTCCCATGAGCAATTGAATAGTACCAGGTATATATGATATTTCGAGTTTTAAGTCGAGCAAAAACTAATTAACTTCAATCATCTCGTATATCTTATCCATGAATTAAATATACGTTATATCTTTCGAAACATCAAAAAAAAGATGTAAGGGAATCGGTGAATTTCAATAAGTGTTCCTTTTCTTAATCTCAAGCGTCGATAAACTACATAAAAACTGCAAAAAGAAAAATTAAAATTACACAAAATTAAAAAAAAGTACAATAAACTATTGCAGGGTTATCGTACAACATCGCACACCATCATACGATATCATACACTATTTTCTATTGTACGCCATTTTAAATAATTACACACGATCGTACGTTATCGTAAATTTTAATATATGTTTTTTACTGTAATCGTACAAACTACACTTAACTTTCATCGTATTTGACCCTTAAATTCAATTCAAATTCGAAAGTCTCCTATATAATAAGAGAGCTTAAAATGCGGAGCTAATAAAAAATTATACGAACGAGTTATTAATTATAATAACCATATAAACATAATGAATTTTTAATATGGCACACGCTTGTTTAAACTTGGGTTAATGTTTCGGTTTAATTTAAACTTATATTGATGGCCGAAATTAAAATAGAAATCTAGTAAAACAAACATCGTTAATTAGTTTGACACATAAATACTTGGTCCACCAACAAAAATTTCATGAAACATTAGTCATATTAAACACATAAATTTGACGAAATTGGCTTACTAACCATTTTGGAAATGGCCAATGTTCCACAAAACTCGTGTAAATAACACTAATGCTTACATGACATCTTGATCTACACTGTTATTTTACCCGAATGCCCTTAATAATTTTCCAGCCAATATTTTTTTAATTTCGATTTTTTTTTTGGAAAATTCGAGTCAAAAGTTTGATTTAACTGCCAAAATAATTCAACATTAGGCAATTTAATTAGTATTAACGATTTGCTCTTATAATTATTGGAAGATATTACAAAAATTGAATGTTAATATATTCAATATTCGTTAATTTTTGTTTAATTACCATTTCCAGTTCCGGATATTACTAAAAGTCGGCTATAATGTGTATTTCATTTTTATTTCCCATTCTGGAAATTATTACAGCCGGCCATAATTTTTTCATCTTCATATTTGTTTTTACGACGTAAACTGAGTTTTACAACGTAAATTGAGTTGAGTTTTACAATGTTAATTGATTTTTACCCGAACGCTCTTCTTCATATTTCGGCTAATATTTTTTAATTTATTTTGGGAAATTTGAGTTAACTATCAAAATGATTCAAAATTAGGCGATTTCATTAGCATTAACGATTTGTTCTTATAATTATTGGAAGATCTTACAAAAATGAAAAGTTAATATATTCAGTATTCATTAATTATTCTTATATTAATTAACAATCTTTATTTCATTTCCATTTGCAGTTCTGTTAATTATTTTCAGTCGGTTATAATTTGATTATCATCTTCATATTCGATTTATGGAAAAATCGAAACCAAAACTGTTATCAATAAACAACCGACCAATTGTTTGGACGTTAATTGATTTTTATAACATAAATTGAGTTGAGTTTACAACGTAAATTGAAGTCTTTCATCGTCAACTGCATATTAATTAACAAAACACGATTTTTTTTATTTTACTGGATGAAATAAATCAAAATTAAAAACATTAATAACGAAACTCGGATATTTCTAAATAAACTCCATCAACATTTTAACAAATTTCAAAAATCTCAATACCCTAAATACATAAAGAGAACAAAGAACGAATAACGAAAAAAATGGTTTCGATTACGGCTGTAGGTTTGTTGAGCTTTACGAAGGACCACGCAATTATCCTCTATGCCGTGAAAGTTTCACATCATTCTTCTTCTTCTTCTTATTCATCGCCGTCGTGTTTTTGTAGGATTTCGTCCTCGTCCGTTCCGTTCCAGCGCCATAGAATCGCCACCACGAGAAAGGTCTCGTGCTTGGTCGCGACATTCTCGCCCGACTCTCTGTCGTCTTCCTCCACTACAAAACCTTTTTGGTAAAAATCGATTTGAAGAAAAATATCGTATAATTTTTATTTTTTTTATTTTTTTGTTTCACAGAGAACTCGAGAGAAATTTCTGCAAGCAATTGTTTCTACTTTATCTCTCATTGAATTTTAAAAATCATATTTTTGAGTTAATGGTTTGCATATTCTAGAGAATATATAACCTCAAAAATTAATATTTTTTAATTCAATATTATCTTAAATGGGCTGTGACTTTCATCTTGGGTCAATTTTAAAATGAAAATGTTGTAAAACAAAATTATGAACATTACGTACAATGATCCTATATTAGACTAGTACGTACAATAATCCTATTGAAAATGAGGCAGCAACCAGTACGTACAATAATCCTATTGAAAATGAGGCAGCAAAAATTGGGTATTTAACCAAATATATATATATATATATATATATATATATATATGATTAACAGATTTGTGGTTACAATTTGAGATTTTTTTTAGTTTGGGTCAACTGAAGTGAACTCTTGAAAATACCTAAAAGACCAACTCCCAATTTAATTGGACAAACCAAAGAGGGCTGACTTCCTTCTCCTTCTTCTTCAACGCATTTGGTATTTCCAATGCCGACGCCTATTCTCAGCCGTTAAAGGCGGCGACTTTAACGGTGGTCATCCCCTCTCTCTCTCACTGCATCTGTCAATGGTTACGGTACGAGGCTCGAAGCTCAATCTCCCAAATCCTTCTCTCTCTTCTCCCACCGTAACCTCTCTCGCCTTCGACCCCCACTCTCGCTCTCTAGCCCTATCGCACACCGACTCCTCTTTCTCTCTCTACCACTCTCTCTCTCCTCTCTCGTCTTCTCTTCTCCCTCAGCATCGGACTGTTATTCCACCACCGTCCTCGTCTTCGTGTTTCGTCTCAATCCAAAGCTCCGATTCTCTGCCTCTGTTCGTTGTTGCTGGTCCGCAAGGCGGTGGATCGAAAATCTGCCTTCGGTTCTTCGCGGTGGTCGAAGGCAAGGGTTTCGCTAGGGTTAGGGCTGTTTGCAATCAGAAGGGGATTGCGTTCGACGATACGTCTGGGGTCCTGATCGACTGTTTCCATGGCGTCTCCGTCAGGCTTGCCGGCTCGGCGAATTTCTTCGCAGTGAATTGGATTTCGGGTTCCGAGATTTGGGTTTTTGCGGTGAAGATGGTCGGCGATGGGATCGTGAAGCTCATGAGGTGCGCTGTGATCGAATGTCGGAAGCCTGTGTTCTCGATCGGATTTTGCTTCGGATTGCTTGTTTTGGGGGAGGAAAACGGAGTCAGAGTCTTCAGTTTGAGGCAGCTGGTCAAAGGAAGGGTTAGAAAAGTCAACGCTCTGCAGAAGGGTCAGAAATTCCGTGTGCCTGATGGTGGTCATAATTGTGAGAGGAACTCGGAGATTGATTGCAAATGTCGTTCGAATGAGAAGAACGGTGGTAATGTTCCTGGTAAGTAAGCAATCTGGAAAATCTTTATTTAACTTGAAGTTTAGAATCAGTTTTATTAGTTCAAACTCTTACCTTTAAAGTTTGTTTTGCAATGTGAACATTCCGAGTCTAAGAATTAAAAGATATGAAAAGCATTGTGTTTCTTCTCAGCGTAATGCATTCGTTTATTATGAGCTTGTTTAGCGATTGATCGACGGAACATTGCTGACTTTGTTACTTCCGATCAATGGCAAACTGAAATCGTCGTATTTCTAAGTGTGTACATGGTCGTTAATTAGCATAATTAAAATATTTACTGTAGGGAAGGGATAAGATAGTGGTTACATCACTGTTTATATGTGACCTATCCGATGCATGAATGTGCTCGATGATGCCTTTTCAGCTTAACCTTGTGACGAGGATGTCCCTGTTTTTATTTTTCCGATGAATATGCTAACATATCAGTTTGGGACATGTTGAATTGTTCAATCTCTGTTTGGTACACGTCAACGCTCTGATCCAATGTGCTAGCACGAACATATTTGTATATTTATTCGAATTTCCTCTGACAGTTCTTTTATAGGTATTTGTTTTTGACCAGGACATGGGTGCTACGCATTTTAAGCAAGATGCTGTCCTATGGTCAAATTCATAAGGATGCCTCTAGATGGTAACTACTAATTGTGAGAAAAAAATAAAAAATAAGAAATAGAATATGTTGCAAACAAAACGTAAAATCCTTTGATTAGTTGATAATTGACGAGTTCATTCCTTTTTTAGTTCTCATGTTTAGATTACAATTACTATATTTGAAGTCCAAGTTAAATGATATGTATCCATGTTTGGAGAAAAAGTAAAGCCTACTTCCACGGGATCAGTGTGCTAGTATTTGTGCGTTTCCTTAGATAATCAATTATATGAACTTGCAGGGAAATACAGGGCCACTAGATTGCAGCAAGAATCGTGTGAAGTGGGAACCTACTTCGTCGTGTTCGGTGACAAAGATGTGGAAGTATCATCAAAATCGAGAGTGAAGTCTCTCTTGAAGGCAACTTCAATTCAGACATTATCCTCGAAAAGGTGTCTAGTGCTAGACTCGGCTGGAAATCTGCATGACTTGTACTTGTCCAGCACTACCACCGGGTCAGGTATGGTACCCCGAATGAGACGATTGCCTCGAGTTATGAACGTACAGAAATTTGCAGTTCTTGCTGAGAATTCCAGAGGTAAGCTTCTTGTATGACCTATTATGAGTTTTTAATTTAGGGTTTTAGAGTTTTTATTCATATCGTGTGCTTTGTAATATGGATATTAATAATGACATCAGATATTATCCACACATAAGTATGTTTGAGTCAGTGACTTCCACCAAAACCTGAACCATATCTAAGTTTTGGAAACCTTGCCATTATTATTGCAGAAACTCAAACTATATGGGTGTCAGATGGATATAATTCCTTGCACGTAATTTCAATCAATGGCATTGAAGCTGTGCTTAATGAAACTGAAAGCACCGAGGCAGAAAATTCTTTGCAAATATCAGGTTTGTATTGATTAAAACTCCATATGCATATTTAACAGTACTATCTTGAGAAGTGATAATTTGTAATAAGATTACTAGAAGAAACCCGGCTAAAAAACCGCTTGAGGTTTTGATGGAATATAATACAAATGGAAGAAATTGCAGAGTAAAGATAGTAAGCATTTGTTGAGAGGCTTGGAACCTATTTGTTAGAATATAAAATTTATGCAATTATTTAAAGGATTTTGAGATTAAGCATTTTGTTTCCTTTTGCCTCGCTCAATATATTTACCTTATTTATCTCGCTTATCTTTCCTCCTAGTAATGCAAACAATATTTTCTTGTGAGAAAATTGAGGATGTTGCTCCCTTGGCCGGAAACGCAGTTTTGATTCTCGGACAAGGTAAACTTAATAGTTGCACCAAGTTGTCTCACCATTGCCAGTTCATTGTTGTTTTTATTACACAGCATTGATCTAATTACAGACCGAGGCTGATTTAGTTACAACTTCAATTATTTGTTGTCTGAGATTTGCTTGTGATACTTGGAACAGGCAGTTTGTACGCGTATGAAATTTCTTAAAAGTTCAGCTTTCACGATTTTCGATTGGTGAGGGTACTCATACATTGTATTTTCTTTTCCCTCGCTATATATTGTTCGTGCGGTGGATGTGGAACTTATATATTGATTCGTCTCTTTTTTTTTTTTCTTCTTTCTAGAATATTGAAACAGAGAACCCTCTTAAGTAACTTGCGCCCAGTTTCTGGCGCAGCTGATACTGATGCCTTGTAAGTATTTTCAAATTATAAATCGTTTTATCACGCTCCATTATGCCGACACAGGACTAGAATCACATATCGTCATTACTTTCAGGTTTCAATTCATGCATTTCTTTTCCTGGCTTCTTGGATCTTTGGCATGCTTTTGTTTCAATATTCATGACCTTCTCTCATCTCATTATGAAAATGACATCGAGACTGCCAAGCCCATAAAGGTAATATAAAGCCGTGTTTTTTTATGTGTAATATTAGCTTTGGACATGGATTTATTCGTGTCTAGTTGTGTAGGGGAAACAGAGCCTCAAGAAGCTGTTCTGCATTGTGATATTGACACCTTCACCGCCGGATTCATGAAGAGGCTCAAATGATCTCTACTTTGGTCCAACCATCTGATTTCTTGGTTGGTTCATTTGCCGGGCTTTTCTTTCGTAGGCACTGCAGGCGAAACCAAGCAAATCATATCAGCTTAAGAATATTGAACGACCTGTGTGTAAATTTTTTATTCTTATACTATTTATCTCGCTGGGACTTATTTTGTGCCCTATTATAGATTCCTGATGTTTTCTTTAGTTCTGTATCTGAAGTTGGATCATATCATAGAGCATGGACAGCCTGTAACTTGGTAGTATATAGAATAATTTGATGAACTGCAATGATTGTAATTCTGAGAGTATTTAGTGTCATGAAATTGTTTGTCAAATATGCCAAGCATATACAAAGCTGGACAGCCATGCACTAGCCAAACAGATGATTATAATTATTAATTACACATATATAAAGTAAAATAAAGAAATAAATAGAAAAAGAATACCTTTAGATATTAAATGAAGCAGATGGGCCCAAAATGAGAAGAGAGAACCTATCGGGGTCGCAATCGTGAAACCTACATTGCATACACATCAGACAAAGGAGAGGGCCATGATGAGTATATCTGGTGGGCCCACCTGCCCAATGGGGCCCACAAGTAAAGCGATGATAATTGACACCCACAAAGACGAAAGGAAGCATGTTATGTTATTCAGATTTATATTCCCTCTCTCTCTCTCTCCCTCTAATCCAATCCAACTCACTTTGAAAACAACCAAACGTTCATGTCTCCATTCGTTCTACTCATCATTTTACACTACGCATCATCTCAGGTCAGTTCAATTCCCTCGTGTTCATGTCCCTTTAATATACGGACTAGTTCGTAGTAAAAAAAATCTATAATGTAACTTCAATAATCATTAAATTCCAGTTAACCAGAAGCTATATAAATGTAATATTTCATTTGTTCAGAAAATTCATGTACACCGAACAAATGTCGACTACGTAAACTTTTTGACTAAATTATTCGTATAATAGACGAATTTAATTACAAGAACAAAAGATTGAAGATTCGGATATTAGGTGAGAAGCGTAGGAGTGAGTCAAAATGAGATCTTCTCATATTTCACATTTTTTATGGCCTTATATAATGCTTGGATTATCTATAACGTGGCTTAATCATGCCTATGCTCTAGTGGTTATATTGATAACCATTCATTTCGTGTTTATGGTAGTTATTTTTATAACTAGTTTTACTTATTTTGTCAATTGGCGTCCAAAAAAATATTAGTGACGAACCAAAATAAATACACATTTGATTATAAACATGTAACAATGGTAAAGATTACTTGTATATATTTAATAGATTTAAAGATATGTATTATTTGACAAGTTTTATTGTTAGTGTTTGATAAAAGAGTAACATTAACCATTAATGTTATTTTCTAAAGAGTTGATATTCATGTTGCGTTAAGTAATGATAATTATCATTACTTGAATTTTCTTGTTTATTAAAATTAATTTAATGGGTATATGTGTTTTTTTAGTGTATATATTTATTGTGGTTACATTGTTATTGTTCTTTTAAACATTAAACATATAATGGGTATATGTGTTTATTTTTATTTATTTATTTTACCGATAGTGTAGTGTAGTATATTTGTATAAGTTTTATATTTTTAAAGGGTAAATGGTCTTTTCAAGTGAAAATTACTTGCATTTTAGAAAGAAAATGAATTTTGGTGGATTATGAGAAAGTGAGAAAATAAAGTGATAGTTTGAGCTATTTCTATATATGTATATATATATATATATGATATAATTTGTAAACAATAAATATTTTTCTCGCCTGAATTAACTCAGAAAACAATGTCTTCGCCTGAATTTTCCAGTATTCGAATTTTGATCTCTATATATAAATAGTCCGAAATCTTTCTTCCAAGGAGAGCAATTGTTTCATAAACTTGGAACTTGCTAGCTACAACCTCAGTCCCATATTTTTCCCACTTTGACGTAATAATCATCGTTCATCAATATTCTTCGGAAAACAAAAGGGTCGCATTTAGTGAATCACATGCGCACAAATAATTTCTTATTTAAGACACAATTAAGTCCCTACACACAACCAGCTAACAGTGACTATGACAGGCAAAGATTTGTATGCTCATTTTCAGGCAATTAACCAAGTATTACATTGATATATCATCCACTTTGCAAAGACTTGTTTAAAACATCGTACTTATTACTTATGCATGGGAGATTTTGTAGTTTGTGACCCACATATGAAATTGGGGGGGGGGGGGGGGGGGGAGGGCAATGAAAATAAATTTTTTAACCATTATATAATTTAAACTAAAATTCTCAGTTTACTATTAATATTAATTAGGTTATAGTTTTGGTTAACCGAATTCATTTTTCAAATAACTTTTTACGGTCGGTCTTTAATTTGTTGTTTAGTTGTCTTGACATGCCTGTTGATTTGTGCAGTGTCATTCCTAGTGAGGTTAATGAGTTGATGAACTGCGTACATAAATATGAACTGTGGTTGAGCCAGCGGATCGACACACTCAAGTCTGGAGTTTTTTTCTCGAGAAATTTCAAAACATATGTCAGAGACAATTCATAACGCATGTTAGACGTGAAAGAATGTGATCATAATATAATGTATCGAAAATTCGTTGTTCTTGGGCGGGAACAGATCGAAGAGATGCGACTTTTTGAAACAAAAAAGTGATATCTAAGATGGAAGGTTGGATGGCGAGGGTTATTTCAAAGGCGGGCAGGAGTACCCTAGTCAAATTAGTGGTGCAAAGCATTCCCTCTTATGTAATGTCCACTGTTAAATTACCCAATAAATTATAGTAAGACATACTCGAGAGTTTTGTTGGAAGGGGGAAACGAGTGGGAAGCGTTACAGAGCCATCACGAGTTGGGGAAATATTTTTCAACCGAAAAATACGGGAGGTTTGGGTTTCATTATCAAATTATCGTGGAAGATGATCAGAAACCCTAATCAGTTTTTGGTAAAGCTCATGGCTGATGAGTACATCGCAGGGTCTTCTTTTCTCGATCACAAAGTCCAGGCCAATGCCTCACAAACCTGGAGGGACATCCGTAGCATGAGAGAGCTCATTCAAAAAATGCCTTCCACATCATCGGAGATGGTAACCAAACGCGTATCTTCAAAGAGCAATGGTTGGACGGAGGTAAGGTTCAGATTAATGACTGCAACAACAATCTGTTTGACGCAAAATTGGATTGACTCTTCAGACACGAGGCGAGATCTTGGGACGGGGCCAAAGTGAATCAACTGTGTGGTGAGAGCTCTAAGGAAGTGCTCAATCTCACACCTCTGTTGGTCGGACCAGACAAAATCGTGTGGAAAAACATAGATGACGGTCAGTTTAGAGTGAAGAGCGCGTATGAAGATTTGAAAATCGGTATGGAATTTAAACTTCAACTTCAGCCATAAACTGACTCTCTGACTCTCTGGAGATTGGGAAATAGTTGTTTCCCTACAACAATCACTACTACAAAAATGACCTTTAGAAGCGACTAGTCTTTTCTAATTAGAAGCGAATTTTTACCATTAGAAGCGGCTAGTCGCTTCTAACATAAACACCCTGATTTTTCCTGAAAAATAAAAATTTGACATTTAGAAGCGACTAGTCGCTTCTAATTGAACGAATTGACAAATTAGAAGCGACAAGTCACTTCTAAAGGCCAAAATTATTGGCTCGCACCCTCCTTACCAAATATTTAAGTATGTTTGGGCATTAAAAGCGATTAGTCACTTCTAATGTCGCCTATAATTCCAAATTAATTTGCTCTAAAATTTCACTAAGTATAGATTTTTGGGCATTAGAAGCGACTAATCGCTTCTAATATCGCTTCTAATGCCCAAATTATTTGACTCCAAAACCCAACATCCAAAATTTCACCTACGGAAACATTAGAAGCAACTAATCGCTTCTAATGTCCCCGCTAACCCAAACGTCGTCGTTTTGGTTTTGGAGGACATTAGAAGCGACTAATCGCTTCTAATGTCGCTTCTAATGTTTCTAGGGTTTTAAAACACTTGACCCTCTTCCTCACTTCCTCTCTCTCTCTTATTTTCTCCCGCCCCTCCACCCCCCTCTCTCTCTCCCTCCCCTCCGCCCCTCTCTCTATCTCCCGCCCCTCGGCCCGTTTCTCTCTCACACCCCTCCGCCGGTCTCTCCCGCCATCCATCGCTCTCTCCCGCCCCTCCGCGGGTCTCTCCCGCCCCTCCGCGGGTCTCTCCCGCCCCTCCGCCGCTCTCTCCCGCCTCTCTCTCCTCTGCGACTCCGGTCTCCGGCCTCCCTTTTCTGGTAAGTTCATTTCCTTCTTCTTTATTTTCTTTTGTTTTTCGTTTTCCGGTCTAACTCCCCTTTTTGGTCAGCCATTTTTCGGCCGCCACCTTTGCAGCTGCCGCCACCTGTTTGCTCCGGCCGTCACTTCATTGCTTCGGCCGCCACCTCATTGCCCCGGTATAGGCATGTTTTTTTAGTTTGGTTAAATTTAAGTTTGTAATCATCTTTTAGTTTTGTTAATATGTTTTTATATAGCGTTAATTGTTAGTTTTGTTTTAATCCGGTTTTAAATATTTATTTATATTTTTGCGTGTTGGTCGAGTTGATCGCAGCCTCGCAGTGACCGGTGTCTCGTTCTCCCTTACTCATTTCCTCTTACATTACCTCACAATGTTTATTATTATGTTAATAATATAATTAGAAATTTAGTTGAAAATGTTCAGTTGGATATGTTCATATAAGTTAATTATAAGTTGAATATGTTAAGTTGAATATGTTGAATATAAGTTAATTATAAGTTGAATATATTGAATATAAATTTATTATAAGTTGAATATGTTAAGTTGAATATGTTGAATATAAGTTAATTATAAGTTGAATATGTTGAATATAAATTAATTTGAATATGTTGAATATGATCTTAAGTATGTTTAGTTGATTTAGTAAGTCAATATGTTGTTAATTTGAATGTAATTATGAATTTGAAAAAATTATATATCTAGTTTGCTTTATGTAGATTTTTAATTTATTGATTAATAGGATAGTTCTGGTTGGTATAATATGTTTTGTACAAATTTCAGCTTTTTGGTTTGTCTATATTTTAGGAAAAATTCTGCCAAATTTTTTTAAACTTTTAAGTAACCAATCGATCAAACAAATCATTGATTATTTATATCTAAATTCAACAACTTTTCGATATCATATCATCAACAATCAACTCGTATATACTATGTATATTTTTCAACAGTTCTCAATCTCACAACTTTCCTAATTTCAACATTCAACGTCATGTCAAATCCAAGTCGAGATTGGATAACTGAAAATAATCGATGTAGTCTTGAATTCGAAATGGGCGTGAACAAAATTATTCGAGTTGAACGATTCCAAATGAACAACGAGCACAGAATTAAATGTCCTTGTCGTCGTTGCAATAATGCACTAACTCAACAAATTCCAATGGTTCGACAGCATCTCATGTTCAAAGGATTTACTCCGTATTACACTCGGTGGTTCATCATGGCAAGTCACATGAAGAGGTCATTCCTGAGCTAGATTATTTAAACGACCAAGACGATCTTGGTGGAGTCCATGACGCAATCGAAGATATCAGGAGTGATATTGATCATGATGATTTTAATGATCCAACTGCAGAAGTTGTGGCTGAAGAAGAGTAGATCGCATATCTATTTGCCGAGTTAAATGCAGAGTTGTATCCCGGTTGTAAGGAGTTTTCATCATTATTTTTCTTGGTCCAGTTAATGCACATCAAAGTGACGAACCATCAGACGAACAAGTCATTTACAGAACTTCTGCAATCTTGAAAAAATCTCATCCTGTTGGGAATAGAATTTCGTAAAAACATTACGAGGCGAAGTCAAAGTTGAAGCAATTTGGCATGGGATATGAGATGATTGACGTGTGTTCGAATGATTGCATCCTGTTTTGGAAGGATTTGAAAGGTGCAGATGTTTTTCCGCTGTACAATGAAAGCAGATGAGTTGTTGGGAAAAAGGTACCGCGTAAAGTTTTACGATACTTTCTTGTGAAAGATTGTCTCACGCATTTGTACGCTTCCCGATACACAGCTGCTGAAATGCAGTGACACGAGAAAGAACGAGTGATTGAAAAAGGTTTTACACGTCATCCTGCTTATCGTACAATATGTGGCCGGTGGTATTGACGGCGTATAACTTTCCACCGTGGTTATGCATGAAATCCGAGTACTTGATGTTGACGCTTTTGATTCCTGGTCCGAAATCGCATGGGAAAGACATTGATGTGTTTTTACAACCGCTCGTTGAAGAATTAAAAGAATTGTGGGAGTTGGGCGTTTGAGTGCGAGATGGATCCAACCATAATCATGTCTTCCACTTCTTTGGACGATAAATGATTTTCTTGCTCATGGAAGTTTGTCTGGGTGGAGTGGTCAAGGGTACCTTGCGTGCCCGACGTGCACCAAATATACTCCATCATTGTCCGTTAGAAACAAAGTCGTGTATTACGATCATCGACGATGCTTGACCAATTTTCACCGAATGAGAACATGCAGTGGTCACTACACAACGCGCGTCGAGAAACAAAAGCCTCCTAAGAGCTGACTGAATGCCAGATTATCGACCAACTAAACAGTCTTCCTGAATTGATTATGGGCAAGCACTCTACGAGTTCGAAACGAAAAGTATCTTTGACGTTAAAGCACAACCTTTATGTGATGCACATAGAAAAAATATGTGCGAGAACATGCTTGAGACGTTACTTAGCATTGACGGGAAATATCAGGAGACCGAAAAGGCGAGGCAAGACTTAAAAGACTTGAAGATTAAGTCTAGTTTACACTTGGACAAGCGTGGAAACAAGTGGTTCAAACCACAATCTTCCTACGTTATCACACCCACGCAACGGAAAATTTTTGCTGAGTTTCTCAAGTCCATTAATTTTCCCAATGGTCTCGCATGAAATTTAAAAAAATGTCACTTTTGATGGAAAAGTAACCGGGTTGAAGGCGCATGACTTGCACGTGATAGTGCAAAGGCTGTTAGCAGTGGGTATCGGTCCTCATATTTTAAAACAAATCCAAGAGACAATTGCAGAACTTGGGAATTTTTTTAAGCTCATTTGTTCCAGGACGTTACGAGTGGAGGATCTCGAGAAAGCCCAAGACTCCGTCATTGAGATATTGTGTAAGATGGAAATCATTTTTCCGCTTGCTTTCTTTACGATCATGGTTCATGTTATCATTCATCTACCTAAGGAACCTCTTGAAGGTGGTCCAGTGCATATGAGATAGATGTACCCATTTGAAATATATCTCGGGATAAAACAAGACCAAAAGGATCTATAGCTGAAGCGGACGTTGTGGAAGAAGCTTTGACATTTGTTGCACGGTACTTAGGAGATGCCTCGACCGATGTCGTTTAACCTCAAAAGTTCTCTATTTTCCAATCCGAGAAGTGTGTGTCTTATGGGAAGATGACTCAAACCTAGTTGGATGACAAGTTAAGAGAGATGGCAGAGTGGTACATCTTGACAAATTCTACCAAAATTGATCTGTATATGACGTGAGTAGTCTTTTTAATCGCTTCCATATAATTAAGTTCATAAATTTATTTTTTATTTGTCTAACTTCCTGATTCAATAATGTATATTGAGGATTGGAATCTCATGCAATCCGAACGTCGCCGTGATGTTGACGAAGCGCATCGGAAAGAATTCAGAGTCTGGTTCGCTAAAAAGGTTTACGACCAGAAAGCCGGTGGAGTCGATGTGTCTGACGAGTTGTACGCATTGTCGGTCGGAACTTTTCAAAATGTTCATATTTATCCGAGTTATGTGGTGAGCGGCGTGAAATTTATTTCTTCTCGTCGCCATGAGATGCCCACAACTCAAAATAGCGGCGTTAGGGTACCTGTGGAAGACTACACCTTCTATGGAAGGATGGATGATGTTGTCCTGCTAAACTATCGACATGATTGACGAGTTGTACTATTCCAATGTCGTTGTTTTGGTGACAAGCACAATGCACGTAGACGCTTTCGCAAGGATGACGTATGTGGAACGATGAGTGCTTACCTGGCGAAAGAATGGTTCCCATACGAATCATTTATACTCGCTACTCAAGCCAAACAAGTATTTTACTTGCCCGATCCTCGAAATCCTAGAAAAGGAGAATGGAATGTCATCAAAGATTGTAATCACCGATTCATGTGGGATTTGCTTGACATTGACGTTTCATCATCGGCTCACGTTCCATTGTCCGTTTAACATAATGACTTCGATCAGTTGTCTCATCTTCATGAGAATTGTGAACCAACTCTGGTGGATGATGCTACCAAAGATGAGCTTATCGATGACTTCATAGACGATGATCATGACGACGACGTTGATCATTTTATCAGAGATTCTGCTGACGATGATCTCGAAATAGGTCAAACTAATTTCATAACTGATGATCATAAAGAATGGGTAATTTTTTTTAACTAATTTTAATGTATTGTTTAAACTAAATTTCATGTATTTAATAAACTAAAATTTTAAATTAACTTTTATGTCTTGCAGTATGTCGAATAGCAGCGATGACCCTCGGACGCTTTCGTCCGGACGAGGTTTGACCATTGGTCAAACTTCGCAAAAGGCTAGACAAGGAAAGAAAGTGGTCATTGCCTTCGACCATGTTCGCCTCCAGTTTTATCCTCCTTTGAGTAGGGGTGAAGGAGAGAGTGTCAAAAAAGGCGAGCGCGCTGGGACGTTCGCCAACAGCCTTGGAGTTTTGGTGCGAGAGTGCATCCCTCCGATGACGCCCAACTGGAATAGCGTCTCGCCGCAACAAGAAGCGACGATTTTGTTTGGAATTTAAGCAGACAACGAAATTGTGTACAAGAGTGAGTCGGGAGAACTCTTTCTGGCAGTGTGCTACTTTAGACTCATCGAGAAGACCATTATCCGCGACGCGAAGAAGCGTCTGCAGAACGCGAAGCCGAAGTACAGTCGGATTTACCGGATCGACTACGGTGGAGATTGAGAGGAGGCTCTCGCGTGGACGCCCAAAGGCATGTCGAACCAACAGTGGGCTGAGCTGATAGAGAGGATGGACATAGACGAGTTTCAGGTATCAATTAGATCGATTAAACCTTTAATCAATCATTTTATTTTTAAAAACAAGTTTTCTTACTCTAACCAATGTTAAATTACAGAAAATTTCCAAAACAAATAAAAAAAATTAGACAAAAAAGACCACGAAGAGCCGACAAGGCACGATCTCATTTCTCGAGTATCGTCACAGTCACGTACGTATATTTTCATTCATTTACAAATTAACTATAAATATCTTTAAGTTATATATTATAGTCATAATGTGTTAAATGCAGAGGGTTGTAGAAGGGAACAAGTACTAGGGCCGCTCGCTGCGTGGGAGAGGATGCATACGACACATGATAGTCTGTGGACTACGCCTACTGCTGGAGAGTATCATGCAAATATAAATATTTTTCTAAATTTACATTATAATTTGAATTATTAATAAATGATTTATTTTATATTGTGTTTGGATGCTCGGTAGTAGCTCGTGTCGCTGATCTACAAGAGCAAGCTCGGGCTTCGGGACGTCCGGTGGACACGGCTAACTTGGAGGAGATTGTTATGACCGAAGTCCTCGGGATGCGACGTGACTAGGCTACGGGCATTGAGCCACTCATCCCGCGCTCAGATTTGCTTGAAGCCAAGGCCTACGACGATTCATCTTCTTCTGTTGGGAACGAGAGTTCGAAGTGGTCATATGGAAAGGAAGAGTTAGCGGCTCTCAAAGATGATGTGTTTGGTATGGCCGCTGGATTGAGTGAAAATCGGAGCATCAATGTCAAGCCCGCGTTTAATGCGACATTGAACCAGTACACGTCTCGGTTCGGACCCTCGAGTGCTTCGGGTTTGTAACATACACCGAATCAGCCACGTCGACGCCCAGACGAACCTTCGTCTTCATCATTTCCCACCGACACCGAGCCTCCTTCCAGACCCGGCGGAAGACGCGGAGGACGAAGTCGAGGACGCGGAAGAAGATCTTAATTTTATTCATCTTGTAGACTTATGGACTTTTTATAACTATTTCGTTTATGATTTTAATTAATTTATGTGTATATGAATTATCGACATTTTAATGTTTAACATTTCACTTAATATTTTTTCGTTTACGTTTATTTAAATTCAATTAGTACATTTAATTATGATTAATTTTAAATATATTCCTTACAAATTTTAATTAATTAATAATAAATCTAAAATTTAATATTTAATAAAATTAAATAGGATATAATTTAAAAATATATTATTTTGACTTTTAGAAGCTACATTTCGCTTCAAAATTCGCTTTTAAATTTGGTGGGTTAAACAATTTAGAAACGAGTCGCTTGTAAATGGTACCCGTAAAAAAATTTCACGCTTTTTTTTCACCTTCTTTGGACCCTTATAAGCGACTTTAGGGGTGACTTGTCGCTTCTAAGTTCCACGCTTAAAAGATATTTAGAAGCGACATTGCGCTTCTAGACCTTTAGAAGCAAATCATTAGAAGCGAAGTGAATTAGAAGCGACTTTTTGACTTTTATAAGCGACTTTTGTCGCTTCTAAAGGCCTATTTTGGCCTAGTGAATTAGCTTTGCCAAAGGTATTCCAAATACAGATGTAAATTGTAGAGTTTTAGGCTACAAAAATCGATTTTTACTGTGATTTGGCCAGTAGGATCTAATTCGCAGTGGCACAGGGGAAGAGATAGTCGGATATGGAAAGGTTCTTAGGATTAGATTGTCTCAGTGAACTTTTTTTTCTATAATGAAGAAATGGAGAATATACTGGGAAAGGAGTATGCAATCATATTGAGTATAGTTGTGATCGAGTCTGTTTGGAAGTTCATGAATGGTAGAAACTTGAAATAAAGCAAATAGAATGGCGATAAAGAACGAAAAAGGGTTATTGGTGGTATCTTCAGAGGCTCTCGTCGCTCGGTTGAAGATTTAATCTCGAGCATATTTCTTAAAGAGAAGCAGATCGCGCAAATCGTAGTGAAGTACATATTTGGGATTAAGTTGTCGCTGCCTATAGCTAAGAGATATGAAAACCGCCGGATGCAACTTTTCACCCTCTCAATAATCAAATGAAATTTAAAGTTAACATGATGGATTTAGAAAGAAACGAGAGAGGTCTCAGAATTCCGTTAAATTCAAATGAGATCTATGAAAATTAAGTGGTTTGAACAAGCTTTCGATGCGACTATTATTCAATATATCAGATAATAATGACAAAAAATAATCATCATTTTATTTCGAATTCTATGACTATTTATACAAAAATCTATAAAGAATTATTCCTTCATCTTTATCCACGTGGCGTGCTGGTTGTCGTCAGATTTCCTAGCAAAGTTTGTTTCTCTTGGCACATTTGAGGGATGGAGGCCTTTCGTCTAGGTTGCATGACCTTGACTTCTTCTCGGCGATGTGCATGTTTCTCATATCGATGTGTTATGTGCTTCCAGTATGCATACTCCTAAATCGTGGACCTCACTCTTCGAGATGGGCCGCGAGATAACTTCTTCTCCTGTGGGCTTGGCCTGAAAGTATTAATCGTCCAACTTTTTGATATCTTGGGTAGATTTGGGTTACCTCAATCAATCTCCTATTATATTTATTAAGTGTAACTTAATGAATTTACTTTAATTATCTGGAGGTATCACGTCGGGCTATCTTGTCACGTTAGTATACTTGAGTGATTTTTCTGACTCGCCTTTTGACGTGTTATCTTATGGTGAAGGGAGTGAACTGATTTTTGGATATTTACCATCGAAGGCGTTTCGTATTCCGTAATGATTGTGAATCTGAACCATCAACACAATAGTTTTAAATATGAAACAAAAGGGCTCGATTATTTCATATATTAATCGATGTGCCTTTTTCTGAGGTATTTCATTTCCTCTCTTTCTCCTTCTCAATAACCATGTCTACTTCGTCTGATTAGATAGATGAAATCTCTAAATATTTGTTTTCTCCTTCAATCCTTACCCCTAGTAATTTATAGTCGTTCTTATGGAATCCGAAAGAAGTAAAATTTTTGTTGCGTCATAAAAATTGTTGGGCCGATCAAATTTATCCTGGGTATTGTTGTATCTTCGAAGTCTTCTTTGATGAATGTGGCATGCGTTTTCCTTTTCCTTGTCTTCTAATAGAGTTTGTAGACTTATTAGGAATTTTTTTTGGGCAACTATGCCCTAATTTTATTCGTTATGTTTTGAGTTTGATTCTTGGCGCTAGGGAACAAGAAGAAGAACTTACTGACTTAGACATTGTTCGGATGTTCAATGTGAAGAGGAACTCTAAAAAAATTTTGGTCTGCTTCTATTTATTAAAGCTCCTCACTTGTAACTCATCTCGGATCTTCTGAATAAGGATCCAGATTGGTCGAAAACATATTTATATTTTGAAGTGAATCCTGCGTCGTCCGAACTCATTCAGCCTTGTTTATCGATTCACTGTCCTAAGAATTTCAGTAATTCCTCAAGGGGAGAGAGTACTCGTAATTTGAGGTATGTTTCCTGATGTGCATTTTTTTGCAGATAAACCTAAAGGGGAGCTTACATTGCTTTTGTGGCAAAAGATAGGGAGGCTTAAGCAAGGTAGAACTTCCTTTGTCGAGTTCACGGGTCTATGATTTGTTCGAGACGGCCTTTGGAATCGTGGATGTCCTCGTTCAGGTATCAACTGATGTCGCATGAACTATCTCTGTGATTCCCGAGGTTGATTTATTTTTTTAGCTCAGAGCGCGGTGCTAGCGATATGGGTGATAACATTGATTACGAGGCAGAGAAGAAGGCTCAAAGGGTATCTATTCGCAAGTCGTCCTCTTCTATTCCTCTCGCGGCTGCGGCGGCGTCTGTCTCAACGTTGGTGGTTCTTGACTCCGGAGACATGGTGGAGAAGGATGGGACGCGACAAATCTAGCCAATCATCCCGTCAATCAGCTCGGCTCCGGGACCTAAGAGAAATGAAGTGGACCAACATGTAGAGGTTCCTGGTGCTATTAGTGGTCCTCAAAAATAGGCTAGGTCGGAAGTCGACAAAGGCAAGGGAATGGCACATTCCCCCGAGGCGCGATCTCGAGAGACCATGACCCCGTCGGAGTCGACTTTGGTTCCGAGTTGTTCTACCCAGCTTAAGACAAACAAGGTGAGTTTTTTCTTTGAGCAAGACTATAGGTTACATGAGGACTCTATGGCTGCCGCGGATTTGTTCAGACAGATCAGCTACCCTGACTTTCCATTGGGGTGCGTTCGAGCATTGAGGGGCATCGCTCCTTATAAGACGATTGCAGGTGTTGCGGTTTGGGTGAGTTTTGTGTTTATGTGTTTGGCATGTATGTGCATATGCGTATGTATTTTTTTATATGTTTTTTTTTCTTCCAATTTGTTTCCGAGATTAATCTCGCGGTGCATGGTTATGAGGCCCAAGTCCGAGAAGTGGAGGCATCTAATCGTGAGATCAAAGTCAAACTTAAGAAATCTGAAGAAGAGCTTCACCAGGTTCAATCGGGGATGGGTCAGATCGAGTTGGTTGTCGCTGAGGCTGAGGCATTGAAGATGGAGAACGCGGATCTTGGGTTGGAATTTGAAGTTACAGCTAAGGCCAATGTTGATTTGAACTCAAAGAATTCCACGCTGAAGGTTGAGGTCGAAAGACTTAAGGCTATGAATTTGGCGCTTCAGCGGTCAACTTTGGCGATCAAGGAAAAAGCTAAACGATCCGTAAAGAAGGTTACCTCGCTCAAGTATCGTCCGGTCTTGGCGAGGTTTCGGAGTTACATCGTTGTAGAGGCTAAAAGGGTTCCGACTATTTGACGCCTTGACCAGAGTAAAGCCGCTGCTGGAATCCTTCAGGAGGTCATGAACCAAGACATCAAAGACATCCCCACCGAGCTCGCTGAGGCTACAGCCTACGTCTCCAAATGTTTTGCAGAGTTGGAGTCCGATCATCTTCCTTCCTTGGAGGGAATCGAGGATATGTCCTTGACTCCCTATTTGGAGCGACCTTCTTCAGGTAATGTCGATGTTATCAAGGATGTCAAAGGCGTCAACAACGAATTGGGATCGATAATTGATCAGAGTCCCGGGGTCTTGGCCAGCATCGTCGAGGAGGCTCCTTCTTTGTCTCAACGCGCGGGTTGCTAAGCTTGGTTGGTTTTCATTTCTAATATTTTGTCTCTCTTTTATTTTGAATATATCGAATACGAGTACATTATCGCCTCGGCCGGATCCGGCTGGTCATGGGACTAGCTGTTTAGGATCCGGTTCGTATGATACTTATTTTATTTATTTGTATGTCTTTTGAACTATCTCGCGAGGCACTTTGATTTTCTGAGGTAGATCTCCGAGATAGTTCATGAACTATCTCGCGAGATGGGTGGCACTTGATTTTCCGAGGTTGATCTCCAAGATAGTTCGTAAAATATCTCGCAAGGCGGGCGACACTTCGATTTTTCGTGGTCGATCTACGAGATAGTTTGTGAACTGTCTCGCAAGATAGGCGGTTGTGTTGGATTTTGATTGATCTCAGACTGGCTTGCCTAAGTACCCGGATTATCGGGATCAAATCAAAATGTAGTTCGGTATTCTTTTGATGGGTATGATTTCTTTTAATGGTAGTATTTCTTGAGATTCATTATGTTTCACCATCTCATGACTAGTATTATGGTTAGTGTTTCTAGTTCGTACACTCTAGGGTGAGGGGTTCTTGTTACTCGATAAGGTCCTTCCCAGTTTGCTCCCAATTTTCCAGCGTTCTCTTCCGGGTGTTTTGGATGACCTTCCTAAGTACTAGTTTTCCTATGTTAAAATGCATGGATTTGACGCCTTTGTTGTAAAATCTCACGATGTTTTTTTATACTGCATCATTCTTAGGTGGGCTTGATATCTCTTTTCCTCTATTAGGTCGAGTGAGTCTCGCATAATGGTTTCGTTGAGTTTCTCGTCTTGTTATACTTAGCCCGTTCTGATGGTTTGGATCGCGTTTTTGATGGGTGATACTGCTTCGACTTGTAGACTAATGCGAATGGGGTCTCTCATGTTGCTCTTCAGGATGTGTTTCTATATGCCCAGGGTGTGGTTTTAGTTTCCTTTTTAGGTTGTTGTTGATGATTTTGTTCACGGCTTTTGTGTGACCGTTTCCTTGGGGGTACCTCGGTGTAGACATGCGCAATGTGATTCCGTGATTTTTGCGTAAAGTTATAAGTATTTTTATATAAATTTTGAGTCGTTATCTGTGATGATCTCTAGGGGGACTTCGTGACTACATATGATGTTTTTCTAGGTAAACGTCTACACGTATGTGTCTTTGATGTTTACAAATTCTTCGGGTTTGATCCATTTTGAAAAATTATCAGTCAGGAGGAAATATTTTCACCCCTGGAAATCCTGGTTAGTTCGAAGTTGTCAAAATGTTTGGACAACCCTTTTACTACTTGGACGTTACCTTCCCTCCGTTCGTCTTGGGTTTCAAACTCTCCGCTGACTTGGTTTGCAACTAATTGTGAGTCGCAGAATGCCTTCAATTATTTTTCCCCGACCGCTTTTGCCAGTCAAAGTCCTGCTAGTAACGCCTTGTATTCGGATTCGTTGTTGGAGGCCGGAAATCCAACCTGATTAACTGCTCTATGATTTCTCTCTTTGGGAGGTGAGATGAATTCATACGCCTGCGCCTTGTTTAGTGGAGGAGCCATCAACTTTTAGCGTCCATGCGCCTTTATTATCGCCTTCAGTTGATTCGTTGTTGGGGATTTCGATTAGGAATTCCGCCAGGAGTTGCGACTTTGCGTACGTCCTGGTTTTATATTCGATATCGTATTCGCTTAGTTCCATGGTCCACTTGGTTAATCTTCCGGACTGATTTGGTCTATGGAGGAAAGACCTCGGCGATTGCATGGTCATGACTATGATCGAGTGTGATTAGAAGTATGGTCGTAGTTTCCAAGCCGCAATTACTATGGCAAGTGCCAGATTTTCCATTGCGGTATACCTGGTTTCGGCGTTGGCGAGAGATCTGCTGACGTAGAAAACCGGTCTTTGTTCTCCTCCTTTGTCCCGAACTACGACTTTGCTAGTAGCGGCGTCGGATACGGCGACGTACATGAACATGGGTTCTCCGGCAACAGGTTTTGCCAGGGTGGGTGGCCCAGCGAGGTATTCTTTTAACTGGAGGAAAGCTTCTTTGGATTCGTTGATCCATTAGAATTTTATATTTCCTCGCAATAGATTGTAGAAGGGGAGACACTTGTCAGTTGATCGCGAGATGAATCTATTGAGCGCGGCGATCCTTTTTGTTAGTCTTTGGATTTCTCGTTTGCAGTGAGACGATGGCATTTTCATTATTGCCTTGATCTGCTCGGGATTTTCCTTGATTCCTCTTTGAGTCACCAGGTAGTCGAGGAACTTTCCAGAGGATACTCCAACGAGCACTTGGATGGATTAAGCTTCATCTGGTTTTTGTTTAGAATTTCGAAGCATTCTTCTAGGTGTTTGACGTGGTCATCCTCTTGTAATGACTTTACTAACATATTTCTATATATACTTCCATAGTTTTCCGATCTTTTCTACGAACATTTGGTTGACCAATCGTTGATATGTGGGTCATGCGTTCTTTAGGCCGAAGGCATCACTTCGTAGGAATATATTACTTGGTCTATTGTGAATGCGGTTTTTTCTTGATCATCGGGGTGCATCACAATTTGGTTGTATACGGAGAATGCATCCATGAAGGAAAGTATCCTATGTCCTGCGGTGGCCTCAACGAGCCTTTAAATGTTGGGTAGGGGAAAACTGTCTTTGGGGCATGCTTTATTTAGGTCTGTGTAGTCGATGCATACCCGCCATTTGTCGTTCTTCTTTTTTACGACCACTGTGTTCGTCAACAAATCTGGGTATTTTACCTCTTATCGCGTCGACGTTAAGCAGGCTTTTAACTTTGTCATTTATGATTTTGGCCCGTCTAGTCCGAGTTTCCTTCTTTTTTGTTTTATTGGTTTGTAACTTGGATCGACGTTGAGCTAGTGGGACGCGATGTCGTTGTCTATTTCGGGCATGTATTTGGTCGTCCATGCGAAATTGTTCTTGTTCTTCTTCAAGAATTGGATGATTTTCCTCCGCGTTTGGCCTTAGAGTTTGTTTCCAATGTTTACCCTCTTATCGGGGTAATCTCCGTCGATTTGTACTTTGGTCAGGTATTCTAGATCCGGTGAATCCGAGATCTCATTTTTCGATAGTCATTAATTGCTACGCGGTCTCGTCTATCGACTAATCATTGTCGTTTTGTTTAACTTCTGAATACATTTTGTGGCTGTTCAGATAGCATATTATGTTGGCCTTTTGGTCTCCTCTGATTTCTTGTATCCCATTCTTGGTCCGGAAACGGACGTATTGATGGTACGTTGAGGAAATGACTTTCATTTCGTGTATCTGAGGTCTCCCGGGGATTATGTTGAAAGGGGAATGGTAGTCGAGGACCGCGAACTCCACCATTCGGTTTAAATTTCCTGCTCAGACGGGTAGTCTTATTGTCCCTAAGGATGGCGCAGTTTCGCCGTTAAATCCGGTCAAGCGGTTCGGTTCCAATGCGATTTCGGCTTCGATAATGTTCATTCGATCAAAAGTGGATTTGAAAACTACGTCAACGAACCTTCCGTTGTCGACTAAGATTCTGGCGACGATATAATTTCCTACTTCGAGTTTGAGAACTAGAGCGTCTTCGTGCGATTTCGTCAGTCCCCTGGCGTCGCTTTCTCTGAACGAAATAGTGGCTTCTGCAGAGTCGTCGAAGTCGAGGGACGTCGGGATTTGTTGGAGTTGCTCTTGATGGGCATTAATCGAATTTATCAATTCCTTGCAGAATTTCGACCCTCCCATGATGAGGTCAATTATGGGCTTTGCCTAGGGAGGCTTTCGCTCTTCTCCTTTGTTTCATCCTCTCTTTCCAGGTGAGACATTCCCTCCTGGGTGTGTTCCGAATTCTCTCCTCAGGTCGATACATTTGACGTCGCCATTCGCGTACTTTTTTGTGAGTATCTTTTTAGCGATAATGCAGTCGCCGAGTATCGTGATCGTATGCCTAGTGGAATTTGTAGTATGCAGATTTTCTCGAGGCCATTTACTTCCTGAAGCTCTGCTCGCCCTCCGCTTTTAACTGGTTTTAAACTGGATCGGATCGTGACCCCCTTTAGTATTTTTTTTCCCTGTTGTAATAATGTACGTTCTCTTTCACATTACTAACCAATTTGGTATTTTCTCATCTTGGTCTTTTTCTCTTATAAAAGCTTAAAAGACCACCAAAAATAAATAATAAAACAAAACACTAAAAGAATAATAAAATAATCCCATTACAGGATTTATTGTTAGATTCCCTTATAACGAAAAACAAGACACGCGCACACACAGCAAATTTGAAAAGAAAAAAAGAAAGGAAAAGAAGAAGTTGCATGAGCTCAGTTGATTAATGGAGCGACGAGGCGGTGGTTGTTCTCCTCCGGCGGGGTCTCGGCGACGAGAAGAGCCGGAATTCAACCTGAGAGAGTGGGGTGTGAAGGCGAAGATAATCAGCAGAGAGAACACGAATTCGAGAAGATACTCAGCTTCTTTCATCAGATCAAGCTTCAAAGAAGACCCCAATAAGTCTTCTTTCCGATCAAACTTCACCATCTCCAGCACCGCCTCTTCACCCGGATACTCCCAAAGAGGTTCACCATATATACATATACATATTCATGTGTATACTCACCTATTTACTCATCTATATATTTCACAGCAGACGAAATCGACCCTTCAACCTACTCATTCACAACAGCTCTCCAAGGTAGTAAAATATTGACACACATGTGTATGTATGAAAGGGTTGTGATCATGTATATATATGTATAGCTCTGCAAGCGAGATCGGCGTATAATTGTTGGGAGAGCTTGTCGCCGGAGGGGTTTGCGCTGAACTCGAAGTGGAGCGAGGCGGAGAAGTATATATGCAACCCGTTGTCGGGGGAGTTTCCGATGGAGTGTTTGTCGGCGAAAACGCTGAGTGGCAGATCCGGCAGAATGATCACCATGTCCGCGCCTCTCATCTTCTCCTCTTCTCGCCCTTTTCACCCTCATCGCCTCCCCCTTCAAGGTTCACCATTTCTATTTACTCTAAATAAATGTTTTCATTGGCTTTGAGCCTTAGTAGTTCTAGAGTTGGCCACGCCCTTAATTACTCCTTAGTCATACATTCTCTCATATATATATAGATGTATATATATAATATGTAGAGGTGAAGACGATGCGGAAGAGAGATGCGGGGACGCAGAGCAAGTCGCCGCCGGAGCTGAGCTCGGAGGGAAGCCGGAGCAGCCCGGCCGCGTCAACGCCGCCCATACTCGAGAGGAAGCGAAACGGAGATTATTCACCGCCCAGTTCTTCCAGCAACAATCCAAAACTATCATCTCCTCAACAATTAGAGGTGACTAGCTACGACTCATATCATCTTTATCATGCTTTTAATTTTTGTTATTGTTTATGATATAGTTCGTTGGCTATTCTTCTTATGTTGGTCAATTATTTAGGTGCTTTTTAAAAACTTGGTAAGATATGGAATCAAGGGTGCTACTATTAATTTATAATGACAACGGTTTAACGGTTTCAATCTAAAAAAGAAAAAGAGAGATAGGAGTGTATGGCTTCTCATTTATTTAGATGGACGACTTATTGGATAGTGACCAAAAAATTGGACCCCCTCTATTGGAAAGAGTGGTCACACCTCTGTATTTACACAACATGACATATCTTAATTTTCTTCTAAAAATATAGTAATAAAACATATCCTAACCTCAATTTAAATTATATAATATTTATTTCCCACAAGTTGCTACATTTGCAGTACATATTGTCTCAGACAATGTTTTTTTTTCTTAGAAGAAAAAACCCTAATTACCTTCTCTCCTCATAAAGCTAAAAACCCGGGAGAAGAATCCTTCATATATATGATCTCCCTAAATAATATAACTGTATTCCCTCATTAATAATTTTACTTTTCCTTGTACACTTTCTTTTTGTTTTACGTAAACCCCGTATCCAAGATTCCTTCATGATTAAAAATGGAAAGCTTGTGTGAAAAAAAAAATCACTGAAAAAAGTTTATTGGGTGTCTCGTATGAAAAGGCCATGTCCATGCTCATGTTTATGTTTCTTCTTTTTGGAAAAGGCGGACATGTGTTTCAGGAGGATAATCACATAAATTTATTTTATCGTTCTTTATACATAATAAAGAAAATCTATATTCCAAATGTTTTGTTTTGTTTTTTCGAAATTCAAGATTCTTGAAGACGACCCACGCGATTGTAATCGTACTCACTTTTTTATGCTACGTCGTAAATTTTCTGTACCTGCATTTTACAGACTAACGTGTATATATTATTAATTTTACGTTTATTTTTCTTTGAATTTTTACCTTTTGAAAATATTTGGTAGTTCTTCGTATAGTTATTGTATGATAACGGAAAGCGACAGGGGCTTGGCTATTTTCTTTTAAAAAAATTCTCTTTCACATATAATTATATTCACGTCCAAATTTTTAAATCTTTGGTTAGGGTTTTAGGAGGGCTGACTTGAGATAAGGATAGAATTATTTGAATCATGTGGTGTTACTCTCTCTTTCATTTATTTCAGGTTTTTCAAAATTTGAACTTGGATAGATAGAGAAGAGACACAAAAAAAGAGTTGTACAAATATTCATGTATAAAGGTTATAAGTACTCTCTGCATCGAAAATTGGTGTACCTCCTCTCATAGATTAATTAACATACACCTTAGTCTCATAGTGACATCATTATTAATAAGCGCCTCTTTGGGATACATATTACTACTAAAAAAACACTAAACATTCCACTTACCTTGCGATTTTTGACCTAGTTGACATGACATACACTCAGCAATATTGATTTCGTACTATCACACATTAAAGTTCATTTTTCGTGTTTTTTTGTACATATTTCTAATAACTAACTAAATTGGCGATATGAGACACTAAATAATTAATTCCGTAATATTATTTAACAAAAAATTATATCTTCAGGCAGCATAAATATAATTAATTTGACAATAATCAATGTTCTATAAATATGTTATAAACAGTCAATGTTCTTACGTGACAGTCGTTTACAGGAAATTATGGAATCGGATTGTCATTTTCAATTTTAGTAATCTTACGTAGCAGTCGTTTACAATAAATTACGAATTGAATTTTCTTTTTCGATTTTAGTAATTTTAGTATTTATTATAAATTATATTTAGTTTTTTATATTAATTTTGATAGGAAACGGAATTTGCAACATATTGGCCTACCTATTTACTACACATTTACAAAATGTTGACTATTATCAAAACACTAGATGTTTACGTGGCTAGTAACTAAAATTACTTATTATTTTATACGATATGTGTCATTGAGCTTGCAGGTAGACGGAAAAGATACTAGAGAAGAGAAATGCTATGATGATGGAGAAAATGAAGAAGAGAAGGCAAAAGAAAATGGGATTAGAATTGGAAATGAAAATGAAAAGGATGAGTGTAATAAGAAGCAAAAGCAAAGGCGTGGAAGTGGAGGAGGATGCTTATCATGGATGAGCAAAAAGCAAAGGGATAGAGAGAGTCACAAACCAAGAAAGACTTTTTGTCTTCTTCCTAGTCTCAAAGGCTGCTAATTTTATTAAACAAAATTTATAACACCCAAAAAAGAAATATTCTCAGTGCCTTGTTATGTTGTCATATGTGTATCTCTGATCAACAGAAGATTTCGATGGTCTACTCTAGGTTAGCTGATGAGTTTGAGTACGTATTCTAATAAAAATAAAATTATTCTAAAATAAATTGGAGAACGATCATGGGGCCTAATGAATGTTGGTTTTCTCCTTGATTTTTTAGTTATATTTCCTTTTTCTTTTAGAAGTAGTGCCCACAATGATGCGAATATTATATTCTTTTCTTGTGGTGAAAATGTTAGGCTGACAGCCTGGGAGTAATATTAATCCAAGTTTTATTTTTCCTACATGTCTGATTTATTTTCTCAACAGCTCAACATTTTGGAATACTTGATAGTTCTAAGCGAAAATATTGGCTTTTACAACATTGAAAAAAAACACCAAGAAAAAGAAAAAGTAAATCCAAATATGGGTTAATTGTAGTGATAGCAGCTTTCCGAGGGTGGATCCCATCCAGGCTTCATATATTTATACTACATGTGTTTGCGTGTGTTTAATGCTTTGCCTGCTCAGTGGTTACTACTCATACTATAGATTCTTTACCATGCGACAAAATATCATCATTGCTGAAAACAATAATACAAAATTATAATATTGCATTATTGGACACGATCAAGACCAATTTTAAGGATGATTCATAGCCTTCTTTCCGACCTCGATGAGGCAACCAAGAGTCCCGTCCCTGTAGTAAAAAAACGGGACCGGGGTTCCGATTTTTGTATTATCGAGACGGTACTTCTAGTCCCGTTCGTTTGCTTTAAAATAAATAGAAAAAATTTTGACCGTTGGATACGATATGACGGTCAAAAACAAAGAATCGTTTGTACAATATGGGCGTTGCAAGAGCAACGGGTCTTTTCTCTTTTTAATTATTTTCCTTCTCCATTTTTTTCTTATAAATACCCTCTCTCCTCATTCTCTCATTCCCACGCCATCATCTCTCATTCTCTCACTCTCTCTTAACCTCAATCTCAAGTTCTCACATACTCTCAAATCTCAATCTCCCTTTTTTCATGGCATCCCAAACCGAACGGGTCGGGGAGGAGGGGGTGGTCGAAGAAGAAGAAATTCTCAAAAATACTTGATGTATCGATTTGAAAAAATTTGGTTGCACCATTCCCAAAATGTCGAATACACTTACGATCCTAACTATATTTTCAGTACTAATCCAAATGTTGTCTACTCCGAAAATCCAAACACACAAGCCGGCTACTACCCTCATATTCTGCCACCTCCACCCAATGTCGATATCGCTTTTCAAGCATTCCAACAATGTGAAGAAGAAATTCAAGATTTTCAAATTCCAAATGTCGAAGAAGATGACGACGAAACTCAAGTTCCAAACGACGAAGAAGAAGGAGAGATATCGTTACCTCCACAATGGAGCCGAAGTTGGAGCTCAACTTTGGTTACTATTCCCCGTCATCGACAACGTCAGCAACAAAAAGAGACGTAACAACGATGACAACGACAACAATCGCCGGCTCAGAATCCCGAAGATACACAACAAACCCAACCTACCGGATGGAGGCAACCTAGGTTCTAAGTGTGGAAGTGGTACGAACAGGTGATTAATGTTGGAATAAAAGGTAAAAAGATTATTCTTACCTAGTGTGTTAATGGTTTTCGGTAAAATATTTGTGTGGGGTCCACTTTTCGGAATTGGATAATTTTTCCATATTCTTATTCCTCGCACAACGGGTATAAGATTGAGTATTTATTTATCAAAATCATGTTTATAATGAATGAGAAATTTATGCTCTAAGAATGCTAAAAATCACATATGATATGTGTTATTTTGAGAAGTGAGAGGTTGTGTAATGGAAAGAGTCCAACATAGGATGGGAGTGTGTGTTGGTGAAGTGTTTGTGAGGGATTCTCCTCCTTAAGGTGACATCTAAGTGTTGGCATTTATTCCCACAAAGGAGATTTTTGATATTAAATACTTTTGTATTTGTTTTGCTTTGAAATTAAATAAAGATTGAATATCCATTCTTATTTAAGATTGTGTTTACACATTTATGTCTACGCTCTGAAACTGTCATCAACGAAAGAAGTGCTAAGTACAGACTTGACAAGATACCTTCTTATGACTAGTTTAAATAACAGTTTGCAATCTAAAGATCGATTGGGCAATCGATTTCTAGTAATGATTGTTAGAATGAATTAAACGATATCTTATCTTGTGATATGGAGAGTTGTGACTCTGTAATTCATTCTTGATATCTTAATGAATATATTGAACAAGACCAGTGAAGTTTTGAAGTTCGAGATAAAACCGTTTAATCACTCGAAACCTCAAACTCACATACGAGGGGTATTTTAGTAATTACCTAAATCCTAAAGTGAGTACATGTATTCTTGTAACACTTTATGACATTTGATTTGTCAATGGGCAATGGCTAAATGAAGTTTCATTGACCCGACGGTTGGTGTCATAATACTGTTTCGTTGAAACATGTGATTCACAGATATGAAATTTGTGTTGAAACAATGCTAAGGCATTAGTATCACACCATGCTCTGTTATGAGAGTGTGAGCGAATAAACCAGGCCTGGTATTCATCGAATAAAGAATTCTTTGAAATAAAACATGTGACATGTTGAGACATTTCACTTTATGTTTTTCTCGTTCACAAATAACAGAGGACTTGGTGAAATAATAACTCAGGGGTAAAACGGTAATTTTACATTCCTCTGAGTTAATGATACACACAAAGGGTAATATCGTAAAATACACCGTGGACTGTGTGAAGAATAGTTTTGTCACATCAAACGAAAATATAAACGCATATGAACTTAGAGATGTTCAATATTGGTCCTTTAGTGGAATCGACTAATATTAAGAATTAAAAGCCGGAAAAAGTTTGCGAACTTTTGTGTCCGAACTTTATTCTAAAGCTTCGTTCATGTGGGTCCATAAGGTCTCAATGATAGACTCTCGGACGAGATTTTGGTGAACAAAAAATGATTGATTTTCTCATTCAACGTAAATTGTGATTTATGCTAAGAAAATTATTTTATGAGTAATTAAACAAATAACTGGTTATTTATTATTACATTTATTTAACGAATCATATTATGTTATTATATTGATAATAATATAATTTGATGATTCAAATAAATAAAAGATGAAAATAAATATTTTCTCGTTTCGTACTACATTGATTAGTATGAAAATAATTAATGACTTGTCATTAAATAAATGAGATGTTCTAAATTAATTAAATATTATTTTAGAAATAAATTAAATAAATTTGGGAGATAATTAGGACAATGTGGCTGGCCATAATAAGTGTTTTATGGGCTGGAAAAATTGTTTAAACTCATTAAAAGGAGTTTTGGGCTTAAGTTTGACTAATGGGTCTTAACTGGATTTTGATCTAACTTAAGCTCATTCTCTCTGATATAAAAGGAGGCTTTCTCTTTGGTAACCCTAGCCTAATTTCGACCAACACTCGGCCAAACCTCTTCCCCCTTGTGCTTGAGAGGTTTTGGCCGAAATTAATAGAGAAAGAGAGAGAGGAAAACTGTTTCCCGGCAGCCCTTCCTTTTCTTTGAGTTTCCCCTTCTTCCCTTGTTCCCACGAAAGAGCCCACTCTCTTTGTCTCCTAAAATCCCTTGAGTATTATCATTGACTTAACTTGTGGTTGTTTGAGTGATTTTTCTCTCCCCAGGGCCGGCCACTTTTGGAGGAACGAAGGCACGACGGATTTGAGGATCTCCTTGACGCGCGTGGTGTAGAGGATCGGCCAATCACTTGGACGTACACCGAGACTTGCTCTCGCATATCCAAACCCTATGTAAGTGTCTCTTAAACGAATTGGATCTGAATGATATAGTATTGTAGAATGATTATATTTATTTAGATTGTTCGTTTGCATGCTTAAATGAATTTATTGATATGTTCATAAATTTTGTTGACATGCTAGTTTAGATTTAATGACATGGTTATGAATATGTTAAAAAACGTTTTTAATATGTTAAATTGAATTATGAATTTCCGCCATATATAGATATGTTTCATAATTAATTAGGTTAATTGCTAACTAAATTCCAACACTAAGTGTATGAGAGGAGAGTATGGGTGAGTTAGCTCTAACCTCTCGCGCACACACACGCGCGCCGCCGCCGGGCCGGGTCGGGCTCGGGCCTCGAATCTTGGCAATTTGGGCTCTTCTAAGGCCTTCGAGCTATCCGGTCTCAATCCTTATCTTTTTATTACAAAAATCACTTCAAATAAGTTTTAATTCTGCAAATAACTTGTGCGTTATTGTGGGAATAAAAACCAAAATCGTCTCAAACGGTTATGACCTTTGGTAGGTCGGAGTTAGGTGCATTAAGGGACGGTTTAGGGAATTAAGAGAGGAGTTGGGTACGCATTAAGGTTGGCCATTCATGACCGCATTATAAATGTAGTTTATGGCCGTAATGAATGTCAAAACGTTTGTAACCACTGCCTCAACCTAGCCTATAAAAGGAGGCTCTTCCTCTCATTCAAAACACACCTCAAACCGAGACAAAACATTCCTCTCTCAAGTTCTTCTTCTCTCCATCTTCGAAATTGTTTTTCTTTGTAGTCCGGTGAAAGTTCGGCGCTATTGTTCAAGTTCGTTGAAGTCAAACCGAGTGGTGCTAAGTTTACCTTGTCGTAGTTGTATCCTGGGAGGCTATCGCTCATCTAATCCAGCACTTGTGAAGGGCGATAAATAACTTCAAGGAAACTGTCCAACGGGCCTCGATGAATCTACATCTTTTTTAGTTTTCCTACTTCCGGTTCTTGTTTTTGTTTCCTTGTATTTGTCTTCTATTTCTTTTAATATTAATAGTAATACTGCTAACAATCTTGAAGCTATTTATTTAGACAGTTTTCGAAGAAACCTACTTTCATTCTCCGGATTTGGTTATATTACTGACATACTAATACTATTAATTTATTTTGTAGAAAAATGTCGAACATCAATGACACGATGAATGTGGGGGCCGATGGGAGTACCGCCAGAATCCCTCAAATGTGAACACCCCGACCACGATGATTGGTCAAATTTTGGTGAATTTGGACCCTAACTCGATGGCGGCTACGCTGAGAACGGACTGCGAGTTTAATCCAACCAATGGCATCTATGGCCATGAACAGTCCGACCAGTTCTGCGGCACGAATGCCCACCGTCATACCGACCAAGAAGCCTGAGAAGTTCACGGGGTTGACCTATAAAAGATGGAAACAAAAGATGTTGTTCCATTTGACAACTCTTGGTCTTGCACGATTCTTGACCAAAGATCCACCGACTCCTCGCGAGGACGAAATACGATCAAAATGTCCTAATGGCGTTTAGCCATGGATGGATTTCGACTAACTGTGTCGGAATTCGGTGATGAATAGTCTAAACAACTCGCTATACAACGTGCATAACTCCGAACGCTCCTCCAAAAAGCTTTGGGATTCATTGGATCGGAAGTACAAAACCGAGGACGCAGGCTCAAAGAAGTACATTGTGGGACGCTTCCTCGAGTATCAAATGGTGGATTCGAAATCATGGTGAGTCAAGTACAAGAGCTGCAACTTATCATCCACTAAATTCATGCTGGAGGAATGACCATAAGCAAGTAATTTTAAGCTGCCTCATCCACCGAGAAACTACCCACGGGGTGGAAGGACTTCAAGAACTATCTCAAGCACAAGCAAAAAGAGATGAGCTTAAATACTTGGTTGTGCGTCTCCGTATCAAGGAGGACAACCGCAGCTCAAACAAGAGGTTCAAGACTCAATCCGAGAGGGCCAATGTCATTGAGCATGGCGAGAGTTCAAAGGGGAAGAAACCCGCCTATAAGCTTGGGCCGAAGGGGGGATCTTTCAAGAAGAAAAAGCGCCAGCCAAGGTTCACTGGCAAGTGCTTCAATTGTGACAAAGAAGGTCACAGGGCTGCCGATTACAGGAAGCCAAAGAAGAAGAAGGAAGCCAACGTCGTTGAAGGCGATGAAGAGCTTCTTGCCGCCATGGTCTCCGAGGTGAATATGGTGGACTCAAACCCGAAGGAATGGTGGCAGGAGTCTGGAGCAACCCCCCACATATGCTCGGATAGGAACTTTTTCTCCACTTTCGAGGCGACGGAAAATGGAGAGAAGCTGTTTATGGGAAACTCCGCCATATCTGAAGTGAAGGGAATGGGCAGCGTCTTTCTCAAGATGACATACGGGAAGGAGTTGAAGCTCACTAACGTGCTCTATGTGCCTGACATACGGAAGAATCTCATCTATGGGACTGTGCTATGTAACCATGGTTTTAAGATGGTTTTAAGATTGGTATGTATGTGGACAGAGGCTATATTAAGAATGGCATGTTCAAGATGAATGTAAGTGCCATTAATTCCAATAAAATTAATAAGAATGATTTTTCCGCTTATATTATTGAGTCATTTAATTTATGGCATGATAGACTTGGTCATGTGAATTATGACACATTGAGAAAATTAATTAATTTGGATTGTATACCAAAGTTTAAAATTGACGCAAAATATAAATGTGAAATTTGTGTTGAAGCAAAATTAACGAGAACTTCATTTCATGGTTTTGAAAGAAGTAACAAACCTCTTTACTTAATCAATACCGATTTATGTGATTTAAAGTTCATGCCAACAAGAAGATGTAATAAATATCTTGTGATTTTCATCGAAGATTGTACAAAATATTGTTATATTTATCTGCTTAAGAGCAAAGACGAGGCAATTGAGAAATTTTTCATTTTCAAATTAGAAGTTGAGAATCAACTAAATAAGAAGATTAAAAATGTTCGAAGTGACCGAGGAGGTGAATATGTTGAACCATTTCGGAAATTTTGTGCAAAACATGGTATTATTCACGAGGTAACTACCCCTTATTCTCCTCAATCGAATGACGATGCCGAACGAAAGAATCGCACTCTCAAATAAATGATGAATGCGATGTTGTTACATTCTGGGTTAGGTAAAAGACTTTCCTATAAATAATCTTTTGAATAAGACCAAGAATGCTTCTTTTCACATCTCTATGTGAGACTCTATTTATAGGAGAAGGAAAATCAATAAAGAGTAATTACCCTTTCCTATTATGCATTCATGACATAATAGTTGATTTTCTATTCTCTTCCTCTAGTACATGGCCGTCCAACCTTTGTGCATTAGTGACAAACTTTGTTTCCTCACTTAGCACATGTGTTTCCTTCTCAAGGAAATTCATTTCCCATTTTCCTTTTGGGTAATTATCCTTATCATTAAAGGGAAATAATTATCTCCTCATTTGATGTGTCTTGGCCGAATTCTATAGCTAGGGAAGGGGCATTTAGATGCTTCCTTATTTCTTTTGAGACAATTCTTAAAATACCCATTGTAGAATTATACTTACAAAAATAATGAAATTAATTTCATAATGCCTCAAACGACTTTTCGGCTTTAGAAAATAATTTATATTTTCATCATATGAAAATATTCAAAATCTTATTTTGACATTCACATCATTTTATGTCCATGTGGACAAAAATACCCTTTCGACATTTTCCGAGAAAAAGTTTAGTTCAACATTTGAACTTATTTTGACTTAGCTTTCAGTTTAACAATCCTACTCTAGTGACCTGTAATAGTGACCTTATGGATCCAAATGAACAAAGCATGAGCTTCTATACTCGGATTCAAAAGTTCACAAACCTTTTCCGAGTATTAGCTTAATGTCAACTGACTCCACTAAAGAGTTGACACTGAGAATCTCTCGGTTTAAATGAATTTATTTTCTACTCAAATTCAACTTAATTATATTGAGTGGATCCATTGAATGTTATCTATGTTTACCCTTCATGAATATCATCAACTAGATGAGATTTATAAAATTACCATTTTACCCTTGTAGTTGTTATTTTATCAACTCCTTTGTTACTGGTGAATAAGTTAGAAACAATATATTGACGAGAAGCTAACAGGTCACATTGTTTCATCCAAATATATTCTCTACTTAATTTTGGATACCACGCGGTTCATTTATTCACAATCCAAGTAATAAAGCATGAGGTGATATACATTGCATTTCAGCAATCTTGTACATGAATTCCATATCTATGAGAACTTCACAAAACTGGTTCATGACATCTTCATAACTTAATATCTTACCAATTGGTCTAGCCTAGATCACTCAAATGAAAATATTAAAGCTATGAAATGGCATGTCTCATTTCAGGATTTAGGTAAGCATGATGTAATTCATACATACTGACTTTGAGACAGAAGAGGTTAAATGGTTTGTTCTTCAATTGTCTCTAAAGGTGCACTGGTCAATTTAGTATCTTCGAATGATACACTGGAAAAACTATAGAGTTCCTAACTATCTATGCCTCGTGACCGGACATCATAGATTCTTCTAACAATCATACTGAGATCAATAGTCTGTTGATCTTTAGATTGTGAATATATCGTTTTAATCAAACCATGAATAGTTTGTTCACGCTAATTTACATTTGCCTCTTCATACATTGTTAGGTTTGATTAAGGACTATAAGACTATTGAATATCATAAATCTTCAATCAAACTAAAAAAAAATGAATGAACGTTTCAACTTTTATTAATTTAATTAGCAAATTACAATAAGGATTTTATGAAAGATTTATATATTACATCAATATGTAAATAAACAATTTTCTTGTGTGCATCTCTGCCAATAAGAAGATTAACATTTCTCAAGACTCCTCCAAATCAAGGTACAAGAAAGGTTTGCACTCAAGCACTTTAAATAATGTTTTTAATTTATACATGTTCATGCTTTTTGCCTCGGTTAGTAAAATTGTTTTACTTGTAAAGAAACTTTATATTCCGCCATTAATATGATTAATGGTAACTTTTTTTTAACCCTAGACCTATTCCAACAATGCACACCATAGTAATGCATACTGATTCAATGTGTATGATTCGAAAAAACCTAATATACACAAAGATTCAATTATGGAATCTAAAAATACTTCGTTCTTTGAACAAGCGTTTCCTTATAAGTCTAAGGAAGATGACGAGCTCTTCAAATCAACTTTTTGACAATATTGATGAAATAACTCAAGAAAATGATGACATGTCTGAGGACAAGATAACTCAAGAGTCCGAAGGACTTAGACGAAGAAAACGAGTAAGGGTAGAAAAATCATTTGGTTCTGATTTTCTGACCTACATGCTTGAGACTCCACCTCAAACATATAAGGAGGTTGTAAACTCCGTTGAAGGTCACTTATGGAAAGATGCCATAAGAAATGAGATAGATTCTATTCTACAAAACCATACTTGGAAGTTAGTTGATCTTCCTCCTAGAACTAAAACTCTTGGTTCAAAGTGGATCTTCACGGGGAAGATGAAAGTCGATGGTACTATTGATAAGTACAATGCAAGACTTGTTATCAAAGGATATAGACAACAAGAAGGGTTGGATTACTTTGATACTTATTCTCCTGTGACGAGAATCACATCCATAAGATTGATAATTTCAATTTCCGCATTGCGAAATTTAGAAATTCATCAAATGGATGTCAAAAACAGCTTTTCTTAATGGAGATTTTGAGGAAGAGATCTACATGGCTCAACCCGAGGATTTTATTACTAGTGGATAAGAAAGGAAAGTTTGTAAATTGGTCAAAACGCTTTACGGCCTTAAACAAGCCCCAAAGTAATGGCATGGGAAATTTGACACTGTAATGATGTCAACTGGATTTAAAATCAACGAATGTGATAAATGTGTATATATTAAGATCACTAATCAAGGATGAGTGATTTATGTTTATACGTTGATTGATATGCTCATTGTGGGAATCAATGATTGATGCTACAGTCCACAAAAGATATCTTGAACTTGAGGTTCGATATGAAAGATCTAGGACTTGTTGATTTAATTTTAGGGATTAAGATTACTCGGACGGAGAACAGAATTTTCCTTGATCAATCACACTATATTGACAAAATTCTAGACAAGTTTGGTAACAAGGATCTAGAATCTCTAGAATTCAGATTGACATAAGTCGAAAATTGTTTAAGAATAAATGAGAAGGTATATCTCAAATTGAGTATGCTAGAGTGATTGACAGTCTCATGTACTTGATGAGTTGTATGAGACCCGACTTGGCCTAAACTGTTAGTAGATTAGCTCGATATACGAGTAATCCAAGTGTTGAACACTAAAAAGCGATCATGAAAGTACTGCGGTATCTATGATTCACTCGTGATTATGGGTTAAACTATACGAGATATCCCGAAATAATTGAAGGTTACACTGATGCAAGTTGGATATCTGATATTCAAGATTCTAAGGCCACTAGTGGATATGTATTCACTCTGGGAGGTGCAGTTATATCCTCGAAATTATCCAAACAAACAGTGATAACTAGATCCACGATGGAATCTGAGTTCGTTGCATTGGATAAGTGTGGTGAAGAAGCTGAATGGCTTAGAAACTTCGTGGAAGACATTCCTGATTGGAATACACATGTGCAACAATATGCGTATATGGTGATAACCAATCTGCGATTGGTAGAGCACACAGTGTGACATATTCGTCGACGACATAATACTATTAAACAAATTCTCTCGTCTGGAGTCATAAGTATTGACTATTTGAGGTCCAAAGAGAATATTGCGGATCCGTTAACCAAAGGGTTAAATAGGGACCTAGTAGAGAAGACATCGAAAGGAATGGGACTAAAGCCCATGACTAATAAAGCTAAGGCAAAGGAAACCCAATCATGATGACCGGAGATCCCGAGATCTTGGTTCAATGGGACAACCCAACTGTCAATGGCTAACTGAGATCATTGTGGGGGAAACCCCTGCTCCTATTCCTATAATACAGTAATTCCCGTACAAGGTTAAGCTTATAGCTTTTAATGATTCTAATAAACTGGATTGTTGAAAATCCGAATGAATAATGCGGGATTATTCTTGATTGAAGAATCACCTATGTGAGAGAGAAGTGGGGCCGCTTCGAAAGAGAATTGATAGGGCTTGATTCTTTAGAAACTCTTACAGAACCAGGCGAATGTTCATGGCTAAAATGAACATAACCATGAGAACTGAACATGTGTCAGGAAGATATCAGTGGGGGATATGTTTATCGTTTATTCAAAATGACTAACAGTTCAACCACATCGTGTGTACTGAGTAGTCAATAAAGATAGCATATCTTTCCGAGGGAAGGTTCAAAGGTTTACCTACCTACTCTATACTAGTGTTGACCGCAAAACTTTCACCACCGTGAGTCGTTTCGTGTCTTTATAATTGTCGTACACAATTTCATTCATGTGGGGGATTGTTGGAATAAAAGGTAAAAAAAAGTATTTTTACCTTGTGTGTTAATTATTTTCGGTCAAATATTTGAGTGGGGTCCACTCTTCGGAATTGGATAATTTTTTCATACTCTTATTCCTCGTTGCGACAGGTATAGAATTGAGTATTTATTTATCAAAATCATGTTTATAATGAATGATAAATTGATGCGCCAAGAATGCTAAAAATCACATATGATATGTGTTGTTTAGAGAAGTGAGAGGTTGTGTAACAAAAAGAGTCTCACATGGGTTGGGAGTGTGTGTTTGTAAAGTGTTTATATGGGATTCGCCTCCTTAAGGTGACATCTAAGTATATGGAGGAGAGTGTGGGTAGGTTAGCTCTAACCCCTTGCGTGCGCAAACACATGCGCCACCGGGCTCGGGCTCGGGCTCGGGCCTTAGATCTTGGATCTTAGAACTTTAGGCTCTTCCTGGGCCTTCGGGCTTTCTGGGCCCAATCCTTATCTTTTTATTACAAAAATCACTTCAAATGAGTTTTAATTCTGCAAATAATTTGTGCGTTAATTGTGGGAATAAACCAAAACCGTCTCAAGCGGCTATGACTTTTGGTAGACCTGAGTAAGGTGCATTAAGGGACGTTTTAGTGCGTTAAGAGAGGAGTTAGGTTGGCCATTCATGACCGGATTATGAATGTAGTTTATGGTCGGAATGAATGCCAAAACGTTTGTAACCACTACCTCAACCTAGCCTATAAAAGGAGGCTCTTCCTCTCATTCGAAACACACCTCAAATCAAGACAAAGCATTGCTCTCTCGAGTTCTTATTCTCTCCCTCTTCGAAATTGTTTTTTTTTTTGTAGTTTGGTCAAAGTTCGGCGCTATTGTTCAAGTTCGTTGAAGTCAAACCGAGTGGTGCTAAGCTTGCATTGTCGTAGTTGTATCCTGGGAGGCTATTGCTCATCTAATCCAGCACCTATGGAGGGCGATAAATAGCTTAAAGGAAACCGTCCAACAGGTCTCAACGAATCTACATTTTTGTTATATTTTTCCTACTTCCGGTTTTTGTTCTTGTTTCATTGTATTTGTCTTCTATTTCTTTCAATATTAATAATAATATTGCTAACAATTCACAACGGCAAAAAATCTGGAACATTTTACCGTTGTGGAAAGATCTTCAGCGCTCACAATGATATAGTCGAGCCGTCGCTTTTGTGAAGTCACAACAAATACTGCAAGGGAGAGTGATCCGGAGGCTAATAAAGTAATGTAAGTCATTTAACCCTATTCTATTAAGAAAATAATTAGTAGAATTATTTATTTCAACGGATCAATTATTTCAACATATAGAATCTCAAGGCTTTGATAGCTTTTTAAGTTATTTAATTACGGATGTTCAAATAATGTCTAGGAAATCTTTGAGAGCAGATATACTATAGTGAATTTTAGATGAAAAAAAACATTAAAATCAACAATATCAAACGATAGATATAGTGTAGCATTAACCTCGGATATATGGACGGGTCAAGCTTAAATGCATTACATGAGTGTCGTAGTTCATAACATAAATGTGAGTGAAATTTGAACAAACGTATAATAACATGCAAGAGGATATAAGGATCGCACACTAGTCAAAATATTTTAGATATAATGGTTAGTGTACCAGAGGAATGGACTTTAACACGTAAGATTATCTTAGTAATGTTAGGTAACGTCACAAGTAACAATGCTATTATAAGAGATTTAACAGAAAAATTTCAAACTAATGATTTTCTTTTGCACCAGCGATGTGTTACTCATATATTCAACCTAATAGTTCAAGTCGGGGCAGCTAGTTATAACCCTTCAATAAACAAAATTAGGACTTACATTAGTTGGATAAACAGCTCAACAAGAATAGTAGACGAACTTAAGAGACTTCTTAGGCACAACGGTCTCCAAGAACGAACTTGGCATCTAGAATACGAAATTAGGTGGAACTCAACCTTCTTAATATTAATAAACATTTTATCCGTAGGTTATGTAGATGTTCTTGTAGCTTATATTAACAATGAACATGGCGAGGATTCTATTTCTAATTTGATATTAAAATGGTTGAGTCGTTTATTTCATTTCTTGACATTTGTTTTAAAGAAAACCTGTTACTTATTTTCTTGGTTTGCATACTATTACTGCAATTGCACTTCATTTAGACAAGTATAGAGATCATACCATTTTTCAAGGTTGTATTAAAGCAATGAAAAGTAAATCTTTAAAATATTGAGGGGCTGTGAAGGTTCCTTTACTTTACGGTTTTGGAGTCACTATAGACCCCCGATGGAGTAGTTGGTTTGAAAATTTTCTTAAGTACATTAGACATTTTTTTGTCGATCGAGATTACTATGCACTTGATTTTTTAGAGTTTTATGCTCTTTTTAGGGTCTACGAAGCCAAACTCCTCCCGCAATATCGGGCACAGCCTAGTCAGTCACAAATGCAGCATCCACGATGACATCAATTCCAAAATGTGTTCATCAACGCTCCTGCGTACAGTCCATCTCCTCAACAACAACAAGAGGCGGGGTCCAGTCAGCCGAGCTCATTCGCCACACACTCTCATCCTGAGATAATGGAGTACGATCAGAACGAGTGAGTCAAACCGGGTGACGCAGGCTTAGACTTATTGATGTGATGGAGATAAAATACAAGGAGGTTCCCGGTGTCGGCTACGATGGCCAGGACATCCTCACCATTCATGTTTCAACTGTGTCATCGGAGGCGGCTTTCAGCAGCGCGGGACGCATTATCGGCGACAGAAGATATAGGTTGCATCCGCAGATGGTAGAAGCATTAACATGCGGAAAAGATTGGCTTCAACATAGGTGTCGAGTACAAGAAACATTTCAAATGTTTGATATTGTTGACGATTTTGATGTTAACTTTTCTAACATAAACATCAATGGTTAGACTTAGAGTTTATCATAAAGGGATATCCCGACCCTTGTCCGAGGTACTCTTTTTCCTCACCGTCGCACATTTTTAAAGGTCGGTGAAGTTTTTTTAAGAGACCCATCTTTTATTTAACATTCATCTACATTATTTTTGTTAAATAATGTTATTTATACTTCTCTTAATTTAATTTAATTATACTCGATTATTGATCTATAGTACTTTAAGTTAAAACTTTATAATTAACCCCTTAAAATTTATTATTTCAAACTCCTTATATTTAAATTAAATTAAAATTTTAATTTTTTTTATATTAACCGGAGTTAAACTCCCGGCCTACCGTCCCGGTAACTACCGGGAGGTACTGGGACTGCCGGTAAGCCAGGTTTACTTAATACTAACAAAGTAATTTCCAATTGTGTTTCAGACTTTCGGTTAATTTTATTCCAATATTTATTTATTTTATTCTTGCGGTAAATCATGAATCCGTTAGCCTAATCTCTGTCCATATAAATCTAAATGCTGACATAGTTTTCATTCTCCGATAATCTACCATGATATTGTAAGTTGTAACTAAGAGCTCTTTCGTCACCGAATCTGATTCTGAACTAAGGCTTTAACACAATTTACAAGGGTAAAAAATTATGTATGAGAATATATTTTGCCAACTATATCTCAGCAAAAAAACTTTACAAAGCGACATATATAGTTCCTATAGTGAAACGAAACAGACCATGAAGACTTTATATACATTACGAGGAAGGTAGTGGTGTGTTCGCATCAGCGTTCGAAATGAGTCGGACTTCATATAGATCCTTCTCTCCTTTTACTGCAAATAAATAATAATCCCAATCAATTGTAAGCCTTTTGGCTATTAAGGGAAAAAAAATTTAGCCAGGCAAATGAAACTCACCTATCTCTGCGCTTATTCCCGGTCCAAAGAATGAAGCAAACTTGGCCTACAACAAATTCAATTATGCAGTCAAAATAAGTTCAATTATGCTGTTTACATAACATAATACAATTTCATTTACCTGTCTTTTCTCAAAATCTGACAGTGCCAAAGCCTTTGCCTCAAACACAAGGGCAAGACAGTATTTACCATCTTCCGTGACCTGATGACCCAAATATAGCAAGGTGAGGCAGTGGAAACTGAGGGAATAATTATGAAGTGCTCAGATTTATAAAATTGACAACTCAGAAAATAAGGGTTGTTTGAGAGAGACATCTCAAAGTAATAGAATGAATGTAGTAACTTAGCACGCATACACACATGCTTATCAGAACTAAATTGCAAATACTTATTGTAGACTGTTCTTGTATGTGATTATACTCTTGAGAGAGAGAGAGAGAGAGAGAAAAGCCAAATCTTCAAAAACAAAATTACTGGCATGTAAAGAAGGTTCAGAATTTGAAACACATGCATTGGTTATACTTGGAAAGTTCAGTGTATGGTTGTGACTGGGTATCTATATCCTTTTTGTGCTCAAATAAATGGAAGTTTGTCTAAACTTCTGTGATTAGGGTTTTTATCATTTCTTTCACATGCGTGCTTAAACCAAACCAAGATCAGAGAAACTTACTTCTTCACGAATCAACTGCAGAATTGGCGCGCTCCTCCGTGGAATCCCGGCACCCTAAAACAGAGCAGACATTAACAACTAAATGTATAAGAAAGTAACTACCATGGCAACAAGTAGCAAAGGCTTGGTCTAGGAAATTCCATAATGGAGTTCTTTTTGGGTTTAGAACACAATTTATTCTTAATAGAGGAATTTCTAGGTTATAAAGTAAGAATTTACAAGGACATTTGATGTTTGAATGTACCAGGCCATACTGGAATATCCGTTTCAAAGCCTCTTCCAAGTGCTGTTCATCTCCGTAACGGTACCTCGTTACATCGTTCCTCACCTGATCAAAGGCGTGGTAACTTGAGTTAAAAAAAATTGGTAGAAGAAAAAATCCTCATTTTAAGAAGTGTGGTGGATAAATAGCCTTTTACTTCACTGTAATTACTTAACTCAATGGTGCTCTAGAAAATGTACTTGTAAATAAGCCAAACATTATTATTATGAAAAATATCTAGCCCAACATTTGGATGATGGGGTGAAAATAATGAATCCTAGAAGAAAATTCAACATGGTGTTTTCCATGGTCAGGACGTCAATCAAATCGGGAAGAAAATAAACTTGACGATTCATGCGTTTAGCTCATGGTAACGGAAAAGGAATGACAGTGATGATGAGATCGACATAATATTGTTTACAACCTTTGACAATTACTTAATAAACTAATATGAAATACACGATATTGGGCAAGTCTTGTCAGATAATTTATCATTCTTTTCTTATTCTAGTTCTATCTATAGACTACAATCTTACTAGTCATTTTAAAACCACCCGTAAGATTTTATTAGATATATTTTGTTCGAGCAATTATTTCCTTAACAATACAAATAATCGTGCAATTCATTGAGACTATCGCGATTTAAAGAATATCTAGCACCATGCATTCACAGACAAACAAAAATAATAATTATTATGCTTATTCTAATTAATGATAAAGCTGATTAAACAAGATATTGATATTCCCTGTATATACCTTCACAGTACACAATTCTGGTTTGAATTAGATTCTGAAGACTATAAATAGAATGATCTTCAAGACAGGTGATTAAGTAGGAGCAAAGCAACAAAGTTCACAACTTTCAAATGATAAGATACTCAGTCACACCAATAATACACCTTTGCCAAAAATATCATATCTAGATTCTAAACTGCAGGATGTAGAAAATGAATAAGTGACCTGTTTAAGAATCGGAGTTGCATATTTCTCTCTCAATTGGAACGCACTCGAATATGTCAAACATGGCACTGGTTTAAGCTCTGCATACTGCGATACACCAAAAGAAAATATATAATTAACGGAAACATTGTGGCTTCAATCGAGTCTTTCTTGTAAACCCAAATCTTTATAAACTAATTTTCCTGTCATTGAATTTAAAGCATCTGATTTCGCCTCCATGAAACTTCAAAACAGCTTAAAGCTTCAAACTAAGCCTCCGTCGTTATAGGAAAGATTTATCGCCTGTTTTGTATTGTGTAGCTGGAAAATTATGAGGTATTTCTAAGAACTTAACTTAAAATACCCCTAATTGCAATGCCACTCAAACAAAGTTTCAGCTCTGCTACACTTTGTCCTGACTAAATAACAAGCAAGAGTATCTACAAATTTGAACGGGCCATGAGAAAGAAATGTAGTCATGCTTCTTCGATCATGACAGCTAATAGCTCTTTCCGTTTGTTTTTCACAAATACCAGACATTCAAGCATCAATAACATTTGTGAATTGTCAATCTGAGATTTGAAAAAATATGAGCCAGCCTTTATAAATAAATGAGAAATTTGTGGACTGAGCCATAAATAATGATGATCAATGAAATCAAAATAGTAAGTGCTTATTAGGATTACCTTGAGAGCCATACCAATAACAGCGAGAGGGAAGCCATAGGTGAGCATGATAGCTGACCATTCAGATCCTGGAAGTATATTGAAATACGCTCCAAATCCATACCTAAACACAATTTCAGATATCAAAACCTACTCGAATCAATTTCAAACATACGACTAAACAAAAGAATTTTCACCCCAAGAGCGAAATTCCGAGACCAAGGCCAATCACGCCAAAAGAAATCTGCAAAAGCGAACGAGCAACCAAACTTCAACTCAGCGCTGAAGCTAAGGTATAAAAAAGAAATCAATTCTCATATTATTTTTTTGAAGAGTTTTGAAGACGACCTTAGCGAGAGTGAACTCGTCGTCGGGGACTAGAGCTGAGTCGGGAGACGAAGAAGGCTGAGTGGAATCGGCGGCTCTGAGCTTGGACCCAGTGGGCTTTAATTTGAGAAAGAGGCCGGTCGTATGATTGGGCCGAGCCCGGTGGGTGAGGCTGGGCCGAGCGGAGAGAAAGCAGTGGTGGTGGTGGTGGTGGTGACGGTGATCGGAGATGAGTCGTGAAGCCGCTGGCAATGCTCTAACCATCGCCATTTCCTTCTTCTCTTGATCGAGTAAAGCACAGAGAGAAGAGAGCTATACCAGAACTCCTAAGCTTTTCTCAGCCGCCAAATTTTGTGGCTACGTGTCTTCTTGTTATCCATTTTTTACTCTTTCTTTCCAAATATGAAGTTGCTGTCTCGACGATCTGTTGTCGTTTCCGATCAGTATCATGCGAAAACGACACGTCATTTCTCTTCTGAAAATGGCAAGCTTTCATGATTTTCTCTTAAGAATGTTACACGTTTACATAATCTCACAGAAACTATCACTAATTTTTATAGAAATTATGATTTTAACATTCTTCTAACGTAACTATCATAATCCTTCCTATAGAGGTTTATGTTTAAGAGTAATAGACAAATAGAGGGAGAGTAGAGAATGATAAAAGATTCTCATTTAACTACAACTGAATGAGAAAGTATTTATAGTCTAACAAAATATAAATAATGACACGTCACTTATTAACCCCAATAGCCCCCTTCAACCCTAAAGTTGACAGAGATGAAACTTTGAGCTTGGAACATAAGGAAAGACTGAAAGGACGCGAGAGTGGTTTAGTCAAGTCATCTGCGAGCTGGTCAACAGAAGGAACATACTTGACTTATAAAACAGCTTGAACCACTTTCTCACGAACAAAATAAAGATCCATTTCCACATATTTCGTGCGAGCACGGAGAACCGGGTTCGCAGAGAGCATCACATTGCTTAAAATATCGCACCAGACATTAAGAACTCGGGTCTGAACAAAGCCAAGCTCATGGACCAAAGACTGCAGCCATGTTAACTCCGAGACAACGCTGGCTAAGCTGCTAAATTATGTTTTAGTACTTGAGCAAGAGATCGTATGTTGTTTTTTCGAGCTCCAGGAAACCAGGTTTGATCCCAAAAAGACACTTTCCGGACGTAGAGCGGCGATTTTCCACATCAGCACCCGAGACGTCATTACTAAAGCCAATGATATTAAAATCATTCGACCGAGAAAGATGCAGCGGATAGTGAGAGAGATCTCAAAAATGCGTTTAACATCCACCCAATGAGACTGCAATGGAGAATGCATAAATTGACAGACCCGATTGACAGAGAACGAGATGTCAGGACGCGTGAATGTTAATTACTGTAGACCTACACAATGCTCCGATAGAGCTGAGCATCTAACACATTTTCACTGCCAAAATTGTTAAGCTTACAACCACTAGTCATCGGAGACGAGCATGCCCGAGCATGGGTAAAAGATCTTTAATATACTTGGTTTGAATGAGAAGAAACCTGTCACTGGAAGAGATGACTTCAATACCAAGAAAAAAATTCAAAACACCAAGATCCTTAAAAGAGAAGGCGGGGCTCGGAAGCTTGATCACTGCCTCAACCTCGGATGAAGAGTGATCAGTCACCAAAATGTCATCAACGTGGACGACCACAAGAACCTGAGACTCCGCTGAGCCACAAATAAACAAAGAAGGATCTATTCTGGAACCACAAAATCAAAGTTGAGTGAGAGTACGTTCAAGCTTGCCAAACCACGCACGCGGAGCTTGCTAGAGACTGCAGATGGATTTTAAGAGTTTGCAGACCCGAGAGGATAATTGGGATCTTCAAAATCCTATGGCTGATACATATAAACTTCCTCAGTTAACTCCGCATTTAAAAATGCATTATTAACATCAATTTGATGCACGGTCCATCCTCTAGTCAATTCAACTGAAAGATTAACTCGAATCATTGTTGCTTTTTCCACCAGACTAAATGTCTCATTGAAATCAAAACCATGGCGGAACTGTGTGTCACCTTTCGCCACCAAGCGAGCCTTGTACTTGTTCAACAAGTCATTTGGATGCTTCTTGACAGTAATAATCCATTTACTACCAATTGATTTTCTCTCTGCATGTAAGACTGTCAACACCCATGTATGATTCATCATTAGCGCCATGTACTCTGAGTTTTTCATCGAGACCTAGTTGATGTCATTGATCGCCTCACTAACAGTAGCCGGAATATTAGACACGGAATAGACCTTTGGCTTGACTATACCACACTTAGCTCTAGTCAGCATAGGATGAGTGTTGACCAGAACAAGAGCAAGAGGCACAAGTTGAGAAGATTCTGGCAGGTCAGCAACAAAAGAAGACTCAGCTGAAATAGGTGCAGAAGAAAGACGCATCAGTGGATTGAAATGGAAATTTGTGTTTATTGAATGATCTAGTATTCGAAAAACACACACAACCAAAGACTCGAAGAAGTGCAGAGTTTGGTTATTGGTGTCATGTTTGACAATGTGACTAAAGGCAACCTCTATGAAGATAAACAGCAGCTCGAAAGGTCTCATTCCAATACCTAAAAGGAAAACCTGACTGAGCTAATAATGCAAGGCCATTTTCCACAATATGCCTATGTTTACACTCAACAAAACCATTTTGTTCATGGGTGTGACGACAAGGAATGCGATGTACCAACCCAAAATTTTCGAGATACTTTGTAAATGGTCTAAATTCCCCACCATAATCGGATTGAACACACTTTATAGTGAAAGAATTTTGAAATTCAACGTGTGCTTTATGTTGGAATAATTCTAGGATTAAGAAAAAAAATTCATTAACACATTAATGGCGGAATATAAAAATTTATTTAGTAGTAAAACAATATTTACTAACCTAGGCGAAGTGCATGAACATGTATATATTTAAAAACATTAATTAAATACTTGAATACTAACCTTTTCTTTTGTTGCTTGATCTTAAAGTCCCTTCTTGGATGAAGATCCTTCCCCTTGTCTCGATGCCTTTCGTCTTTGCAGTCTCGAGCAACCACGAAAGTTTCTACCACTAGAGTCTTCAACCGTTTGAAGAGGTTAGTGAGTGGGCACTATTAAACAATATGAACCAAGAAAAATTATTGGATCATAAGTGAATTCTCTAGATCAAGTGAGGATCTATGTGCCAAAATAAAAGAGTATTTTAGAGAGAGAGAGAGAGAGGGAGAGAAGTGGTCGGTTAGAAGAGAGAGAGCAAGACCAAAAACTTATTTTCACATCTCTATGTGAGGCTCTATTTATAGGAGAAGGAAATACAAGAAAGGGTAATTACCCTTTCCTATTGTGTATTCATGACACAATATTTGATTTCAACCTCCCTTTCTCTTCCAAATAGTCGGCCACTCTTGTGTCATAAGTGAGGGAAATTTGTTTCCTCACTTAGCACATTTTTTTCCTTCTTAAATAAATTTATTTTCTCTTTTTTTTTTGCAATTACCAATATGCAATAATGTACCAAATTAAAGAAGATATTTCTCTCCCTCGCTTGATGTAAAGTGGCCGGCCATATGGGTGTCTAGACATACATATTTACTTCCTAAATTTTTCATAACAAATTACGGAAAATCCCTCCCATTATTTCCCATACAATAACATGTCACAAAATTTAATTCACTAAGCATGAAAACCAATTTTCACCCGTGTAACTTTAAATTAATTTGTGAGAAAATTCAAAATCTTATTTTGACATTTTACATCAATTATCCTTAAGGAAGAAAATACGTCTAGTTCAACAATTGAACTTATATTGACTTAACTTCTAGTTTAACAAACTCTACTCTAATGACTTGTGATAGTGAACTCATGGACCCAAATGAACAAAACTTTAACTAGGACTCTTGGACTCAAAATTCACAAACTTTTCCAAGTCTAGTTTAATGTCAACTGACTCCACTAAAGAGTTGACACTAAAAATCTCTCGGTTCAAATGAATATATCTTCTACTCAAAAATCTACTTATTTGTGATGAGCGGATCCACTGAATATTATCGAATGATTACCCTTCATGAATATCATCAACTAGATGGGATTTATAAAATTACCATTTTACCCTTCTAGTTGTTATTTCCTCAACTCCTTTGTTACTTGTGAATAAGTTAGAAACAATGTATTGACGAGGAGCTGACAAGTCACATTGTTTCATCCAAATAAAGTCGCTACTTAATTTTGGATATTGCGCGGTTCATTTATTCACAATCCAAGTAATAAAGCATGAGGTGATATACATTGCATTTCAGCAATCTTGTACATGAATTCCATATCTATGAGAGAACTTCACAAAGTATACTCATGTCAACTTCACAACCCAATACATCACCAATAGAGCGCATCTACTTCACAAAATTAGATCTAAATTGTAGCTTTCTCAAATGAATATATTGAAGTCATGAAATGACATGTCTCATTTTAGGATTAAGGTAAGCACGACGCGATTCAATACATAGTGACCTTGAGACAGAAGAGGTTAAATGGTTTGTTCTTACATTGTCTCTAAAGTTTTGATTAAGGAGTATAAGACTATTGAATATCATAATTCTTCAAACAAAGAAAAAAGGAATGAATGAACGTTTCAACTTTTACTAATTTAATCAGCAAATTACAATAAGGACTCGTGAGAGATTTATTTTACATTGATATGTAAATAAATAATCTTTTTATGGGCATCTCTACCAACACTTTAAATATTTTGAAAGTTTCAAGTGTTGGGATTTATGCCCAGAAAGGAGATATAAGACATTTAATACATTTTTGTATTCCATTTGCTGAAAGTTAAATAAAATTGAATATTCATTCTTATTTAAGATTTTGCTTATGCATGTATGTCTACGCCATGAAATTGTCATCAACGAAAGAAGTGTTATGTACAAACTTGACAAGATACCTTCTTATGACCAGTTCAAATAACAGTTCGCAATCTGAAGATCGATTGGCAATTATATCTGTGTAATAATTATTTAAATAAATTAATAATATTCTTTCTTGTGATATAGAGAGTTATGACTCTGGAATTTTTCAAGATGTCTTGATAAAGAAATTGAACAAGACCTCTGACAATTTGAAGTTCGAGATAAAATCGTTTAATCACTCGAAACTTCAAAATCACATAGGAGGGGTATTTTGGTAATTATCTAAGTCCTGAAGTGAATACGTACTTTCTTGTAACATTTATGAAATTTGATTAGTCAATGGGCAATATCTAAATGAAGTTTCATTGACTCGAAGATCAGTGTCATAATATTGTTTCGTTGAATTATGTAATTCACATATATGGAATTTGTGTTGCAAGAATGCTAAGGCATTACTATCACACCATGATTTGTTATTAGAGTGTGAGAGAATAAATCGGGCCACGTATTCAACGAATAAAACATTCCTTGAATAAAACATGTGACATGTTGAGACATCTCACTTTATGTTTTTCTCGTTCACAAATAACAAAAGAGTTGAGAAATAATAACTTAAGGGTAAAACAGATTTTACATTCCTCTAAGTTAATGATACACACAAAGGGTAATTTTGTAAAATACATTGTGGACCGTGTGAAGAGTAGTTTTATCACATCAAACGGAAATATAAACGCATGTGAACTTAAAGAGTTTCAATATTAGTCTTTTAGTGGAATCGACTAATATTAAGAATTAAAAGTCGGGAAAAGTTTGTGAACTTTTGTGTCCGAATTTTATTCTAGAGATTGTTCATGTGGGTCCATAAGGTCTCAATGATAGACTCTCGGACGAGATTTTAGTGAACAAGAATCAGTTGCTTTTCGCATTGAATGTAAATAGTGATTTACGCTATGAAAATTATATCATCGTAATTAAATAAATAATTGATTATTTATAATTACATTTATTTAATGAATCATATTGTATAATTATATTGATAATAATACAATTTTAGGATTCAAATTTATAAAAGATGAAAATAAATATTTTCTTATTTCGTACTTGTTTGCATAGTATGAACAAAATTAATGACATGTCATTAAATCAATAAGATATTCTAATTTAATTAAAAAATTATTTTAGAAATAAAAAAAAAGTTGAAGTATAAAATTAATAATATGGCCGGCCATATATATTAACATATGAGTTAGAATATTATTTAATCTCATTTAAAAAGGTTTTAATAGTCAGTTTGACTAACATGCCATTATTGGATTTTGACATAACTTAAACTCGTTCTCCCTGATATAAAAGGAGGATATCTCTCCCAAAACCCTAGTCTCATTATTGGCCAAAAACACTCTCCATTCCCCTTGAGAGAATTCGGCCGAACCCTGGAGAGAGAGAGAGAGACAGACAGACAGAGGAAATTCGTTTACCGGCAGCCCTCATTTCATCCTTTGAATTTTTCCTATGTCCCTTGTTCACATAAAGAGCTCACCCTCTTGATCTCCCAAAATTTCCAAAGAATTATCATTGATTCAATTGTGGGTGTTTGAGTGAAATTTTGGTGCATAGGGCCGGCCATATACATCAAAGGAGCAACGACGGTTTTTTCATCCCCTTGCGCGCGCGTGGTGTTGCACTCGGCCAAAGGAGAAATTTTTGATGTGCGCGAGTCTTCTCCAGTTTCAGCAGCTCTCGGCCTTTTCAAGTAGCGTGACGCAGACCCGGTTCTAAGTCCACTCAGCCAATGAAAAGACGTTTGACGCAGATCCGCCCCAAGCAAAGAGGCACGCGCGAAAACCAATCCTAGGCGCGCGCGTGAGTCTCTCTTGGCCAAGAGTTGAACGCGCATTCTGGGTCGAATATCACAGACCGAAGATGGAAGGACGACTCGTGAAGTTGTCGACGACAACCTTAAGTTTCCTTCTAACGATTGGATCTGCAATCTATAATTGTTATAGGGCTTCTAGTGAGCATGATTTGTTTGTTGACATGTTTAGAAATTTATGACATATTAAGTTGTTTTAGAATATGTTACGAAATGAGTTTAACTTATAAGTATTGAAATTTTGAATTTATACCTTATTTAGATATGGTTCATAATTTAATAGGTTAATTATTAACCAATTTCTAACAAATGGTACCAGAGCTAAAATTTGCATTAAAATGATTTTTTTAACTAGCTAAGGGATTTTTGGACTAGTTAAGTGTTGGCGTTTTTGTATGATTGAATTGTTGCATTTGTGAATGTTTGTTATTGTGTTTTGGATGGATCCTTTTCTTTATGGTCATAAGATTGTTTCCGGTTATCGTCCCAATTTTTAATTTTAAATTTTAAATTGTGAGCCTCAATTTGCGAGGGCGTTTTAAATTGTAATTTTAAAATTTGTAATTCGGGAGCAAGAAGAAAAGAAGAAAGGAGGCAGCGCCTCGGGCTTGGCCGCGCGTTATAGAGTGCATGGGGGCTGACCCAGTTCAATCTGAATGACGCATCAAAATTGTCAAGGGCCGGCTATGCACATAAAGATAAAGATGTTTATTTTGAATGTATTTTTGTTATGGGTTGTATTTTTTGAAATGGGCCATAAAATGAGTTAAATTTATTTTTATTTTATTTATTTAATTTTGTTGAATTCCATGTCACATGTCATATAGGATAAAATTCCAACGCCTTATAAAATATGTCAGGCATCATACTAGTTTATGTTGGCATTTATGCCCACAAAGGAGATTTTTTATATTAAATACTTTTGTATTTATTTTGTTTTGAATTTAAATAAAAATTGAATATACATTCTTATTTAAGATTGTGTTTATGCATGAATGTCTACGCTCTGAAACTGTCATCAATGAAAGAAGTGCTAAGTACAGACTTGACAAGATACCTTTTTATGACTAGTTTAAATAATAGTTCACAATCTAAAGATCGATTGGGCCGATTCTTAGTAATGATTATTAGAATGAATTAAATGATATCTTATCTTGTGATATGGAGAGTTGTGACTCTGTAATTCGTTCTTCATATCTTAATGAAGATATTGAACAAGACCTGTGAAGTTTTGAAGTTCAAGATAAAACCTTTTAATCACTCGAAACCTCAAACTATCATACGAGTGGTATTTTAGTATTTACCTAAATCCTGAAGTGAGTACATATTTTCTTGTAACACTTTATGACATTTGATTTGTCAATGGGCAATGGCTAAGTGAAGTTTATTTGACCCGACAGTCGGTGTCATAATACTATTTCGTTGAAATATATGATTCACAGCTATGGAATTTGTGTTGAAACAATGCTTAGACATTAATATCACACAATGCTCTGTTATGAGAGTGTGAGCGAATAAACCAAGCCTGGTATTCATAGAATAAAGAATTGTTTGAAACAAAACATGTGATATGTTGAGACATCTCACTCTATGTTTTTCTCGGTCACAAATAACAGCGGACTTGGTGAAATAATAACTCAGGGGTAAAACGGTAATTTTACATTCATGTGAGTTAATGATACACACAAAGGGTAATATCGTAAAATACACTGTGGACCGTGTGAAGAATAGTTTTGTCACATCAAACGGAAATATAAACGCATATGAACTTAGAGATGTTCAACATTGGTCCTTTAGTGGAATCGACTAATATTAAGAATTAAAAGTCGGAAAAAGTTTGTGAACTTTTGAGTCCATACTTTATTCTAAAGTTTTGTTTATGTGGGTACATAAAGTCTCAATGATAGACTTTCGGTCGAGATTAATGAACTTGAATATTTGATTTTCTCATTAAATGTAAATTGTAATTTACATTAAGAAAGTTATTTTCTAAGTAATTGAATAAATAATTAGTTATTTATTATTTAATGAATCATATTATGTTATTATATGGATGATAATATATTTTAATGATTCAAATAAATAAAAAGATGAAAATAAATATCTTCTCATTTCGTACTATCTTGAAGAGTATGAAAATAATTAATGATTTGTTATTAAATAAATAGGATGTTCTAAATTAATTAAATATTATTATAGAAATAAATCAAATAAATTTGGGAGATAAATAAGACAATATAGCCGGCCATAATAAGGGCTTTATGGGCTGGAAATATTGTTTAAACTCATTAAAATGAGTTTTGGGCTTAAATTTGACTAATGGGTCTTATTTGGATTTTGACCTACTTAAGCTCATTCTCTCTGATATAAAAGGAGGCTCTCTCTTTGATAACCCTAGCCTAATTTCGACCAACACTCAGCCGAACCTCTCCACCCTTGTCCTTGAGAGGTTTTGGCCGAATTTTAGAGAGAAAGAGAGAGAGGAAATTAGTTTCCCGACAGCCCTTCCTTTTCTTTGAGTTTCCCCTTCTTCCCTTGTTCCCACAAAGAGCCCACCCTCTTGATCTCCTAAAAACTCCTAGAGAATTATCATTGATTCATCTTGTGGTTGTTTGAGTGACATTTGATCCACAGGGCGGGCCACTTCTTAGAGCATCAGAGCAAGGACGAATTTCAGGATATCCTAGACGCGCGTGGGAAGGATTTTCGGCCGTGCTTGTTGACGCATCCCCGGGGCTGATTCTCGCAGATCCGAACCCACTGTAAGTCTCCTATAAACGAGTTGGATCTGAATATAATAATCATTGTAGAATTGTTAGAAATTTTAGATCACTTGTTTGCATGTTTAAGTGAATTTATTAATATGATTAGAAATTTATTGACATGCTAGATTAGATTTAATGACATGGTTAATGAATTAAAACGTTTTAACGTGTTAAATCGAATTATGAATTTCCGCCATTTATTGATATATTTCATAATTAATTAGGTTAATTGTTAACTAAATTCCAACAGTTTAAGTTTATAAACAAGTTATAAAATGTAAACTCAATGCATACAAAAATATGATTTTTGTAAAAAGTAAGTGGGAGAGTTGTTGATCGCTGAAATATCCCAAGGTCCCCAACATAAATTTAATCAACGTTGTGTGTGACGAACTAAGAGTCACCTTCGGCACTCTCCCTTCAATGGGAGTACTTCGGAATCACTTCATTAATTTAATTTTCAATAAACTAAGTCTTAAAGAGGAATGATTAACCGGAGTCTCCCCTAGGAGAACCGTTATCAAATTGACTTGGATAAAGGCTCATCTGTTAGTTGCACACTTAGACTTATTTTTTAAATTAATCCTCCTATAGAGGCTATGGTTAAAAATAAGTTTCCAAAGTTTATGGTAATTAGTGAAAACTAGAAGGTGTGACTTCTTGGATGGTTCAAACTAAATAGTGATGTGCCACGATTATGAAAGACGATTATTTACGGTTTTCCCTAGGAAAAGTAATTAATCATTTGTGTTCATAATACCATTAATTATTTATCGGTTTCACACCATATTGGGATTGTTCACGCATTTTATTTATTTTCAACAAAATGTCTTTTAACCCACTTCAAACTATTTTGAATTCGAACGACTCGAGGGTGAGAATTACGTTGATTGGAAACGTAATATTGGCAATGTGATGACGGTGAAAAAGCACAAATATGTTCTAACAACCCCGTGTCCTGAGGCTCCGAGTGCTGACTCGAACAAACAGAACAAGGACGCTTATGATGCGTGGATGAGATCCGATGAGATTGCTACATGCTACATTCTAGCATCTATAAGCAATGTGATGCAGCAATCTCACTGGGACATACCCACGGCATATGAGATGCTCTACAATATCAACGAGATGTGTGGGTGTTACGGGCGTCAGGCAAGGCAGCAAGAAGCCTTGCAGGAAGGTTATGGATGCCAAGGGCAAGGACATTGCGAAGGTGGACAAATCTAACCACAAGTACCACCACTGAGGAGAAGTCGGCCATTGGCGAAAGAACTGTCCTACCTATCTCAAGACTGTCAAAGGGAAAGGTATGAGTCTCGTAACTCAAGCATGTTACACCATAAACAAAGAATTACCCTAGATATTAAATTGCGGAGATTATGATCATATTGTGTGTAATTTGAATGGTTTTAGGCAAACTAGATGCTTGAGTGATGTGGAGTTCACGTTCAACTAGGGCAATGGAATGAAAGTAGGATCCAGATCAGTCGAGACCATGAAGCTAAATTTTTGGAATAAAACTTTATTATTGAATAATGTTTATTACGTACCGAATTTTTGCAAGAATCTTGTTTCTTTTGGTCGTTTAGAAGAACATTTTTTAAGTTTGAAATCAATAATGGTATTGAAATATATCTTGATGATTCGTTTATAATTAAAGCTCATCATGTTGATTCACTATATTATTTGCATCCAAATGAGCCAACGATCTTGGACATTGTCACGACCCGCGATCCGTAGCTCACACGCGAACCGCGACATCCTTACAACTCTCAATCCATAATACTCAAATAATTATATAAATTCAGCAAAAATAAAAGTTGATGGTAAATAGGTACACGACATATATAATAATTGACTGGAATTTCGGGAAATTGTTTTGTTTCATACATCGGTTTATAGAGAATATATACAAAATAAAACATACTCGTTAGTTTATACATATTATCATATAACTTATATACACATCTAGGAACATCAAGAGTAACAAAAACAAAAGTTTATTAGTTTCATAACAAAACACCAATTGCCCATTAGACTCTCATGGCCACAGGTCGAGCGACGCACATCTGGACTGATTATCTCCCTTCTACCCATATATACCCTTCTCTTTTCTTACATTACCAAGGGTCATAAACTATGAGTCGAAATACTCAACAAGTGGGAGTTTATCTAGTAATATAAAGGACTAGATGACATGTGACGTGCACATAACACATAATAAATAATAATGTATGCATGAGATTCATATGATTTATATCATATGAAATGCAAGTAAGATCGTTTTCTAAATGCAATCTTGCTATTCTTATCATCAGGTTATCCGACAGCTCACTGCAATAACCCTCAGAATAACAAGCAGCCAACCCTCAGACCCGAGCAATTTAGTCATGAATGTGACTCTAATATTTAACTTCGTCTAGGATCCTCAAATGGTACCATCTTCATACGTAGGGGCGCTCGGGAGCATCCTGAAAGCTCGGACGTGTCCAGCTTGCCGGCTAATTACAAATTCCAATACCATGCGCCCGTCGGGATTCCCTGACAAAAATACAAGTCTCCAGACTTGCTGGTACCACCAACGTCGATTTAATTTAAGTGTTTGGTACTCAACGAACTCGGAGTACAATCCTAACTACCACGGGAAGAGCACCGTTTCGAACAAACTCGAATAATTATTATTAAATATGCTCGGTATGGTATTTTAAAAGAGGACTCAAGGTGTGAACCTTACAGCCTATGCAACAGATAACTCATTTGGAATCTGAGGTATGTGTGTCCATGCTTTTCTCGTAACCTCATTAATCGGGTGAATCTTAAATTAGTAAGTTAAAGGAAGACTAACTACTCATATAGACAAAGGTTCGAGCTGTTAAAAGTTACGTTTGAACTTATCTATTTAAAACTCGAAGCTACATTTTCATGAAAAGTAGCTGAAGCCTTTATCTTAATTAGTGTATCAAATTTATGGGCTTCTAACTACTCTTGATTAAAAACACAGTAAAATGCACATAAACATGTGATTCCCTAGCTCCTTTCTTCTCTAACGCCTAATTGTTACAGCGATACCTGAAAATATCTGAAGTATAAAACGAAACATTGGATGAAATAGTTCCGAACTAAGCAGAACACCAATCCCATATACTTATCATGAACAGACAAAGCATAACAAAGTGCATGGAATTCATATCCATCACACGCAAATAATATTCTCAATCAAGAGAAACATCACAATAAGGACACAAATACCAAGCAATACAATGGTCAAGACATGCGGACAAATTATGAACATAGATGCTACACGTGAAACATAAGATAGAAGACCGTCTATTCTCCTTAAAGTACTCACTAACCCACCCGATATTAAGAACCTAAGATTAAAAAAAAACTCGTTTCTTTACACTATGAGCAATAAACTAAAACAACTAAACCTATATTTGTAAAGAAAGTCTCATGTCTAAGATTCTACGAATAAAAAAAATAAAAATTTGGCGAATTGGCCCTAGCTTCCAAACGTTTTTTGGATTTGGCCAACGTTTAAACTTTTGTAAATGTCCAAAACGCCTACGTGGCATTTATATTTTTTTATTTTATTACTTATTTACCCTTTTAAGTTTTACCGATTTTTAAAATCTTTTATGTTTGAATTTCAAATTTTTGTTTTAAATTTCAAATTTTTTTATTTTCGAATTGAATTTTAAATTGTTGCCTTTTATATTTATTCAAATTTTAATCCGATTTTTAATAGGGTTTTAAATAGTAGATCCTAAAATCGTGGGTGTTTGTTTGACTATATATTTTAAGCAGTAATTAATTTGGTTGATAATTATTTTCCAATTTCGATAACTATATATCCTATTACGGAAGTTTTTATCAAATTTATTAACATTCTGTTTTATTGACTGGATGGTTTATGAAGGCTGTAACGAATTTTATGTTCTATTTTTATTCATTCATCGGATCTGTTATTCAATTTACGACAGTTAATCAATTTACCAGTTTATATCATCCATTTTTTATGCTCGTAAATTGATATTTAATTTAAAATGGAATAGATTTGTTCCAACGTAAATTAAGTTTTACAACGTAAATTTAATTTATATTGTAAATTGAGTTGCGATTTACAATCTTAAATTGAATTTACAACGTAAACTGATTTTTGTAATGTAAATTGAAAACTTTTATCGTAAATTTCCTACTAATTAAAAAAACAAGATTTTGATCAATTCTACTAGACAAAACTTCATACATGAATTTTTACTAAAAATCAAACATGAAGAAGAAGAAGAACGAAGAACAATGAAATTTTTTAAACTCCACGAATAACCGCGACGATCCTCTCCGCCATGAAAACTTCCACCGAAATTTTGGCGCCTCCGTTGTAGGCCCCACCCTCACCAGAGAAAACAAAAATTTTGGTAAATTGTAAAAATTATGAACATTTCTGGGAACAGATATTAAATCAAAACGATGATGTATGAGTGTATAAAAATGTTTTATTTACCAAAACAAATTATTTTCAACCGATTAATCAAAATCAATGATTAAAAAACATTCGTTAATTGCTCAAATTTTTTTGAATTACGATGAACATTTGATAAACTAACCTGGAGATTCTTGTTCAAACGCTTAGATCTTTCATAGAAATTCGTAAATTGTTCGTCGATCATCGTGAAGGTTTTGGAAGAGATTTTCGGCTGAAATGGTTTTGTGTTTTGGGATTCTTCTCTCTCTTTTTTTCGAATGTAATTATGTTTATGGATTCTATCCTAAATTCGAATCGGATTTAATAGCAACAAATAAACGGCGGTTTTTATGGCTTTTAATAACCGATTTGGTTTTTATGGTTTTTAATAACCGATTTGGTTTTTATGGTTTTTAATAACCGATTTGGTTTTTTTGTTTTTATTGCATTTATTTATTAAAATTAATTTACTAAATTTCCACTTGTTTGGGCGGGAACTATTTGGGTATTTTGGGTACAAAATTTTGGTTAATTGGATGTGTAGATATTTACCAAAATTTTACCAAGGCCAAATCCAAAATCAAAAATCTATATAGGGCTATTACCTTTATTAACTCTAAAAAAACCCAATGTTGGATTACAAGCGTAATTAGTAAACCGTGGTATAAAATGAATACATATAAACTTGAAAATGATACTAATGCTAATTAAGAAAAGTAAATTATTATAAGTAAAATAATTCATTAAAATAAATAATTAATAAACTTAGTTTAAATAAACATTAGAAAATTAATCATAATTCATAAGGTTGTGATGAACCTTTATTTTTAAACCACTTCCTTAATTATTTTTAATAACTTAGTACCATGTAGTTTCACTATAAAGTATAATGAAAATAAGTCAAGCTTAGCATAAGTTTGAAAGTCATGAATTTATGTTAAAATTATATTGATACATTCACGTTTCAGATTCAACACACACACTCCCGAAAACCTTCGTTCTCGGTTTATCTCAAACCATTCAAAGTGAATCCCGAAACAACTCGCTAACTCACATGGTTAGTTTAATAATCTTACATAATGATTTACAACTCTTATTACATAGTATAGTTTGGCTTCACTAACGGCCCTAGCCTCGAGGACTCGCTGCCTCAAGTCTATGTTACGTCGCCAAGTCTCCATCGCTGCTCTTCGTCTTTATGTGCCAAGGCTTTGCAGCCCTCGACGCGCGGTCGTTGCTTACTCTCGCGGCCTTAAAACATCTTTCCAAGTCGCGTACTTGCTGAACCCAAACATCCCTTGCTGCTTGTCCGAGACTCACAGGAATCATCGAGGCTACCTCCTCGTACCTACGATACGAGCTCAACAAAAGACGAACCTATTTTAAGTTATTCACATCATATCGATTCTCCGACTAGCCTAGAAACTCATTCATCCAAAAATAATCCTAACCATAATATAATCACATCCTAAAATCATTTAAAATATCTCAAAGTCAAGCCACAATCCGAAATTAGAAATTCCAAAATCAACTTAAAACCCGAATTACTAAATAAAGAATTTTAGACTCGAACACCAGTGAAAGAACTTAACATAAGGTCCTCTAAAAAATTCAGAATCAAACGACTTCAATTTCAAAATAGAGATAACTTTCATACCTTTCTATTGATATATTACAAGCTCAATTTGGAGTAAGATTGCTATCACAAAAAATCCCGCAAAACAGACACACATATTCGGATTTTCAAAATTTCACTGCTCATAATCAAAACTTCGAAAAATCATATCTCCTTCAATTCTTAACTACATTAGGCAATCTTGGACTTTTTAGAAACCTTATGATGTATATTATCCAGAAAAAATAAAATTAAAATAATCTTGTACAAAACGGATCTAACAACGTCCGTTTTTCCGGACTGCAACTCAAAATGTTCAAGTGACAATTCAACAGCTCAAACATCAGTTCAATCATATGAACTCAGCCTTAAACAAAAAATAACAAATTCAAACAGTACATAATCCACGAAAATAACTACTAAAATCAAAAGCCCTAATTTATTTAACCCTAATTTGGATTAAAAAAATTAGTGTAAACGATCTAATCTCTTACCTAACTTTGATTGTGAACGACCCTCTTCTCTCTCTCTCTCTCTCTCTCTCTCTCTCTCTCTCTCTCTCTCTCTCTCTCTCTCTCTCTCTCTCTCTCTCTCTCTCTCTCTCTCTCTCTCTCTCTCTCTCTCTCTCTCTCTCTCTCTCTCTCTCTCTCTCTCTCTCTCAGAACTGCATCATATTTGTTCTTATTTTTGTTTGTTTTGGGTGTGAACATGATGAAGATAAGGAAATAGGAATAGTCTGGAGTTTTTAATCTGGCCGAAAAGTTTTTATGAGATAAGGATGAAAATAATTACTACAAACTACTTCTCATCAATTTACTTACAAATAACTCACTTTCTATTGCTAATCGATCCATTTATTATTCATGACTAAATATCTAGTTTGTAATAAAATATAAGCAATTTAGAAAATAAACCAAAATAAATCATTTTTTATTCTAATTTATCTGAAATATATTTAAAGCGTTTCAGATATCACTTTCACTCTCGAGACTCTACTTAGTACTCGAGAACTCACCGAAAATCTTATTCGGGAAAGTAAAATTATTCGAGTCCAACTCGAGATCCTCAATTCATTCTAAAATACTTAATACTCATTTTCTAAATCTATGACTAAGTCACGTCTCGTGAAATTTTACTTTGCAGCAAACACTTGATTTAAGGAAAACTTGTTTTATGGACTCTAATATTTACAAGGCAAGTTGCACTAAAAATTCTTACTTTACAGACAATGAAGTGAATGATGATTCACTAAGGAAGCGTAAGAGGTTTCATAGTGACGAAACCGATGACACATATCTATGGCACTTACGTCTTGGACATATTGGCCTTGAAAGGATTAAGAGATTGGAAAACAATGGTCCTTTGAAATCTCTAAGCGTGGGATCCATGCCAACGTGTACATCATGTCTTGAGGGCCAGATGATCAAGAGACCTTTCTCCTCGAAAATTCTAAGAGCCACACAAGTATTGGAGCTCGTATATAGTGATGTATGTGGACCAATCAACATCCAGGCAAGAGGAATCTACGAATACTTTTTAACCTTCACATATGACTTATCATGCTTTGGTTATGTTTTCCTTATGCGAAACAAATACAATACTTTTGAAATGTTCAAAGAGTATCGAGCTTTAGTTGAAAATCATAAAGAGAAACAGATCAAAACTTTTTGATCAAATCGAGGGGGAGATTACTTGTCCAGAGAGTTCGAGGATCTTCTTAGACAAGAAGGATTCATTCTCGGCTTACATCACTTGGCACCCCACAGCAAAACGATGTTTCAGATTGAATAAATCGAATTCTATTAAATATGGTGAGGTCAATGATGAGTTACTCATCACATCCTGATTCATTCTTGGGATACGCTCTAGAAACGGAAGCTTACATTCTAAACCAGTATCCGTCAAAGACAGGTTCTGGTACACCTTATGAGAGATGGTGTGGTAGAAAATATGTTTTGAGCCACATCAGAATCTGGGGTTGTCCAGCACATGTGTTGAGACAAAAGACTAGCAAGTTGGCTAGTCGTTCAGAATTGTATCTTTTTCGTGGAATATCTCAAAGAGACAAAAAGGTACATCTTCTATAGTCATGCCGACAAGAAAACATTTATTAGCACGAACACTAGGTTTCTTGAGGAGGACTATATGAAGAATGCAGTACCGAGAAGCAGACTTGTGCTTAAGGAAATGTTGGGTTAAGTAACGGGTACTTCACAAGCTATGATGAGTCATACCCCAACATTGGAAGAACCACAATCGAAACTTGAGCCTACTATGATTCGTCGCCGTCACAGGATTTTACGACAACCTGTGCAATAAATATTTATCGGAGAGGCTTACACAGCTGTCGCGTACAAGGAGGTAGATGATCCGGTATTATTCTCCCAGTAGATGCAAGGTTCCGAAAAAAACCTTTTGCAAGAAGCCATGAACGTTGAAATACATTTTATGTATGTCAACGACGTCTGTAAACTTGTAGATAAACCTGAAGGTATTAAACCTATTGGATGTAACTGGATTTACAAGAAGAAAATAGGATCGGATAAAAATGTAAAGACATTTAAAGCACGGCTTGTAGCGAAGGGTTTCACCCAAAAGAAATGTATTGAATATGATGATACATTTTTGCTAGTCGCGATCCAAAAGTCCATTCGCATTCTTTTTATACATTGATTTCGCCCGAGATTATGAATTGTTCTTGGTTCATATTGTTTAATTGTGCCCACATACAAATCCTTCTAAACCTCTATAGATTCTTGTAATATAAACCTATAGAAATTTTTATATTCCGATATTAATGTGTTAATGATAAATTTTTCTTAACCCTAAACCTATTCCAACAGATAAACGATGGAAAAGTGGTTTTTCTGATCCGATATGTAGATGACATACTACTCAATGAGAATAAAGTTATTAGAGGTTAAAATCTGGTTGTCAAAGAAATTTGCAACGAAGGATCTTGGAGAATCAGCTTATATTTTGGGGATTCAGATCTTTAATGATCGGAAGAACCAAAAGTTAGCGATTTCTCAGGCATCTTATATTGATAAGATCATGGATGGCTTCAGTATGCAAGACTCCAAGCAAGGATGGTTGCCTTTCTGCCATGGAGTGCATCTTTCTAGTGAGCAATCTCCCAAGACTCCTCAAGAGATTGAGCACATGACACATGTTCCTTACGCCTCAGCCATAGGAAGTCTCACGTATGCGATGCTTTGCACTAGACTAGATATTTGTTACGCAGTAAGCGTGGTGAATAGATTCCAATTAAACCATGGACCCGGGCATTGGGTTGTTGTCAAGCATGTTCTCAAGTATCTCCAGAGAACGAGAAACTAAATGCTTGGATACTCAGGTGATGACCTGGCTATGACGGGATATACCAACTCTAATTTTCAAGCAGATAAGGATTTCAGAAAATCCACTTCAGGATTTTTGTTCATCCTGAATGGTGGATCTATGGTCTGGAGGAGTATAAAGCAATCTTGCGTTGCTGACTCGACCATGGAAGCGGAGTATGTGGTAGCTTGCGAAGCTGCAAAGGAGGTTGCCTGGCTTAAAAAGTTCATGATGTACTTGGAAGTAGTTCCAAGTGCAAACGAGCCTATTACGATTTATTGTGATAACAGTGGGGCTGTTGTTGTTGGCAGAGATGCACACAAAAAGATTATTTAGTTACATATCAATGTAATATAAATCTCTAATGAGTCCATATTGTAATATGTTGATTAAATTAATAAAAGTTGAAACGTTCATTCATTCATTTTTTTCGTTTGTTTGAAGAATTATTATATTCAATAGTCTTATAGTCCTTAATCAAACCTAACAACGTATGAAGAGACAAATGTAAATTTGCGTGAACAAACTCTTCATGGTTTTCTTAAAACGAAATATTCACAATCTAAAAATCAAAAGACTATTGATCCTAGTATGATTGTTGGAAGAATCTATGATGTCTGGTTACGAGGCATTGGGAGTTAGGAACTCTATAGTTCTTATAGTGTATCTTTCAAAGATAATGAATTGACCAGTGCACGTTTAAAGACAATGTAAGAACAAACCATTTAACCTCTTCTGTCTCAAGCTCACTATGTATGAATTGCATCGTGCTTACCTTAATCCTAAAATGAGACATGTCATTTCATAACTTACATATATTCATTTGAGAGAGTTACACTCTAGATTGGGACTCATATGGAGAAAGTGATTTCTAGTATATTGGGTTGTGAAGCTGACATGAGTATGCTTTGTGAAGTTCTCATAGATATGGAATTCATGTACAAGATTGCTGAAATGCAATATATATCACCTCCTTCTTTATTACTTGGATTGTGAACAAATGAGTTGCGTAGTATCCAAAATTAAGTAGCGACTTTATTTGGATGAAACAATGTGACTTGGTAGGTCCTCGTCAATACATGAAACATGAAAACTAAACACTAATTGAAATAAACACATAAAATTGAAACAAAATACATGAACATAACATAAGTTAAGTCAAAATTAAGTTAATACTCGTAAAACGTTTGTGAACTTTTGGGTCCAAGTATAGTAGCTCAAACTTTGTTCATTTTGATCCATAAGGTCACTGTTACGTGTCAATAGAGTAGGATTATTAAACTATAAGTTAAGTCAAAATAAGTTGAAGTGTTGAACAAGACGTTTTCGGGAAAATGTCTAAAGGGTATTTTTGTCCACATGGAAATAAAATGATGTAAATGTCAAAATAAGATTTTGAATATTTTCATATGATGGAAATATAAATTATTTTCTAAAGCCAAAAAGTCGTTTGAGGCATTATAGAATTAATTTCATTATTTCTGCAATATTAATTCTACAATAAGTATTTTAAGAATTTTCTTAAAAGAAATAAGGAAGCATCTAGAAGCTCCCTCCCTACACGTAGAATTCTGCCGAGCATCATAGAGGCGAGAGAAAAATATCTCTTATTATTTTGTACATTATTGTATATTGGTAAATGCCCAAAAGAAAAGAGGAAATGAATTTCTTTGAGAAGAAAACAAATATGCTAAGTGCGGAAACAAAGTTCTCTTAATTATGCATCAAGGTGGCCGGCCATGTAGAAGAGAAAGAAAAGAGGAAATCAAATATTTGTCATTAATACACAATAGGAAAGGGTAATTACCCTTTCTTGTATTTCATTCTCCTATAAATAGAGGTTCACATTAAGATGTGAAAATAAATTTTTGCACTTGTTTTTCTCTATAGTGGCCTACTATTCTCTTCACTCTCTCTAAAACATCTCTTTTATTTTGGCACGTAAGTCCTCATTATACTTAGGCTTAAATTAGCTATTTAACTCATAGAGTTGTTCTTGAGTTATTGTGTTTAATTGTGTCCACGCATAAATCCTTTAAACTCTCTATAGACTCTTGTAATATAAACCTTAGATTTCTCGAGTTCACGACTAGGTGTGAAAGAAATGAGCAAGACGAGACAACCTTTCTTAAGGATTCTCAAAGATCAAGCTATAAGAAAGTTTAGTCCCAAGAAAAATATGATTATATAATGTTTTAAATAATATGATGTTCATGCACTTTGCCTAGGTTAGTAAAATTATTTTACTAGTAAACAAATTTTTATATTCCGCTATTAACTTGTTAATGGTAATTTTTCTTAACCCTAGACATATTCCAACAAATGGTATCAGAGCATAGGTCAAAGTATAAGCATGTACATGTTATTTAAAATCATTACACGAAAATTATTTTCAAAATTTACTTGGATAATGATTTTGCTAAGACTAGAGCTTAGACAATTTTAAATTTTTTGTGCGACCTCTAAAATTAAATTGGTGTTGATTTTCTACATGTTAGGGATGCTATAAAAACACGTCGAAATCAGTTTTTAAACAATTTAATGTTTAGCATAATCAAAATTAGTTTTTTGAGAAGTTTGAAAATTTGTATACATTGTTAAACTAGTTTTATTGTAATCCTAATTTAAATTTATTATCGAATGTTTTAATATTATGTTGATTGGTTTATTTTGTGTAAATAATTAATATGTTAATATAACAAAAAATTGAAATCAAACAAATAAATAAAATACTTCAATAAACTTCGTTTCTCAAACACCTTGATTCAATGTACTTTTTAATTGTTTTTCAATTTTCTGGACAACTTTTTATGGCACAGTAAATAGGCATTACTCTTTGCTCGGAGATTGAAAATTAGTGGTACTTGAACCAAATTAAAGGTACATATGTTAGCTATCTAATGCAATTAGTTTCAGCTCATTAGGATACTGGATGTGCCATATATGCCCTTTTAAGTCTGACGTATACGGAAGTCCGCGAGTCCAGGATTTTTAATCCGGATTTACGACTCCTTGTTTCTTCCCCTCTTCTTGATGCAAATGTGGCTTATCGACGTTCACGCGCTCAACCACCATGAAGATGGCTTGAAGGAAGACGATATGAAGACCAAGAAACTAGTTTTAGGGAGATTTATGAATCTCAAAACTTTCAAATGCAAAAATGAGACTTTGTAAATCACACATTTTCCTTAGGAAAATAATATAAAATAAAAGTCTGAGTACGTTCATTGTGCCTTAGTGCATTAACACTGTATTCCCCTCACAAATACCAATTATATGGCTCTTTTCTAGTGTTCCACTCTATCTCTATTTACTCAAGGAAACATGTTTCCACGCGTACAAGAGATGATGTGAATATAAACGCATATGAACTTAGAGATTTTCAATATTAGTCCTTTAGTGGAATCGACTAATATTAAGAATTTAAAGTCTGGAAAAGTTTGTGAACTTTTGTGTCCGAAATTTATTCTAAAGTTTCGTTCATGTGGGTCCATAAGGTCTCAATGATGAACTCTCGAACGAGATTTTAGTGGTCAAGAATCAGTTGATTTTCGCATTGAATGTAAATAGTGATTTACACTATGAAAATTATTTTCTTTGTAATTAAATAAATAATTTGTTATTTATAATTACATTTATTTAATGAATCATATTGTATAATTACATTGATAATAATACAATTTTAGGATTCAAATAAATAAAATATCAAGATAAATATTTTCTCATTTCGTATTAATTTGCATATTATGAACAGAATTAATGACATGTCCTTAAATCAATGAGATATTCTAATTTAAATATTATTTTATAAATAAATCAAATAAATTTGGAGTGTAAACTTAATAATATGGCAGGTATATATTGATATATTGGCTGGAATATTATATAATCTCATTTAAAAAGGCTTAATGGGCAATTTGACTAACGGGCCATTATTGGATTTTGACATAACTTATACTCGTTCTCCCTGATATTAAAGGAGGCTTTCTCTCCAAAAACCCTAGTCTCATTCTCGGCCAAAAACACTCTCCCTTCCCCTTGAGAGAATTTGGCCGAACCCTAGAGAGAGAGACATAGAGGAAATTTGTTTCCCGACAACCCCTCATTTTATTTTTTTAGTTTCTCCTTTTTTCCTTATTCACAAAAAGACCCGACCATTTTGATCTCTCAAAATTCCCAGAGAATTATCATTGATTCAATTGTGATTTTTTTAGTGAATTTTTGGTGCATAGGGTCGGCCATATACATCAAACGAGAACCGACGGTTTTATCCTCCCCTTGCGCGCGCGTGGTGTTGCACTCGGCCAAAGGTGAAGTTTTCAACGTGCGCTAGAGTCTTCCCCGGTTCCGAAAGCTCTCGGCCTTTTCAATGAGCGTGACGCAGACCCGGTTCCAAGTCCACTCAGCCAAGGAGAAGATGTGTGATGCAGATCCGCCCCAAAGCAAAGAGGCACGCGTGAAACCCCCTCCTAGGCGCGCGCGTGAGTCTGTCTCGGCCAAGGGCTGAATGGGCATTTTGGGATCGAATCTCGCAGACCGAAGACGGAAAGACGACTCATGAATTTGTCGACGACAACCGTAAGTTTCCTTCTAACGAATTGGATCTGCAATCTATAATTGTTATAGGGCTGCTAGTGTGCATGATTTATTTGTTGACATGTTTAGAAATTTATTGATATGTTAGGTTGTTTTTAATGCCATGATTTTATAATATGTTACAAAATGAGTTTCACATATTAGGATTGATATTATGAATTTACGCCATATTTAGATATGTTTCATAATTTAATAGGTTAATTTTTAACCAATTTCCAACATCAAGAGCATCGGATTTGGCTTTTAGAATGCAAATCCAAGTGTACCTATAATAGGCATCGAAAAATGAAATATAGCACCTATAACCATTTTGGGATAAGTGTGGAGAGGATCCCCAGAAGTCAGTGTGAATTAACTGCAATGGATCAATGTATTTTGTTTCAGAAGATAGGAATGGAAACTTATGAATTTTACCAAAACAACAAATTCGACATATTTCAACATCATCTTTAATCAGTACGAGACATTACAAGAACTCATGACTCTTTGACCAACTTTACAAGAAGGATGTCCCAATCGAAAATGTCACAGTTTATAAGAAGATGACTTAGGCAATTCGGTAGTAGTTAAAGCACTACAAGATTTAGGAAACATTATAGGACAGGACTGAGAATGGGACACGGCTTTAGAAAAATTTGAACGCTCTTCTAGCTTAATTTGTTCCTTGTCAAACTCATATAGTACATCCTTGAACCGGTCTTCCAAAAGAACTTTTTTGGAAATTTGGTGTTTAAAAAAATAAACTGAGTAGTGAAACTCAAAGAAAACACCATTGTCAACACAGAATTTAGACACACTAAGAAGAATTTTGGTTATTTCGGGAACATGGAGAAGAGATTTTAGGCAAATATTTCAGACGTATATGGAGATTGGAATGAGCCATGTCCAATATGATTAATTATCAAACCCTTACCATCTCCAACGTGAACTTGTTTCGGTCCAAAGTACTCCATCTTCATGTCCAGATTGTGCTCATCGGCAGTCCCATGGTTTGTGGCACCTAAATTAGGGTACCATTCACACTCTGGATTGTACCACTGGAGAGAAAGAGCAGCCATGCAGCCTTGCACAACATCACTTGAGGTACTTGGTTTTGACGCGAGTTGTAGCTGAGCAGGTCCTTTGAAGGTTTCATCCAACTGGTAGAAGCATTGGAGAGCTAGATTAACTAGCTTACCACAGACCTGGCACTTTGGTCTCGATTGGTTGGAAAAACTACGGCCAGAGCCGCCACGACCTCGAAAATCACCCCCTCTTGAGACGAATCATCGATTCGGAAAACCTCCTCTAAACTGAACATACGATTACGTGTCACCAGCACGAGAGAAAGGCACTTGAGACGACGAATAGATTCTAGAACCTCGAAATTGGCTTCCACTACCACGACATTAATCCGAGAAGTGAGGAACCGCATAATAGTTGACACTCAATCCAATAGATCTAGACTGGTGAGCATCAAGGTCGACATGTTTGCGTTCAATTCGAGCTTCTTGAAATAACAGTAGCGCTTCAATTTCGTCAACAGAATGAACATCATTTCTAGCAATCGTTGTCGAGACAAACATCTCATACACGCTCGATAAACCTTCGCAAATCAAATCGACATGTTCTTGCACAAAAAAAAGGCTGACCAATAAGAATCAATAAACCTACAAGCTTCCGAACCTTGAGTAAGTATTCATTTATCGTGGAGTCATTCTCTCATTCATCCTCTCATGGATTCAGCATCTAAAATTCTTTTTGGCTATGCATCTTAGAGTTACAGAATTTTAATAGAAATAACAACTTAACGAAAATGGATCCGCCTACTTTATTTCATCATACGAATTTATGCACCTTGTGTAAAGTGTTCCTTTCAATATTGTCTGGCTACTAAAGATGTACTCGTAAAATTAAATATCAAAACAAAACATAAACATATATATTTTAAAACTCTAAAAGAAGCGTTGACAACAATTGTTAATAATACGAGAAAGGCAAAAATGAAATAAGCTCTTAGTCGTATGAGAAAAACAACCAATGTTTAAGAAACTAATAAAGGCACATACTAGTTTCTCTTGTAGATTGGCCTTCTTACAACAAAAAATACTTCAATTAGCCAACATAAAAAATTACAAAAAAACTTTGCTCTACATAAAATAATTATGCTACGAATAATATGCCAAAAGCCCAACGGTCAGCCAAGTTCAGTAAAAACCCTGTTAACAAACACAGAGATTTAGAGTTAGCTCTAACCTTTAAACACAGACTATAATATTTGTCAAAGTGAATCAACTTAGAAGTTATTTTTCTCAATCGGATTTGATATTTTAGACCATCTTTTAAAGGGGAGTCTCTAGTCTATTAGTTAGAAAATAAGAGCGTGTTTTCAACCCTATTACTTAGGAAGTTAGTTCATTTATATCTTATTTATATCGAATCATTAATGAAGATATGTTGTTAATATTAGCATATTAATATAAGTAATATTTTAGTCAGGGTATATTTGTTTTCTGTTACTCTCTGTTTTAGGGTTATATACCTAAACTCTGTATTTTTATTTTATTAAGCTGTCAATGTTCTTTCTCTAAATCCATAAATCTTCAGTTAATACTTCACCATTGACTGCAGTGCGCAAACATATATAACATGTTCATTCGTCGTTGGAGCTATATTCGGACGTTAGAAACAGGGGAAGCCTTTTGAATCCTTGATCTCTTTACTCTGCGAATGAAGGCAGTGTTTTGAGACGTGTAACAATCATTATATACAAAAGCATATATTCTCGCAAAAGTTCTTACCTAATTGAAGAAATGTACTTGTCAATCTCTTGCTTTTGCTCGGTGCCGTAGATGAACCACTTTTCAGCCACTGTATCGGCATCCCAGGACCCCATATCTGCACGACGTGGAACAAAAATGAAATCTCAATAGATATTCTCTTTTTATTCATATAAAATTAAATTAAAAATACCCACAAAAAAAACATGATTAGCTTGTATAACTGACCTTGAAGCAAAATTTCGTTTTCTCCACCACAGCATCCTAATTTCCAAAACACACGGCCGTCAGCGTCCAAAAGACAAGGCTCCGACCTAACAGCAACAGATTTTTGCTTTCCTGCAGCAGGGTTTAATATTTACAGATAAATCAGACAAGATATAATATTCAAGATATATCAGATATCAGCGATGCGCATACTCTTTGTTGAATGTAACTTTGCTCCAACTATCTCATCTTGGATTTTAGCAACTTCTGTTTTGATTTGCAAAACAATATCTTCATGCTCTGAAATCGACAAAGGGGCGCCATTTTTTTCAATGATAGCTTGAGCAATATCATCCTGCAACTTTTGCTTCAGAAGTTTCTCCTGTCAAGTCAAAATGGTTCTAAATTGATAAATAAATCGAAATTGAATTGGAGAGCATCACGTTGGTGTTTATGGCATCATATTTTTGTGTTACCTTATTCCTCGTCGCAGCAATCTTGTCTCTTGACTCTTTCTCCTTTTCAGCAATCTTTGAGTTTTCATCATCAATCCAGATTCTCAACTTTCTGGCAGGAAAGTAAAGTGAAATGCAAAGTTTCCATCAGGCACTCGTAATGGCAGATTGAAATTAATTGACCTGAAAGACATTGCTCTGTGACTCACTCTGTGCAGAGAGCCTCGTCGCATAGGAAATTTAAAATTTTAAGCTTTCTTGAGAAAGCTAAAGCATCATACTTCTCAACGGCACCACCAAGGGCTAACGAGGACAATTCCGTAGGTAAACAGTCTGATTCAGATATGCATTTCTCCAAAGCTTGAAGCCACGATTTTTTTCTGCTCAAACATGGGGACCTAATCATATAATCAATAGAAGAAATGTCAATACCCATCCCAGATGTAGCATTACTAAAATACCAAGTCATTTAATATAAAATTGTGATGACTCTTCAACAGAACTATTCTATCAAGGAGAGCGTATAATTTAGGAGAGAGATAAAGCAATTAATTACTCTTCTCCGATATCTTCTTGAATAATGGATATGAGCTGAATGTGGAATCTAACTGCCGAGGAGTATACTCCGCGACTCCCGCAACGCCCACGTTGTAATTCTCGAAGTATGGAATGGCCTTGTGTCTTCTTAATATCAAAAACCTAACACATAATGAACAAAACAGTCAACATCAACAGTTTTATGGGACTAATCTTTTAGCTGCCCATTAGGCTCTCAGACATGAAAGTGATTATTAAAACCTGGGATTTGTCAATGTGTTTTAGGCTTCTATCATACTATCTTTAAGAGACACAACTCAAAAAACGAAATTGGTTCTTCTAAAAAAATAGCTACTTCAAAGCTAAGAATAACCTGAGCAGAATTTTTCAATGCAAAATCCTAGTGTAGATTACCTTTCCAAAAGCTGCACAGAACTCTAAAAATTGCAAAGCGAGTCCTATATCTTCATGGGATAATTCGATTCCCCAGACAGTAGTTAAGACACTTCCCTTAGGCAGAGGAAAGTCCACCTCGATCGCTACATGATCAAGACTAGCTGCACACTTCTTCACCTCCTGAGGCTTCACCTTGATCTTGGCCGGAGCATTGTCCTCTTTTGAGGAGTTTATCACCACCGCTTCTTGGTTTTTCCCACTATCTTTCTTTTTCTTCTTCTTCTTTTCGTTGTCTGATTTGATAGGACTTGGTGAGACCTTATCTGAAACAGCTTTCTTCGAATTCTCTTTTCTTGACAGAGCATCATCTTTCATTTTTAACCCATTCTCAACAACTTTTGGCCTTTTGGGACTACTCTCTGGGCAACCACCATCACCACCTTTGTTTATTTCCTTCAAACCTTCTCTTTTAGATTTCTTGATTTTCTTACCAACGGATGTAATCGTTGAACATGCGTTATTCAAGCTCGCATCAGCACTAGCATCGAAAGAATTCTCTTTCCTCAATTTGCTACGCGGAACAACTTTGGCCTCCTGCTAAAGATCTCCCAACGGTTTATACACACATAAACAGAATGCAAATTTCCATTTTTCTAGACGACAACAAGAATACAGTACCTTGTTTATATCAGCAGGCTTTTTGGGAGAAAGTAGTTTCTTTGGTGACGCAGCAACCTTGTACATCTCCAAGTTATCGACCCCTTTCCTCTGAATGAACTCCGAGACAGAACTATGTCCGTTCGCCTTAGCAGTATGAATAAGAAGACCTGTGGGTTGGTGACCCATCTTCTTCCTAAAAAAAGCAGTAAAGAAAAGAAATACTAGTTAGGGACCCAAATTAATTCAATCCTATATTCACAAAAGACATGGAATGTTACATGCAGAAACTGCAATTGCATATCCCCCGGCATTTAGGGCACTTCCAATCATCGAGCAAATCCACTTCTTCAGCTTTCTCTCCGTATCTGAAACACCATTAGAAACTCATAAAAAAGATCATAAACATGCCAAGCAGTCGAGAAAATAGACAGATACCGAACCTGTTCGAAAGACACTTGTGACACATGTTGAGAGTACAGGACTTGTTTCCCTTGGAGTTCTTGCACGAGGCAGAAAAATCCATGGTCTTTTGACGACACTACGTGATGATATGAGATGAGACAACGCATATTTATTAGACCGAGACTAAAGTCCAGACGCGGAGATATATTCTAAAGAAATTTAGATCGAACCTGATGACAGGTCTTTCCATTGTCGGAATCGTAGATCCGGCCATGGATGAGTCGGACTCCGGGAGACTTGGTCCGCTTGGGTTGGGGTTGACCGCCATTGTCGCTAGATGGAGGTCTCTTCTTGGAAACGAGCTTAGCTTTGGAAGGAGAGCTTGAAGGAATCGGCATAGAAACTAGTGAGAGAGAGAGAGAGAGAGAGAGAGAGAGAGAGAGAGAGAGAGATACGAAGAGAGTTTGTCTTTAGGAATTTTCGAAACTGAAAATATTTGGGGATTTTGAGCTTCTTTTCTCTTACTTTGGCTTTGGCGGGACGTTTCTGAAATTTGGTTTTATTTTGGAGGGACACTTTTACAGCGCCAAATCCAATCCAATAAACAATAAACAATTATATTTAGGTAAACGGTAAACCACAATAATTCACTTCTATTATAGGATAAAATAAACAATTATACTAATGTCGCTTCTTTTTATACTTTTAACTAAAAATTATAAAATCCCACTCTCTTATTTTATACAAAAAATTTATTATTTACCCACTTTTATATTTAGTGTTTTTAAAATACACAACGTTTTATTATTTTTTCGTAAATACTCATCCATTTTATTTACAGGAATATTGTGTTCAAATTATTTTCATCATCTTGTATCTTTGTAAGCAATTACAAATTTGGGCCAAATAATCCAAATAATTATGTAAACAATTTGAGTTGGGTATTTACACAAAATTTACAAAAATATTGGGTATATTAAAATTGGTAAATGTTTTTATGGGTAAGCTAAAACACCATATATATATATATATATATATATATATATATATATATTAATTTATGATGTATTCGATAGTTCTTCAAAATAATCTATTTTTCATTTCTAGTATACAAACGCTTGAAATGTTTGAATTGTTATTTTAGCCAATCTTTTGAGTATGTTTCTTCGTTTGACATGAACATTTTAATCAATTTTATAAATGTCATTTTTTCACAAAAAAATAAGGTTTAATAATTGTATATTATATAATTAGTGGTAGCGGCTTCTATTAGGTATCATAATAATGGTAGCGGCTTCTATTAGGTATCATAAAAATAAGGTTTTGTCTTGAAAACAATATTTTCACTTCAATATTTTTTTTAAGAAAATAGTTTATTGTTAGATGGACTTTTTGTATGTTGTGTATGATGAATAAAAGTGTTAAAAAAATATTTTAAAAATACTCGAGCATTGTAATTGGAATTTGTTATCAACAAGATTAATATGTAAATAGAGGGAATCAATGAGCTTTTTTTAGCGAGTGAACTTCATAAGAGCGTTATCGAGCGAATTTTGTGCGAATTTCTTAAAAATTATGGTGTGACATTTTAGAATACAAAATTATAGGTATGATATTTGAAAGCGAAGATTGACCAACTTTAAAGCTGTTGAAAAGTTTAATTTTGACAAATCAATTTAGCTACTTAGCCAATTATGATAAATTAAAAAGAACTAAAAATGTTAACCGATCTTTGTTGTTCAAAATAAATTTTGTGATAATATTTTGTTAGTTTTGTGATAACTTCGTTACGAAATTCGTATAAATTAAATTTTTCGTACGACCTTGTCATGATTTTTTTCCTTATTCCAATTCTCACGAGATCGATTTGGTTGGAGTTTATAGATGTGGTCCAGGTCCGTTGACGATTGTTTAGTGGATTTAAAAATTAAAAAAATAATTTTATACTAATATGTGCAAGATCATTAGGTCAGCATTATAAGAGAGTTAGTCATTGAATATTAGTATATTATTCGCCTAACTTTTAAATTATAATTTGTAATTAGTATTATATTCAATTTGGTTTATTAATATGCTACTCATGTGTAAGTAACTAATAATCATAATTTCATTTTCGAATACCAAATTGTAGGAACGTTATTTAAAAGTACAACTCACCAACACGAGAGCTAGTGGAAGGTTCAACCTTGACCAACCACTTGAGCTTTCTAATGTGTATATAATGTACAAGTGTAATGAAAAAGACAATTTTTTCATCACGAAAACCCACTTTTTGGTGACTAAACTGTCATAAAAACAAGATATTTGTTACAATTTTTTATATCATGAAACGTAAATCTTCATGATTAAGTTGTCAAAAATCGACTAAATATTGTCACAATAAGCAAAAAATTTATGACAACGTCGTCACAAAAATGTTGACAAAATTTGCGGCGAAATTGTCACGAAGTTCAAAATCTTGTGACAATTCAGTTATTTCCGAGAAGTTATAAAAACTTTCGAAAATAAGAAACTCAGAGATACAAAGAGCTGAAATTGTCGGAAAAAAAAAACTATTAGTTGAAAAAAATGAGGAAGACGTGGAGATAATATTGGAATTTAATATTCAAATTTTATAAATTTGAATATTTTTCCGTAATTTTGAATTTTTTTTCGGTGGATGGAGATGGTTGTCGAGTCTTTTCCGAGGGGGAAGGGTGGATGGAAATTTTTTAATCGTAAGCAAATGAACTTTTTTGTCGGCGATTTTTTAAAACATCGTGACAAACTCTTATACTACGAAAGATCGTTAAAGTCGACAATGACATTTTTGTGGGTTGCAATTTTTTATGGAGAAGATTGAGTGTCCGTGAAAAAGATGAAGTGCGGTCAAGATAATGAAGAGAAAAAGTTAACTAAATAAATCTTTTAATTGCAAAGATAAAATAATAGTTTTATCTCCTAAAATAAGAGTAAAGATAAGGAAAAAAATATTTTATATCTTGTCAAACTCCTATTTAAAATATAAGTGGAAAAATAAAAAATTTACTTATATTATTGAAAAAAAATCTTATAAATAAAACGGAGAAACTGCTCATCATAAAAGTAAAAATGTCTGAAAGTGTGGTGGTCCGGAGTACTTATGTTCCAATGTTAGATTATAAGAAGCTCACGTAGAAACATATGCTACATAAACATAAGGAACGACCCAACATCACTATAATAATTTGAAATACGAAACATTTATAACTTAGATTAAATTTCCGAATGTAGAGATCTGAAAACGACAAACAACTTCACATGAAAATACAAAAGAAGTCAAAGGTCACTTGCTTGAACTTCAAGACTAATTCGACTTTACAAAACATGGCCAACATTGTAGAATAAGCTTAATAGTATTGAGTGTCCCCAAGTTGAAATATACCATTACCCCATTGTCGATGTTGCACCATCTTTAAGCATACACCATGTAGGCATAACAAAATGAAGAGCCTCCAACTCTGCTTTCGACTATACTTGTTCATGGATGCTTAGGAAACAAAAAACATTTACTAAGTCTAGTGAGCTTTCTTTTGTTATATCTTTGCAAACAATATGGTAAGATCCAATAATATTAATTGAAAAGTAAACTCAAGATCTACAAGATACTAGAATGTAGAGACTTGACCAATATCCAAATAGATAATGATATCATTATATGACTCAAGATACTCGATATGATCAATTAAGATGATGAATGCTATTAGATAATTTAACAAATTCAAAAAATCTTGTAAAACAAAGAAAGAGACACAAACTCACAAGTATTTGGGATGCATTCTGATTACATTAGTCTAAAAACACCTATTTATAGTCTTGGAGAGACTTTACAATCAACCAAAAAAGTTCAACCTAACAACTCTAAAAGCAACCTTAATTCCATTATTGTTTAAGGCTGAAAATTACACAAATAACTCTAGATTTCATAACTTTGACACCGAAAACAGTAAACAATAAAACACACTAAATGTACCAAAACACATTAAATGATTCTCAAACCTCCAAAGTCGTCCAACCATTTCTGAGTGATGTTTAGAGCACTCAAAAGTAGTTAAGAGCTCATGGACGTACAAACTCCTTTGTTACTTTTGTAGTGCTTTAACTGTAGTAATTGAGCGCCCATGAATCTGATTTGTATCAGCATTGAGTCATAATAACTTAACTTGTTGATCTACCCATGCCATGTTTTGCATAAACTCCATTAAGCGTCGTCTAAACCATGAAATTCTTTTGTGAAATCTCTCATCTTCAAATTCATAATTTGCTCAAAGTACCTTGATTTTGTCGCTGCTAGGATCATATCATCTTTAAAACTATTTTCATGTGCATTCTGTACCTTGACATATAAACAGATTTGAAAAACCATCAAAAATGTTTGCTTTGAATAATCAAGGATTCCAACAATAGTGAAAAGACAACTCTACACACTCACATTCATAGTTTAATCAGGTTTCACAACATAGGATGAAGCATTTTGGACTACATAATTTCTATATTTCAAGTGTAAATGAAAATCGCCTATTTACATAATGTAAAGTAGGAAAATTTAGTGACATCTGTCACCGGCACCAGATTGCTTTCCTAAATTAATCTTAAAACAATATTAAACTCGTTTACGTTTTCCTTTATTTTTTTGTTTAAAAATACGTTGGAATTCAACCTGGGGTGTTAAACATTTGGTGTGACTGATAATCCAAGATTTTAGCAAATAAAGGACTTCAGTGATTGGATAATTCGAAAATCATAGATTTGTTGCACTTACGAATAGAGTTGTGCTCCGGAAGTAATAATATTATCAATTTTTTTAAAACTAAAACATATTTTTAATACTATTAATTAAAGTGGCTCCGAAAAGTCTAGTTTAGAAATCATGAAAATTTAAATGAAAATTTTGGAGACTTCCATTGGGAATACGGATTTTGCCATGGAAAATGGAAATTTGAATGAAAATGGAAAAGCGATTTGAGAGAAAATCAACATTGATTTTCGCATTCATGTTTGGACATGTCTACATATTTTAAAGCCACCCAGGATTGTACAAAGGAATATGAAATTTTGAAGGAAAGTGAAAACAGAGATGAATTTCGAGTAAAAGAAAAATATATATCTTGCGCTTGGGAGTTCTAGAAAATTTCAAAGGGAAATAGCAGTAGATTCCTTATTATTTTATAATTCATGTTTGGACGTGTCTTCAATATTGAAGACAAGACTACGAAAATTGGAAGTTAAAAAGGAAAAGAAATCAAATCCTGCACAAAAGAGTTCTTTTGAATTTTTTTACTCACTATTTTCCAAGCTATTTTCAAAGGAAAATGAATTATTCACAATTGTCCGCCTAAGTTTTCTCTTAATTAATGCATTCGAAATGGGGGCTTGGGGATGAAAAAGAAGAATTTTTACACGGTAAGCTGTCAGATTCTGACAAAACAATCAAGAAAAGAAAAGGGTTATAAGGCATACTTCTTTGCGGGTGTTTTAGCAGGTCAGGGTCGGGAATCGGATTTGATTTTTCGCGAACGGGACACTATCTACTTTGGCCGGAGAGGTTGCAACAATATCCATCTTCTTCCCAGATTTCATTAGATCCTTCGAAATTTTAGATGCCTGCATGACAAAAAACCCAAGTTACAAAAAACCTACTTATTCTTTAACTAGTACTTGGGTCCACAACTCAAAAACGAAAAGAATTTTCACTTTCAGAAATCACACATTTGGTCAAATCATATTAATACACTAAGTTTAAGATTGTTTACTAACATCTAAAAACTGATTTATACCCACGTTGCATTTCATTAAGGAAGTATACCATTTATATAATTAATTTGACTATGGCTTCAAGAGCTTTAGTTAAAACTTTTTTCTTAACAAGAAACACCGGACCTTTATTGACACAAAACGGAAATGCCGGAGAAGGATGCAAAAAAATTTAGATAGATCAGATAAAAAATTAGCAAAGAAAGCCAAAAATCCTCAAGAGCAGAATTCTAAAGCACTAGATCAGTCCCTAGCCAAGTCCACTAAAGAGAATGACTTGAACTTATTGTAATATGAAAATCTAGAGAGCAATATCATAATTTAAGCTATCAATCAAGCTGTTCAAATTCCACGGATCGTTGTTGAAGATAGACTTAGTCCTAGTGTTCCAAATGCACCAAAATCGAGCCAGAACCCTGGCCTTAGCAGCTGCAGCGCATTTGCAGCTATGACCAGGCAAGTTGTGAGACAGCAGCAGATCCTTGATGGAAACAGGGACAGAGGCAATCTCAGCTTGTAAAAATAACCACATCCAGACTTCGGAGGCCACACTACACCATAGGAAGAGGTGCTCGGGCATCTTCGCTCACTCTAAGGCAAGGGGGACAGATTTTCAGCGAACGAGAAAGGTGGGGATCCCCCTTTTGGACTCGATCCAAGGTATTCACTCTCTTGATAGTCACCATCCAAGCAAAGATTTGGTCAATATTCAGAGCCAAAGATTCCCACACCGCGTCGAAAAGAGAAGGGACAGAGGGCAGAGGGGTAGCAGGAGAAAGATAGGCAGCCAATGACTTCACATAGAAAGCATCTTTGTCGCCTAACCACATGCGCTGATCTTCGAGCCCTCCCAATGCTTAAGAGAATCCAGAAACAGTAGTTTCTCAAGACACCCAGATCAGGAAAAGTTCTGATCCACCTGATCAGGAAAGGCAGCAGAAAAGGAAGCGAATCTGTTGTAGGAGCATCCTGGAGAGGGCAGAGTCTGGTGAGCCTTGGAAACGGTCTTTCACACGCATATCGCCACACCATTAATCCTCCCAAGAATGATGGACACGTTGAAAACCTTCCAGGAACAGCGTCTAAAAAACTCATCCCAGATAGAGGAAATAGACAGCCAAGGGCTGCGAAACGTGGGATGTTTAGAGTCCCCCAGGTCCCATCCGTAGATAGCACTAATAGCTTTATGCCACAGGGCCATTTCGATAGAGGAGCGTTGTTCCTTTCCATGGAGATAACACATATCCCATGCCATCATCGTACGAATATAGCCTTCCTCCAAACCTTCCAAAAAGAACAGCTTCATTTTCCCGCCCTTAGAAAGGAATCCTTGCTTCCATCCGCCAAAATGCTTCACCACTTTAGTCAGGACCGGGTCCCAGAAAGCTTTCCTTCTCAAGCTGTCGCCAAAGGCATTCTCAAAGTACCTAATCGGCCATTTAACTTCTTGGCATCATAAAGACCCATGATATTGACAGTAGTCAAGAGGCTCGTAAAACTGGTTGACAATCAAGTGAAAATTTACCCAATTTGTCGATATTAAAATCCGGGTTTTACGAATAGGCCGAGTATTTTTTCTTTTTTGGAGTACGACAAGGTATGTTTCAATAGCATGCATTCCGTCTATTCTTAAACTGGCGTCGCCAACACGCTTAGTATTTTTGCGGCTAATAGAAGTCCCTTGCTTCTTAAAAAAAGATATAAATCAAGTGACAAAAGGGAAATGTGCATCCCCTCCTCATTTGAGTATTTTCTTAGCGAATATGCATCAACAGAACTATTAATTAATGATGCTATCAATGTAAGAAGAGCATATCTACTCATGTGAATATAAACTTAATTTGGCGAGTTAGAACTGAATATCATCCTAGTTTAGGCTTTGATAAGAGTTAATTATATTGTATATTTGTTACATTATTACTCAGATTATGACCACACACAAAATATGTATACCACTTATAATATGAGCAGACTAGGTAAAACTTACCTTTCCGAACGATGCACAAAATTCTAAAAACTGCACAGCGACATCAACATCTTCGGGAGACAAATCAATTCCCAATGCAGTTCTTAAGATGTCAATCTTACGAAGAGGGAGATTGACTTCAACCTGAGCCCGCTCAAGATCAGTTGAATGCTCCTTGAATACTTGAGGAGCCACGTAAGCATCAGCCCCATCAATATCACTATCAAAAGAATCTTCCATACTGGGGTCGCAACATTCATTGTTACGCATTTTCTTGCAACCTTTTTTTCCTTTTCTGTTCGTCACCTTTCCACTTTTCTTACGGAAAGATTCGGGGGTTGAATCTGTGGAACTCCATGTTTCACTTCTACTCGTAACAGAACACCTGTTTACTTCTATCTTGCTCGACGAACTTACTTTAAATTTCTGCAATGCCACACATGTATTCATATAAATTGTTAGTATTTAATGTTTCGTAAAACACGCAATCGCATATTACTCTAGGAAACAAAATCGTGCACCAAGTTCAAAGCCATTACTTTTTTCGACGAAACTGGCCTCTTAAAAGTGTCCAAGTTCTCAACCCCCTTCACTTGGATTAGGTTAGAGGCAGAACCCAACCCAGATACCTTAGCAGCGTAAGCAAGCATACCTGTGGGTTTGTGACCTTTCTTCTTCCTGAGAATCATACATGCAAAAGGAACCCAATAACAATTAATATACAATACCTAAAAAACAAGTTAACAAAATAAAAATCAATATTGAGAAACCCAACGTACATGCAAAAACTACAGTTGCAAATTCCTCTACATCTTGGACACAACCAATCGCCGGACTGAGACACTTCTTCGGCGATCTCTCCGTATCTGAACCAAAGCTCAATAAATCAGATGCAAAAAACCAATGCTAATGAATCAGAACAACACTCTCAACTCGCGAAAACCAGACCTGTTCAAGAGGCATTTGTGGCACATGTGGAGAGTGCAAGGCTTTTTTCCTACAAGATTCTTACACGATGCCGCCAAATCCATGGTTTTCTGACGGCACTGCGACAATGAAACAGAACACGCTGAGACGATACGAAAACCTAGAAACAGCCACAGTTCATTTACAAGCAAACATGGAATATTCGAACCTGGTGACAAGTCCGGCCATTCTCAGGGTCGTAGATCCGACCGTTGATGACGCGGACCACTGGTGATTTGGTCCGCTTACGTTTGACTTGAGCGCCGTCGTCGCCGGTGATAGGTCTCTTCTTGGCTGATTTGGTCTTCTTCATTGAAGGAGAGCTTGAAGCGACGGTCATGTTCCCTCTCGAATGAACTACGACAGTTTTTGCACTGATTTCTCTGCTGATTCTGTCTTTCTTTACTATTGATTTCGATGTTTTGGTTTTTTGGATTCTTTATTTATTTTCTCCGCTAAGAGGCGGGAGCGATCTGAATTTTGGTGGATTTTTGGAGGGACACTTAACACCAAAAATATACATTTCTCTTATTTCATGGAGTTGTATATATTGATTCCGTTATGTAACATTTTGCTTTTTTTTTAAATTGTTTTTAGAAAAACCTGCTTATTGCTATTTAATTTTGTTAAATTGTTTTTAATTTAGTCTTTTTTTTGTAAAAGTAAAAGTTAATTTAGCGTTTGGTTAAACAAATAAAATTATAAAAAAACTAAGATAACCTTTGAAATAAATATTTAAATAATTATTTTGGTGTTTAATTTATATGTACTTAATGCTGATACAATATTTAAATTTCGACCAGGTAGACTAACAAAATTAAATTTCATATTTAAATATAATTTATTTTATTAACAAACATATATTTTATTACTTTGTCGATTATATTAAACTTGTACCAATCACATTTCTTAAGTTATCCAAAATACTCGTACAAGTTCTACGCTTTTCATATTGATCTCTAATTTATTGAAAGATTTGTTAATTCAATAAAACTTGTCGCCAACAAATTTATAGGGAACTTATTAAACTTTTTGAACGTGTAATATGTGTAATGATAACTTGAACGTGTAATCTCATTATTAGGGTAATTAATTGACTTGGTTATGAGGGTAAAATAGTAAATGTAATATGCAGCCCAAAAATCAAAATCCAAAAATTACGATTTTAACTTTTAAAAAGATTTAGAATTTAGCTTGTTTTTTCAAAAGGGTTTTTGAATTTTTTTTAGAAGTGATTTTACCAAACACTAATAATATATTTTAGTTTTAGAAAAAGATAAAGTGATCTTAATAAGTGTTACCAAACACAGGTAATATTTTGGTCTAGTTGAAACAATTAAAGGGTTTAAATTGATTCTTTTTGTAGGTAACATCGATGAACCTACTCTGAAAACTATGAACATTGGAGAGTAAACTTAAAAAATGACCTTAAATCTTGTTCGAGATTATAGTAATACAATCTAATTTTTAAGTTAGAGTTCACGAGTTTAATAAAAAAATTTAGATAAATAATTACGATTACTTACATGCATGAATTTACATAATTACGTTTTTTTAATGAAACAATAAATCATAAGCCGTGAATTTATAATGCATTTCTTTTATAATCAATAACTACTTTATTTTTTATATTATGAATGCGAATCATTAAAAATAACAATCTACTTATATATTAATCTATCATAAATAATTTTTATTTCGATATAATAATTTTGTGAGGTGGAACTTTCTAGCTAAATAATTCGTCATACATAGAGTATTTTGTGCCTAAAAATAAATACGAAAATCTTTTATGTTAACGCCAAAAAGATAGAAGTATTAAAAATTTTATTTTTGCTAATGTTATTAAAATTATATTTCGGTAATATATAGTCATTAGTTGTTTTGTGCATTAGTCCTACCTACGTGAGCTTTTGTTGTATCAATATGGTAGCTAAGTCTTTTTTTTCTCCACACGCAAAAGAGATGTTTATTTCCTTTTCAATAATAAGAGTATATGTTGTACCAACTAGTGTAAATTAGTGATAATTTCTTACCAACTCAAAGTTTGAGGTCACGAGTTCAATTATGTTTTCATCTTAAATAAAATATATCAAAAAATTATGTCCAAATTGTTTCAACTTAAATTACGTTCACTTACTGATTCGTTCAACTCAGAACTTTAGAATTAAAGTAACTTTGAATGTTTGAAAAGAAATATTAACAATGTGGTCAACGGGAACACTACAATTTGCCACAACAACATATTGACAGATAAGATCCATGTTTTTGGATATTAAATTTGAGTGCCGATAATTAATTTCAAAACGGTAAACATCCAAAATTTCATGGAAGTTATTCTTTTTGTGGGTTATTCTTCGATACCATAATTCCATTTGTAATAAAACATCTTGCTACTGCTTTAACCAAACAATATTTTTTATGACAAAATATTAGCGTTTGGAATCGGGTTTCGATTATTTTCGCTGCGTGGACTGGGGATCTTGGTGGACTGGGGATTTTGGTGGATTGGGAAGAACGTGGGAAGCTGATATCTCTCTCTTGTTAAATGGAACAAGCTGTGCCAAGACAAGTCTTCTGGGGGTTTGGACTTCAGAAATTTAGATGAATTTAATAAGGCGTTCATGTCTAAGCTGGTGTGGTATATGGCTACTAATGATAACAGTTTGTGAGTTAGAATATTGAAGGCTAAGTACTGTCATAGAGGATTTATTCATTCTGGACAAACTGGGAGCGGTTCGGCAGGGTGGAATGATATTCTAAAGCAGAAGGAGTTTGTCGCTAGCCACTCTAGGATCATTGTTGGTGATGGGGAAGGAAAACTAATCTTTATGGATAGATGGGTTGGTGGAGAGAAGGTTTCTAGGTCAGAAAGCACCGGCTTTGCTGAAGATGCTAGTTTGAACAACATGTTTTACCCAAACTCGCGAGTCTGGAATCCAGGGAGAATTCAGGAGGCGTGCGGGTCGGAGTTAGTAAATGTCATCCTCAGAATTAGACCATTACGGGGAATCAAGAATGACAAAAGAATTTGGGAAGAGACGTCCTCTGGTAAATTCACGATCAAATCAGTGTATCGTGTGGCTTCTGGCGCTGCCTTCAATCCAAGTGATCAACTCTGGTCAACGTGGAGTTTCCCGATTAATATGAGGTATAAGCTGTTGCTCTGGAGGATAGGGCACATGTGTTTTCCAACTGCAGCCATAACTAGTTTTCTTAACCCGAGGGCTGAGAAACTCTGTGGTATTTGCAATCAGAGCGTTGAAACAATTGTTCACGTTTTCTTCGATTGCGGCTGGGCTAGAGCCTGTTGGTTGAGCGGAGAACTTGGGATTCGGTGGATCACAGAGAAGTAGAGAACATGAGAGGATATTTTGAGCACGATTCTGGAAAGTAACGATGATGTCAACTTTAGAAGCGGAAATGATGGCATATCAGATAGAGCTTTACACAGAGCCATTACGTTGATTGAGTGCATTTGGTTTCTGCGAAACTAGATGATCTACAAAGGTTCGAAGCCAAACCTTGAGAGCTTTTTGTCAAATGTCCAAACTAGCTCTGAAGAAGTGCGTTCGAATGGATTAGCTTCGGAGCATGAGGCGGAGAAGGTGGAGGCTGAGTCGAGCGAGGAGCAAGCCTGGGCTAGGCCGCCAGCAGGCTTCATCAAAATCAATGCGGACGCCTCGTTTAAGGATGTAGATGCTTCGGTGGGGCTGGTGGCAAGAGATGACCAGGGGCGGACCAAGTGGATGTGGTTGAGTTGAAGGGCATTGATCTGGCTCTTCAGCTTCGCAGGTTCTACGGCTATCAGAGAGTTGTTGTGGAAGGGGACAACCAAGTGATTATTAATACCCTCCACGACGGCAAGGAGTGCCCATACTGGACGCTAGTATTTGATTATGATAATGATGTCGAATTGTCTAGTTTTTTTGCTAAGTGTAAGTTTAGTTGGATTAAGAGTGTCTGAAACCAAGTGGCTCATCACTTGGCCTGGCTGTCCTTAATGTCTAATATGCCGCGTATGTTGAGTGAAAGAGAACTCCCGCTCTCTGTGCGGGAGAAAATTGCTAATGAAGAAATGTTTTGTTTCGAGGCGTTAAGTTCTAACACCGATTCGCTACGGAGGTGTTAGGCTTATTGAGGCCTCTTCTTCCAAAAAAAAAAAAATATTTTCGCAGCCAATATACAAATTTAGTTGCGGCTTTCAAAATGAAAACAATTATACTAAAAGTTAAATTTATTAAATAATTTAGGTCTTAACTCTTAACCAGCGAGTATATGTTTTCTTTAAGTATACTCGCACATATAAAATATTTCAAAATTTCAACGAAATGACTTTTGTTTACAAATTCATTTTGAAAATGATCAAGATTTTATATTGTAAATGTCCCTAGTACTTATATATCATGTCAATTTACGTTGTTATTTTACCCGAATGTCCATATTAATATTTTTCGACCAATATTTTTGAATTTTGAATTTATTTTGTTAATACTCTAGTGAAAATTTTAAATAACTACCTAATTAATTCAAATTTGGGCGGTTTCTTATAATTGTTGGAAGATTTTACAAAAAAGGAAAGTTAATTTGCGCTTTAATTTCAGCATAAATAAATTAATTTATTTCTTTTTCCATTTATGAAAATCATATCTGCTTCAGTGATCATCTTCATATCCATTTCAATTTTTGGAAATTATTTCAGTGTTATTCATTCTCTCAATCTTCTTCATAGTCTACTTTTGTAATGAATACCACCAAAACTGTTTTATTTTGCCCATATTTTTCGCCGAAACTATATATACTTACCATTCGGAAATATGTTTAAAATTTACACGTACCATTAAATTATTTGTTGGTGAGTGTTCATTGTCACGAGATTTAGGTTAGTTTTTGTTCATGTTTAATTTTCCATTTATCCGGTTATGTAATTTTTACGCTGTTTAATTTACACGAGTATGACTTTTATTTGGCAGTTCAATTGTTTAAGCGTCAATGTTCTCAAGCCCATGAATATGATAGTATTGATCTTGAAGAGCCTAAAAATTCCAATGAACATCGAGATTAATGTAAATAATGTTTTTACTAGTAAATATGTTCTTCAAACTGCTCTTAGTATGTTAGCGGTAAAAATCAATTTTGAATTTATGATTTTTAAATCTAACAATATAAGATACCATATCCGTTGTAAGTATTTACATTGTTTATGGAAGTTATTTGCTAATGTGTGCCCTAAATCTGGAATATGGGTGATAAGAATTTTTTTGAAAGATCATTCCTGTTTTGGTAAAGTTATTTTTCATAAGAATAAACATGTATCTTCAAAACTTATTAATAAATGCGTAAATGATGATTTTAGAGGTTCATTAGCAAAGAAGATTAATCTCACGGGTGTAGCTAAAATTATGCGCATTCGTTGAAAAGTCGAAGTGTCTTATTATCGGGCGTGGAATGGTCGAAAAATGTGTTGATTGACCTTCGTAGTGATTTTGATACATGATACCGTTATTGACCTATTATTGGTCATATGATTATACAAAAATTTTTGGGTAAGTTATTAAAATCATTATGTTAATTATGCTACAATTTACAGCTATTTAACGTAGAAATGTTTTACAGTGTTAACATTATTTTACTTGGTAAATGACATACAGATTTGTATACTAAAACGGTTGTTGAAAGTGATGGCACATTCAAGTATTTTTTCCGTATTTAGAGCGTCTTTGTTTGGTTTTAAGTTTTTTCGACCAGTGATTTCAATGGATGATATACGTTTTTGAATGGGAAGTCAGATGAGACATTGCTTCTAGCTATCACTCAAGACCGAGATTATTTATTTCCTTTGGCATTTAGTATTGTAGATTCTGAAAACGATGATTTTTTTTGTCATGGTTTATGATGCAACTTAGAATTGTTTATCATGTTTGACAAGATATGGTGATTATTTCAGATAGACACAAATTCATCCAGAAAACAATTAATATTGTATTTCTGGAAGTAAAATGGGCCTATTGCATGCGAAAATTGTGGGTTATTTTCAAAGTTCAGTTTGGTAATGGCCATATTCAGCCTCTCTTTATGTAGGTGTACACAGGCTTACACACATAAAGAATTTTAATTTTGGTTAAATATTTTGTCTATTAGGGGTCGTAAAATAAAGAAGTATTTGCTAAAAGTCAAACTTGTGGTATGACCTCACAATCATTTCCCAGGTAAGAGGTTTAATATCACTACCAACATTTCAAAATCTTTGAATGTCGTATTGCGCGAACGAGAGGTTGGCCAATGACATTTCTTGTCTTTATTTATCGGCACCTCATTCAAAATTGGATTGTCAAGAAAATGAAACTCATTTGGAAGATGATGTCTGGGTTGACTGACATTGATTTTCAAATTTGAAGGATGCCTAAGAAGCGGCTCGTTGTATGAATTAAAGTTTATTTTTTGTTATTATTTGTCAATCTATTAATTTCTGTTAATTTAACAATGATTTATAGTTTAAATTATATTTTATTATAGATAATTTATCAGGCTAATGCTATTATTGAAAATCAATTTGAAGTCGTCGATGAGGTCATCCGAAGAGTGGTTTATGTTGAAGTAAAGACATGCACCTGTCGTTTATGGCAGTTTGAAGATTTTCCATGCTTGTGCGCATGCTGCCTTTTCCCATAGAAATTTACGTCCCATTGAAGAAATATATCCTTACTACAAGCAATAATATTTGGTATGACGTATGCGTAAGATGTTTTCACGATCTCACCTGAAGGTGATTTAGGCTTGCCACCTGAAACTTTTGCGATCAAACCTTATCTTCAAAAGCGTCAAGTTGTGAGGCCAAAAGAGAAGATATATCATTCCAAGTCTGAAAAGTATCATCCATATGTGCAGTGTGTTGGAAGAGGTTTAGGGTTAAGAAAAAATTATCATTAACACATTATTGGCGGAATATAAAAAATTGCTTACAAGTAAAACAGTTTACTAACCTAGGCAAAATGCATAAACATGTTGTTATTTAAAAAACATTATTTAATTTATTGAAAACTAATCTTTATTGTAGCTTGATCTTTGAAGAGCCTTAGGAAATGTAGATCGTCTCTTGCTCGTTACCTTCACACCTAAACTTGAACTCGAGAAACCTAAGATTTATATTACAAGTCTATAAAGTGTTTGAAAAATTTGTGTGTGGGCACAATTAAACGCAATAAATCGAGAACAAATCTACGAGCTAAAGAGCTAATTCAAGCATAAGTCTAATGAGGACTTAGGTGCCAAAATAAAAAAAGATATTTGAGAGAGAGAGAGAGAGGGAGAGGGTCAGCCAAAACCAAGAGAGAGCAAGAAGATAACTTGATTTTCACATTTTTCACATCTCTCACGCGGCTCTATTTATAGGAGAATGAAATACAATAAAAAGTAATTACCCTTTCCTATTATGCATTCATGACCCAATATTTGATTTCCTCTCTCCTTTCCCTTGTACATGGCCGGCCATCCTTGAGCATTAGTGAGGGAAATTTATTTTCTCACTTAGCAAATTTATTTCCGTATTCTCAAAGAAATTCATTTCCTCTTTTCCTTTTGGGTAATTATCTTTATTATTAAAGGCAGAGAATTCTATCATCTTTGGATGTGTTTTGGCCGAACTCTACACCTAGGGAATGAGCTTTTAGATACTTCCTTATTTTTTTAAAGATAATTCTTAAAATACCCATTGTAAAATTAATATTGCACAAATAATGAAATTAATTTCATAATGCCTCAAACGACTTCTCGGCTTTAGAAACTAATTTATATTTCCATCATATGAAAATATTCAAAATTTTATTTTGACATTAATATCATTTTATGTCCATGTGGACAAAAATACCCTTTAGAATTTTTCCGAGAAAATGTTAGTTCAACACTTGAACTTATTTTAACTTAACTTCTATTTTTACAATCATACTCTAATGACATGTAATAGTGACCTTATGGATTCAAATGAACAAAGATTGATCTACTATACTCGGACTCAAAAGTTAACAAACTTTTTTCGATTATTAGCTTAATGTCAACAGACTCCACTAAAGAGTTGACACTGAGAATCTCTCGGTTCAAATGAATTTATTTTTTACTCAAATTCAACTTAATTATATTGAGTGGATCCATTGAATGTTATATATGATTACCCTTCATGAATATCATCAACTAGATGTGATTTATAAAATTACCATTTTACCTTTCTAGTTGTTCTGTCCTCAACTCCTTTGTTACTTGTGAATAAGTAAGAAACAATGTATTGACGAGGAGCTAACAAATCACATTGTTTCATTCAAATAAAGTCGTTACTTAATTTTGAATACCGTGCAGTTCATTTATTCACAAACTAAGTAATAAAGCATGAAGTGATATACATTCCATTTCAGCAATCTTGTACATGAATTCCATATCTATGAGAACTTCACAAAAATGGTTCATGAAATCTTCATAACTTAATATCCGACTAATTAATCTAGTCTAGATCACTTAGTGGACCTATAATTTGACTTTCTCAAATTAGAATATTAAAGCCTTGAAATGACATGTCTCATTTCAGGATTTAGGTATGCACGATGCAATTCATACATAGTGACCTTGAGACACCATAGGTTAAATATTTATCTTACATTATCTCCAAGGGTGCACTGGTCAATTCACTATCTTCGGAAGATACAAATACACTGGAAGAACTATAGAGTTCCTAACTCTCTATGTCTCGTAACTATACATCATAGATTCTTCCAACAATCATACTAGAACCAATAGTACGTTGATCTTTAGATTGTGAATATTTCATTTTAACCAAACCATGAAGAGTTTTTTCACGCAAATCTACATTTGTCTCTTCATACATTATTAGGTTTGATTAAGAACTATATGACTATTGAACATAATAAATCTTCAAACAAACGAAAAAGGAATGAATGAACGTTTCAGCTTTTATTAATTTAATCATCAAATTACAAATAGGACTCATGAAAGATTTATAGTACATCAATATGTAAATAAATAATCTTCTTGTGAGAATCTCTGCCAATACACTGTTATAGTAAACATGGTCAAAGTGGTGACACTAAACGTGGTTGTAATGACTAAATGTTTTAATTTTTGATGTCTAGATTTTAATTTGGAGAAATGCTTTCATGAACTTTTTCTTTCGGATTCTTATGGTATTTCTACGGTGCAATCCTTTTCTATTTTTTTTTACGTATAAGTATTTCATTCAATATAGTTATAAATTTATCTATGTTAATTGTTTACTTTTCCATTAACCGCCAACTCATTGTTCTGTTGGGATTGGTGCCCACAAAAGAGATATTAGATATATTAAATATTTTGTATCTGATTTTTATTGAAACATAAAATAAAATTAAATATTCATTCTTGATTATGTTTGTGTTTATGTATGTTTTATACGCTTTGAAAAAGTCATCAACGAAAAGGGTGCTAAATACAGACTTGACAAGATAGCCTCTTGTGACTAGTTTAAATATTAGTTCGCAATCTAAAGATCGATAGGGCAATTGAATATGAGTAATGATTGTTTGAATGAATCAGGATATCTTATCTTGTGATATAGAGAGGTGTGACTCTGTGTTTCATTCTTGATATCTTACAGAAGATATTGAACAAGACTTGTGATACTCTAAAGCTCGAGATAAAATCGTTTAATCACTCGAAACTTCAAAATTACAAATGAGGGGTAGTTTGGTACTTACCTAAATCCTGAAGTGAATGCATAATCGCTGTGAGAGCTTAGGACATTTGATTTGTTAATGGGAAATGGCTAAGTTATAGTTGCATCTGAACCGGCAGTTGGTGTCATAACACTTTCATATTGGATTATGTGATTCACATATACAGAATTCGTGATGAAACAATACTAATGCATTAGTATCACACTATGCTTTGTTATGAGAGTGTGAATGAATAAACCAGGTCTCGTGTTCATCGAATAAAACATTATTTGATTAAAACATGTGATATATAAAGAAATCTCAATTGATGTTTTTCTCATTCACAAATAACAAAGGAGTTAGTGAAATTATAACTCATGGGTAAAACGGTTATTTTACATTCCTCTGAAAACTGATACACATGAAGGGTAATATTGTAAAATACTATGTGGATAGGGTGAATAATTGTTTTGTCACATCAAACGGAAAATAAACGCATATGAACTTAGAGAGTTTCAATATTAGTCCTTTAGTAGAATCGACTAATATTAAGAATTAAAAGACGGAAAAGGTTTGTGAATTTTTGAGTCCGATCTTTATTCTAAAGCTTCATTCATGTAGGTCCATTAGGCCACAATAATAGACTATCAGACGATATTTATTGAACTAGAACGATTTGATTTTCTCATTGTAAGTAAATTTTGATTTACACTAAGAGAATGATTTTCTAAGTAATCGAATAAATAATTAGTTATTTATTATTACATTTATTTAATGAATCATATTATGTTATTATATGGATAATAACATATTTTGATGATTCAAATAAATAAAAGATGAAAATAAATATTTTCTCATTTCGTACTACTTTGAAGAGTATGAAAATAATTAATGATTTGTCATTAAATAAATGAGATATTTTAAAGTAATTAAATATGATTTTAGAAATAAATCAAATATATGTTTTAGGAAATTGTTGAAGAATACTCGGCCATAACTAATGAATTAGGTCAAGAGATTTATTTTTGAAATTACTTTAAAGAACAACGGGCTTAAGTTTGACTAATGGGTTTGACCTAAGAAAAGCCTGCTATCTCTCTATTTAAAGGGTTTTTTCGAAACCCTAATCCTAGAACCCTAATGATATCACTCGACCAAGTCTCTCACATGTGTGTTCTTGTGTTGGCCGAGAGAATTAGAGAGAGAGATCAAAAAATATTTTCTTGATCTCTCGAAAGTTCTTGAGTGATCCCGAGTGTTCTTCGTTGTTTAATTGAAGAGTACACCCTCTAAATCTCCCCAAAACCCGAGAGAATTATCATTGACTCTTCTTTTGGTGTTTGAGTGACATTATGCCTGCAGGGATTCACTCGGATTACGAAGAAATCGAACGAGACGCAACGAGACACGTTTTAGCCTTTCTGTCGACCGGACTGACTCGCCGGACATGGTCATCTGCCGGGTCCCACGCGTGCCTAAGCCACCACAGGAGTTTGAAGCGGATCCAGGTCGAGCCACTTTACCAACACCTAGCCCTAGTCCATATCTACCCTTGTGCACAGGTCCAAGAGCTTCACAATCTCGCAGGCCAATTCGGGTCGGCCGGCGAGAGTCCAATCCGGCGGGTCAGAGCATCCAATCCGGACTAGGCAGATTTTAAAAATTTGACGAGGCGCTTCGACTTTTGCTAGCAACGCACGAGATTGTTTACAACCTAACATGTAAGTTTTCTAAAACGAATTGGATCTGCGATTTTTTTTGCATAAATGTGTTTATAAGTTGTTAGATCGTTTTATTCAATTTGTTGACATGTTTAAAATAAATACTTTATTGACATGTTAGTGATTTTTAATGCCTAGGTTGTTAATTCATTAAAATAAGTTTTAATTTATTTTAGTTCTTATTATATATTTCCGCCACATATAGATGTGTTATATAATAATATTGTTTAAATTGTTAAATAATTTTCAACAATTAGAGTTTTGCATGCGTTTTTTAAAGATGAAAACCTATAACACCACGAACTTTTAAAAATAGAAGTACATCAAACAGAGTTACAAAATCGAATTGAATCAAACTACGGGTTACCAAATATTGTTCTTAAGAAAAACGAGGGATAAAAAATGATATACATGTTAATCACCATGTGTTTTACGTTGATGGAGTACAACGAGAACTCCACAGTTAAGTTTGCTTTGAATAAAAATGCGATTTTGTATTTTATTTTATTTTGGATTTTGGATTTTATGGGAGAATCATTCGCATGCGGTGATTTTGATTTTTCTCACCTAAAATTTGAATGGCTTTATATTTTGGGTTAATTGCGGTTTTCTATGAAATAATTAACGTCGAAAATGAAATTGTTTTTTATTTCATTAATTATAAGAATGAAATGAAATTTTTGTAAAATTAATTGCTGGACAATTACACAAATTTTACACAACGTTAGCGTTATCCAAAATGAAAAACATATATAAGGGCTGCCATATACCCAGAGATGTATGCATTAATATAATTCAGAGATCTTGTTATTTAAATAATAAAATACAGAACATATTAAAAGTTGTGTGAATCGTAAATCATCATAATAAGTTCTCTTAATCAGAAGTAAACAAAACATACCAGATAATTTGTATGTATTTTTGTATTGTGATAAATTGGTGGAATAATAAGTAGACTATCCTCGGAACTCCTACACGGCACTTTTGAAGGTCTGAAGTCCACAAAGCAGCTTAGGAGATCCAGTGGGGTTACTCTAAGAGTCGCCCACTCGCAACGACACTTTTGGGAATCACCCGTCAGTGGAACACATACAAGCACATTAATTTATGCATATAATAATATCATTTTTCTCATTCAAGTGAATCAAACTTGGGTATACGTTATTATGGCAAAGAATTGGCTCTAACCTACAGATTTCTAAATATTCAAGGTTTTGTTAGTTGTAAGTACTTATTTCATGATGACGTGACTATAAATTCAACCAACATTATCCCTGACACTAATTTGAATTTTAGTCATAATGGTCTGAATAATTTTATAAACAGATTTGGGCGGACATTTACAATCGTTTACAAAACTTTGGGTATTTCAAAATACATATATATTTATATGGGGATATAGCAGAATTACCCTTATTATTTTTAAATTTTACAATGTTATATGAGATAATTACTTCACTATTCTTTTAAGGTTATAATGAGGTAGTTTTGGGTGTGGCTCAATTTTTGTAACATTATCATGTCATAGCTACAAAATATGGCAATGGCCTCTCATTGGAACAAAATATTTTTTTCCTCTAATTTATCTTTTAAATTTCTTTTATAGTTCGTGGGATTTTTTGTCACATGTATGATTTGCGAGAGAAATTCACTTACGGGAATATTTGTCACATATTTGATTCACGAGAGAAATGTCGTTAGTGTAAAGTTCTTCTCCATGTTATATAATCTTAAGAGATTTATCGCTCATCAAGCTTAACATAATAGTCGAACGGTACTCAATATAATCTATTTCTATATAATGAATTTCTATCCTTGGTATTTTGGTTTCGAGAGTTATAAAATAATATTCATTGTGTTTTTCTATCGTTTGTGAATCTCTTTTTTATTTTATTTTATATTTTCCACATTATAAACATTAGTTATTGTAATATTTTTAACATAGAGTATTTGTTGTAATATTTTTTTAACACAAATTACGATGATATACTTCAACAAAAATCTAAAATTGTTTCAACGAAGAATAGTGAAGAGAAAAGAAAAGGAAAAAGAAAAAAATTATGGTCTGAAATAAATGTCATAAATTACAGATAATCAACTGAAAGAGGAGTACAATTAAAGTACACTTCTAGCAGTCAAATATTAAGTTAAGGTTCGAGTACTAAAACATTCTTATACACAACCAACGTTTAATTTATAAACCTCATCAAGCTGATCCAACTAACCATCGGAATAATTTCACTGTGTTCCATCGGAAAACATTGCCCTAACGAGGCTGGGGAATCTCCTTCTCAACAACACCGTCTGTTTGCTCTCCATTGTTGAAGTCCGAAATTTCCTTACTTGCCTCAAGACCCCTTTTCACCTCATCATCTTCAGAGGATAAATGACAAAACAAAACACCATTCGAAACCAGTCTCTTGGGCTCAATCTGGCATTCACCATATATTTCCAGGTCTTCCTCTTCGTAGACTTTAAGCAAGTCATTTCTTTCTTTCTCTTCTACACTTTCCATGTCCGCCTTCTCAGCTATTACCATCGTCTTTTCGAGTTCTTTAGGCATGTGTTTGTTGTCTTTGTTTTCGTATTTCACCTCTTCCAGTGGACCTTCCATCTTCTGCTTCTCGCTGAAATTTTCTCAGATTCTTCTTTAGGCTTGTCAAAAGATTCGGGGGTTGAATCTGTGGCATTGCAGAAATTTAGAGTAAGTTCCTGCTCGACGAACTTACTTTAAATTTCTGCAATGCCACACATGTATTCATATAAATTGTTAGTATTTAATGTTTCGTAAAACGCAATCGCATATTACTCTAGGAAACAAAATCGTGCACCAAGTTCAAAGCCATTACTTTTTTCGACAAAACTAGCCTCTTAAAAGTGTCCAAGTTCTCAACCCCTTCACTTGGATTAGGTTAGAGGCAGAATCCAACCCAGATACCTTAGCAGCGTAAGCAAGCATACCTGTGGGATTGTGACCTTTCTTCTTCCTGAGAATCATACATGCAAAAGGAACCCAATAACAATTAATATACAATACCTAAAAAACAAGTTAACAAAAATAAAAATCAATATTGAGAAACCCAACGTACATGCAAAAACTACAGTTGCAAATTCCTCTACATCTTGGACACAACCAATCGCCGGACTGAGACACTTCTTTGGCGATCTCTCCGTATCTGAACCAAAGCTCAATAAATCAGATGCAAAAAACCAATGCTAATGAATCAGAACAACACTCTCAACTCGCGAAAACCAGACCTGTTCAAGAGGCATTTGTGGCACATGTGGAGAGTGCAAGGATTTTTTCCTACAAAATTCTTACACGATGCCGCCAAATCCATGGTTTTCTGACGGCAATGCGACAATGAAACAGAACATGCTGAGACGATACGAAAACCTAGAAACAGCCACAGTTCATTTACAAACACACATGGAATATTCAAACCTGGTGACAAGTCCGGCCATTCTCAGGGTCGTAGATCCGACCGTTGATGACGCGGACCACTGGTGATTTGGTCCACTTACGTTTGACTTGAGCGCCGTCGGCGCCGGTGATAGGTCTCTTCTTGGCTTATTTGGTCTTCTTCATTGAAGGAGAGCTTGAAGCGACGGTCATGTTCCCTCTCGAATGAACTACGATAGTTTTTGCACTGATTTCTCTGCTGATTCTGTCTTTCTTTTTTACTATTGATTTCTATGTTTTGGTTTTTTGGATTCTTTGTTAATTTTTTCCGCTAAGAGGCGGGAGCGATCTGAATTTTGGTGGATTTTTGGAGGGACACTTAACACCAAAAATATACATTTCTCTTATTTCAAGTCAGAATATAAAAAAAACAGTAAAAAATCAAAACATGACCTATATAGTTGGTAGTCCAAAACTGGAACAAATGACCTACACTTCTCTTTCATCCGAAACAAACACAGCCACAAAATTACTCTATAAACCTAAATCTTCGTTTCCGCCGCCGTATGCCATCTTCATCTCTACTTCGCTACATCTACGTCACCGTCGCCACCGCGTTTCATCTATGTCGCCACCGTGCTATGCTCCATCAGCCTCAACAAGTTTAGGATCTTTTTAGGAAAAAATGTTAGGATATTAATGTTTTATCTTTGTTCAATTTTGGGTTTAGATTCCACCATTTTTATATGTTTATGCGATATTTGTAACATAGTCTATAATATTGTCTACAATAAGATCTAGAACATGGTCAACAATATTATCGACATTGTAAACACTGGTTTCAACATTGTTAACTATCAAAATGTTGACATCCGATGTCTACAATGTAGAAAAAGATTATTGGTGTTGTTGTAGACTAAATTGTGGACTCTACCGTCAATATTATATACAACCTTGTAGAAACTAGCGTCAATATTGTAGACAATATTATAGACCCCGTAAGTCCAAAACAAATGAGATCTGTTTAAATGTAATTTTTATTTTAGCTTTTGATGCAGCAATGTCGGATATTTATTTAAGAATAGTGGATCTTGAATTAACGTTGGTCGGCATCATGAGAAAACATCATTCAAATTGGTGCCGGATGATTTCAACTTTGCTAGTTTGAAGCAAGTTGTTTACACGAATTTAGGCAAATCATCATCTGGTCATATAATTGGCATTGCATACGCCATGATTGGTGATGTGAAACCAGTTAAGATAACCAACGATGAGACGTTGAAATGATACTTATATTTGAGGAGAAAGATGATAGCTAACTTGGAGAAATTTCAACTAATATTGGAAGTTAAAGAGAAATTATCGGGTCTTAATTCTCCAAGTGTTGGATCCACTCGCAGCAGCCGTGACTCTGGTTATGTTGGAAATCAATGTAGAAGACTTTTAACATACCATCAATAATCAAGAAAGAGTGCGGTTCGGTCCCGTCTGGTACTATTGGTTTGGAAGATTTTAGGTTGTTCAAGTCACAACAACAACGTCCATCCTTCTCTCCTCCGGCAACTAGTAAGTCCCCTTCCCCGCGGTCACCAGCACAATGATCCCCACCATGATAACCACCACCGCTACTACGATTCCCACCACTGAGATCTCAACCATCGCGATCCCCTCCATCGCGATTACTAGACTCCCCTCCTCGACCTTGTCGCATAGCAAGTCCCCCACCTTCACGAATGTCAAGTCCGCCACCATCACCACACGTTCCAAGTTCATCTACTAAGATCCACCATAACCGGGCGGACACTTCTATTTTGGATGGTAACTCCTCGCTATTTATTGAGCATCATGCACTATACGCTGATAAAAAAAAGTCTACATAAGCACTTGATATTGTTCGCCATAAGCAACAAATTTACGTACAAGACAAAGAGTTCGGACACGGATTCATTGCATGTCATTTGTCTCCGAGAAAGTTGTAAACATGTTGTTTGAGTTGTGAGAAAGACATCATCACCTATCTTTCAAATTCAAAGGTATACTATTTTTGTTAAATCGTGCCTCGGAATGTAAACAATGTAGACGGAGAAATCTAAAATATTTTCTATTGTAGACTTCGCCGTCTACAATCGATTTATATTGTATACAATCTGGTCTACACTATCGTCTACTATAAACTTATGGAGTCTACTGTAGACTAAATTGTAAACATCATTCTCTATTTTTTCATTAGATTCAATGTTTCAGGTTTGACGACGAGGACAATTGTCCCCTAAACGTAAGGCAGTGACGCCATCTGCAGTCAACGAGTTCTTTAATTGGGAAGGTTGTAAAACATAAGTGTATTGTAGCCACCGTGGCTCATCAACGTTCATACGCTCAACCACCATAAAGATGCCTTGAAGGAAGATGACATGAAGACGAAGAAATTAATTTTAGGGAGATTTATAAATCTTAAACTTTCAAATTCAAAAGTAAATATCACACACTTTCCTTAGGAAAATAATAATGCAAAAAAGATCTGAGGATGTTCATTGTGCCTTAGTGCATTAACACTGCTCTCCCCTCACAAATATCAATTTTAGGATTCTTTTTTCTAGTGTTCCACTCTATCTCTCTTTACTCAAGGAAACATGTTTCCAAACGTACAATAAAATATGTGCCAATTCTAAAAACTAAGTGGGAGAGTTGTACTTGTTGTTTGCAACCCACGATCTCCAACACTAATGCTAAATGCAATTTTTGCCTGACTAAGAGTCACCCTCGTGACACTCTCTTTAATGAGAGTACTCAACGACGCTTTGCCCTTAACATAGCTTGTAGATCTACGTTCAAAAGTGAAGTCATGAGACAAGGCCTCCCCTCGGTGGATTGTTTTCAAAGTAGATCTTTTGAACTAAGTGGTTAGTTACACACTTAGACGCAATCTTATAATCTTCCTTTGAGGCCCTGCAAAAAGATTTGAGTGATCAAACTTTTTATAAGGTGGCTAGTTAAACGTTGATGTATTGACATCACGACTATGCATTAATGATGTGTCATTTACTTATGAAATGCGACTCTTTGTGGTCTTCCCTAGAAGATGTAAAGTGTCTTTTTTTTCATAACACCTTTAGATTTTTCCTGTTCAATATAAACCTTAAAATCCTAAACAAAAGACTAATCATAAATTGTTTCAATATTCATCAACATGTCTCTAAACCCTATCTCTACTATCCTTTCCTCAAAAAAATTGGAAGATGATAACTACGTAGATTGGAAATGTAACATAGACATCATCCTTATTGTGGACAAGCACAAATGGGTACTCACCACCCCATGTCCTCCTTAAACGAATGATGATTCGACTCAAGAGGACAACGACGCCGTTGCGGCCTGGCTCAGTTTCGATGAGATTGCGAGGTGCTATATTTTAGTATAGATGAACAATGTGTTGCAATAACACCATCGTGATATTGGTTCAACCTATGATATTCTCTACAATCTCCAAGAGATGTTTGGAGGGCAATGGTATCATGCTAGACAAGCGGTTCGACAATTTATGAACTATCGTATGAAAGCAGGGACTCCTGTTAGAGAACATATGATGATGATCATAAGTTATCTCAATGAAATGGAAATTCTTGGATAGGTTGATGGAGATAGCAAAATATATATGATCTTAGAAAATCTCCCTGAATCTTTTGATACTTTCAAGCGGAACTGTTGGAAATTATTTAACAAATTAAACAATAATATTACATAACACATCTATATGTGGAGGAATTATATAATATGATCTGTATTAAAACTCATTTTAATAAACTAACAACCTAGCATTAAAAATCATAAACATGTCAATAAACTATTTATTCTAAACATGTCAACAAATTGAACCAAACCATCTAACAACTTATAAACACATTCATAAATCATTATTTTCAGATTCAATTCGTTTTAGGAGACTTACAATTGAGATTGTAAACAATCCCGAACGTTGCTAGCTAACTCGGAAGGCCTCGTCAAAAATTTCTTCAAAATTAGACTGTCCGGAATGGACAGCTTTGGCCCGCCGGAATGGATTCTCGCCGGCCGGCCAGAAATGTGCATACGGCGCTGTGGCTTCCTCCGGATGAATCTGACCGCGAAAATTTGTAGGAACGTGGAAGAGACCTAGGTTTAGGTCCCTGTAAAAGAGCTTGACCAGATTTCTCGTCAAACTCCCGAGTGAGCTAGGCACACTCTGCGTCCGGCGAAAAACTCCAGTCAGGCGACCCAATCCGGCCAGCAGGCTGAAATGAGCCTCGTTCCGTTTCGCTTAATTTTTTCGTGTTTCGAGTGGATACATGCGTGTATAAAGTCACTCAAACAACAATAGAAGAGTCAATGGTAATTCCCTCGGGATTAGATGAGATTAAGAGGGTGGGCTCTTCAATAGAACAACAAGGGACACTCGGGATCACTCAAGAACTTTCGGGAGATCAATAAAATATTTCTTGATCTCTCTCCCTCTAAAAATTCGACCAAAGAACTCAAGAGAGGGGGAGAGAGAGGTTGGCCCAAATTTTTATGATTAAGGTTAGGGTTAGGGTTTTCAAAAAACTCTTTAAATAGAGAGAGAACGGGCTTTTTTTAGGCAAACCAAATAGTCAAACTTAAGCCCATTATTGTTTTAATTAATTTCAAAAATTAATTCTCTGACCTAATTCATTAATTATGGCCAAATATAATCCTATATATTTCGAAAATATTTATTTTGATTTATTTTCATAATAATATTTAATTATTTTGAAATATCTCATTTATTTATTGACAAATCATTATTATAATACTATTCAAGATAATACGAAATGAGAAAAATATTTATTTTCATCTTTTATTTATTTGAATCATTTAAATATGTTAATATCTATATATTAACATAATATGATTCATTAAATAAATGTAATAAAAAATAACCAATTATTTATTTGATTACTTAGAAAAATATTTTCTTAGTGTAAATCACAATTTATTTAAATAAGAAAATCGATTGTCCTTGTTCTATAAATCTCGCCCGAGGGTCTATCATTGAGACTTAATGGACCCACATGAACGAAGCTTTAGAATAAAGATCGGACTCAAAAGTTTACAAACCTTTTCCGTCTTTCAATTCTTAATATTAGTCGATTCCACTAAAGGACTAATATTGAAACTCTCTAAGTTCATATGCGTATATTTTCCGTTTGATGTGACAAAACAATTCTTCACACGATCCACATAATATTTTATGATGTTACCGTTCATGTGTATCAGTAACTCAGAGGAATGTAAAATTACCGTTTTACCCCTGAGTTATTATTTCACTAACTCCTTTGTTATTTGTGAATGAGAAAAACATAAAGTGAGATGTCTTTACATGTCACATGTTTTAATCAAATCATGTTCTTATTCAATGAATACTTGGGCAGGTTTATTCATTCACACTCTCATAACAAAGCATACTGTGATACTGATGCATTGACATTGTTTCAACATGAATTCCGTATCTGTGAATCACATAACCCAACATGACAATGTTATGACACCAACCGCGGGGTCAGATGCAACTATAACTTAGCCATTGCCCATTGACAAATCAAATGTCATATCGATTATGCATTCACTTCAGGAGTTAGGTAAGTACCAAAATACCCCTCGTATGTGATCTTGGAGCTTCGAGTGATTAAACTGTTTTATCTCGAGCTTCAGAGTATCACAGGTCTTGTTCAATATCTTTTGTAAGATATTAAGAATGAAACACAGAGTCACAACTCTCTATATCACAAGATAAGATATACCGCTTCATTCAAAACAATCATTACTCAGAATCGATTGCCCTATCGATTTTTAGATTGCGAACTAATATTTTAAACTAGTCACAATGGGCTATCTTGTCAAGTATGTACTTAGCACCCCTTTCATCGATGACAGTTTCAGAGCGTAGCAAACATACCTAAACACAAACTTAATCAAGAATGAATATTTAATTTTATTTAATGTTTCAGCAAAACAAAATACAAATGTATTTATAATATCTAATATCTCATTTGTGTACACGAATCCCAACAAAATGGTTAATTGGGTTCGAGAAGGGTCATGCAAGGGTTGGACAAAGCGATTATTGATCCTAACTAGCTTTTGAAGATTCCCAAGGCGGGTGTGAAGCATTTTCCGATCCTGGCCTCGGATCACGCACCGATCATGTTAGATTGGTTAATGTTTGATGATAAAGGGAAGAGACCATTCAGATTTTTTGATGCTTGGGCGAGAGAACCTGAATGTAAACAAGAATTAATTAGAAGCTGGAAAAGGGGATGGGGAATGAGAGGAGTGGGAACAAAATTTATGAAGAAACTTGGAAGAGTAGGATGTTCGAAATTGGTTAACCTATCAAATCATGAAACATATCTATATATGGCAAAAATTCATAATATGACCTAATATGTTAAAACTCATTTTCAAACATATTCTATAACCATGGCATTAAAAATAACCTAACATGTCAATAAATTTTCTAAAGATGTCAACAAAACAAATTGAGCACACTAGAAACCTATAACAATTATATATTACATATCCAATTCGTTTAAAGAGAACTTACACGAAGTTCAAACCTGTGTCGCGTGTATATGATTAGGCCAAGACTCCTTGGTCGGAAGAAACTTCGCACACGCCTCCCTTTGGCCAAGAAGAGCCTGGTCGGAAGCAACGTTGTGCGCGCCTCCCTTTGGCCGAGAAGAGCTTCATCGGAATGTACCTCGCGCTCGCCTCCTCCTTGTTTTCGGATTTTCCTTCGCTTGCGCCTCCCTTTGGCCGAGAACTTCCTGGTCGGAATGGGCCTTCACACGCGCCTAGCTTGGTCGGAATGGGCTTTCATGCGTGCGCCTTCTCCTCGTCTTCAGATTGGCCTCGCGTGCGCCTTCGGGAAGTTTGAATTCGCCTTCGCTCCTTGAAAAGATGTAACCGGCCCTAAACTCCAATATCCACTCACATAACCACAAGCAATTTCAACAATAATACACTCGAATTTTTTGGGAGATAAAGAGGGTGGGCTCTTTCTGTGAACCACAAGAGAAAGAGAAGCTAAAAAGATTAAAGGGATGTCTCTCGGGAAGCAAATTTCCTCTCACTTTTTCTCTCTAGATCTCGGCCGAAAACAACACACAAGGAAATGGGGTTTGGCCGAGAGTCTTAGGTTTGGGTTTCTTGAGAGAAATCATTCTTTTATATATGAGAGATTGAGCTTCAGTTAGGTCAACATAAGATAGCAGTGACCCACTGGTCAAACTTAAACCCAACAATCTTTTTAAAAAGTTTATTTAATTTATCCTCCATATTTATTTAATTTATTTCTAAAATAATATTTAATTAATTAGAATATCTCATTATTTAATAACATGTCATTAATTCTGTTCATACTATGCAAACAAGTACGAAACGAGAAAATATTTATTTTCATCTTTTATTTATTTGAATCCTTAAATTTATTATTATCAATATAATTATACAATATGATTCATTGAATAAATGTGATGATAAATAACCAATTAATTATCTAATTACGAATAAATTAATTTTTATAGTGTATATCACAATTTATATTCAATGAGAAAATCAATTATACTTGTTCACTAAATCTCGTCCGAGAGTCTATCATTGAGACCTTATGAACCCACATGAACGAAACTTTAAAATATAATCCGGACACAAAACTTCACAAACTTTCTCCGACTTTTAATTCTTAACATTAGTCGATTCCAATAAAGGACTAATATTGAAACTCTCTAAGTTCATATGTGTTTATAGTTCCGTTTGATGTGATAAAACTATTCTAACCACGGTGCATGGTATATTTTACGATATTACCTTTTGTGTGTATCATTAACTCAGAGGAATGTAAAATTACCGTTTTACCCCTGATTTATTATTTCACCAATTCCTTTGTTATTTGTGAACGAGAAAAACATGAAGTACGATATCTAAAAATGTCACATGTTTTATTCGTAGATACCAGGCCTGGTTTATCTGCTCACACTCTAATAACAAAACATGGTGTGATGCTAATGCTTTAGCATTCTTGCAACACAAATTCCATATCTGTGAATCACATAATTCTTTGAAACAGTATTATGACACCAATCGTCGGGTCAATGAAATTTTATTTAGTCATTATCCATTGATTAATCAAATATTATAAAGTGTTATAAGAAAATATGCATTCACTTTAGGATTTAGGTAATTACCAAAATACCCCGCGTATTTCGTGTTGAAGTTTCGAGTGATTAAACGGTTTTATCTAGAACTTCAAATTGTCACAAGTCTTTGTTCAATATCTTCATCAAGACATCAAGAATAAATTCCAGAGTCACACCTCTCTATATCACAAGATAAGATATTGTTAATTTATTCAACCAATCATTACTCAGATACGATTGTCCAATCGATCTTTAGATTGTGAATTATTATTTTAAACTAGTCATAAGATGGTTTATTGTCAAGTTTGTACTTAGCACTTCTTTCGTTGATGATAGTTTCAGGGCATAGACATTCCTGCAGAAACACAATCTTAAATAAGAATGAATATTAACTTTATTTAAACTTTCTGCAAAAAGAATACAAATTGTATCAAATGTCTTTTTATCTCCTTTGTGGGCACAAATCCCAACAAAATAAGGAGATGTGAATTATCTTTCAATCTTAAGCCTTCCAGGTGTCTCAAGAAGACTTTAGTCGTTAAAGGTTACGTGAAGGGATCAACAAGGTTGTCCAAAGTTGACATCTTTGTTACTTCAACGTCTCCTCTATGAACGATATCTCGCACAAGATGATATTTTTGTTCTATGTGTTTTGAGCTCTTGTGCTTATTGGTTCCTTACAATTAGCAACAGCCCCACTATTATCATAATAAAGTGTAATGGGCATGAAAGTCGGAGTCGGTATATCCCGTCATAGTCAGGTCATCACCTGAGTATGCAAGCATATAGTTTCTCGTTCTCCAGAGATACTTGAGAACATGCTTGACAACAACCCAGTACTCGGGTCCAGGATTCGATTGGAATATACTCACCGTGCCCACTGCATAACAAATATATGGTCTAGTGTAAAGTAGCGCATACATGAGACTTCCTACGGCTGAAGCGTAATGAACATGTCTCATGTCCTCTATCTCTTGAGGAGTCTTGGGAGACCGTTCACAAGAGAGATCCACTCCATGTCGGAAAGGTTCCCATCCTTTTTTGGAGTCTTTCATAGTGAAGCGATCCATGATCTTATCAATATAAGATGCCTGAGAAAGCGCCTAATTTCGGTTCTTCGAATCTCTAAAGATCTGGATCCCCAAAATGTAAGCCACTTCTCCAAGATCCTTCATTTCAAATTGTTTTGACAACCAGATCTTAGCCTCCGATAACTTTTCTATATCATTCCCAATGAGTAGTATGTCATCTAACATATAGGACTAGGAAAACCACATTGCCATCGTTTATCATCTTATAAACGCATTGCTCATCTACTGACTGATCAAAGCCGTAGCCTTTTACAGTCTCATCAAATTTGATATTCCACGACCTAGATGCTTGCTTTAGACCATAAATGGACTTAAGCAACTCATAAACCTTTCCCTCTTGGCCCTTCTCCATGAACTCATCTGGTTGAGCCATATAAATGCGCTCGTTAAGATTTCCATTCAAAAATGCAGTCTGGACATCCATCTGCCAAATTTCATAATCTAGGGTGGCAACAATGGATAAAGGAGTGCGGATGGACTTCAGCATCAAGAGTGGCAGGAAGGTATCGTCATAGTCAATACCTCCTTTATGAGTGAAACACTTTGCCACAAGTTGTGCCTTAAATGTCTCTACATTTCCATCCGGTCCTCTTTTCTTCTTGTAAATTCATTTACATCACATGTTTAATACCTTAGGGTGGATCTACAAGTTTACAGACCTTGTTGACATACATGACTGCATTTCAACGTTTATGGCTTCTTGCCAAAGGTTTTCTTCGGAACCTTGCATCGCTTGGGAGAATGATACCGGATCATCTACCTCATTGTATGCTACAGCAGTTTAAGCCTCTCAGATATACATATATCGCTCAGGTTGTCGTACAATCTTGTTACTGCGACGAATCACAGTAGGCTCACATTCCGATTATGGTTCTTCCAATGTTGAGGTAGGACTCATCCTAACTTGTGAAGTACCCGTTACTTCACCCAACATTTCCTTAAGATCAAGTTTGCTTCTCGGTATTGCATTCTTCATATAGTCCTCTTCAAGAAACCTAGTGCTCAAGCTAACGAAATTTTTCGTATCAGTATGACTATAGAAGATGTACCCTTTTGTCTCGTTGGGATATCCTATAAAAAGGCATAATTATGAACGACTAGCCAACTTGCTAGTCTTTGGTCTCAACACATGTGCTGGTAACCCCATATTTTGATGTGGTTTAAAACAAATTTTCTACGACACCATCTCTCATAAGTACCAGGAACTGTCTTCGACGGAACCTGGTTCAAGATTTAAGCTGTTGTTTCTAGGGCGTATCCCCAGAACGAATCAGGAAGTGATGAGTAACTCATCATTGCTCTCATTATATCTAACAGAGTTCAATTCATTCTCTCCGACACACTGTTTTGATGTGGAGTGCAAGGTGCTGTAAGTTGAGAATGAATGCCTTCTTCTCTAAGAAGATCCTCGAACTCTCCAAACAAGTACTCTCCCCCTTGATCTGATCGATGGGTTTTAATTTGTTTCTATGTTTGCTTTTCAACCAAAGCCCGATAATCTTTGAACATTTCAAAGGTATTGGATTTTTTTCATAAGGAAAACAAAACCAACGCGTGAGAAGTCACCTGTGAAGGTTTTTAAGTATTCGGAGCCTCCTCTTGCCTGGATATTGATCGGCCCACATACATTGCTATGTACGAGTTCCAATACTTGTGTGGCTATTAGACCTTTCGATGAGAAAGGTCTCTTGGTCATTTTGTCTTTAAGACATGATTCACACGTAGGCATGGATCCCGCACTTAAATATTTCAAAAGACCATCCTTTGTCAATCTCTAATCCTTTCTAGGCCAATATGTCCAAGATGTAAGTGCCATAGATATGTGTCATCAATTTCATCACTATGAAACCTCTTACGCTTCTTTAGTGAATTGTCATTCACTTTGGTGTCCAAGATAGTCGGCTCATTTGGATACAAATAATATATTGAATCAACACGATGAGCTTTAGTAATAAACCAATCATCAAGATAAATCTCAATACCATTATTGATTTTAAACTTGAAAAATTGTTTTTCTAAAAGACCAAAAGAAATAAGATTCTTTCAAAAATCCGGAACATAATAAACATTATTCAATAATAAAGTTTTATTCCCAAAATTCAGCTTCATGGTCCCGACCGATCTGGCTCCGACTTTCGTTCCATTGCCCCAACTGAACGTGAATTCATCATCACTCAAGCGACTAGTTTGATTGAAACCATTCAAATTACACATAATATGATCAGAAGCCCCGCAATCTACAATCCATGTGATTTTTTATTTGTCGTGTAACATGATTGAGTGACGAAACTCATACATTTCCCTTTGACAATCTTGAGATAGGTAGGACAGCTCCTTCGCCAATGGCTGACTTCTCCGCAGTGGTGACACTTGTGTTTAGACTTGTCCACCTTTGTGACGCCCTTGTCCTTAGCATCCGCAACCTTCCCCTAAGGCGTCTTGGATCCCGTTATGTTAGAATTTTTAGGACCTCTCTTCACCTTCTTAGAATCAGAGGTAGAAGCCCTATGTTCAACAACATTGACTTCACCGTTCATGAGCTCGGTTACTGAATAATCGATCTTGTTCATGGAGTAGTTCAGACAGAAGCTATCGAAGTAGTCCGTCAGAGTCTCAAATATCATGTCGATCTTGGTGAGTCCATCGATCTCGGATCCGAGAATGTCCATGTTGTTCAGGTGTCCCACGAGCAATAGCATGTGATCCCGAACCGGAGTTCCCGACTTCATCCGGAAATTCATGAAATTGTGGATAGCGTGTTGCCTTACCTGACGCCCATGACACCCAAACATCTCGTGGAGATTGTAGAGCATCTCATATGCCGTGGGTATGTCCAGGTGAGATTGCTGCAATACATTGCTCATAGATGATAAAATGTAGCATCTAGCAATCTCATCGGATCTCATCCATACATCATAACCGTCCTTGTTCTCTTTGGTCGACTCACTACTCGGAGTAGCAGGACACAAGGCTGTGAGAACGTGCTTGTGCTTTTCCACCGTCAGCATGAAATGCAATGAGATTAAATAAATATAAAGAAATAAAAAATAAATGTAACTCATCTAATGGCCCATTTTTAAAAATACATCTGATAAGAAATTAACAAAGAAAATAAACAATTTATTCTTCTTTGCTTGGAAGGCCGGTCAAAGACTTTCTTGACGCGTCATCTGATTGATCGGGTCAGCACCCACGCGTTCTACAACGCACGGCCAAGCCCGAGGTGCTTCTTCTTTTCTTTTTGTCTTCTCGCTCCCAAATTACAAATATAACAATTACAATTTAATAGCGTTCTCGCAAATTGAGGCTCACTATTTGAAATTTAAAATTAAAACCGAGACGATAACCAGAAACAATCCTATGGCTATATAGAAAAGGATCCATTCACAAAACACAATCACATACATTCATAATGCAACAACCAATCATACAAAAAAAAAACGCCAACACCTAACTAGTAAAAAATCATAACTAGTCAAAAAATCATTTTTAACGCCAATTTTAGCTCTAATACCATTTGTTGGAAATTAGTTAACGATTAACCTATTAAATCATGAAACATATCTATATATGGCAATAATTCATAATTTGACCTAATATGTTAAAACTCATTTTCAAACATATTCTATAACCATGACATTAAAAATAACCTAATATGTCAATAAATTTTCTAAACATGTCAATAAAAAAATTGAGCACACTAACAACCTATAACAATTATATATTGCATATACGATTCGTTTAAAGAGAACTTACACGAAGTTCGAATCAGCGTCGAGTGTATATGATTCGGCCGAGACTCCTTGGTCGGAAGTAACCTCACGCAATACTCCATTTGGCTGAGAAGAGCTTCGTGGGAATACAACCTCCCGCGCGCCTTCTCCTCGTCGTCGGAATGTCCTCCGCGTGCGCTTCCCTTTGGCCAAGAAATTCCTGGTCGGAATGGGCCTTCACGCATGCCTAGCTTGGTCGGAATAGGCCTTCACACGTGCGCCTTCCCCTCGTCGTCAGATTGGCATCGCGTGCGCCTTTGAGAAGATTGAATTCGCTTTCACTCATTGAAAAGATGTAGCCGTTCCAATGCTCCAAATTCCACTAAAACAACCACACGTAGATTCAATAATAATACACTCTCTATATCAGAACTCTCAACATCACAAGATAAGATATCGTTAATTTATTCAAGCAATCATTACACAGATACGATTGCCCAATTGATCTTTACATTGCGAACTATTATTTTAAATTAGTCATAAGAAGTAATTCTTTAGGAATATTGCCTACTTGAAGATGACGACTAAATAATTACTGAATTCAATAATTAGATTACTATATAAAGATTATATGATTAGTGGGTTGAGTTCTAAATAATTAATCAGAATCAATAACAACTATTTTCCATAGCCTCCGTATCAGTCTGAGTCACGTGCTAGACACCTGAGTTCGGGCGGTGTGCTAAAATAAGGTCGGCGACTGGTATATGCATGAGAAGTTATATATAAAATCATATATGTGGAACACATGAGTGAAAGCTGAACATCATATGGGAGCATTCTACACTTATGGTAATTGTATGACTTGGGCAGACTTTGGGGTAGATGTGTCATTTAAGGATCGTTACGACGCACAAACCAAGACCACTATGATGGTCACAGAGAGACTTGATATGAATCTTGAAGTGGTCATGGACACTGGATCATGTTTCTGTTGGAATAGGTCTAGGGTTAATAAAAAAATTATCATTAACAAATTAATGGCAGAATATAAAAATTTCTTTACTAGTTAAACAATTTTACTAACCTAGGCAAAGTGCATGAACATATTGTTATTTCAAATAATTATTTAATTATTTGAATACCAACATTTCTCTTGTAACTTGATCTTTGATGAGCCTTAGGAAAGGTAGATCGTCTCTTCTTGCTCGTCACCTTCACGTCTAGTATTGAACTGAGAAACCTAAGGTTTATATTACAAGAGCCTATAGAGTGTTTGAAGGATTTGTGTGTGGGCACAATTAAACACAATAACTCAAGAACAAGTCTATGAGCTAAAGAGCTAATTTAAGCCTAAGTCTAATGATGAATTAGGTGGAAAAATAAAAGAGATATTTTAGAGAGAGAGGGCAGGATGGTCGGCCACTTTAGAGAGAACAAGAGCAAAAAAGCTTATTTTTACATCTCTATGTGAGACTCGATTTATAGGAGAATGAAAATCAAGAAAAAGTAATAACCCTTTTCCATTGTGCATTCGTGACACAATATTTGATTTCCTCTCCTCTTCCTCTTTGTATATGGCCGGCCATCCCCTTGCATAAGTTAGGGAAATTTGTTTCATCACTTAGCATATTTACTTCTTTCTCAAAGAAATTCATTTCCTCTTTTTCTTTTAGGTAATTATTTTTATAATTAAAGGCAAAAAATTCTTTCCTCTTGGATGTGTTTTGGCCGAACTCTGCATCTAGGGAAGGAGCTTCTAGATGCTTCCTTATATCTTTTAAGACAATTCTTAAAATACCAATTGTAGAATTAATATTGCACAAATAATGAAATTAATTTCATAATGCCTCAAACGACTTCTCGGCTTTAGAAACTAATTTATATTTCCATCATATGAAAATATTCAAAATCTTATTTTGAAATTCACATCATTTTATTTCCACGTGCAAAAAAATACCCTTTAAACATATTCCAAGAAAATGTCTAGTTCAACACTTGAACTTATTTTGATTTAGTTTCTAGTTTAACAGTCCTACTATAATGACCTGTAATAGTGACCTTATGGATCCAAATGAACGAAGCTTGAGCTACAATACTCGGACTCAAAAGTTCACAACCATTTTTCGAGTATTAGCTTAATGTCAATTGACTCCACTAAAGAGTTGACACTGAGATTCTCTCGGTTCAAATGAATTTATTTTCTACTCAAATTCAACTTAATTATATTGAGCGGATCCATTGAATGTTAGCTATGTTTACCCTTCATTAATATCATCAATTAGATGTGATTTATAAAATTACCTTTTTACCCTTCTAATTGTTATTTCCTCAACTCTTTTGTTACTTGTGAATAAGTTAGAAATAATGTATTTCTTCAACTCCTTTCAACTTTTATTAATCTAATTAGCAATTACGATAAGGACTTATAAAGTTTCCTTCTTCTTCTTTGGCTTCTTGCAATCGGCAATCCTATGACCTTCTCTGTCACAGTTGAAGCATTTTCCAGCGAACCTCGGATGATGCTGCTTCTTCTTGAAAGATCCTATCTTTGACCTAGGCTTATGGGCGATTTTTTGCCTTTGAGCTCTTGCCATGTTCAATGACGTTCGCCTTCTCGGATTGAGGTTTGAACCTCTTGTCCGAGCAACAGTTTTCCTCCTCGATGAAAGACACACAATCAAGTCTTCAAACTCATCTCCTTTCGTTTGTGCTTGAGATAGTTCTTGAAGTTCTTCACCCCACGGGTAGTTTCTTGATGCTCGAGGCAACTTGGAATGACTCACTGATCATCATTCCTTCGACATGAATCTCCTGGATGATCAGCTACAGCTCGTGCACTTGACTCACCATGGTCTTCGTGTCCAGGATTTGAAAATCAAGGAAGGGGCCCATAATGTACTTATTTGATCCCGCGTCCTAAGTTTTGTATTTCTGATCCAATGAATCTAAAAGTTCTCTGGAGGAGTGTTAAAGCTATACACGTTGTACAGTGCATCATTAAGACTATTTATTAGGAATTTCTGACACAAGGAGTCGAAATCCTTCCATGCGATAAATGTCATTAGCACACGTTGATCGGTTTCGTCCTCGCGAGGAGTCGGCTGATCTTCGGTCAAGAACCGCGCAAGACCGAGTGTTTTCAAATATAACATCTTTTTTTGCAATTGCTTGAAGTTCAACCACGTGAACTTCTCAGGCTTCTCGACTGGTATGACTCCGGGCACGCGTGTCACACAACCGTTCGAACCGTTCATTGCTATAGAAGCCATTGGTTGGATTAGACCCGCATGTTTGTGTTGGCAGAGATGCCCACAAGAAGATTTTTTATTTACATATCAATGTAATATATAAATCTTTATAAAGTCCTTATTGTAATTTGCTGATTAAATTAATAAAAGTTGAAACGTTCATTCATTCCTTTTTAGTTTGATTGAAGATTTATGATATTCAAGTCTTATAGTCCTTAATCAAACCTAACAATGAATGAAGAGATACATGTAGATTTGCGTGAACAAACTCTTCATGGTTTGACTAAAACGATATATTCGCAATCTAAAGATGAACAGAGTATTGATCCCAGTATGATTGTTGGAAGAATCTAGGATGTCTGGTTACGAGACATAGAGAGTTAGGAACTCTATAGTTCTTATAGTGTATCTTTCGAAGATACTGAATTGACCAGTGCACCTTTAGAGACGATAGAAGAACAAACCATTTAACATCTTCTACCTCAAGGTCACTATGTATGAATTGCATCGTGCTTACCTTAATCCTGAAATGAGACATGTCATTTCATAGCATTAATACTCTCATTTGAGAAAGTCAAATTCTAGATCCATTATGTGATATAGAGTAGGCCAATTGGTGATATATTAAGTTATGAAGATATCATGACCCAACTTTGTGAAGTTCTCATAGATATGGAATTCATGTACAAGATTGCTGAGATGCAATATATATCACCTCATGCTTTATTACTTAGATTGTGAATAAATGAACTGCGCAGTATCCAAAATTAAGTAGCGAATTTATTTGGATGAAACAATGTGACTTGTTAGCTCCTCGTTGATACATTGTTTCTAACTTATTCACAAGTAACAAAGGAGTTGAGGAAATAACAACTAGAAGGGTAAAATGGTAATTTTATAAATCCCAACTAGTTGATGATATTCATGAAGGGTAAACATAGATAACATTCAATGGATCCGCTCAATATAATTAAGTTGAATTTGAGTAGAAAATAAATTCATTTGAACCAAGAGATTTTCAGTGTCAACTCTTTAGTAGAGCCAGTTGACATTAAACTAATACTCGGAAAAAGTTTGTGAACTTTTGAGTCCGAGTATAGAAGGTCAAGCTTTGTTCATTTGGATCCATAAGGTCACTATTACAGGTCATTAGAGTATGATTGTTAAACTAAAAGCTAAGCCAAAATAAGTTCAAATGTTGAACTAGACTTTTTATCGGAAAATGTCTAAAGGGTATTTTTGTCCACATGGACATAAAATGATGTGAATGTCAAAATAAGATTTGAATATTTTCATATGATGGAAATATAAATTATTTTCTAAAGCCGAAAAGTCGTTTAAGCCATTATGAAATTAGTTTCGTTATTTGTGCAATTATAATTCTACAATGGGTATTTTAAGAATTGTTCTTAAAAGAAATAAGCAAGCATCTAGAAGCTCCCCCCTAAGTAGAATTTTGGGCAACATGCATCAAGAAGAGATTTTTATTTCCCTTTAATTATAAGGATAATTACCCAAAAGAAAAAGAGGAAATAAATTCCTTGAGAAGGAAATAAATAAGCTATGTGAGGAAACAAATTTTCTCCTTGCTTGAGGTACATGGCCGGCGAACATAGGGGGAAAAGGGGAAGGGAAAATCAAATATTGTGTCATGAATGCATTATTCTTTAATGAATGCATAATTAACCTTTATAGATTTTTCATTCTCCTATAAATAGAGCCTCGCATAGAGATGTGAAAATAATTTTCATTCTTGCTCTCTCTCTCTCATTGTGGCCGACCCCTCTCCTCTCTCTCTCTCTCAAAATACTTCTTTTATTTTGGCACCTAAGTTCTCATTAGACTTAAGCTAAATTAGCTCTTTAGCTCATAGACTTGTTCTTGAGTTATTGTGTTTAATTGTGCCCACACACAAATCCTTCTAAACCTCTATAGACTCTTGTAATAGAAACCTTAGGTTTCTCGAGTTCACGTTTAGGCTTGAAGGAATCGAGCTAGAAGAGAAGATCAACCTTTCTCAAGATCCTTTAAAGATCAAGCTACAAGAAAAGTTAATATTCAAGTAATTAAATAATGTTTATAATTTATAACATGTATATGCACTTTATCTAGGTTAGTAAAATTGTTTTACGAATAAAAGAAATTTTTATATTCCGCCATTAATATGATTAATGATAAATTTTTCGAAACCCTAGACCTATTCCAACAGTTTGTTCTCGGCCGTAGCCGCCATTAATCCTTAACCAAACGTCACAAGAATTTGACTAATCATGGTCGAGGTGTTCCCCGTGGAAGGATTCTCGGTGGTACTCCCATCGGCATTCACAACCTGCGTGTCGTTCGAGTTTGTCATTTTCTACAAAAGAAATCAAACAAATCTGGAAAAAAAAATTTGTCTTTCTCGAAAGATGTTTGTAAAATATTTAAGGTTCAGTTCATCAAAAATTGGTCGAGCTCATAAAAAATATTTGAGTGAGTAAAATATTGGTAGCTCGTCAAAAATTTGGGTGACTTCGTCAAAATTTTGGCGAGTTTGTCAAAATGGGTTGGGCTTGTCAAAATTAGTTCTACTTCGTCTAACTTCGTCACGTCGTCTGACTTCGTCAAAAACACTTCGTCCAAATCCACTTCGTTAGTTTCACTTCATCAGATTTACTTTGTCTGATTGACTTCGTCAGATTCAGTTCGTCACTTCAGCTCGTCACTTCACTTTGGCCCTGACAGAAACTTTTTAAGAAATTTAAAAAAAAAATTCGGAATAAAAAGCTTCAAAATTGTTAGTAATATTACAACAATAATATTTGCATATATAGAGACAAAATTACAGACGAGATACGAGGAAATAAAACTAAATTGTAGTTAAAAAGGAAACAGATGACGAGGTCGTCGAAGCCCGTTAGACAGTTTTCTTGAAACTTTTTATAGCTTTCTCAAGTACAAGATGTCTTGAGCAAAAGTCCCCCAAGATGCATTGACAAATTAGATGAGCGTAGTATCACTCAGCTCGAATCCGGCGAACTGACTCTTATGACAAACTATCACCGGACTATAAAAACTAAGAAAACGAGAAATAAGAATATAAAATAATTATTCAATTCTATTGAGTAGACCCCACTCAAATTTAAACCAAAAATCACTTTTGCACAACATTATTTATAATACAAATTAACGGACATCAAGTGAAAGAAGAGTCCAATTTAACGATTAAAGTACCGTCCTAGCAATCAAATATTAAGTAAGGTTCAAGTACATACACACATACTTAAGCACAACCACCGTTTAATTTACAAAACTCATCAAGCTGATCCAACTAACCATCAGAATAATTTCACGGCGTTCCATCGGAAAACATTGCCCTGACGAGGCTGAGGAATCTCCGTCTCAACAACACTGTCTATTTGCTCTCATTGTTGTAATCCAAAATCTCCTTATTTTCCTCGAGGTCCCTTTTCCCCTCATCCTCTTCCGACGATAAATGACAAAACAAAACCCCATTTGAAACCAGTCTCTCGGGCTCAGTCTCTTCACGTAACAAAGCGCAATCACCATCTATTTCCAGGTCCTCCTCCTCGTAGACTTTAAGCAAGTCGTTTCTCTCTTCCTCTTCTACATTTTCCATATCCGCCTTCTCAGCTATTACCATCGTCTTTTCAAGTTCTTTAGGTCCATCTTTGTTGTCTTTGCTATCGTATTTCACCTCTTCCCTTGGACCTTCCATCTTCTGCTTCTTCGCTGAAATTTTCTCGAATACTTCTTTAGGCTTGTCAAAAGAGCTTTTCTTTCTCTGGACCCTAAGGGACACTCAGACATCCTGCGATTCACTTCAAATTCAATGGAAAAAGAAAAAAACAAAGCATAATTGAAGTACAAGAACAACCGTACATTGTATATAGGTACTGGCTTTTCCCTCTTCAGTCCACTGGTCGTTGCCAAGACTGATCCAACACCGGCTGATTGAAAAACATCTTCTTTTTCCCCTCGTTTCTTTCTATAAAAAAATAAATAAAAATAACAAACGAAGTAAAGGATTTGAAACCAAACAATTTATATTCTTCCATTTATTTATTTACCTGCATGTTTGCTTTCTCTCCACAACTAATCAATAATATTAATAACAAGAAGAAGAAAAATAAACAGCATGATATTCAACACATCGTAATATATAGTCCTGAAAATCCATCCATATCATCGAAACCGAATGTGACCTTTTCGAGAGACAGTTTCCATAGAATTTAAGAGAGCAATGCTTGATTCCGTTCCAATTCTTACAAGTCACCGTTTCTTTCGTTCCTCTACGGCACTGCACATATATCACGATCCGAACGGAAGTGAAACAAGAGAACAAACATTTAATAAAAATAAAGTCCTCATAATGTATTTAAATACCTGGTGGCAGTAGGTGGGTCTAACTTGCGAGCGAAGGGCATTATTGTCATTTGATTGACGAGACATGTAGTTCTTGTTCCTGGTCTTGGTCTCTTTGCTCTTAGAAGAACCCCCGATAACCATGTCGGCAAAGATTTGTTTATCGTCTTCGAAATCTGGCAACGGGGAGATTTTGGATAACTGCTTCGTTTTTTTTTAATTTATTTTTTTTGGCGGGAGAAACGGGAAAGATAGTTATGGCAAAACCTGGGCGGGGTTTTATTTATTATATATATGAAGGACAATTTAGCAGTGGCGATCCTTGACTTTCATGTACTTTTGCAGTGTTGTATCTTTGAATTTTAGATCAATTTATTATCTGCGTCTAGCTTAGCGTAGATTTATTAAAAATGTGATTTAAATTTATTGTTCGAAAATATTATTTACAAAAATAAATGAGTCTTGAATAAATTGTTATAAAATACTAATTGTTAGTATAAACTAATTTAGTGTTTGATAAAGTATGTTTTAACATTTGTTTTAAGTAATAATTATTTATATAAAATGAAAATAATAAATATTTATTTTGATGTATTACAAATATAAAATTACGTGTTTATAAATTTTAAAAAATACAATTATAAATAAGGATGACTTCAAAAGATTATTTATTTAAAATAATTAAATTAAAAATGACTTCAAGAGAGAAAAAAATGACAGAGAAAGAAACGTAAACTAAAAACAAACATTTGAACAAAAAATTATAGGTTGTAAATTTAACTTTTTAGTTAAAATATTTAAAAACATTTTTCATTTCGAAAAAGAAAAATCTATTTTAACAAACACTTAAAGCATGTTTATCTCTTAAAAATATCTAAAACCAACTTTAAATAGTGATCGCTTTTAATATGAATCACTAAGATGTTTCCAACATTACACGTGGCAATGGTTTATTGGGTCTCAACGGATAACACTCAGGCCGGACTTTTGATCGCTGATTCGTTGTTCTTGTCGTGTCTGTATCTCAATCTCTTCAGCTTATTTTTGGTCATAATTATTAATCACAAATACGAGTTCCATTTCCACAAGTACACCTATACTTTCCAAAAACAAGTACATTTATAGAATTTGATATATATGAAAAACGTACAGCTATAAAAAAAAACACAACGACCGTGACAACATACAGATCTTGCTTCGGCTCAATTCTAACCTCAGGTACTTGAGATGAGATGATTAACTAAGGCATATATATATATTATGCCCAATATTTTAGATTATGATTTTTATTCATTGCAGGACAAAGAAAAAAAAGATGTCCGTTGCTCCGACATGTTGCAAAATACCGTACAGAGACCAAACGACGCAGCTTCAAAAACCAGCGAGGCATGATATCGGCACGAGACCAGCAATGATTTTAAGCGCCAATAATAATGAGAAGCGCTGACGTGTTACTTGGAAAAGCTTCAACTAGACAAAATGAAGACAAATAAATACTCGCCACGCTCTTTCATGAAAAAGCTTGATAGGTTGTGTGGGGGTAGAAACCGGTCGCCCCTCTGATCTTTTTGTTCGTGTCAAATCCAAGAGGCCCGACACATGATTACCGAAGTAATTATGTTAGCCCATTATTATTGGGCCGGGCCCGATAAACGATCCATTTGTTCATGAGGTTCGTCGATCTCACGAATAACCGAAATAACGAGGTGATAAAGTCATCACCCACCACGTCACATGCCGAAAATTGGGAATTCAACCTTGAAGAACGGATCGTTGACGAAGACTGAAATATCTCAAGTTTAGCAGATAAGCAACGTGGCAGTTGAAGAGTTCATCAAGGAAGATAACGGCAACTTCGATATCGGATGACTTCAGCTCCATTTTTGTGTATAAATAAGCCTTTTAACAAGGAAAAGGGCACGTACGAAAGATCGATCTTTGTTATTCCAATTCATTATTCTATCATCAAACTCTGTTTGTAATTTTTTCATTCTTCATCAATAAAGTTGAAATTATGTTTCTCATTATATTATTGTTATTTAAAAGCTCATACTATATACGACGTCTTCCTGGATCCCATTTATAAATCAGAAAACATTATAATATCTCGCTCATAGTAAAGTGATTGTCGATTTCGGTATCGACAATTTGGCGCCGTCTGTGGGAAACATCGTCAGGAAGCCAACCTCGCGAAGTAGGAGCTTTGCCTCTTCAAATTTTTTTTTTCTTCTCTCCAACACTATGTCTTCGCTCCCGACCCATTATCCGAATGGAGAGGAGATTCCTTCAGGGATCAAGTCCCTCCTTGAAGAATTGAACAAAAAAGTGGATAGTCAAGAGGAAACCAACTGAGCCCTTTAGGCTCAGTTGGATACCCTGATCTCTCCGCCTCCTAGCCTCTCCGGCTCCCACGTCGGAGACAGCGGAGTGATTGACACTGACCCTAGAAGAGCTCATGCCTCGTTTGCACGAGCAGGCCGGTCTGTCCCACCTGGGATACGCTTGGACTTCTCATAAATCCGAACACCAATGACTAACCGGACACCAAACGAAGACACGTTTCTTCCTATCCAGGTCGACCCGGAACGTCTCTCGTCGCCTCCTACAGGCCCGCACCCAGGGTCCCTCATGACCGGTACAGATCGCACCCCCATGTGTAATCAGGATGGGCGATTCGCCCAAGGTATTCCCGACCCACCTGCGCCTGCCCGAAAAGCGGACAGGCAGAATTTGACCGCATCGGCTCAGACGGATTGTCATCCCATCACGACTAGCGGACCAGTTTGGACCAAATTCGAAGAGTTTAAGCAGTCAGTGATAGCAGAGCTAAGAGCGGTTAACTCCAAAGTCCATAACGCAGCCAGTTCGGGCCCCCATAGTGATAGACAGGTCGTCGAGACGGGCCGAACTCTTTTTACTGAAAGAATATCGAATGTTTACATCGGAGATGCGGGGAAAGTCCGCCTAAATCGCTACAATGAAAGTTCCGACCCGAAAGCTCATGTCACATCATTTCGAATAGCAATGGGGAGAGCCCATCTCCGGGACTGTGAACGAGATGCAGGCTACTGCCAGTTATTTGCGGAAAATCTTTCTGGCCCGGCTTTGGATTGGTTCATCAGGCTCAAGGAACGATCTATAGACAGTTTTGGGATGAAACAATATGACTTGTAAACTCCTCGTCAATATATTGTTTCTAACTTATTCACAAGTAACAAAGGAGTTGAGGAAATAAATACTAGAAATGTAAAATGGTAATTTTATAAATCTCATCTAGTTGATGATATTCATTAAGGATAATCGTAGATAACATTCAATGAATCCGCTCAATATAATTAACTTAGATTTGAGTAGAAAATATATTCATTTGAACCGAGAGATTCTCGGTGTCAACTCTTTAGTGGAGTCAGAAAATAAGATTTTAAATATTTTCGTATGATGGAAATATAAATTAGTTTCTGAAGCTGAGAAGTCGTTTGAGGGATTATGAAATTAATTTCATTATTTGTGCAATATTAGTACTACAATGAGTATTTTAAGAATTTTTGTAAAAGAAATAAGGAAGCATCTAAAGCCTTTCCCTAATGTAGAGTTCGGCCAAAATACATCAAAGGGGAGAGAATTAGTTGCCTTTAATTATAAAGATAATTACCCAAAAGGAAAAGAGGAAATGAATTTTCTTGAGAAGAAATAAATATGCTAAGTGAGGAAACAAATTTCTCTCACTAATGCATATGTTGGCTGGCCATGTATAAGGGGGAAGATGAGAGAAAATTAAATATTGTGTCATGAATGCACAATTGAAAAGGGTTATTACCCTTTCTTGATTTTCTTTCTCATATAAATAGAGCCTCACATAGATATGTGAAAATAAGCATTCTTGCTCTTATCTCTCTCCTTTTGGCCGACCCCCGTTCTCTCTCTCTAGAAAATCCCTTTTTATTTTGGCACCTAAGTCCTCATTAGACTTAGGCTTGATTAGCTCTTTACCTCATAGAATTGTTCTTGAGTTATTGTGTTTAACTGTGCTCACACACAAATCCTTCTAAACCTCTACAACTCATGTAATAGAAACTTTAGGTTTCTTGAGTTCACGTTTAGGTGTGAAGGTAACGAGCAAGAGGACAATCGACCTTTCTCAAGGCTCATCGAAGATCAAGCTACACGAAAGGTTAGTGTTCAAGTATTTTAAATAGTGTTTTTAAATATATACATGTTCATGCACTTTTCCTAGATTAGTAAAATTGTTTTACTTGTAAAGAAATTTTTATATTCCGCCATTAATGTGTTAACGATAATTTTTTCTTAACCCTAGACCTCTTCCAACATTAGCAAGGCATTCTGACGAGAGCTAGCAACGCACGAGGTTGGTTACTACCTAAGTTCTCTAAACAAATTGGATCTGCAACTATAAAGTGTTTATAGGTTGTTAATGTGTTTATTCAATTTGTTGACAACATGTTTAGAATAGAATTTATTGGCATGTTAGTAATTTTTAATTCCTAGTTTAATTGAACATGGTTAAAATGTGTTTTAACATGTTAAGTTTAATTATGTGTTTTTGCCATATTTAGATATGTCACATAGTTTAATAGGTTAGTCGTTAACCTATTTCCAACACATACATAATGAGGACTATTGCCTCATTCAAACTCTAGTCTCATTATCTCTCTTTGTTGTGCCAAAATCCATCTGTGAGGATTTCTCTCTTTTCTCTGTAATCTTCATGTTCTTGAGTAATCTATGCGTTTAATCGATGTTTCCTTGTGTGAGACTGTGATCCAGGCTGTTGTATTTAGTGAGATGTTGTTAAAAGTGAGATGTTGTTGAGAGTGAGATATTTGGTGAGCTTGAGAGTGTATCTGTATCTGATTTTCAATGTGCATACAGGTCGATTTGACCAAAACATGGTAAAACTTATGTGTCGTTCCTTTATGTTCTTTATTTTCAGTTTGAATGGTTCTTGCATATTAAAGGTTAGCTCTGAAGCTTAAAGGTAAAAGTAAATACCAAAATATACATACACTAAATAGAACAAAAACTTATGACTTCAAGTCATAAAATTGTTCAACACTTGAATCAAACGATATCACTCGTGTATAAACTTCTAAGTGAATGAAGATAATAAGTAGTACACACGAAATTAGAGCAATTCCTTAGTGTTTTTTGTCTTTATATAGATATCTTTAAAGGTGCTTGATAAATTCAAACATGTGAAGGCCGTTTTACCTCGCAAAATGACATTTGAAAATGTACAGGTCCACAAAATGCTAAGTATTAGAGCATAGCATTCACTATAGTTGTACACTTAAATCTAACTTTTGTTTAGTACAATAATTGTCTCACAAAGAGCGCAAGGCGAGAGTGCATTATCAAGAGCTTCTCAAGAGCTCCGAGTGTATATGCACAATTATTTATAAATACATGTGAATTTGATAAAAGAGAACAAGATTAAATGAGGATGGTAAACAATAATAAGTATGATTTCTAGCATATTCACAATTATTTATAAATACCGGGAAACTTGATAAAAGAGAACAAGATTAAATGAGGATGGTAAACAATAATAATTATGATTTCTAGCGTGTGTTTGTGGGAATGAAATGAATCTACTCCATTTATATTAATCCCTCTTCTGCATATAACTACGAAGACCGACTATAACTACGGAGACCGACTAAGTGAGGTGTGATTAGTCTTACATTTTTGGCGATTATTCAATAACCATCCTCAAAACGTGTGTAATGGATCGTTCATGTTCGCTAGGTATAACAACCGAGATGAACATTTTGATTTAGTTTCATATGTCTATACATTTTAGCTTTGTTGTGACTAGTTTTTGACGTACTATCTTCCTATTTGTAAAGTTTTACTTAGTATGGATCGTTCTTGACTTATGCACGAGTTGTTCCTTATCTTCAAGGTGCTCTCGGGCCTGTTTGACTCGAGCCCAGTTCTGATTCCCTCACCTTTACAGATAGTCTGAGTCGGAACTCGGACCATGTCATCGTCTTAGTATTTTAATAAACATGGTAAAGAACTATATGGTATGACCTTTGTTGTTACAAGAGTATTTGTTATTTGTTTTAGGCAAAATTCATGAATGAATGTATGAAGCGATGTTGTTCATGTTGTTGGAGAACATTCATTCCTCGGTTATCAAAGTCGTCTCCCGTTGATGTCGCTTTTACCAGTGGATTGTGGATGCGCTCCACGAGTCTTTGTTCGCAATCAAATGACATTTTCTTTATTTGTCTTTTATACAAGTTCTCACCTTCTGTAAGGTTACACATTACCTACCCAAAATCAAATACAGAGAAGTGCTATTTGGTGTATTGATTTAATGGTGATTGAGAAACATTGAAAATCAGAGTATGAGTAAGAGTGAAAAAAGACGAGAGCTCAACATAGAGGGACTTTAGGTTATGACTAGAATATTTTGGAGTATAAATTTTAAGAAGGTTATTATCCCTGCAATTTCATTTTGTTCTCAACATACTGTCTAGTAAAGTTTCTTGTTTCACCGGGAACAACATTCTCTAGAAGTATACGTATTGGACGAACTAGGTTATCACTTGCTTGTGTTATTTCTTGTTGTCTTTGTTCACAAATGTAGAGTTGTTGTTGCATAAGTTGAAAATATAAACAAGACAACTTAAATGGTGGATATGTGACTTTCAATTGGTATAAAAGAAGACACCCTAAGCTTCTAGGCGCGTTCCTTGTTGATCTAACTGTTGTATTTTAGATGGATACTGTCTAAAAATGTGGATTTGTCAGTCGAGCCTTTCCTCGATTGATAGAACTAACGTATTAGATAGTCAAAATGAGTGCTTTCATCAAGTTCATTGATCACGAAACGTGAAAGTCATTGGTCATTAAATGAGATGGTGTCACTACTGGAAGTCACTGGTTACTAGGTGGGATCCTCCAAAACGTTAAATTTAATCTACAAAGGTGTTGAAAAAAATTTCTTCAAGCTTATAACACATGCGAAAGTGTTAAAACAAGCATGAGACATCCTGAGAACCACATATGAAGGCGAATATAACTAAAGAATGAATGCATAATTACATAATAATCTTATATGTCAAGATCTCAGAACTAAGTGATTTTCACAAATATTAGGAGATTAAGAAATCTAACCTCTGTCCATGACGAGAACTGCGATGACGATAGCGAATAATCACTAAAATTGGTTTCTCCTTCTTGACTCCGAGTGATTAATAAGTTTTAGGTGATGGAAGTAAAGACTACGTAATGGATTAAGAGATGACTCATTTCAACAAAATTATTTATAAACACCAATTGTCAATATAAAATATGAATTTATCTTTTAATTAATTAACTAATATAATATATTTATATATATATATATTAAACTAATTGCATGTGAGTCAATATTGATGTAAATACACTAATGAGCATAGGATATAACCGTCTAACAAAAAAAAAACTTTGTCGAAAATCAACGATAATTTTCATTATGCCTACCGTTTATACGGTTTCCGGAGGGTCAACAAAAGTGTTCCTTCTGATAATGTTAATGGTTTCTGCGGATTTAAAAAAAATCTAAATAACAGTTTATTCAAATGATGTAAATGTAAGAAGTTTAAAAAAGTTGTTATTATGAAATGAAATCTTAAATCGATGTTATTATGAAATGAAATCGTAAATCGATATTATTATTGAAAATTCATCGAAAATTCATAAAATTGAAACATTACAAGTTTTTCGATTCACTAATGCTCATTGACGTTCATGCTTGCAAAATTCAAGTCATAATTGTTGATAAGATCAATGTTTACAAAGGTTTCTTGAGATCGATCGTCTTGTTGACACCAATCTTTGTAAACGGTGAGAGCTTCAACTATGTCGGGTTTCAAACTTTGTCGTCGATTGTCAATATGTTTGCCAAAACTGCTAAAAGCTTATTTGGATGAAATGGTTGAAATCGAGATCAATAGGATATCTCAATCAATTTTTTATAAGATTGGAAACATATTTTCGTATTATCTCCACCATGTTAGCAAATTGAGATCATATTGGCTAATGGACGCGAATTGTTGTGAGTCTTACAAAATGATATCTTCATCCTCCGAGGTCTCCATAGGTGACTTTGGATGCGGTGTTGATCTTGGAGATATAGTTCCTCCCCTTGCATACTGAGAAACGTTTCGGAAGATCCCTCAACTAGTTGTTGGTGGTCGTGGTGGACTCATCTTCACAAGTTGTGCCATTTGGCGTTAGTAGTTGCTGAAAAAAGAATAAAATTCTTCCACTATCCTTGTATGATCATATGCAATGTAATTTTTTCCGGTATAAAGCTTCAAATATTGTAAAAGTTAAGATAACCACCAAATTTCAATCTAGGATCTAGTATGGCTGCAAAACCATATAATAGGGATTTCACCCACCTCTCAATATTTTGAATGAATTATATGTGAATTTTGTGTTTTTTCTTATTCTTGAAAAGACTTCTTTGAACTTATCAAGTATTCTTGTGGCGTTCAGCAACTTGACTTATCATCTTGATTCTTAAGCATTTACCTTGAGTATCTTGGTGTGGCGTCGTAAATCTTGTAAATTTGGTTCTTATCTCCATAGATATTGGGTCAAATCTCAACATTCTACTCCTTTTCAAATCTTGTGGTCTTTTTCTAATTCTTGTTATTGGGTCTTATCGCATTTGTTGGTAAGGATCATATCACCAAGTGTCATAAAACTATGAGTTGATTGACTCAGTAACGGGGAGTCTAACCTAAGAAAGTAAAACTTATAATGTCGTGTGACGTGCAAATAAGAAAATAGGGATGCATATCTAATTCTAGTTTCAATGCAAAATGCATGTATGGCCATGGCTACCTATTCACTTACTTTTTCACAAGGCTATACAACTCCCCAATGATATAACCCTCAGAAAGACAAGAAGTCAGCTTCAGGCCTCGATCGGCGGTCCTTAAGTGACTTTGTGTTTTTTTTAATGGGATCCACTAATGGTACCATCTTCATTTTGGCGTCGGCGCTCAATGCTCACGCACGAGGATCACCTCCACCATAACCGTCATCGGCCAACATCACGAGTCAGTAACTCGTGGGTACCACCGATTTCTTGCGTTATTAAGCTTTGGGTGCTTAGACACATGCAAAGCATAAACCTAATCTATTTACAGAAGACCATCTCCAGTTAAATCCTAAAAATTTAGTGTTTCTCTTTCATTTGCTCGCTTAGTGTCGTGTGGGGAAAGTTTGAGATGTGACTCCAGAAACTTTCACTCTCGACTTGAATCCAAGAGTCGACTTATGTTCTCATGTTTCCCCCGCCCTAGCGGGTCAAACTATTAAGGTAGCTATAAACTATGTTTGAGTCTATCGGGAATAACCTGAACTACGTTTTCAATAAAATTTGGCCAACGCCTTATCTTTATTACTTTTCATATTTTAAGGCTTTACTTAGTCTTGTTTACAAACACGTATTATGCACATAAGCATGGTTATTCCCTTGGTAAGTAGTTGATTTATGTCTTCAAACTTACCCGGGATAGTTCGGCTGAAAAACGGATGATTTTCACATGTATACGCGTCCTACACGTTTAGACACACCTGATACTTCGCCAGACATTGAAAGAGCTAGAATCCAAATTTGGAAGTCCGTTAGTAACGATGTATTCTGACGTATCTAATCTAAATCAATTTTAGTTTCAATAGTTTAGTTTAGTTTATAAGTTTTTGGTTATCAAGATTAAACTTCTTTAAAACTCGCCTACTTTCACATCGTAAATAACACGCAATAAGATTAAGCAATAAAATAATAGTCTCAAATGAATTAATCTTCCAAAACATATAGCTGAGAAATATTCGTTTGTTAACTACTTAATTTAAATTCTTAAACATCCTTAGTTAAATTATTTTAAATTATTCATTTAGTTTACGAAATAACTACGTAACAAACTTTCAATCCACATTTAGAATTCTATTAAACGTTGTAAGCGATGAATACTTACGAGTAAATCGAGATTCTGATTTCTGTTTCGATCCTCAGTTCAGAGTTTCGGACTCGATCGACTGTATGTTCACGTATATCTCAGATTCACAAGCGCAGACCTTCTGTCATGCTCGTGGTTTCTCATAATCTCTTGTCTGCGTCACAGAGCTCGACGAACAAAGGACGACGACAGACGACGACGCGACGAGAAAGAAGACAATGAGAAGAAGAAATTAGAGATGACTCATGGCGGAGGCAGGCAGAGAGACGTGCGACGGGGATAGGTAAATCGTCATGGAAGAGTGGCGGCGATTTCAGTCGGAGCGGGGAGCGGCGACAAGAAAAAGAAACAGAGTCATGAAGGATATACGAGAGAGAGAGAGAGAGAGAATCGCGTGAGAAGGTAATAGAGAAAGAAGAGATAAAGATGAGGGTGATGAGAGATAGGGACAGAGAGTTCACGGGGAAATCAAAAATTAAGAAGAGATGGAGGTAGGAACAATGTATTAGGCGGTGGAAAATAAAAGTGTAGGTTTAGGGTAAAAAAAAATTCCTTTCTTTTTAGGGTTGGGCTTTTGTTGGACTTTACAATCTCTACCCCCTAAAAAGAGTTTTGACCTCGAAATTCAGAACAAAATAGGATATTTCTTCTGCATTTCACTCTCAAGTTCACAAGTAGGTACTCATCTGTAGATTGACCATCTTTGATCTGATCAAACAATACCAGACGTACACTAAGTTCCGATAACCTACAGGTAATCAGTTGAAGCTCTACATTTTGAACTTCATTCACTAATTGTGGGGAGGCTTCCACAAGACTTGCTAAAGACACCACAGCCTTGCAACTAAGTACATCAGCTATTTTATTGACCTTACCCAGATGATAGTGCAATTCAAAGTCGTAGTCATTCAAAAGTTCCATCTATCGCCCTTGCCACATATTCAATTCTTTTAAAGTCGTAGTCATTCACAACTTACATCCATCGCCCTTGGCACATATTCAATTATTTCTGCTATCCACTAATGGTATCATCTTCATCTAGGTGCCGGCGCTCGGTGCTCACACACTAAGATCAGCACTGCCATGACCGTCATCGTCCAACATCACCAGTCAGTAACTTATGGGTATCACCAATTCCTTACGTTATTAAGGTTTGGGTTCTTAGACACACGCAAAACACACACCTAATTTATTTACAGACGAGTATCTCGAGTTGAATCCCAAAAATTTAGTGTTTCTCTTTCATTTTCTTGCTTAGTGTCTTATGGCGAAAGTTTGAATTGTGACTCCTGAAACTTTCACTCTGAACTTGAATCCGAGAGTCGACTTATGCTATGTTGTTTTCCCCCTCCCTAGCGGGTCAAACTATTGGGGTAGCAATATCATAGATTAACAATGTATTTTCTTTTCCTTTGTTTTTCGTCTAGGGATTTTGTTGGACTTTCATATTAAAGTTACACATAATTTAAGCATATGTATATGTTTTCTAGTAATTCTCTAAATGCACACTCGGGAGATATCCTTAAGACTTGTAAAATTATGTCATATCATGGAGCATATGTTTAGGAAAAATTATACGAATGACTTTAGTGAAGTATATTTTATATTTGTGTGTTTTAGAAAATAATTTAGGTGGCAAAATAATTTTTAGAAAATAGTTAACAAGTCTTTACATGTAGCTGTAAAATTGTTCGTCGAAACTATTTTTCTTATTGAGGAATTTTTGTTCATTGAATTTGAAAATAATCATGGAAATGTTTTAATATATTTTAAAATTATATTTAATATAAAATTTTAAAGGTACGTTTGTTATTATTCTTTTGCAAAAGGAATCACTAACTTCCGAGTTACGAGTCGTCCATAATCAACAAGTGTTACTTTAGGTCATTATGAAAACATTATTTTCCAGCAACGTCTCTACAAAATATAATTTGTATCCAGATGCATCATGTTTTCCCGAACCTTAGATTTCTTAGAGCCCTTTATAATTCTTGTATGTAGTTTATTCCTTTGAATGTATAAATAGATTATAAAAGTTCATACATTCAACTTCTAATAGGTTCAAAAAGAACGGAATGTTCGCAAGTCTTTAATTCTCTGAAAACGATCAATGTGAGTTCATCTCACTACAATAAGAATTAGTTTAAAATAATATTTATTTATTAATATTATTTACTCATATGAATGTTTATGATTCATGATTATGTAGATGCTATACTTATATGGATATGCTATAAATCATGACTTGTTAAGTAGAAAGGTACTTATTCTATAACATTTTTTTCAAGGTTATCAAGTATGTATTAGACTTATTTTATTTCATGAAATTTACAATGCAAATATTTTAATAAGTATGCAAGTGAAAAAATTAATTAAGTGATGTATCGGCCTACGATAGAGTAGGTTCTTGCGATTACCAAGTAGACATTTATGTTACGATAAGGTGAGTCGTATATGTTTAAGAATGGTAGACGCAATGTTCGGATGCATTGCTCTTCATAACCCTTAATGCGCACGATACGATACCATCATTAGGGGTCCCCGAATTCATGAAACAAGCAATAAGACATGCATCACATTAACAGTATAAATTAATTAAAAAATAGTTTTTTATTTATTAGTATGTTAAACTAAATATATTGTGAGCTTTTTATATAAACTCCACTGAAATTTAGGTTACTTGTTTGTATATGTACTTGAGGTTTCGTTTGTATTGTAAGACCTACACAAAGTAAATGACATCGAATTGAGATCGTGGTGGCAACAAGAGTGAAGTAGTGATGGATACCGCCACGCTAATATGTTTTCCGCTTTTGTAAAAGTTCTAAGTATATTTCTTCATATTTATAAATTTTTGAAGATCAAAATTTGTTTTAGTTGAGAACAAGTATTTTTGTATTTACTTATAATATAATCTGGTCTAGAATTATAAAGTATCTCAAACATAATATACGTCAAACTTATGTATATAAAAGAATAACGGGTTGTTACATCGTGCATATGCTCTTCTGCCCTTTGACGTCGTCGATTTCGATGAAATAGTTCGACATCTCGGACATTGCTCTCATTTCTTCCTTTGTTGAGTCATTGTAGGAATGTTTTTGATTCTCGGTAACATCGCCTTGTTCTTGTGGAGTTAAGTTAATTGTAGTTTGTGGTTGTGGTGGTGGTGGTAGTGGTGGTGGTGGTAGTGGTGGTGGCGGCAAAGAGTAAGATGATAGTGGAGGTCGTGTAGTATTTGAACGACGTGGACGAAGTGGAGTAGGATATGTAGGTAATTGTGCTTCAAAGTGATGAAGTTAAACTTGATATTGGTCTTGATATCCATATTGTGGTTGTGAACAATATTAGTGTTGATCGGGACCGTGAGGGTTGACCGGGACAAATTGAGTCAATTCGGTTACTCTTGTTATGTATTAGGAAATTTTTTGTGATTGATAATTCGGTATAGGAGTGGGAGTGGGTAGCAGAGCTTCAGTGTTTTTGAAATTTGGGATTTGAGAAAGGTTTAACCAATGGTGTAGGTATAGGTTAGCGATAATGGATTTGGTTGATGAAATTTTTCTCGGTCGGGAGACGGTGTGAGAGCGAGAACATTTCCGAGAATTTCTTCGGTGAGATAATTTTTGAGACATAATGAAAACTTGTAAAAATTGTATAGAACTTGTAGAGAGATTATAAAAATTTTATAAAGATTGTAGAGAAGACATTGTAGAAATTCTAGTGACATTATAGATATTCATGTCATTTTTATTAATTAAACATATACAACGGTTTCAATTAACTAGATATATACTACGGTTGCAAGTAACCAAATATATTCAACTAGTATAATTAACTAAACATATTCATACAATTCCAATTGAACATATTCATTTCATACAACTTCAATTAAACATATTCATACAATTCCAATTAAAGATATTCAACTATTATAAATAACTAAACATATTCATACAATTCCAATTAAACATATTCAACTATTATAATTAACTAAACATATTCATACAATTCATATTCAAATAATTTCCAATTAAACATATTCATTTCATACCATTCCAATTAAACTTATTCATATATTATAATTAACTAAACACATTTTAAATTAATAAAATAAATAAAATAAAATTTAATTACCTAACGTAGGGACGAAGCTGAAACGCGTCGAACGAGATACGGATCGGAGACAACTATACTTCTTTCAAACTCAAATAGAAGGTTAGACTTTGGCTTTCCGCTATAGAAATCAGATCTAGAAATAACCAAACAACTTATATATTCATCTTTCTCAACCAAAAAAACTTATGTAACCAAACTTATATAACCTGGGTGATGGAGGAGCGCGAAATCAAGCGGAGGACGTCAGGCAGATCGTCGGGTGGAGGACATTAGGCGGAGGGCCTCTGGCGGAGGACATCAAGCGGAGGGGGTCTGGCGGAGTCAAGGGGAGGGTAGAGGGAGTCGGGCTGAGGGCGTCGAGCGAATTCAGGTGGAGCGAGTCTGCGTCGGGCGGAGGGCGGAAGGAGTTGGGCTGAGGGCGTCAGGCGGAGGGCGGAAGGATTTGGGCTGAGGGCGTCGGGCGGAGCGCGGAGAGCTGAGGGCTGAGGGCGGAGGGGGTCGGGTTGGAGGATGCAAATTTGGGATTTGGGAATTTTGTTGGAATTTATTTAATGATTAAAAAATAAATTATATAACACATCATGACAGAAATATATAATTTGACCGGATAAATTACTAACACATTAATCTAACCTAGGCATTAAAAATTATAAACATGTCAATAAACTTTTTATTCTAAACATGTGCTCAACAAATTGAGCAAACAATCTAGCAACCAATAAACAACTTATAATCGCAGATCCTATTCGTTGAAAAATACTTACAATATAGATTGTAAACAATCTAGGATGTTGCTCGCTAACTCTAGAAGGCCTTGTCAAAATCAACACGTGAAGAAAGCTCGTCGGTTTCGAAGGGAACAGCTTGGCCGGACAGGGAGGCTTGGCCGGACTGGGAGGCTCGCCGGAGGCTCGTCGAACATATGCTTCGTCGGACAAGGAATGGGGCTTCGCCGGATTGGAAGGCTCGTCGGACAGGAGGTCTTGTAAGCCTAGGCTGAATCCGGCGGGCAAGCGTCGAGCCTTCGATTGATTTCAAATCAATTCCTTCGATGGCTTGGTCGGCCCAAATTAACACAAATTCACTCAAACACCATAATTGTGAATTAATGATAATACACTCAAATTTATGGAAGATTAAGAGTGTGGACTCTTAATTGAACAACCGGGGCATAGGGGAAACTTTCAAGAACAATTCAAGAACAAGAAAACAAATTCTCTTTTCTGTCTCTTTCTTGACTCTCGGCCGAAACACACAAATAGGGAAGGAGAGAGATGGCCGAAAGTTTTAGTTAGGTTAAATGAATTAGGGTTTTCCTTAAACCTTTATATAAAAGGTTAAATGGGCTTAACCTGGGTCAAATTCATTCCATTTTAAACCATTTTATAAACCTATTCACTTAACTATTTTCGGCCAACATGTATCAATATACACGGAAAAAATAATCTATTTTGTTCCCAATTCTTTTGATTTATTTCTAAATTCAATTAATTTAGAACTATCATTTATTAATGACATTTCATTAAATAATTTCATACTTTACAAACAAGTACGAAATGAGAAAATATTTATTTTCATATTTTATTTATTTGAATCATTAAACTGTATTATTATCAATATAATTATACAATATTATTCATTAAATAAATGTAACGATAAATAACTAATTATTTATTAAGTTACTTAGAAAATAATTTTCTCGATGTAAATCACAATTTACATTAAATGAGTAAATCAATTATTCTATTTCATTTAATCTTGTCTGACTGTATATCACTAATACCTTGTGGACCCACATGAGCGAAGCTTTAGAATATATATCGGACTCAAAAGTTCACAAACTTTTTGCGACTTTTAATTCTTAATATTAGTCGATTTCACTAAATAACTAATATTGAAACTCAATAAGTTCATATGCGTTTAATTTATGTTGATGTGACAAAACAATTCTTCACACGATTCACAGAGTACTTTTAATCAAAGAATGTTCTTATTCGATGAATACTTGGCCAGGTTTATTCATTCACACTCTCATACAAAGCATAGTGTGATACTAATGTCTTAGCATTGTTTCAACACGAATTCCGTATCTATGATTCACATAATCCAACATCACAACGTTATGACACCAACCGTCGGATCAGATCCAACTATAACTTAGTCATTGCCCATTGACAAATCAACTGTCATAAGGTGTTCTGTCGATTATGCATTCACTTCAGGATTTAGGTGATTACAAAAGTACCCTTCGTATGTGATCTTGAAGTTTCGAGTGATTAAACGATTTTTTCTCGAGCTTCATAGTAGTATTGGTCTTGTTTAATATCTTCTATAAGATATCAAGAATGAAACACAGAGTCACAACTCTCTATATCACAAGATAAGATATGATGATTCATTTAAACAATCATAACTCAGATTCGATTACTCTATCGATCTTAAGATTGCGAACAAATATTTAAACTAGTCACAATGGGCTATCTTGTCAAGTTTTTACTTAGCACCCCTTTCGTTGATGACAGTTTCAGAGCGTGGCATTCATACATAAACTCAAACATAATAAAGAATGAATATTTAATTTTATTAATGTCTCAGGAAAATCAAATACAAAATTATTCAATGTCTAATATCTCCTTTGTGGGAACCAATCCCAACAAACTCCCACTTGACTCAAAGGAGATCCGAATGATCCTTCAGTCCCAATCCTTCGAGGTGTCCCTCGAAGACTTTGCTCGTTAAAAGATTCGTGAAGGGATCAGCAAGGTTGTCCAACGTTGAGATCTTCATAACTTCGGCGTCCTTTCCGTGAACGATGTATCGTACCAGGTGATACTTGCACTCTATGTGTTTAGAGCGCTTGTGACTTCTTGGCTCCTTACAGTTAGTGACAGCCCCACTGTTATCACAATAAAGCGTAATAGGCTCGCTTGCACTTGGAACTACTTCCAAGTACATAAGGAATTTCTTCATCCACACAGCCTCCTTTGCAGCTTCACAAGCTGCCGCATACTCGGCTTTCATGGTCGAGTCAGCAACGCAAGATTTCTTCATACTTCTCCAGACCACGGATCCACCATTCAGGGTGAACACATACCCTGATGTGGACTTCCTGGAATCCTTATCTGCTTGAAAATCAGAGTCGGTGTATCCCGTCATATTCATGTCACCACCTGAGTATGCAAGCATATAGTTTCTCGTTCTCCGAAGATACTTGAGAACATGCTTGACAACAATCCAGTGCTCGGGTCCTGGGTTTGACTGAAACCTACTCACCATGCCCACTGCGTAGAAAATATATGCCCTTGTGCAAAGCATAACATACATGAGACTTCCTACGGCTGAAGAGTATGGAATATGTCACATGTCCTCAACTTCTTGAGGAGTCTTGTCAGACTACTCACTTGAGAGATGCACTTCATGTCTGAAAGGTAGTAATCCTTTCTTGGAGTCCTGCATACTAAAGCGATCCATGATCTTATCAATATAAGATGCTTGAGAAACTGCTAACTTCCGATTCATTCGATCTCTGAAGATCTGAATCCCCATAATGTAAGCCGCTTTTCCTAGACTTTCATCTCAAATTGCTTTAACATCCAGATCTTAACCTCTGATAACTTTCTTACATCAGTCCCAATGAGTAGTATGTCATCCACATATAGGACTAAGAAGACCACATTGCCATAGTTTATCATCTTATAAACGTTTGGCTCATTTATTGACTAATCAAAGCCGTAGGCTTTCACAATCTCGTCGAATCTGATATTCCACGATCTAAATGTTTGCTTCAGTCCATAAATGGACTTCAGCAACTCATAATACTTGCCATGTTGGCCTTTCTCCATGAACCCGTCTGGTTGAGCCATATAAATGCGCTCGTCAAGATTTCCATTCAGAAATGCAGTCTTGACATCCATCTGCCAGATTTCAAAATCCAGAGCGGCAGCAATGGATAAAAGAGTACCGATGGACTTCAGCATCGTAACTGGCGAGAAGGTATCCTCATAGTCGATACCTTCCTTTTGTGTGAACCATTTCTCCACAAGTCGTGCCTTATATGTCTCAACATTTCCATCTGATCATCTTTTCTTCTTGTAGATCCATTTACACCCAACAAGCTTGATGTCTTCGGGTAGATCTACAAGTTTCTAGATCTCGTTGACATACATCGAATGCATTTCAACGTTCATGGCTTCTTGCCATAGTTTTGTTTTGGAACCCTGCATTGCTTGAGAAAATGATACTGGATCATCTTCCTCCTTGTTCGCGACAGTAGTGAAAGTCTCTCTGATACCCATGTATCGATCAAGTTGTTGTACAATCATGTTACTACAACGAATCACATGAGGCTCTGGTTCCAAACATGGTTCTTCCACTGGTTGTATAGGACTCATCATATCTTGTGAAGTACCGGCTACTTCACCTAACAGCTCCTTTAGCACAAGTCTTCTTCTCGGTACAGAATTATTCATATAGTCTGCTTCCAGAAACCTAGCGTTCGTGCTAACGAACGTTTTCTGATCGGCTTGACTATAGAAGATGTACCCTTTCGTCTCCTTAAAATATCCCACGAAAAGGAATAATTCTGAGCGACTAGCTAACTTGCTATTCTTTTGTCTCAGCACATGTGCTAGACAACCCCATATACGGACGTGGTATAAAACAGATTTTCTACCACTCCATCTCACAAAGGGAGTACCAGGAACCGTCTTTGACGAAACTTGGCTCAGAATATAAGTTGCCGTTTTTAGGGCATATCCCTAGAATGAGTGGGGAAGTGATGAGTAACTAATCATCAACCTCACCATATCTAGCATATTTTGATTCATTCTCTCTACCATACCGTTTTGCTGTGGAGTGCCAGGTGTTGTAAGCTGAGAATGAATGTCTTCTTCTCTAAGAAGGTTTTCGAACTCTCCAGATAAGTACTCTCCCCCTCGATCTAATCGAAGGGTTTTAATCTGTTTCTCTGTCTGCTTCTCAACTAAAGCCTTATACTCTTTGAATATTATAAAGGTATCCGACTTATGTCGCATAAGGTAGACATGACCAAACATTGAGTAGTCATCAGTGAAGGTTACAAAGTATTTGTAAATTCCTCTTGCTTGAATGTTGATTGGACCACATACATCACTATATATGAACTCCAACACCTGCGTGGCTCTTAGACCCTTCGAAGAGAAAGGTCTCTTGGTCATCTAGCCCTCGAGACAGAATTCACACGTGGGAATGGATCCCATGGTTAGAGACTTCAAAGGACCATTGTTAACATCTTAATCCTATCTAGGCCAATATGTCCAAAATGTAAGCGCCATAGATACGTGTCGTCAAATTCATCACTATGAAACGTCTTACGCTTCTAGAGTGAATCTCTATTCACTTTGGTATCCAAGATTGTCGGCTCATTAGGATATAAATAATAAATAGAATCCACACGATGAGCTTTAGTAATAAAAAAAATACATCAATAAAAATATCAATACCGTTATTGATCTTAAAATTGAAACCATGTTCTTCTAAATGACCAAATGAAATCAAATTCTTGCAAAAATCCGGAACATAATAAAAGTTATTCAATAATAAAGTTTTGTCTCAAAACTTTAGCAGCATGGTCCCGACAGATCTTGCTCTGCGAATTGAGGCTCACAAATTTAACTAAATTAAAATTAAAAATAAAACCGGGACGATAATCAGAAACAAATTCATTGGGCCATATCAACGAGGATCCATCCATAAAACACATTCATATCATTCATAATGAAATAAAAAATCATACAAAAATGTCAGCACCAACTAGTCAAATAAATTTCAAAACTAGTCATTAAACCTAATTTTTAATGCTTTTAATTAGCTCTGATACCATTTGTTGGAATTTATTTAACGATTAAACAATAAATTATATAATATATCTTAATACGGCGAAAATATATAATTTGACCTAAAATATTAAAAACCATTTTTAACATATTTAATCTAACGTAGGCATTAAAAATTATAAACATGTCAATAAACTTTTTATCTTAAACATGTGATCAACAAATTGAGCAAACAATCTAGCAACCTATAAATAATTTATCATCGCAGATTCAATTCATTGAAAAATACTTACAATAGAGATTTTAAACAATCTCGGACGTTGCTCGCTAACTCTGAAAGGCCTCGTCAAAATCAACACGTGAAGAAAGCTCGTCGGTTTCGAAGGAAACAGCTTGGCCGGACAGGGAGGCCTCGCCGGACTAGGAGGCTCGCCGAACAGGTTCTTCGTCGGACAGGGAGGCTCATCGAACAGATGCTTCGCCGGACAGGGAGGCTCATCGAACAGATGCTTCGCCGGACAGGGAGGCTCATTGAACAGATGCTTTGCCGGACAGGGACTGGGGCTTCGCCGAATTGGAAGGCTCGTTGGACAGGAGGGACTGTGAGCCTCGGCTGAATCCGGCGGGCAAGTGTCAATTCCTTCGATGGCTTGGTCGGCCCTAATTAACACAAATTCACTCAAACACCATAATTGTGAATCAATGATAATACACTCAAATTTATGAAAGATTAAGAGTGTGGGCTCTTAATTGAACAATCAGGGAATATGGGAACTCTCAAAAACAATTCAAGAACAAGAAAACAAATTTTCTTCTCTGCCTCTTTCTTGACTCTCAGCCGAAACACACACATATGGGGGGAGAGAGAGATGGCCGAAAGTTTTAGCTAGGTTAAATGAATTAGGGTTTTCCTTAAGCCTTTATATAAAAGGTTAAATGAGTTTAAGTTGGGTCAAACCGATTACTTAATTTCAAACCATTTCATAAACCTATTCACTTAATTATTTTCGGCCAACATGTATCAATATACACGGCCAAAAAATAATTTATTTTGTTCCCAGTTCTTTTAATTTATTTCTAAATTCAGTTAATTTAGAACTCTCATTTATTAATAACATTTCATTAAATAATTTCATACTTTACAAACAAGTACGAAATGAGAAAATATTTATTTTCATCTTTTATTTATTTGAATCATTAAAATGTATTATTATCAATATAATTATACAATATGATTCATTATGCAAATGTAACGATAAATAACTAATTATTTATTAAGTTACTTAGAAAATAACTTTCTCGATGTAAATCACAATTTACATTCAATGAGTAAATCAATTATTCTAGTTCATTTAATCTCGTCTGAGTGTCTATCATTGATACCTTATGGACACACATGAACGAAGCTTTAGAATAATTATGGGACTCAAAAGTTCACAAATTTTTTCCGTCTTTTAATTCTTAACATTAGTCAATTCCACTAAAGGACTAATATTGAAACTCTAAGTTCATATGCGTTTATTTTCCGTTTGATGTGACAAAACAATTCTTCACACGATCCACGGAGTACTTTACGATATTACCCTTCATGTGTATCAGTAACTCAGAGGAATGTGAAATTACTGTTTTACCTCTGAGTTATTATTTCACTAACTCTATTGTTATTTGTGAATGAGAAAAATATAGAGTGAGATGTCTTTACATGTCACATGTTTTAATCAAAGAATGTTCTTATTCGATGAATATCTGGCCAGATTTATTCATTCACACTCTCATAACAAAGCATAGTGTGATACTTATTAATGCATTAGCATTGTTTCAACACGAATTCTATATCTATGATTCACAAAACCCAACATGACAACGTTATGACACCAACCGTCGGGTCAGATGCAACTATAATTTAGTTATTTCCTATTGACAAATAAAATGTCATAAGGTGTCATGTCGACTATGCATTCACTTTAGGATTTATGTGATTACAAAAGTACCCCTCGTATGTAATCTTGAAGTTTCGAGTGATTAAATGGTTTTTCTCAAAGTATCACTGGTCTTATTCAATATCTTCTATAAGATATCAAGAATGAAACATAAAGTCGCAACTCTCTATATCATAAGATAAGATATCTTGATTCGTTCAAACAATCATTACTTAAATTCGATTGCTCTATCGATCTTAAGATAACAAATGTTTAAACTAGTCACAATGGGCTATCCTATCAAGTCTATACTTAGCACCACTTTCGTTGATGACAGTTTCAGAGCGTAGCATTTGTACATAAACTCAAACATAATAAAGAATAAATATTTAATTTTATTAATGTTCCAGCAAAATCAAATATAAAAGTATTTTAATGTCTAATATCTCATTTGTGGGCATCAATCTCTACAAATTTTGGATCGAAGGTGCAGGTGTGTGAGAGAGCGGTGCAGGTGTGTGAGAGAGCGGCGCAGGTGTGAGGGATTTGGGAATGGATTGAAAATGTTGAAGAAGAGAGGGGAGCGGATTTGTAAGGGAACCTTAACATATAAATGCGACAATGTCGCATCCCGAAGATATATTCAACAATATACTTATTCTGACAAATATTCTACAGACTTACACAAAAATTGTGCATAACTGACATATTTGCCATTCAATTCAAGTGAGAGAGTATTAGACCAAACTTGCAATTAAAAATATTCTTTTTTGGTGGCAAATATTAAGAGACATTTTAGATTCTATCATTTTCCTTAAATTTATTGATCATACCTATCATATATTTAAGCCATTCAGCTCACAGATTTCTACCTTTATTCCATATTATATATTGTTTTCCTCAATACCCTTACGATCGGAGAGAGCACATCCTAATCTTTCGAGGAACGCGTGAGTGAAGGGATGCAGATGCCATACTTTCCTTAAGATACAAATGAAATCATTTGTGAGGAGTACGTAATTATACACCTGGACCCCTGCATGGTATAACAACGTGTCATCGTAAAAATGGTCCTTCACGTGTAGTGCAACTAAAGCACAACAAAGAAAACTCCACTTTTATCATTAGTATTAACTAAATATACGACGATCATAACCGACACTACCAACGAAATGATGAAACCACTCTCCCATGTCTTCCTCCACTTTTTATATATTTGTAATTGATTTCAATCATCAAACCTTTCAAGGCAAGCATTATATATAGCATATAGATTTCTAGGTTGAGTGTGCATCAAGCGACAGAAAGGAAGAGAAAAAGCCCATATAGCCCTCAGCCTCTTAAGAGGCAACGTACTTTTCTCCTTGTGTTCGGGTGTGGATATATCTATCTATAACTATAGATGGGTATTGGGCGGAGAGGTGTGAGAGAGCTGGTTGGCCCACTTTTGGCGGCGAACTTAGTGGTGTATTTGATAGTGCTGGGGCTTGCTGGCTGGTCTCTCGACAAGTACATCGACGGAGAGCAAGACCACCCTCGTACGTTCTTTAACCCTACCTCTCTCATAAACTATACTAGTCACGGTTTATTTGCTTATATACTATGATCCGGTACCTTTCTACATTTTTGACATGTCACAATTTTGTCTTTCTTTCTATTATATAATCTAGTGATTTGAACATCGCAAAAATTTAATTACGGGAGAAACTCTTAAGCTTGCTAAATGGAATTTGTTGTTTTTTTTCGACTAGCTGATTAATTAAAATAGATTTTACGTTTTCATTTTTACCAACGAAGATGCGATTAACGCAACGCAAACCTAGTATATAGGATAGCGAGCCGAGTGAAGAAATAAGTTGATAGTAGTATTATGTTCTTTTACTGTCAAATTGCTTTCCATAGTTAGCGATCCTATATGTATAGTATGTGGGTTGAATTGATCAAACTCCAAATCTTCAATTATATTTGTTGGTAGCGGTCAAGTCCGCGACTTCGAACAGATAAGTTTCGAGCTTATAACTTTGAACGGTTAGTTTGATGATAACCGGCCAGTCGTGATGAGTTGTGGTCGACGGACTTATTTAAGGGTGCATTCATTTTATTAAGAATGATGGAAGTTTGATAAAAGCATGAGGTTCCCGAAACGAATCTTGGAAAATATAAGCACCACGTATAATTAAAAATGTGGAGATTATGAGTACAGATTTGGGAGGAAATCCATCGACGAGTTACATGTTGGTGTTTGCGTTGATGGGAGGAGTGGTGGGAGGTTGTTCGCTGCTTCCGGGGCTCATTCATCTCAAAGCTTGGCGTAGCCACACTCTCGCTTCTGCTTCCTCTTCCGCTCTCCTCTCTTGGGCTCTCACTGCTCTCGCTTTTGGGCAAGTCGTCTTATTTCTCTCTCTCTCTCTCTCTCTCTCTCTCTCTCTCTCTCTCGCTATTTCTAGCGTGTCTTGCATTTACCATTATTTTATGGCATGAGAGTTTTATGTGTTTGACGATTTTCAGACTTGTGTGCAAAGAGATGGTGTTAGGTGGGCGCCGAGGAAAGCGCTTGGTATCTCTCTCTCTCTCTCTCTCTCTCTCTCTCTCTCTCTCTCGTGATCACTGAAACGGATGGAATTTGTGTTTGAAGCAAACGTTGGAGGCGTTGATAGTGATCTCACTGCTGAGTCAGTCTCTATACATACTTCTATTGCACGCGGGGCTATGCAGCCCCAGCTACGGCCCTGGGTATTACAACCACCAAGACGCCGCTCAGAAAACCGCCACTCCGTCCGAAGTTTGATCTGATTTAAGTTATAACTTGTATACGGTGATAATCCCAGAGAAGTTTTTTCCTTTCTATACTTTGGTATTGTATACACATTTCTGCTTTCAAAGGAACCAAATTCAAAGCCGAAAATTTCTCTTTTTCTTGCACCAACACCTTAGAAACCGAGTGATGTCTCGTTTATTTTTTTCATTGGTTGCGGGTAAATGCTTTAAAAAAAGAAAGCAAAAAAAAATGGTCTGGTTCATACACATCCTTTTAGATGGTGATCATGATGATGGGTCTTGTTGCCACTGGACAATGGCAAGGGTGTGGCGTCCTCCACAAGCAACAAGCTTTGAAATCCATTTCCCACCAGTGTCAATCGGAATGCTTATCGGAACCTCTAGTGGTTGCCCCGTTGTCACCTTTCTCCCGTCCCCAAGTCGCCCGTGGTCGCCTCGACCGAACTATCACCGCCAAAATAGAAATAAAATAAAAATTATAAACTTTGGAACATAAGGTTGGAGAACATCAGAATCGGAAGAAAATAATTACCGAAAACATGCGTCCATCTCGGGTTAGGGCAACTGAGTGCGTCCCTCCGCACGAGACCTGCTCACAAGTCAGTTGCAAAAAGGAAAATAATTCATGGAAATATCAACAAAATTGAGAGCTCTAGTGTTTGACGTGGTCTGGAGAAAGGGTTTTCGTTAGTGATAACATTGGCAAGAAAAATAGTTCAAAATGGCAATATTTCCATTCAATACATTAAACCAAAGTATTTTTCCAGAGGTTAGTGTACAGTTTTTAGAGCATTTACCTGAACAACATGTTCACCGGTCAGAAGTTGAACCTTCTGGGGAAACATTTTAATGCTCTTGTCATTGTCTCCAAATCCAAGCCTTCCGTGCTCTCCGCGTCCCCAACCCCACACCTGCAATTACAAAAAAAGAACTGATACACCTTTAACTAAATTGGCATGTTTGCAGTTGATTAGCTACTCAATTGCCCACATAAGGCACGTTGTACATGTAATGGAAATCATCGCATCAATTGAATGGAAGTACTTTCTCCTGCTAATTCCCCTCTATCTCTGTCAAACTTAGTCTTCCTAATTTCAATGGAGCAGGCACAGTTTAAGAGCGATACGATCCTTGGTACAATTTATAGCAATACAAGTTCCTCTGAAATTATGATAGGACCAATAATACAGATCATTATTCTGATAGTTCAGTTCGCAATTCCTGAGACTAACCTAATTTTTCAATTATATTATTCTACCACTAAAAGCATCATGCTAATCAACTCACATATTTCATCATATCCCTACGCACCTAAATAAGTTTAAACTCAGGAGATAGATAGCCAAGACCCTTAACAAAACAAAAAGCACCGTATATGTGACTCTATATCCTAGAATGAGATTGATCACCTCTCCTTCTGCAGTAAGGGTAGTAGAGTGCCATCCACCTGCAGCAATATCCACCTAACATCACATAAAAAAGAAGAACAAAAAATCATGTAAAAGGCCAGCATTAAGCATATATAGATATAGCCATGACATGGGGCTTTCAGCAAAGCAAATATATAGATATAACCATGACATGGGCTTTTCGCAAAGCAACATAAGACCATTCTTTCATCAGATCTGTAAGGAGAAGAAGGAGGAGGAGGAGGAGGAGGAGAAGAAGAAGGACAAACCAGGGTGAGACCCGAAAGTCCTTGGACTGGAATAGGTTGTGAGTGGGGCTGGGTATCTCCAGTGCCCAACTGACCGTACTCATTGTTACCCCATGCCCATAAAGTCCCGTTCTCTTGGAGTGCCAAATTATGAAACGCCCCGACCGCAATCACTTTCACCTTTTCAAGGCCTTGCACTTTGACTGGAACAAATATCTGTTTTCTGTGCACAAAAATTATAAAAAAAATGATTATTGATAATAATAATAATAATAATAGCGAAATATTCAGCACATATTCTTCACTTAAACTTGGATCAACAGAGTAGTAAAATGGACTTTACATGTCCCCCGGCGGCCATGGTTGACCCCATGTCCACACGTGCCCTTCCCGAGTAAGTACCACCGAATGAGTTCCTCCAGCAGCTACCTGTATTTCAAAAAGAGATATTAAAACTTTTATTGACCGTATAAATGTTACGACCTTGAAAGTAAACAAGTTTTATTTCTTTATTTTCTATTCAATTATATTTGTGTATTAATAGGCCATTCGGGTAAGTTATAATGGTTGAGAGGAGATTCATTGAGTTCCCTAGGTCGTATGAAAACCTCATGCATTATAGACCAAGGACGAAAAGCAAGTATCTATTATACTCGGTCAGTTTCCTCAGTTGAAACACCGGCCAAATTGAAGCTTTGTGAGTTGGGACCAAAGTCCACACAACCCAAAACAAAAGACAATAATTGTAACATCAGCTAAGACATATTACCTAACATCGATAGCGACAGTATATCAACCGTATTATCAATATTGTACATTTATCACCACAAGTTCATCAAACATGCATGTAACACATTTCAGGAAGCATATATATATATATATATAGAATATTTTTCAAAGCAGATTTTTGCTTCAACTGGGGTTCGAAGCCACAACCTCCTAATTTAAAGTCTAACTGAAAATCATGCGGTATTATCACTATGCTATCCTAGCTACCACCATATGTATATATATACATATAAATTTCCGTAAAACAACTGAGGCAGAAACTACCTGGCGGACCACAAGCTTCGGGGCACATCGCTGAGGAATCACGATGTCCCTTCTCAGAGGCCGACCAGTGTCATCCTTCTTCTCTGGCTCTTCACCACACTGTCCGTACTCATTTCCGCCTGAAAATTTATGAGTAGGATATCCAAAAACAATCAATTGCCATCCTTGTAAGCACACAGTAATTCAAAGTCCCACTTCTTGAATAGGGGTAATTGTAATATATAGTTAACGGGTATGAACTATAAGAAGTTATGTTCGTCTATAAATAGGGGAGATTACAAGCGGAAACACATTGAACATTGTTCAATCAAAGATCTTCCGATAATTCTTCGGTTATTTACAATCTTGAAAGGATGACGTAAAGAAGGAAGAATAATGTTACCCCAAGCGTAAGCTCGGCCTCGATCATCAACAGCCAAACAATGCCAACCACCAATAGCAGCCTAGAAATCAAGAAAGCCAAACGAAGCTCAATCCTCGAAACAAAACACACACACACACACAGGGAAAAACGAAATCAATCGTCAAAGAAGTAACGGAAAACGAGGATCAAAAAGTACCTGAACAATGTTGACATTAGCGAGAGATTTGACCTGGCTCGGGACATTCTCAGTTTTGGTCTCGGGAGGGTGACCTAACGTCCCTCTTTGATTCCATCCCCATGTAAAGAGCTATAGCATCGTGAACAAGAACAGTGATTAGGAAGAAGTGAAACGAGAAGAGAAGAGAAGAAGTGGAAAACCTTGCCATCGTCGCAAATGGCGAGGGAGTTTCGGCTACCAGCGACGACCGCGCGAAGCTTGTGGGAGTGAAGAGCTTGGACGACGCAGACGGAGTCCTTCTCTTCGTTACTTCCAAGCCCTAATTGACCATCTTCTCCGGAGCCCCTGCGTCAAAAGAAGATGAGCTATTTCTTCTCATAAAACCGTCTCTGCTCTGTAAAGACCATCAGCGAGAGAGAGAGTGAGAGAGAGACCATGAAATAAGGGCTGTTTTGGAAGCAGCCATGTGTGTTGCTTCGGAGCGAAAATGGAGGAAGTGTAGTGCGTGTAAGGTAGACAATTATATATGGTGTAATAAAAATATATGGAATAGCGCACTTAGTGGAATCAGATGCGATTCTGAGTCAGTGATAGCCATTTCGGGGGAACTGGCAACGACTGTCGTTGCTCACTATTGCTACTAAAATAATTTTTTTTTCCTGCGCTAAAAAATACAAAAATTACTCTAAATAATCAAATAAAATATTAATATTATTGTTTGTCCTTTTTTATTTAATAAATAATTATTTAATGTGACGTGACTGTTAATAATTATTATTAGTGAGTTACTTGGGTTATACAAACCAGCTTATTTTGGTTAACGACTATTAAACAATTTTTTTTTCAAACGTTGGCTATATCACAAATAACAAAGGGGTTGGTGAAATAATAATTCATCGGTAAAATGATAATTTTACATCCTCTTAATTAATGATACATATAAAGGGTAATATCGTAAAATACATCGTGGACCGTGTGTAGAATAGTTTTATCACATCAAACGAAAAAATAACGCATATGAACTTAGAGAGTTTCAATAATAGTCATTTAGTTGAATCGACTAATATGAAGAATTAAAAGTCAGAAAAAATTTGTGAACTTTTGTGTCCGAACTTTATTCTAAACTTTCGTTCATGTGGGTCTATAAGGTCTCAATGATAGACTCTAGGACGAGATTTAGTAAACTAAAACAATTGATTTTCTCATTAAATGTAAATTCTGATTTACACTAAAAAAATTATTTTCTAAGTATTTAAATAAATAGTTGGTTATTAATTTTACATTTATTTAATGAATCATATTATATAATTATATTGATAATAATACAATTTAAGGATTCAAATAAATAAAAGATGAAAATAAATATTTTCTGTTTCGTATTTCTTTGCATAGTATGAATTGAATTAATGACATGTCATTAAATAGATAAGATGTTCTAATTTAATTAAATATTATTTTAGAAATAAACCAAATAAATTTGGAGAATGAAATTAATATGTTGGCCGCCCATAATTATTGAATTATGGGTTGAGAATTAGTTTTGAAACTCATTAAAAGAATATTGGACTTAAGTTTGACTAACGGGCAAAAAATTAGATTTTGACCTAACTTAAACTCGTTCTCTATGATATAAAAGGAAATATTTTGTCTCTAAAACCTAATCTTAATTGACATACTCGGCTATCCCCTTCCCTGTGTGACATAATCGGCCGAGAGATACACAGAGAGATGAGAGAAAAATTGTTTTTCAAGAAAAGTAGACGCACACGTGTGGCGAATCCGGCGAGGAGACGGCGCACGCACTATTCCGGCAAAGAGGATTAGGTGCGTGACGAGGGTTTCCTTCCAGCGAGGTGAGGCGCATGTAGGCCATCTATTATGGCGAGGAGGCGCACGCGTGAGGTAGTGTATCCGACTGGCGAGGATCAGGCGCACATAGGCCATCCATTCCGGCGAGAGGGAGGCGCGCGCGTGCAGGACATTCTGGCGAGGATCAGGCGCACGGGTGCAGGTCACTTTGGCGAGGATTTGGCGCACGAGTGTAGGCCATACCGACGAGGTTTTGGCGCGCGGATGTAGGCCATTCCAGCGAGGGCTAGGAGCACGATTCCGACGCTAGGCAGGCTCAATCCGACGAGGCTAGGTGCACGATTTCGACGAGAACTAGCCAGGCATGAGGTTGTTTACAACTTCTATGTAAGTTCTCTAAACGAATTGAATATGCAATTATAAATGTTATATGTTACTAGTGTGTTCCATTTGTTGCGTTAACATGTTTAGAATATATATTGACATGTTAGGTTGATTTTTAATGTCATGGTTAATTGAACATGTTTAAAATGAGTTTTAACATATTATATCTTATTATGTATTTTCGTCACATTAAGATATGTTACATAATATATTAGGTTAATCGTTAACCAAATTTCCAACATAAATGTCCGGCCACTCTCTCTTGACGTGTTATTTTTGAATAATTTTCTTGATAAAACTTATTAAATATTATTTGCATAGTGTTTTCAAGTAAAATATATTCAACGAGTTGATTTAGTTAGATTTAACCCGAATTTGAGACTTATGATTTCAAATAAAAGATAAAACTTTTATTATAAGATAAAATTTTAGGTGTCCATATATTTTTTTCCAAATTTTATTTAGTCTAAATCTAATCAAATCAACCCGATATAACATACAATTTATTCGTATCACTATACAAATAACATAAAATAAGTTTTAATAAGAAAGTCGTTCAAAATTTATCAAGAGAGAAGTATAAATTTAAAAAAGCGAAATGTTTTGCTTATAAAAGTATTATAGTCCGTCTTTTTGTCGAAAAATTCATCTTAGATAAAAACGCAAATATGAGTCTAGAGGTGAAGGCTCTATAAATTGAGATTTCTCATTTATTATTCATCAAAGAGGAATTTCAATTTGTAAACTAAAAATTATTCTAAATATGACTCATCCTTGCATTTATATATGAACTTTTGGACCAAAATGAAACTAATATATCCATATAAGCAAAAAACTTTATTTTTAGAACACTCATCGACTCTATCTCTGCGATTTATTTTTGAATGATTTTTTTGTTATAACTTATTGAAAGTTATTTGTATAGTGATTATGAGTAAGCTAAGAGTTGATTTGATTAGATTTGAACTCAGAATTTGAGACTTAAAATTTATAGAAAGGGATGGAAACTTGGAATTCTGTAAAGTATCTCCTAGGTACCTGTACTTCCATTTCTAAGTATCTTTATTGTATTTCCCTGTGTCTCGAAACCACCCTATTTCCCTCTCTTTCTCTCCGCTCTAATCATGTTATCTCCACCAAACTTCGATACTCGAAAAATCAATAAAATGACAAAGTGAAACCAAGCGATATCGAAGAAGGAAAATCAATAAAATAAGATACCATGTTTTGGTTAAATTTGCGAAATTCAAAGTCTTTTTGGTATTTTAGTTATCTGTTCGTTTCAAAATGGGGTTTTCTATGTTGCCTTCAAAAAAATTAGGTATGTTTATGTACAATTAATGTGTCAAGAAACGGCCTGTTTCGTGACCTATTGTACTACGAAATGGCAGATTTTCGGACTGATGACACAAAATTCTAGATTTCAATTACCTAGAAAGTCAATACCAGGACTAACATCGTCCAAACAGACATTCACTGACGTATAAACGGACAAGTTGACACATTCACTGTCGTTAAACTTGTTGCCCACCGAACCCTTTTTGGAGTCCAAAGTGCTGTTCCGATGGAGGCTAAGAATCTAAAGCTAGCCGCCGCTAGTCATACTGCTAAAGTAATAGGCATTGAATGGATGGAATAGCATTAGACACGCATCAAAATACATGAGACAAAAATTAAGGCAAAAAATACCTTTGAAATCGACAAGAAAAGGAAAAAAAAGCAACAAAAACTTACAGGAGGCTAAAAAACCAGATACACATCACACAAACGTTAGGAAAGTAGATTTATGATATTATGTAGGGAAACATTTCAAACCCAGGAGCTTCTGAACTCGGATCGTTCAGAAACAGTCGGCTACTACAACCATCACCATGGCTTCTTCTACTTAAGAAAGAGCACGACAACAAAAAGAAAGAAAGAGAGAAAATAGAGAAGAAAAGAAGACGGTAGGCATCATCATATTTCTTCATAAGTGAGCATATAAATCACTACTGCCCATCTCCAGATTCACGCTTCGAGGCCTCCTTGATCTCATCAGCAGCGTCATCCTGATTTCCATAATAGCACAAGCATGATTAATCATAGTGAAATGATAGGTTTTGCAATAAAAAAAAGTCAAGAACCAGGGAAAGAGTTACGTTGAGATCAGAAGTCCAGAGCGTGAGGTTGTCACGGAGAAGTTGCATGATCAGCGTGCTGTCCTTGTAGGAATCCTCACCAAGGGTATCTAGCTCAGAAATGGCCTCATCAAAAGCCTGCAACAAAAAATAGTAAACCATTTCAGGATGACGAGACGAATTATCTTAAAAGGGGATGAACAAATAGAATAACAATAAATTATGGGCTAAAAAACGAGTTGCCCAAGTTGTCACGACCAAAATAAATCATTCGCCTATTTACGAGCCAAGTAGGTTAAACAATCAGTTCACCAACTCAAAACAATATTTAGAAAACGAGCTGTTTAATATAATAATCTAAGTCAAGAGTTGAGATAAAAGCCAATTGCCGTTGATAATAGGGTGCCTACTAAACATTAATTTGACTTCGGTACAGAAAATGACAGAAGAGAGCTCTGACTAAGAAAATATTTATACACAACTATAAACTATACCATTTATAATAAGAAAACAACATATTCATAATAATATAAATGAGCATTTTACACCTGCCCTTTCCTCAACTAAATAGTCAGAGCACTACATCACAGACTGAGACATGTAATATGTAATAAACTGAGGTACCTAAACGTGGAAAAGTGTAATAAGATGCAAAAGTATATACCTGCTTTGCGAGGCTGCAAGCGCGATCGGGCGAGTTAAGGATTTCATAGTAGAAAACTGAGAAGTTTAGAGCAAGCCCAAGCCTAATCGGGTGGGTCGGAGCAAGATCGTTTGTAGCAATGTCCTGCGAGATAACAATAGAAGTGGTCAAGAATCAAGCTATATAAACATAAGTTCAACCATAAAATCAGGACACACACCTGAGCTGTCTTGTAAGCAACCAGAGTGCTCTCGGCCGCCTCCTTCCTCTCAGCTCCAGTCTTGAACTCAGCAAGGTACCTGTAATAGTCACCCTTCATCTTGAGATAAAAGACCTTGGACTCGGCGGAGGAGGCCGAGGGAACGAGGTGGGACTCCAAGAGGCTCAAGATCCCATCGCAGATCTTGCTCAGCTCGGTCTCGATCTTGCTCCTGTACTCCTTGATGATCGAAACGTGGTCCTCGTTTCCCCTGCTCTCCTCCTTCTGCTCGATGGACGAGATGATTCTCCACGAAGCCCTTCTTGCCCCGATCACGTTCTTGTACGCAACTGAGAGCAGATTCCTCTCCTCCACGGTAAGCTCTTCCACATCCACAGTCTTTGCTACCTTCTCCATGAACTCAACCATCTCTTCGTATCGCTCAGCCTGCTCCGCTAGCTTCGCCATGTACACATTCTCCTCCCTGGTAGACTCGGTCGGCGACATCTTTAAGTATCACTGAAAATGTGAAAACCATAAAACAAGATTAAAAGTGCATATAGAAAGCCCATGACTAAATAGTTAAAGTATAAGGATAAAACTATGAACTCGTAGCCCTGAGGCTCAGATCTGGTCAGTAACATACACCATGGCTGCATATATAATACATGTGTATGAATAAGGTGCAAAAGCACTAAACTTTATCCCTATTAAACAGTGAAATGCTGAACTCCTCAAATGCCAAAACGAAACTATACTCCATATATACAATCATTATTGTGTCTAGAAATTGTGTAAATGAAGAAACCTAATTTCACAACTAGTTATAACCCAACATAGATTCCCAACTCAGAGCCAGATCCAAACAACCAAAGCACAGAAAACCGAAGATAACAAAATCCAAATCCTTTATAACTTATATTCAATCTAGTACACATTTGGCACATATGTAATGAAATTGAAAGTATAAATCTGAAACGCATAAATAAAATAACCTGATTTTGTCAAATACAACTGAAATGAAAAAAGATACCGACAAAAGCAAAGTTCGTAACCTAGATCTAGAAAATAGATAACGGAATTATATAGAGAATATATCTACCAGATCCTATACTGAAACTCGAAAAAAAACTCGGATAAATTATTATCATCTTGTTGGAATCGTTACCTGTAGAGATCGTCAACAAAGTAATATCGTACAGTGATTGTCTCTCGGAGAACGCACAAAATAATTTTATGGGAATGAGAAGTGTGGAAATGGGGGTTCTTAAAAATGGTCACCGAAGAGGAGGGGAGGAGAGAGATCCAATGAAAACACAACACGTGTATGGACGCCGAGATTCCGTGGACCTGATTTCGTAATTTAACATGCACCTTCTTCTTGACCGTCAACGGATTCATTTTTGTTCCTGGGCCGGACAGATTGATGTGGCCCAACTGATGATGACTACTCTCCAGTCTTACCCAGTTTCATCACGAGGATTTACCAAAACTGAAAAAGGTTTTGAGGCAACGTTTGCGCTATTACGACTCTTTCTCATGTGCGCTATTACGACTCTTTCTCATGTGCGCTATTACGTTTATGCCTTCCTTTTCTTACTTTTCTCATTTTCATTTTCCCTCTACCTCTTCCATTCCAATTGTCACTTGCACTTCTCTTCACACTCTACTCGTATTCTTATTCTTGATGAAATCTATGACATTCCAACTCGCTTCACTGGCATAAATTCCGGCGATCAATTGTAACTAAAAGATTTTTTATTCCTTATTTCTTTTATCAAAACCAAAATACATTTCATTTCTAATCTCTATGATCATATATTCGTCAATTTTTAAAACTCAAACTTTGTCATTTTTATAAGCGTGTTTCATATGTGTTTGTTAGTGCGCGCGAAGTTAAAATATTGTGAATTTTTTTGTGTTTCAGTATCATTTCTATATTTTTAAAGTTTGTGATTTAACGAGAGCAATCATGTAATTTTAAGGAAGACGCAATCTCAAGAAGCATATACAATTTTTTGGCCACTTAAATTTTCAAAATGTGATTTAGTGAATCAGGCGGAGTGGTGTGCAACACGGCCTCTACATAGGAGGGTTAAAAAGAGCTCATGAGTATAGGCAATGCACACAATGTCTTTGGCGCGTGCAAGCACGACTCACGTAGGATGACACAACGCACAATGTTGATTGCACGTTCGTATTATACGACAGACGATGCAAGGCATGATGCTCATTTCAACGCGACACATGTTATCCTAAGCTCATCTTGTCTCGTTTTGAATGATATTTTGGTTAATTTTGAATGTTTTAGATTATTCAAAATCGGAAGCAAGTCATGTTGAATTTAATTTGTGGTGTCTTTTAGAACGACTAAAAACATTAGTTTTCAAGTTCGGCGTTCAGGGGCCCGAGCGATGAACTTCAATTCTCGATGTTCAAGGAAAATAAAATTTCACTGTCTTTGCAATTGCAAAAGTTTTTTTGTATGAGCGTCCCAGACAAAGTGTGCGAGTGTGTGGTGGAAGCCAGTGTCGTTGCTTCCTTTTCTTTCTTGTTTCATTTTTCTTATTGGAAGAGCACTAGGAAAAAAGAGAGTTCTTAGATGCGACATAAGTCGCATCGGAAGGCCCAAAAATCATATCCATAGATCCAAAAGTTGTATTATATTTATCATTAAAAAATCTCGAAATATAAAATTATGTGCGACCTAAATTGAATTTTGGGTCACAAAACTCAACAGATTGAGCCACTAAAAATTCAATCAAAGGCCATAAATGTCGAGGCACCAAAAATGGCCAAAGTCCCAAGTCAAGCTTGCCCGTAAAATCACGTCACACGTCCGCCCCTATCTGACACACCTTTGCACTACTGTGCTTCTGTGCATGTTATCCATCCGAAAAGCCTTGCATCAGTGCACGTCGTTGCGCGCATCCATTGGCATCCCCCGCTCCATGCGAAGTGGCTAATGAGTTATTTAAGCCTGATATTTTCCATAACTAACTGTCTTTATAGAGGGTCAGGTACATACTTCAAGAAACACTTTGCACAAAACCAGTTTCATATTCCTCTCCTCTAGAGAAAAAATAATAATTTATCTAGTACATCTTCCTCAGTGTGTGTCATTGCTTCTGCACGATCTTCCCCTTCACCAAGCGAATTTGGAGTTGGGCATCAGGGCTTAATTTTTGGGAAATTGTAGATGTCGTCTTTGTTTAGGCACAAGGATCTCATAGAACGACTTCATTTGCATCGGAGGTTCACCAATCTCCATTGAGAGATTTCTCGATGTACTCGAAATTCTCAGGGCCTTCATAATGGAGATTGTTGCCAAGGTCGTCTTTGTTGATATTTTGTAGGTTATTTCTTAGGAAATCCATCAACTTGCATCATCGTTTGGCAGCCAATCGGCTACGAAAACTTTCATTTTTCACTTTTAATTGGCGAATATTCTACTATTTCTTCTTTAAACATGTCGTCATGATCATCTAGTCTAGGAAATGGAGAGTGAGTCCGGCTCTCTTCAGGGAACGAGTATTTATCACCATGCGCTTGGGAGCAATATTTATATTACCCCACGTCGCCTTATATGGATTTCTAACTTCTTTTAAAAGTGCGGACTGTTGATTGCTCAGCTTTTATCAATAGATTTTTAGTTGACAAGTTTTCTTCTTCTAGCGCCAAAATATTTTCGCCATAACTTGAACAATGATTTAAATTTTTAGGCGGTTTGACTCAAGAAAAATTGGGTGACCACACTCGAGTCAAGTGTGAGAAAACTTGTACGCACTAGTATCGATCTTCTAACTCAATAATATTCTTCATTCGTTGTGGATAATTCAGAGTAAAAAGAATATGAAGTAAGAAAGAAGGCACAAAGGTTGTGCCTTTTACGCTCAATATTAATCTGATTGTGATGCTTGATGTGAGGTAAACAACAATCATAGAGAATATGTGACTGTGGCTCGAGGGTCTTCGACAACGTTTCAAAACTCTTTTGAGTATAATGCTTTATTATTTATTTACCTTAACCCTTATGAGCATAGATATATTTGTAGTGATAACTACAGCTGAAAAAGAGTACTTCGATGGAGGCAAGGCACTTACGGTGATCCTCGGATTTTGTGGTTTAGAATGCTTTGTAAATATCTTTGTATTGCACATGCAGAGAGGCATGGCGCATGTCCGAGGGCGACGCATGCATCTTGTTTAGCATGAGCTTGAATTGGGTCCGTTTTGGATATAATTTCGACTCATTTTGAGCTAATAAATTTTCCAGTAACCTTTGTCCCTAGGCTTTTATATATAAAATTGATTATTAAGTAATATAGCCTTACAAACATTAGTGATTTTTGTTTTAGCTAACGTTTTATAAAACTTGTGTTAATGTCCAGTGGTTAGTATAGCGCAAAATTTTGGACGATTTTGGCTTAAATGTTATTCCCGCCCATTCTATGTCACGTCATTAATTAAATTTTTAAAAAATGGGCTTTGATCGTGCAGTTATTGCACCATTAACACGTCAATCAAATCAACAAAATTGAGGATATCAATTGAGTAAATTCGATACGCATTAACAGCGCCGATTGAGTTTCATTAAACACATTTTTTCGATTACTATTTCTCTCTCGAATTTTCTTCCAAAAATTTCTAGAAACCCTAAATTTTCCGCAATCATTATGAAAGATTATTGTATCCGACGGTGTAATAGAGGTCAACATATTTTCCGACGATGTCAAGAAACATGTTACATGTAGGTGACGATTTTTTTAATTTATGAGAAAAAAAATGTTTAAGTGATTCTAAATCGGTTGAAAATCATCACAATCGTAAGAGAAAACTTTTCCAACGGCTCTTATTCGATGAAAGATTTCTTTGTGGATCGTTAATTTTTGCATGTGTTTTACAATATTTTTTTTTCTCATTATCAGTTACAAATTAAATTTTGTATTGTTTGTTCTTATTTTTGTCCTTCGTTAACCTCTATTTTAATTTGTTTCAAGTGTAAAATATAGTTTATCAATCGACATCATACCCTCTCTAATTCTATTTCCATTCGATTTTTATGATTTTTATATAATCTGATCATCTGTTTGATTATTATTTTTATTTTTTTCTCATAGAGTTTGATCTTCTGGGTTTATCAGATTTATATTACAAATATTTGAGTTAATGTAAATATGAATTTCGCTGGTTGCTGCGAATTCAGGAAATCTGCGAAATTTGTTTATCGTTATCTTGTAAATTGTATGTAAATGAGGGACACATTAACCTATAAAATGACTTTCAATTTGCAAAAGCTTACAAGATATTATCCTCAAGATTCTAAAAATTGACGTGTAAAATAACTTTCAATATCCATAATTAATCAATATTTTGGAAAAATAAGAATTTTGAACATACGAAAAATGGAGACGAAGTTAGGATAAATTCGAGAGAGAGAGATAAAACCAGTAATTAATTTTCCAGAATATTGACAATAAACAAAACAAGAATTTTATTACCAAATTATAAGATGTTACAACATAATTGGAACTAAATATATGACTTACCAATTAAAAGCCGGTGGAAGAAATAAGGCTATAATTCGAGAATAATAATTAAAATGTAAAAAAATAGCCGATATTATTATTAAATAAAAAATATAAAAAATTCTAATATTATAAGATCACACTTAAATATAGGAACTAAATTTTGACTTCCCTTTTAGAAACCGGCGCTTAAATGAATTGACTTATGAAAAATAAAGAAATCCAAACGTGTAAAAAACGAAATTCTAATTTCGAACTCAAAATGTTTTAAATATGCCCAAAAATTTGTAGGGTAAAAGTGTAAACACACATGGTTAATTGATGTACCACGTAAATAATATAGTCAATTAACACAAATTTAACAAAATGATAACCATATTAAAAATGATGTCCCAAACGTTAATTATTTCACCAATTTTTCTTATAAAATTTGATGCAAGTTTGATGTTAGTTTTTATGAAACCTACTAACAACACATTTTAAATAACTAGATTTTATTATGGTCAAATGCCTGGTCTTATTTGGATTAGTCTACCAATTAATGATCTGTAATTTATAAGATCTAACACTTGATCTTGGTGTAATTTTTTTTCAGAGGTCTAAGTATCTACAAAAGTGAGCACCCCAAGAGGAGAGAATATTTTGCCTTTAATTATATTGATAATTACCCATAAGGAAAAGATGAAATGAATTTTTTTAAGAATGAAATAAATATGCTAAGTGAGGAAACAATTTTTCCTCACTAATGAGAGCATATTGGCTGGCCATGTACTAGAGGAAGATGAGAGAAAATCAACTATTATGTCATGAATGCATAATAGGAAAGGGTAATTACTCTTTCTTGATTTTCTTTCTCCTACAAATAGAGCCTCACATAGAGATGTGAAAAGAAGTTTTCAAGTTTTGCTCACTCTATTCTAGCTGACCACCCTCTCTCTCTCTCTCTCTCTCTAAAATCCCTTTTTATTTTGGCATGTAAGTCCTTATTAGACTTAAGCTAAATTAGCTCTTTAGGTCATAGACTTGTTCTTGAATTATTGTGTTTAATTGTGCCCACACACAAATTCTTCTAAACCTCTAAAGACTCAAGTAATAGAAACCTTAGGTTTCTCGAGTTCACGTTTAGGTGTGACGGTAACGAGCAAGAGACGATATACCTTTCTCAAGACTCTTCCAAGATTAAGTTAAAAGAAAGGTTAGCATTCAAATAATTTTAAATAATGTTTTTTAATATATACATGTTCATGCACTTTGCCTAGGTTAGTAAGAAAAATTACTTGTAAAGAAATTTTTATATTCCGACATTAATGTGTTAATGATAATTTTTTCTTAACCCTAAACCTATTCCAACAAATAGTATCAGAGGTATGGTCAAAGTATAAGCATGTACATGTTATTTAAAATCATTATAAGAAAATTGTTTTCAAAATTTGCTTGGATAATGGTTTTTTCAAAGACTAGATCTTACACAATTTTTATTTTTTGGTACGACATCTAAAATTAAATTTGTGTTGATTTCCCACTTGTTAAATATGCTATATAAATACATTAAAAATATTTTTTTAATTATTTTATGTTTAGCATACTCGAAACAGTTTTTTGACAAGTTTTAAGAAATTTTAAGATAGTTTAAACTAGTTTTTTGCACTTCTAATTTAGATTAGTTATTGAATATTTTACAGAATATTGTTTATTTTATTTTGTGTAAATTATTGACATGTTAATAAAACACACAATTCAAATCAAAACAAACAAATAAAATGTTTCAATAAACCTCTTTCTCAATACGCCTAGATCCGACGTACCTTTTAATTGTTTTTCAAATTCTGGACGAATTGTTATGGCTCAGTAAAACGGGCATAACTTTTTTCTCGTAACTTCAAAATTAGTGGTTCTTGAACCAAATTAAAAGTATGTAAGTTAGCTATCCAATGAAACTAGTTTCAGGTCAATCAGATATTGGATGTGTCATTTATGACTTTTTTTTGTCCGAGGTGTACGGCAGTCTGCGACTCCAGGATTTTGAATCCGGATTTGCGACTCCTAGCTTCTTCCCCTCTTTTTGATGCTTTCGTGGCTTTCTGACATTTGCGCACTCAACCAGCATGAAGATTCCTTGAAGGAAGTATTCATGAAGATGAAGAAATTATTTTTAGGAGATTTTGAATCTCAAAAACTTTCAAGTGCAAAAGTGAGATTTATTAATCTCACACACTTTTCTTAGGAAAAATAAATTAATAGAAAAAAAGATCCGAGTATGTTCCTTGTGCCTTAGTGCATTAACACTGCTCTCCCCTCACAAATATCGATTTTAGTGTTTTTTTTTCTAGTGATCCACTCTATCTCTCTTTACTTATGCAAACGTATTTCCAAACGTACAAGAGTAAATGTGCCTTATTCTAAATACTAAGTCGGAGGGTTGTACTTATTGTTTGCAACCCATGATGCATAACACTAATGTTAAGTGCATATGTCACTAGACTAAAAGTCACCCTCGTGACCCTCTCTTTAATAAGAGTACTCAAAGACGCATTGTCCTTGACATTGCTTGTAGAGCTACGTTCAAAAGTGAAATGATGAGACAAAGCCTCCTCTCGGAGGATTGTCTTCAAAGTAGATCTTGTTGAACTAAGTGGTTGGTTACGCACTTAGACTTAATCTCTAGTGATCCTCCCTCGAGGCCTTACGAAAAGATTTGAGTGATCAATCTCTTTATAAGGTGGCTAGTCAAAAGTTGATGTATTGACATCATGATTATGCATTAATGATGTGTCATTTACTTATGAAAGGCTTTGCGGCCTTCCCTCGAAGGAGTAAAGTGTCATTTTTGTTCATAACACCTTTGAATTTTTCATGTCTAATATTAAACTTAAAATCCTAAACAAAAGACTAATCATAAATTGTTTCAACAATCAGTAATTCGTCTCTAAACACTTTCTCAGTAATCCTTTCCTCGAATAAACTGGAATGAAAAAACTACGTAAATTAGAAACGTAACCTAGACATTTTCCTTAATATGAAAAAGCACAACTGCGTACTCACCATCCCATGTTTTCCTGAAATGAATAATGATTCGACTCAAGAAGACAAGGACGCCCTAGTGGCCTGGATCCCATCAGATGAGATTGCGAGGTGATATGTTTAAGCATCGATGAACAACATGTTGCAACAACATCATCGTGATATTGATTCGGCCTAAAGCATGTTCTTCAATCTTTATGAGATATTTTGAAAGGCAAGGGCGTCATGCTAGATAACAAGCGGTTCGACAGTGTGTGAACTGTCGTATGAAAGCTGGAACTCCTGTTAGAGAGCACATGATGTTGATCATAAGTTATCTCAGTGACATGGAAATCCTTGGATCTTAGATTGATGGAGAAACTAAATAGATATGATCTTGAAAACTCTCCCTGAATCTTTTGATACTTTCAAACTAAACTACTCCATCAATAAACTAGGGTACAATGTTACCAAGCTAATGAAGGAAATTCACACTGTTGAAGGGCTCTAGCATAGTAACTGCCCTGCCTACTTCAAGACAAGAGGAAAAAGTATTGTACATATTACCGAAATTTGTTTAGTAGCTGATTATGTATCATTATGGATTCTTGACTACACTACTACTAACCAAATTTGTTGTTACCTGAATGTGTTCAGGAAAATCAAAAGTTAAGAGGATGGCGACTTCGGTTTCAAGTCGGGTGATGGGAGCTTGGTGTCTGCTAAGGCCGTGGGATCCGTGACATTGTCTTTTGAAGACAAAACTCTAAATTTGAATAATGTATATTTTGTTCCTTCCTTTGGAAAAAACTTAATATATGTAGCTCAAATTGTTGAGCAGAATTATTATTTAAAGTTTATTGATAATGGAATTCGTATTACTTCTTCCAATTCTTTTGTCACTGATGCATGTTTAAAGAATGGTTTATACTATCTTTATCCTACACAACCTTTGCTTTTAGACACTGCAATAGATAATGATCTAATTAGGGAACCTAAGAGGATCAAACTTAATGACTCCTCTGATCTAATAAAATCAACATATCTCTGGCACTTAAGAGCTTGGTCATATTAGTCTAGATAGGATTAAGAGACTTGTGAGGGATGGTCCACTCAAAGCCTCTCCAATAGGCTCACTGCCGACTTGTGAATCCTGTTTAGAAGGAAAAATGACCAAACGACCTTTCTCTGATAAAGGTCGAAGAGCCACTAAGATGCTAGAACTAATACATTCAGATGTATGTGATCCGCTCAGAATTCAGGCACGGGGAGGATACGAATACTTCGTTACCTTTACCGATGATTACTCAAGATATGGATTTGTCTATTTGCTCAAACACAAATCCGAAACCTTTAATGTATTTAAGGTTTTTCGGGCTTTAGTAGAAAAGAAAACTGGAATACAGATCAAAAACCTTCGATCCGATCGACGTGGTAAGTACTTGTTTGAAGAGTTTGATGACTTTCTTAAAGAAGAAGGTATCGCTTCTCAGCTTACAGCACCTGGCACACCTCAACAGAATGGAGTGTCAGAGAGAAAGAATCAAACTCTGATGGAGATGGTTAGATCGATGATGAGTTACTCATCACTCCCTAATTCTTTTTGGGGATATATGCCATAGAAACTGACGCATGTATTATGAACCAAGTTCCGTCTAAGACGGTCCCTGGTACTCCTTATGAATGATGGATTTGGCGTAAAGCTAGTTTAAGCCACATCACAATTTGGGGTTGCCATGCACATGTGCTAAGGCAAAAGACTAGCAATTTGGCTAGTAGATCAGAATTATGTGTATTCGTTGGATATCCAAAGGAAACCAAAGGTTTCACATTCTATAGTTCCGAGGACGACAAAACGTTTGTCAGCACTAATGCTCGTTTCCTTGAGGAGGACTACATGAAGAATAGGAAACCTAGAAGCAAAATTGTTATTGAAGAAAAGTTGGGTGAGGAAGCTTCTACCTCATCTGTAAGAACTGTTCTTACCCGAATTGAAGTGCAACCTAACAATTCAGAACCTCGTCAAGTAGTACTTCGACGTAGTGGGAGGACTTCTAAAAAACCCGAAAGGTACATGTCTTATGTCGATGCTCTCGTAGTCGTCGCTGACATGGATGACCCTGTTTCCTACAGCCAAGCAATGACTGGTTCTGAGTCAAACCTTTGGCTTGATGCCATGGAAGTTGAGATGCATTCGATGTATGTCAACAAAGTCTGAAAACTTGTAGACCTATCTGAAGGGGTTAAACCTGTAGGGTGTAAGTAGATTTATAAGAAGAAAAAGGGTCAAGATGGGAACGTTGAGACGTTAAAAGCGCGACTAGTGGCTAAGGGTTACGCCCAAAAGGAAGGTATAGATTATGAAGAAACATTCTCGCTAGTCGCAATGCTTGAATCCATCCGCATACTTCTATACATTGGTGCCGCTCTTGATTATGAGATCTAGCAAATGGATGTCAAGACTGCTTTTCTGAATGGAAAACTTGACGAGCGCATTTTCATGGCTCAACCAGACGGTTTCGTGGAAGGTGGTCAAGAAACCAAGGTTTGTGAGTTGTTTAAATCCATTTATGGATTAAAGCAAGCATCTAGATCATGGACTATTAGATTCGATGAAACTGTAATAGGCTTCGGTTTTGAACGGTCAATAGATGAAACTTGTGTTTATAAGTTGATACACGAGGGCAAGATTGTGTTTCAGGTATTTTCTGTCGATGATACACTACTCATTGGTAATGATGTAGGTAAATTTCCGAGGTTAAAATCTGGTTAGCGAAGCAGTTTGACATGAAGGATCAAGGAGAAGCTGCGTACATTCTTGGGATTCGGATCTTTTGAGATCGAAAGAACCGGACCTTGTTACTCTCCCAAGCATCTTATATAAATAAGGTGATGGATCGCTTCGTTATGCAAGAATCTAAGAAGGGCCAAACCCCCTTTAGACATAGAGTCTCACTCTCTAAGGACCAGTCTCCCAAGACTGCACAAGAGAATAAGGAGATGAGAAATATTCTCTATAGTTCTTCTAGTGTATCTTTCAAAAATACTGAATTAACCACTGCTCCTTTAGAGAAAATGTAAGAACAAACCATTTAATCTCTTTTGTCTCAATGATACTATGTATGAATTGCATCATGCTTATCTAAATCCTGATATGAGACATGCCATTTCATAGTTCTAATATTCTCATTTGAGAAAGTCAAATTCTAGATCCATTAAGTGATTTCGACTAGACTAATTTGTGAGATATTAAGCTATGAAGATGTCATGAACCAGCTTTTTGAAGTTCTCATAGATATGGAATTCATGTACAAGATTGCTGAAATGCAATATATATCACATCATGCTTTATAACTTGGATTGTGAAGAAATGAACTGCGCGGAATCCAAAATTAAGCAGCGACTTTATTTGGATGAAACAATGTCACTTTTTAATTATTCACAAGTAACAAAGGAGTTGAGGAAATAAACACTAGAAGGGTAAAATGGTAATTTTATAAATCTCATTCATTTGATATATTCATGAAGGGTAAACATAGATAACATTAAATGGATTTACTCAATATAATTAAGTTGAATTTGACTAAAATATAAATTCATTTGAACCGAGAGATTCTCAGTGTCAACTCTTTAGTAGAGTCAGTTGACATTAAGCTAATACTCAGAAAAAGTTTGTGAACTTTTGAGTCCGAGTATTGTAGCTCAAGCTTTGTTCATTTGGATCCATAAGGCCACTATTACAGGTCATTAGAGTAGGATTTTTAAACTAGAAGTTAAGTCAAAATAAGTTCAAGTCTTGAACTAGACGTTTTCTCGGAAAATGTCTAAAGGGTATTTTTATCCACATGGACATAAAATGATGTGAATGTAAAAATATGATTTTGAATATTTTCATATGATGGAAATATAAATTAGTTTCTAAAGCCGAGAAGTCGTTTGAGGTATGAAATTAATTTCATTATTTGTGCAATATTAATTCTACAATGGGTATTTTAAGAATTGTTTTAAAAGAAATAAGGAAGCATCTAGATGCCCCTTTCCTAATGTAGAGTTCGGCCAAAACACACCCCAAGAGGAGAGAATATTTTGCCTTTAATTATATTGATAATTACCCATAAGGAAAAGAGGAAATGAATTTTTTTAAGAATGAAATAAATATGCTAAGCGAGGAAACAATTTTTCCTCACTAATGAGAGCATATTGGCTGGCCATGTACTAGAGAAAGATGAGAGAAAATCAACTATTATGTCATGAATGCATAATAGGAAAGTGTAATTATCCTTTCTTGATTTTCCTTCTCCTATAAATAGAGCCTCACATAGGGATGTCAAAATAAGTTTTTTGTCTTGCTCTCTCTATTCTAGCCGACCACCCTCTCTCTCGTGGATGATAAGTTGCAGTTCTTGCAGTTGACTCACCACGGTCTTTCAATCCACCATTTGATACTCAAGGAAGCGTCCCACAATGTACTTATTTTAGTCTGCGTCTTCGGTTTTGTAGTTCTGATCCAATGAATTTCGAAGCTCTTTGGAGTTATACACGTTGTATAGCGAGTCGTTTAGACTATTCATCACCGAATTTTGACACAGGCAGTCAAAATCCATCCATGCACTAAACGCCATTAGCACATTGCGATCGGTTTCTTCCTCGCGAGGAGTCGGAGGATCTGTTGAAAATTAGATAACGTTTAACCAATATTATTATATAACATATCAGCATATGGTGGAATTAAATAATAAGATCTAAATATATTAAAATACATTATAACATATTAAACAACAAAGACATTAAAAATTACTAACATGTCAATAAATATTTTATTCTAAACATGTTGTCAACAAATTGATCACACTAGCAGCCTATAAACAAATTTATGACTTGCGTATCAGATCTAATTCGTTAGAGGGACTTACATGTGAGGTCGTAAACAATCTCGTGCGTTGCTAGCTATCGCCGGAATGCCACACCAGAAGTTTGCCGGAATGGAGTCGAGGGTCACCGGATTGGAAGCTGTCCGGCCAGCCAGAATTGTGCATGCGACGCTGTGACTTCCTCCGGTGGAATTTGGCCACGAAATTTTGTAGGAACGTGGAAGAGACCTAGAGGAAGGTCCCTGTAAAATTTCTTGAGCAGAAACCTCGTGAGTCACCTGTGGTGGCTCAGACACTCCTGGGGTCCGGCGAGTGCTATCCGGCCGGCCAAAAGGTTGAAATGCGCCTTGTCGCATTTCGCTCGATTTCTTTGCGTCTCGAGTGAATTCCTACGTGCAGAAGGTCACTCAAACACCACAAGAAAATTCAGAGATTATTCTCTCGAATTTTTGGGAGATCAAATTGGTGGCCTCTTCGACTGAACAACGGGAGAAGGGGAACAATCAAGAATCAAAATAAAAAATTAAAAAACGTTTTCTTGATCTTTTTTCTCTCTCTAAATCTCGGCCAAACACACAAGGGAGGAGGTTTGGTCGAAATTCTCATTCTTTTAGGGTTAAAGTTTCACAAAATTCCTTTTATATCTAAAAGAATGCGCTTCAGTTAGGTCAAAATCTATTTTTGGCCCATTAGTCAAACTTAAGCCCAAAGATCCTATTAATAAGTTTTAAAATAATTTCCCGGCTTAATTCTCTTAATTATGGCCGACCAAATCATTATATTTTCTCCAAAAAAAATATAATATTTATTTCTAAAATAATATTTAATTAATTTAGAACATCTCATTCATTTAATGACAAGTCATTAATTCTTTTCATACTATGCAAACAAGTACGAAACGAGAAAATATTTATTTTCATGTTTTATTTATTTGAACAATCAAATTATATTATTATCAATATGATAACATAATACGATTTATTAAATAAATGTAATAATAAATAACAAATTATTTATTAAATTACTTAAAAAATAATTTTCTTAGTGTAAATCACAATTTACATTCAATAAGAAAATCAATCGTTCTAGTTCAACAAATCTCGTCCGAGAGTCTATCACTGAGACCTTATGGACCCATATGAACGAAGTTTTAGAATAAAGATCGGACTCAAAAGTTTAAAACTTTTTTCGTCTTTTAATTCTTAATATTAGTCGACTCCACTAAAAGACTAATATTGAAACTCTCTAAGTTCAAATGCGTATATTTTCCGTTTGATGTGAAAAAACAATTCTTCACACGATCCATAGAGTATTTTACGATATTATCCTTCATGTGTATTAGTATTAGTAACTCAGAGGAATGTAAAATTACCGTTTTACCCTTGAGTTATTATTTCACTAACTCCTTTGTTATTTGTGATTGAGAAAAACATAGAGTGAGAAGTCTTTACATGTCACATGTTTTAATCAAAGAATATTCTATTCGATGAATACCAGACATGCTTTATTCATTCGCACTCTCATAACAAAGCATAGAGTGATACCAATGCATCAACATTGTTTCAACATGAATGCCGTATCCGTGAATCACATGATCCAATAAAACAACGTTATGACACCAACCGCCGGGTCAGATGCAACTATAACTTAGCCATTGCACATTGACAAATCAAATGTCACATCGATTATGCATTCACTTCAGTATATAGGTAAGTACCAAAATACCCCTCGTATGTGATCTTGAAGTTTCGAGTGATTAAATGGTTTTATCTTGACCTTCATAGTATCACAAGTCTTGTTCAATATCTTCTGTAAGATACCAAGAATGAAACATAGAGTCACAACTCTCTATATCACAAGATAAGATATTCTACTTCATTCAAACAAACATTACTCAGAATCGATTGCCCTATCGATCTTTAGATTGCAATTAATATTTTAAACTAGTCACAAGAGGCTATCTTGTCAAGTCTGTACTTAGCACCCCTTTTGTCGATGACAGTTTCAGAGCGTAGCAAACATACATAAACACAAACTTAATCAAGAATGAATATTTAATTTTATTTAATGTTTCAGCAAGACAAAATACAAATGTATTTATAATGTCTAATATCTTCTTTATGGGCACCAATACCAACAGGATCTTCAGTCAAGAACCGTGCAAGTCCAAGAGTAGTCAAGTAGAACAACATCTTTTGTTTCCATCTTTTAAAGTTCAACCCAGTGAACTTCTCAGGCTTCTCGGCCGGTATGACGGTGGGCACTCGTGCCGCAGAACCGCTCGGACCATTTATGGCCATAGATGCCATTGGTTGAATTAGACCCGGAAGTCCGTTCCCGGCCGTAGCCGCCATCGAGTAAGGGTCCAAAGTCATCAAAATTTGACCAATCATCGTGGTAGGAGTGTTCACATTGGAGGGATTCCCTGCGGTACTTCCATTGGCCTCCATATTCATCGTGTCATTGATGTTCGATGTTTTTCTACAAAATAATTCAACTATCGGTAATAGAACCAAATCCGGAAAATGAAAGCAAGTTTCCTCGCAAACTTTCTAAATAAAATTCTTCAAGATTGTTAGCAATATTACAAATAATATTGTTCTGGATATGTATAGACAATAAGCAAAGAAAAGTGAATACTAAATCGAAAGTAAGAAAAGTATGTAGAAACCAGTCGATACCCGTTTGACGGTTTCCTTGAAACTTTTTATCGCTCTTCACAAGTGCTGGATAACTTGAGCGAAAATCTTGCAGGATACAACGAATTCAAGACAAAATTAGCACCACTCAAATTGTCTTCGACGAACTAGAACCAGAAGTTGAGCTTCCACCGGACTACGAAAAGAAAACAATTTCAGAGTGGGAGAGAAATGAGAGTTTGAGAGAGCAAAGCTATGTCTCAAATGTTATTTCGATGTGTTTCAAATGAGACTCGAATGGCTCTATGTATAGGCCTAGAGGTCGGTTAGAACCATGCAAACCGTTCAAGTTTAATGCTCCATAAAGGTGAAAAACGTTCATAGGTAATGGCACCTACCGCGAATCAAAGGTCACGGCCGTTTGAAATAGTTTGCACGGATATGATAACGCACAAGTTATTTGCGGAATTAAAACTCATTTGAAGTGATTTTAGTAATAAAAAGATAAAATTAGGTCCGGAAGCCCGAAGGCCCAAGAAGAGTCCAAATGCCAAGATCCGAGATCCGAGGCCTGAGCCCGGCCCGGCCCGGCGATGGCGCACGCGTGAGGGGTTAGAACTAACTCACCCATACTCTACCCCCTTACACTTAGATGTCACCTCAAGGAGTAGGATCCCTTATAAACACTTCACCAACACACACTCTCAACCTATGTGAGACTCTTTTCGTTACACAACCTCTCACTTCTCTGAACAACAAATATAATATTGTATTTTTAGCATTCTTAAAGCATCAATTTCTCATTCATTATAAACATGATTTTGGAAAATAAATATTCAATCTTATACCAGTCGCAACGAGGAATAAGAATATGGAAATATTATTCAATTTCGATGAGTGGACCCCACTCAAATATTTGACCGAAAGTCATTAACACACTATTAAAAATACTATTTTACCTTTTGTTCCAACGATCTCTTACATGAATGAAATTGTATATGACTCAAGGTGGTGAAGGTTATGCGGTCAACAACAGTATATGATAGGTAGGTAAACCTTTGAACCTTCCCTCGGAAAGATATATTATCTTTACTGACTACTCAGTAGACACGATGTCCTTGAACTGTTACTCATTTTGTATAAACGATAAACATATCCCGTAATGATGTTTCCCTGAGCCCGAGGCCCGAGCCCAAGCCCGGCCCGGCCCGACAGCGGCGCGCGTGTGTGCGCGCGCGCGAGGGGTTAGAACTAACTCACCCAGACTCTCCCCCTTACACTTAGATGTCACCTTAAGGAGGAGAATCCCTTATAAACACTTCACCAACACACACTCCCACTCTGTTGAACTCTTTTCACTACACAACCTCCCACTTCTCTAAACAACACATATCATATGTGATTTTTAGCATTCTTAGAACATCAATTTCTCATTCATTATAAACATGATTTTTGCAAATAAATACTCAATCTTATACCTGTCACAACGAGGAATAAAAATATGAAAAAATAATTCAATTCTGATGAGTGAGCCTCACTCAAATATTTGACCGAAAATTATTAACACTAGGTAAAAATAATCTTTTACCTTTTATTCCAACATAACCTTTAGATTTGTGAGTACTTTGATATTTATATAGAAATATCGAGCATTGAAAGAAAATTAGAAGTTACTTCATTTCTAATTAACAAGTGTACTTTATAACCAAGGACCGATTCAATGTAATTTTATTATAAAGGACCGATTCAATGTAATTTTATGATGTAACCGGGGGCTAATTCCTTTAAATTTAAGACTATGTCATTTAGAAAACTTGGTATTTTCTTCAAAACTAAGTTGACAATTAGTTTTTGACATATTATTTTAGAAAAGCCCAGAGTCCACTTTTAAAGTGAATAAAATAACAAATAAGCCAGCAATTAATATGTGGGGCATTTCCCTGGATGATATTACTATTGTTTTCTGTCACCAGTCTTCATCCAAATATTGACCACTCGGCATGAATAAATACATAAAAGGTAAATAAATAAACTACATTGCATATCATATACTTTATGAGCAAAAGACATGTAACTTGGAGCGGCTGGTCCTAAAGCCACTAAAATGGTTGTTTTAATTTAAATAGCAATAATATTTGTCATACCATCCATCCGGTACTTATTTTGATATGTTAATAATTCAACGCCATATTTCGATAAATAAGTTTTGAGGTCAAATTCTATATAAAAATAAAACTACACACTGCCACTTACACTCACGCTGTTAATATAAACAAAATAATAAAAGAACTAGTTACTCTTGAAAAATACCCTTAATATATTTGCAAATAATATGATGTATGAGTTGATGGCATACGTAAGTAGGAATATCAGGCATTCTTTTCCTGCAATCAAAATGCCTTTATTTCGAGTTCAAGTGATGTTTAATTAAGGTGCGAAATAAAGAAATATATATGTATAAGCTAGTTTAATTTTATTTTTTAATACGCACCATTAAAACATATAAAGTATATTTGATGCAAAAATCAAGATTGACAAAGAAAAAAAAAAGGTATCCCGTCAAATTTTACCAAAACACCGAACAAAATATATGCACCAAACAGGTATAGGTTGTGAGAAACTAGAAGCATAACTAACTTTTTAGTGAGCGTACAATGTTCACTAAGCATGAATAATTGCTCAATTAACTAAAATATATATATATATCTCATTCATTTTTAATTCTACGCGTTCTTGAGATCTTATATCTTCTCTTTTTATTACAGCTTCCCGACTAACGTTACTGGCGAATTTTGGAATCGCTACTTGCTTAGTAAAACACGAAACAATTATAAGTTATAACATTCTTGACAAATCAATTAAATAAACAAGTAAAACAACTATGATTTTGATTTGGTTTGATCGTGTAATAATTGATTCTTAATAAACATTAATTAGATGGACTCAATCACATTAGTTCATGAATTCTTATTGAAGACATTTTTATGTCTCAATTGAAAAATAAACTAAGTTTTGGAAAAGTAATTTACGATAAGATCCACAAATTTTAGCCTTTTGAAAAATGAATCGATGCTTAGATCACTTATTTTTCAATGTTTTAAATAAAATTTATTAGGGCTTGGCCCATATAATTTTAGAAATATTAACTCGGACCATGAGTCATGAGGCAACACGGCCGTCACACGCTATGGGGGAAGGCCAAATTGATTGACAAAATTGTTAAAATAATCGTCTTCCCCATCAAGATGAGATCATTTCCACTGTTGGGACTCTGCTTTGGACCGTCATGTCTCCTAGCAATGAATACTATCTCTCAAAATATTACGATCGTTGGATTTACAACAATAGTAATAAAATATTACAAAACTCATATGCTTTTTGAATTTCGAGTTTAACAAAAATGATACAAAAGTGAGAATAAAAAATATACATTAAACCACAAATCACAATTAACATAATCAATATTGCTTAAAATAATAAAATATCAAACTATGAATTCATTAGAAAATTTAATTACGAGAATGAATCGATTAATTAAGTAATACAATTAGCTCTCATACCATTTGTTAGTATTTTAAGTACCTTAAATATCCACTAAAAGCAAAAAATATATAATTACGCTATTATAAACTAATTAAACATGGTTATAAACAAGATTTAAATTACTTAATCAATCATCATAGAGAGACTTTCACCGACAACTATATTAAGTGACAAGTTCGAGGACTTACGATTTTGGCTCACGTACATAATATTCAAGCTTTCACAAATATGTTTTCAGTCTTATAAGACTAGTCCATTTCTTTCTAATCTTCTAGGATCAGATCTCCTCCAAATAATCATTGATGTAATAAACTAAATTTCCAACGTTTGAGAAACTCAAGAGTTAGATTCTTGAACATTTGAGTGTGGTAATTAGTGTATGATGGGTATTGTTCAATGAAAAAATAATAACTTAAAATAACACTGATGAATAGCGATGAATAAATGTTGAACCCAAAAAAAACCTAGATCAATCAATTCTCGTGAAATAATAATGGTTGTAGACTACTACATTGCTTGATAAAATCAAATTGGAAAAAAAGAGATTAATGTTTTATTTGCTTCCGCAACATTCTAATCCAATTTTGATTTGATAATACTCACATAACTCTATTGAAATTAACGTACAAAGAAATCGACGCACGCGTTGCAAGCCTTTCCTATTCCCTCATCATAATGTTGCAGCGATAAAAGCCATTATTATTAAACAACCTTATAAACACACTGCTAGATTTAATCTAATAATAACAATAAATTTCAAAAATTGAGACGAACGAAATAATATAAATTACTCAATTATTGTTTTTCTTAAGGAACAACCTCAATCAGATTAAACAAACCCAAAGGTAACTGGTCCCGAACAAGGGTCGGGACCTCCCCAACACTACAAATCCAAACGCACTAGACCTCTAAGCTCATTGACAAATTACATGAACTCTAAGGTTAGACGCTCTAGGAATCCAAAAAAACTTAGCAACATCAAAAAAGTCTGTGAGTTTGATGAGTTGAGAGAACAATTGTTTACACTTCCAAATTAAAAGGGCATTTTGCCTTAACATTAAGACTCTCCATAATGAGTTTGGTGTCGCCCTTCATCGCCACCGATTTGAGACATCTGAATTTAGCCACCAGCAACGCCATGGGACAACTTGTAATTTTGCCTCCTTCAGAGAAGAAGTCATTGTTCTGCTCCGCCAAATCCACGCTAAAGACTCCGATGTGTTAGCTGTGACGATGCCGACCGCTGCCTTATCTGTTGGAATAGGTCTAGGGTTAAGAAAAATTTATCATTAACAAATTAATGGCGGAATATGAAAATTTCTTTTACTAGTAAAATAATTTTTACTAACCTAAACAAAGTGCATATACATGTTATAATTAGTACATTATTTAGAGAGCTTGAATACTAACCTTTCTTGAACCTTGATTTGGATGGATCTTGAGAAAGGTTGATCTTCACTTCTAGCTCGATTCCTTCAAACCTAAACGTGAACTCGAGAAACCTAAGCTTTCTATTACAAGAGTCTTTAGAGGTTTAGAAGAACAAGTCTATGAGTTAGAGAGCTAATTAAGCCTAATTCTAATGAGAACTTAGGTGCCAAAATGAAAACGAATTTTCTAGAGAGAGAGAGAGAGGTCGGGCAAAATTGAGAGCACAAGAGCAAGAAAAGTTTATTTTCACATCTCTATGTGAGGCTCTATTTATAGGAGAAGGAAAATCAAGAAAGGATAATTACCCTTTCCTATTATGCATTCGTGAGACAATATTTGATTTTCTCTCATCTTCATCTATGTATATAACAGGACATTCTATGACATAAGTGATGGAAATTTGTTTCATCACTAAGCACATTTGTTTCCGTCTCAAAGAAATTCATTTCCTCTTTTCCTTTTGGGTAATTATCTTTATAATTAAAGGTATAAGAAATTTTAGAAATAATTTCCTTCTCTCTATGATGCTTGGCCGAAATTCTACCTAGGGGGAAGTTTCTATATGCTTCCTTGTTTATTTTAAGACAATTCCTAAAATACCCATTCTAGAATTAATATCGCACAAGTAATGAAATTAATTTCACAATGCCTTAAAAAAATAATTTATATTTTCATCATATGAAAATATTCAAAATCTTATTTTGACATTCACATCATTTTATGTTCATGTGGACAAAAATACCCTTTGGACATTTTCCGAGAAAAAGTCTAGTTCAACATTTGAATTTATTTTTACTTAGCTTTCAGTTTAACAATCCTACTCTAATGACCTGTAATAGTGACCTTATGGATCCAAATGAACAAAGTTTGAACTTCTATACTCGGACTCAAAAGTTCACAAACCTTTTCCGAGAATTAACTTAATGTCAACTGACTCCACTAAAGAGTTGACACTGAGAATCTTTCGGTTCAAATGAATTTATTTTCTACTCAAATTCAACTTAATTATATTGAGTGGATCCATTGAATGTTATCTATGTTTACCCTTCATGAATATCATCAACTAGTTGAGATTTATAAAATTACCATTTTACCCTTCTAGTTGTTATTTCCTCAACTCCATTGTTACTTGTGAATAAGTCAGAAACAATGTATTGACGAGGAGCTAACAAGTCACATTGTTTCATCCAAATAAAGTCGCTACTTAAATTTGGACATTGCGCAATTCATTTATTCAAAATCCAAGTAATAAAGCATGAGGTGATATATATTGCATCTCAGCAATCTTGTACATGAATTCCATATCTATGAGAACTTCACAAAGTTGGTTCATGACATCTTCATAACTTAATATCTCACCAATAGGCCTTGTCTAGATCACACATTGGACCTAGAATTTGACTTTCTCAAATGAGAGTATTAATGCTATGAAATGACATGTCTCATTTCAGGATTTAGGTAAGCATGATGCGATTCATACGTTGTGACCTTGAGATAGAAAATGTTAAATGGTTTGTTCTTCAATTGTCTCTAAAGGTGCACTTGTCAATTCAGTATCTTCGAAAGATACACTGGAAGAACTACAGAGTTCCTAACTCTCTATGCCTCGTAACCAGACATCCTAGATTCTTCCAACAATCATACTGGGATCAATAGTCCGTTGATCTTTAGATTGCGAATATATCGTTTTAGTCAAACCATGAAGAGTTTGTTCACGCAAATCTACATTTGTCTCTTCATACATTGTTAGGTTTGATTAAGGACTATAAGACTATTGATTATCATAAATCTTCAATCAAACTAAAAAGGAATGAGTGAACGTTTCAACTTTTATTAATTTAATCAGCAAATTACAAAGATTTATATATTACATCAATATGAATAAACAATCTTTTAATAAGGACTTTACAAAAATTTATATATTACATCATTATGCAAATAAACAATCTTCTTGTGGGCATCTCTGCCAACACAGAGACCTATTACGCTAACGATTTCTTTAATCTGTCACAGATTGATTTTAAGAAGATTTTGAGTTGAGATATGGACTAAACTAATAAATTCTAACAAATGACTATTAAACGATTAAAATAATATTTAAGAATATAAAGAAAGTAAGGGATACGATTTCACCGGGTAGCTACAAACTTAGGGATTTTCGGGTAAGAACATTTAAATATTCCTATGCATACTAATCTCATTCTCTCTAAAGTATTCACTAGTCTCTCCCGAGTGATCTAATGAACCTACGCAAATGTCGGATTAATTATCATTTCGACCTTAAATCCTATTAACGTACCTACGAGCATTAAAAACGAGAACTCTTACAATTTCATAATTTCTAAATCGTCAAGCAACTTAAACAATTATGATGAATGAAATAGAGCACGAATATTTATTCTCTCTCGAGTAACTAAACACTCCAATTAATCGATTCTAAAGGTGATCAGTCTCAAGAACGCATCAAACACAATTTCACACCAGCACACACTTCTATGGAAAAGTTCTAGCACATCTAACTCATCCAAACGTAACTAATTCCTAACCCGGCTACATATTTAGCCGCTAGTGGCGTTCATGAACACGATGATGGCAATTAATGCAATTAAAATCAACAAAAACATAAGAGAATAAAGAAACAAACTCATAATTGAAGAGTAATATGAATTCACAAACAAACACAGTTCAAAAGTAATAAAAGAGTAGAAGGGAAAAGAATGAAAAACTATTGATGGAGTTCCGGCAGCCAAAGTTGTCGATTTCGACGAATTCCTTCTCTCCACGACGATAGCTCTCCAATACAAGTCGTAAAAACCAAAGATTTCTGAAAATAGAGGTTTTAAGTGTTTATATAGTGCCCTAGGTCGAATACCCCTCTTGGGCGAATCTGGGCGCTCAAAATTGCATCCAACGGCTGAGATTAAGTCAAAATCAGACTTTAAATGCGTCAAGGATCCTCGCACTGTGACTTCACCGCGACCTCCATCGCGAAGAATCCTCGCACCACGACCTCCACCGCGACCAGCATCGGTGAAGAATTTTATGCGCGTGAAACGCATCCAGAATGGCGAGAGCTGGATCCAGAACGGCGAGGAACTGAAGTCAAGTTCATCAAATCTCAGCAACGGGGGCCTATGACTGAGAATGAGCTGCGCTCCCTTGAGCGTCCAAGGTTTACCCTCCATGACTCTCTCTAGATCTTCTTTGTCTTCAAAAGTGAATTGAAAAAATCCTGGTTCAACTTCTCTAACCTTCCAGGGTTTTTTCGATTTCCAAACCCCTAAGAACACCTCATATAATCTTCCAACTCCAATCGGTTTTTCGCTCATAATTTTCCCCCAAGCATGGATTGTGCTACTCTTTCTCCGTTGGAATCTGTTCTTTCTGTGATGGTTAACTTTTTAGCTATGAAGGTCATCGTGGCTTCTAAGTCTTGCTCTACTTCGTCCTGGTTATCCATGGTGCTTTCACTCAAATGTTTCCCTACTGATTTAACCTCACTCTCAATTATTGTTAGAGTGAATAAATATACCCTTCCTTGAAATATATTTTCTGATTCATAATTGTTCTTTTAAATACGTGCACAACATCTTGATGAAACTCGTATTCACCGTACTACCACTATTCCTATCAATTTTAATAACTGTTCCGCATTTATTATACTTATTTTATGTTTTATTTTTCGTAGTCAACTTAAGTGAATATGTTTGACTAATTTTGTATATGTTGAACACTTATTTATTTATTTATTATGTGATCGATATTTCAAATTTAATTTGTGTTCTAGTACAATTATCCAAATTCTAATACCAGTACTATTGGAGTTTCTAGCTTGCTAGATTCGACCATAGTTGTTTCCGATGAGAGAGCGGCGCCCCTCGAGAGCGAGGGCCGCCGAACACGATGATTGGTGTTATCTGGAACGTCCAGGGGCTTGGAAACCCCGGGACGAGGTCGGCCCTCCTTGCCCATACGCGCGAGCATTGCCCCGATTTTATATTTCTTTCGGAAACCAAGCTTCGGCGTGAGGGGGCGGAGAGGGTGAGAGTTCAGTTGGGATTTGACGGATGTATGACGGTAGACTGTCTTGGTAGGAGTGGAGGCTTGATGTTGCTTTGGAAAAAGCCTGTGAGATTTCTACTTGGGACATTTTCGAGATTTCACATTGAGGGAGACCTGTTTAGCGAGTCTGGAGAGAGTTGGAGATTTGTTGGGATCTACGGTGACCCTGTGAGCTCTCAGCGGAGGCACACTTGGGAGCTCCTCGCCGTCTTAGGAGTTCCTTCTCGGGTCCCTGGCTTGTCGGAGGTGACATGAACGAAGTTGCTTCCAATTATGAGATTCGAGGGGGCAGTGACAGAGGCCCTGGACAGCTTGCTTCTTTTAGAGATATGATCTTAGATTGCGACATTCACGACATTGGCTTTGAGGGTGACCCATTCACTTGGCGTAGAGGTGGGACTGAGGAGCGCCTTGACAGATGCCTCGCGAGCCATGATTGGAGTGATCTCTTCCCTTCGGCCACAGTTCGTCACCTGAGCTTCTGGAGATCGGACCATAGACGCCTTCTTCTTCTTACCTTGGGCTCCAGCGACCGTCGTCGGAGAAGGAGACCGAGGAGGTTCTTCTTTGAGGAGTCTTGGATTGGTGAGCCGGAGTGCGATGAGCGGATCCGGATCGCTTGGGAGAGTGCTCAGAGTGACGCCCAGAGACCGGGGCTTGCTGATGCGATCAGCCGGTGCATACAAAGCCTTACCCGCTGGGGCGGTGTAAGGAACAGGGTGATCAGAGACTAGATCGATAAGCAGAAGAAGATCGTTGAGCTTGCGGGTCGGTCGGGCCCTGATGGAGTCCTTCAGACGGGAGGAGAGGCAACTTGACGCTTTAGTCGAGAGAGATGAGCAGTATTGGCGCCAGAGGAGCAGATTGTCCTGGATGCGGTGCGGGGATAAAAATACGAAGCTTTTCCACCGCAAGGCTTCTGCTAGGAGGAAAAAAAACGCTATCAAAGGCTTGGAAGACGAGCATGGCGTTTGGCGCAGTGGAGACTTTGAGATTGAGAGGATCGTCTCGGGCTACTTTGGGGACATTTTCTCTTCGGCGAGACCCTCTCTCCAGAGCATTGAGTATGTGACTACAGGTATTCAGCCTAGGATCTCGGCGGCGTTGAACGCCGAGTTAGAGCGCCCTTTTGAGCCAGGGGAGGTGAAAAAGGCGCTTTTCTCGATGGACGCGATCAAGGCCCCGGGGAGTGATGGATTTCCTGCGATCTTTTATCAGCGATACTGGGACATTGTTGGCGAGTCAGTCTTGAGGACTTGTCTCGGGATCCTCAACGACGGGGAGGATGTGGCCACCATTAATGATAATGTGGTTACCCTCATCCCCAAAGTTGAGGACCCGAGACGAGTCCGAGACTTTAGACAAATCAGCCTGTGCAATGTGATCTATAAGATTGTGGCCAAGTGTTTGGTCAACCGCCTTAAGATCACTATGCATGACGCTATTTCTGAGTCCCAGAGCGCTTTTGTGGGAGGTAGACTGATCTTCGACAATGTCATGGTTGGATTTGAGGCTCTCCATACGATGAAGCGGAAACGCTTCGGAAATGGAAAGTGTGCAGCCCTCAAACTCGATATGGCAAAGGCATTCGACAGGGTCGAATGGGTCTATTTGGAGTCGATGATGTTGAGACTGGGGTACAGCACGCAGTGGGTGCACCTTATCATGAGATGTGTCACCTCAGTCAAGTTTGCTTTTAACATCAATGGCTCCACACGTGGCAGCGTGACTCCTTTTAGAGGCCTGCGCCAGGGGGACCCTCTCTCTCCTTTCGTATTCCTCTTTTGCTCTGAGGGTCTCTCGAGCCTCTTTCGAGCGAGCGAGGATGCTGGAGAGATCTCTAGAGTCCGTTTTCGGGATCTTCACGTGTCCCACCTTCTTTTCGCAGATGATAGCATGGTGTTCTGCAGAGCGAGACCTGACGAGTGCGAGAGAGTTACAGACATTCTACGGACTTATTCTGAGGCCTCTGGCCAGTTAGTGAACTTTCAAAAGTCCGATGTCTGCTTCGGTATGGATGTGAGTCAGGATGAGGGGGCGGGTTTAGCCCAGATATTGGGTGTTAGGAGGACAAAGTGCCATGAGCGGTACTTGGGGCTTCCCGCGTTTACTGGTCGGAGTTTGACGGAGATTTTTGGGTTTGTGAGAGACCGTGTGTGGGAAAAGATCAAAAGTTGGAACGGTCTCTCCCTCTCACAGGCTGGCAGAGAGGTTCTCATTAAATCCGTCCTCCAATCGATTCCTAGCTACGTGGCTTCCTGCCACAGGATCCCCCAGCGTTTGATCTGAGACATTCATTCGGCTATTGCCAGATTTTGGTGGGGGGGGGTGGCACTGCGACTAGGAAGATCCACTGGTGCAAGTGGGAGGCCCTCACGAGACATAATTCAGAGGGCGGGTTGGGCTTCAGAGACCTGGAGAAGTCCAACCAGGCCCTTCTGGCTAAGAGTGTTTGGAGACTTATCAGGAGACCGGAGAGTCTTGATGGACGTGTTTACAGACGGAGCTATTTCCCCGACGAAGATATTATGACGGCTCGTCCTGGCTCATTCTGCTCTTCCATTTGGCGCAGTCTCTTTTGGGGTCGTGAGATTATTCAGTCTGGTTCGAGATGGCGGATTGGGGATGGTGAGTCGATTCTGGCCATGGGCGACTACTGGGTTCCTAGGGACAGACCTGTCACCTGGATCGACCCCCCCGGATCCCCTCCGATATGCGTGTTGCCGAGCTTATGAGACCCGACGGTAGCTGGGATGTCGATCTTATTACTGTGATGTTTGGCGAGGAGGACGCGGCGGCGATCTTGAGCATCCCATCTGGGGTGAGAGTATCCCCGATGTGCGTTGCTGGCACTTTTCTAAGGACGGGAAATACTCCGTCAAGAGTGGCTACCGCGTCGCGATGGAGAGAGCCAGTATTCCGACCGCCAGCTCTTCTGACCCGTCGGAGATGGGGAGATTGTGGTCTAAGTTCTAGCAGCTGAAAGTCCCTCCCAAGGTGAAACTCTTCTGTTGGCGAGTTTGTTCAGGCCAGATCCCGACCAGAGTAGTTTTAGCCAAGAAGAGGATCACCTCTGACAACAGCTGTCCTGTCTGTCGGGAGGCGAGAGAGACCATTTTTCATGCGATGTGGGGTTGCAGGTGGAGCAGGAGAGTTTGGAAGGATGCGGACTTCAGCCACATCCTTCCGCCTTTCAGAGACGGCGACGCTTTTGACGCTATTATCAGAGCGACTGATATCCTTGAGCTTCGTTTCCATGAGCTTTTTGTTACTATTCTTGGGAAGTTTTGGAACCACAGGAACAATGTCCTCGCCGGGAGATCTTCTTGGAGCCAGCCTCAGCTTGTCTAGTGGACAGTGAGCTTCCTCGAGGAGTACAGAGCAGCCACGATTGGTGATGCTAAGATGAGCACGAGGGTGACTACGACCCCTAGATGGACCCCCCAAGGGACGGGACCCTCTCGATTAATGTTGACGCGGCCCTAGCTCGCGACCGTGGAGGACTCGGTGTCGATTGTATTGTTCGAGACCATATCGGAGAGGTGATCGCCTCGCGTACGCTTTTCCTGGCTAGGGGGTTCTCCCCCCAGCTTGCGGAAGCGTATGCTGTCCTCTGTGGCATAGAGCTAGCTTGCAGCGTCGGCGGCAGGAGAGCGGAGATCCAGTCTGAATGCTTGGGGGTGGTGAAGATGATCGATGAGGGCGCGACACCTGCGACGGAGCTTGGGACGATCTTGCACCGCATCTTCAGAGAGGCGAGAGAGCTTGAGGACTTCAGTATTAGGCATATCTATCGTCCTTGCAATGTCGCGGCACATAATCTTGCGCGTTATGCGGTTAACCGTCACTCGTCTTCGACCTGGCTGGGTTTAGTCCCGCCTTATTCGGAGGAGGCTATTAGAGCCGATGACCGCGAGTTGAGGTCCCGCTCAACCACTTAGGGTCCTTATTTCTTGAGTTTATTTGAGTTTTCATTTCTTTGTTACCGTTGGGTTATGTTTTATTTATATTTTGTAACCACGGTTTTCCTTCGACGTACGCGAAGGCTTTTATGATATCTCGTAGCACCGACCACGCTTCCTAAAAAAAAAAATAATAAGTATTCCGTTTCATAATATTCGAATATAAAGTGTTAAATTCTGATAATAACAGTATTTTATTCCTTTTTCAAAAAACAGTATTTTATTTAACTTAAAAAAAAAAAACAATAAATGATCAAACACACATTTGACCGTTGCACGTTTATGCTATGAACAGCTTGTAGAAGGTCTAAAGATCAGAGAAATATTATAAATTTACAGGGTAATGCGTCAACAAAGCTTAGGGTCCTAACTCGCAGATAGTCTACTTTTCAGAATACGTCACAAACTCAGACTTGGTCGGCTTTATATTTTTATTTTTATTTCTTTCATTAATCATAAAAATATCACGTTTATTAGATTCGATGCTCTTTTTAACTATATGATTTAAAATAATCACTAAATTCCCTTACGACAATACTATCCCATATATATATACACACATATATATAGCTGTGAACATTATGTCCATTTAAGTAAATATTGAAAATTCAACTACTGGTCTTTAAAATATAATATTTGATTATGATTTTGAAATGATAATTTATTTAGACAATAGTTTGTTGCAATTACCTATTTCCTCTTTTGAAATTATAGTTAAGAATTCATTTATAAAAGTAACTTGCCAACCCATTACCCGTAGTGAATTAAATTAACTAAAAAAATTGAGCAAAAAAATAGATCTTTACCCAATATTATTTAATATTTTCAAAATATTCAACGTTTTATAAAAAAATTTGTAAATACTCACCCACTTTGTTTACACGAATGTTGAGTACAAACTATATTTATCTTGCAGTTTTCTAAACAATTCTAAATTCAGACCAAAATAGTCCATATAATTTTGTAAATAATTTGAAATAAGTATTTATACAAAATTTACAAAACGTTTGATATTTTGAAATTAGTAAACGTTTTTATAAGTATATAGCTAAAAGACCCAAAACTAAAACTTACTTACATATCACACCTTTGTGAAAAAAAGTACAAGTTCATATGTTGGTGAAATTTCGTTTTATGTAAATGAGTTATTAGCGGTATAAATATTTAATATTTACCTTTAAAATATTTAAATACTGATTTATTTTTTCGACAGAAAAAACACTTTAGATTATTATTTGGGAAAATCAATGTCGCCTCTTAAAATAACACATGGAGGAAAAGCAACTTAATTTTTTTAAGTATTAAGAAAGTTTTTATAGAAATGAAATGTTTTGCTCATTTCAAATTTCACAAATTTCTCCAACGATAAAAATGTTGTGGGCGTTGTGGCGAGGAACTCTCTTGACTATATTATTTGGTTGTAGAGTGTTAAAGTATCAACTAATAGTATGGGGGAAGTTGAAGCGAATGAGTGGAGTTAGCCTTAAGACGGAAATTTTAGATGTATCAGAAAATTATAGTCGAATGTGATAACAGGAGTATTATGAGATGTCTTGCGAATTAAGGATCTTGTTGACAAGTGGCTCCTACCGAGTACTTTTGAGCAAAAAAAATTCACTAGTTTTTTCTTTTTTAGGATGCAAGTTTTATTGGGTTAGTAGGGAGAGCTATACTATTGCTCAAAGTTTAGCTAAATGAGGTTTCGAATCTAGTGATGTTGTAATTTGTAACATTGGAGATGTTCAGCCTCTTATGTGGAACAATTTTCATATACGCCTTAAAGTTAGGTAAGATTCTAGTGTAAATGAATATTAAATGTTGTGCTTAAACATTATTTTTAGTTTCTTAGATCAATTCGATGAGAGCTAACAATAAAACAAAGTGTGCAATTTGGTGTACCGGTGTAGACTCTCCGGAATTAAAAACGTTTATAAGTCACGAATTCACTTTTTGTGATTGTATACATAATAACTCTTAACATAATGTTAGACTTAATAACTCAAACGAATACCTAGATGAGTGCATACAAATAGTCCCCCTATGTATGGCACATGTCAGCAATCGTATAAATGTAATTAGACTTAAAAAAAAGTTACATAATCAATTTCTCTTGTTTCAGTAAAGTTTTAGATAAAGTGTCTTATGTCTTGTAATAAAATATAAAAGATGTAAAATAAACGACTTATTTTTTAAGCCATGATAATTTAATTAAAAGATCTTTTAATAATTAAAATGTATTTAATCCTTCATTAAATATATCACGTTGACTAAATGTATTTTAATTATTCAAATATATCTTAATTAAATTCTCATATCTTAACCAAATTTGGTGTGAAATTATAAAAAAATATTGAGTCACACTCAGGTAAATGTTAGTGACATTTTGGGCAAATTTAGTATTTTTGTGGAAACAAGAATTTTTTAGTAAATACTGATTTGTTGAAAAAATTCTCAATAATAAAATTCACATCCATTTCGTAGAACATGGTCATCAACTCTAATCATACACCACCAGTTGAATTAGAAAAGAGAAATATCCTTGTGTAAATATTATATTATGCAAAATATCGTCTCATTGCGTCCAAAATATTTGAAATTGAAATTTTAACTATCTTACACATATCGTCTGTTCCTCAATTATTTTTGTCTTTCACTATCTTACACATATCCACTCGAATAATATTACATTTATTTAGGAAAATTATAAAAAAATTATATTTTATTTCATGTTCGAATTGTTGTAAAATTATTAGATGATATACGGATTGATTTTGAAAAGTTAGGACTTTGAATTTGATGTATTTTTCAATGAAATCTGAAGTGCTCCGATGAGTTATGATAAAATCTGATGCAATCTAAAGAGTTTCGATGAAATTCATAATTTAAGATGATAAAATAAGTTGGATGAAATTCATCTAAAATTTCATTGGATTCGGGCAAAACAAAATTTTCGGTCAAAATTGTATCAATAAGTTAATGTTAGATATTTTTAACATAAAGGGTTAGATTTTGTACGATGCATACTTTCGAATTTAAAAATTAAATTTCTTTTTTAGAATAATAAAAACAAAAAATTAACGGTTTACTCATGTTTACGTTTGATAATTTCATTATACCCAACATTTGTTTAATTTTTCGAAAATAACTTGTTTACGATAATAATGAGTCTAAAATGCCCTTCAAGCGGCAGCTTTAGGCGGGATTCCAAAAATGGCTAAATTAGTCCGAAATTTTTCGTTAACAAAACCTAATGAGTATTTACGAAAAATTAACCAAACATTGGGTAAAATGAAATTCGTAAACCTATACATGAGTATTTTGCTAATTAACCCTTATAAAAATTACATTTGTTTATAAGTAACCAAGGATTACCTGAGACGCTTTCTGAAAACGATTTTGCTCGAGAGTAAGAGTTGATTTTTCCTTCCTTGATATAGTATGATCATTGTCCGTGTATTATTTTCAAATAGTGTTATTAAAATTATTTTATCGAATGATAAATATTATTTTTTTTATTAAAAACTATATGTGAAACAAATTTTAAGAAATTATACTAAACATCAAGAAACCTATAATTTTTTATACATAACCTGTTCAATCTAGTACTGTCTACTGATTTTTTTTTCTCATAATTCACTAAAATTATATTTTTCACTTTAAAAGTAGAACTGAGTTGAAAAAACCAAATATTTTCTATTTTTATCTTTTTAAAAATTGTATCCTTAGAACATTAAACTGCTATAATATTTATGGAAAAAGATGAAATTTGAGATAGAGAATAGAAGATGAATGATTCTTGTCTTTTTTTTTTACAATTTTTGACGGGTTGAAAATTCTAGAAAATATAAAGTATTATAATAATTTATTTTCAAGAATAACTTCGTCATTTGTAATAATAAAGTAGGAAAAAAATAATTTTAATGAATTATGAGAAAATAATTTGTAAAGACTTGGTCAATTTCTCTTTATAACTTAATAAGTGCTATATTCCGTAATAATTTAAAAATGGTATTGGTGAGATAAAGCAAAGAAACGGGCAATTAGTGGAACTAATTTAGAAGCCTAGCTAGTCCAAGTCCGAAAGCCCAATAAGAAACCAACACATGTTACACCACCGCAAGAGCAAGCATTTCACTCCGATTCAGAAACAAGAGCAGTGAGAACCGTAGAGAGGGTTCTTCGCCGATCATCAATGGGTTACTTGCAAGAGGCGCGCGAAAATCACGTGAAGAAGAAGGTCGAAGAAGGTAAGATAAGGGAAACAAGGCCGCCATTTCACCGTCGTCTTCGTTTGTAAAGCTAATCGTGTTGGTCAAAATGTTGATTGTTGGTGTAGCTCTCCGAAGCAAAATGAAACAGAAGGCTTTGAAAGAGTGCGACGATTATGCTCATAAATACGCACAGTGCGCCACTGGGAGGACCATTTCCGTGATCTGGCAATGTCGCAAGCAAGCTGGCGAGTTGAACAATTGCCTTCATCAATTGTGAGTCTTCTGTGTTAGTTACATTGCTTTTCCGTGTTGGACAATTCTCGTGAACAGTCAATTTTAGCAATAGAGAATTCTTTACCGTCAATTAGCAAGAGGTGTTAGAGCGAAGAGGTTTCTCAATTGCAATCGCTTAATACAGTAAATAGATATAAAATCATTCTCAATTTCTCTGGTTGGTTTCTCAGTTTGCTCATTGTTATATACTCGTTCTTGCCCATTGAAATTTGTAGACACCCTTCGGATTGCGTGTTGTCGAGTTGATGATGGGTGATTTGAATTGTGTATTGCAACGTTAGTTTCCTAGAAATGAGCATGCTATAAGTTAGACTGAGATTTTTTCCTGTATATTTTTTGTTTATTCGTCGTCTGTGTGTGGGTGTGTTTTGTTTGATCTAACTGCAGCTTCAAGTGTGAATGATCTCAATAGGCTTTAGGAAGGTTGGGAGATATTTCACTTGGCTACTAGTTTACGTTTACGACTAGGTTTTAGTGTATTTTTGGGGCGGTTGAAATTCACTTTCCGGCCTCAATCTGAAATAGGTTTTCAACCTTATTTTAAACAAGGTTTTTCTCGTTTGACAATACATAGTATTGTTTTACAAGTGGGAATTGGGATTTCGCAGCAGAATCGGCCTCAGCTTAAGTAGGTTTCGATATTCTTTGAGATAGCTATTGTGAGGCTGAGATCCAGAAATTAAATTTTTTAATGGGGGTTCTTGCGATGTTCAATTTTTATGACATGGTTCGTGGCAATGAAGTAGCGTTATTGAAATAGTAGAAACTCAAAAAATGAACTTTAACATGAAATTATGAGTTACCACAATTTTGTCTCTCTGTTTTCGCAGCACAAATGACGAAGTTTTGGAAGAAATGAAGAGAAATTACATGCTTCAAGAAGAAACAAAAAGATCAGCCGGTGTCTAAGCTCGCTCCTTTTACATGATAGAAAGGAAGATAAATTAGGGACGATTGTGCTGTTTCTCCATGTAAGGATAGAGCTTGAGAGGGAAACTTGTATTTGGATGATCTGATCAGTAATTGTATTTTCGCAGAAAGTGAAGCACGCAGTGCTTGCTTGCTGCTCAAATTGATATAGTTTTAATATTTTCAAGAAGTTCAGTAATTGAGAAGTTTTAGCCATAGCAAAAGATCTATACGATCCTGGAGAAGCTTTTGTTCCCTTTTATTCATTTCAACGACGAATTCCGAGTGAGAATAAATGTCACGGATGCCATGAAGTTATATTACTTCTAAGTTTCTCAAGTCTCCTCTTGGGCTCAAAATTCAAAGTTCATTTGTAATTCAATTGAAAGACGCTTTTCCGATTTTGTAAGTACTGTTCCAACTTGCTTTACCTGATGTGCAAAATTCAAATCTCTATTAATCTTTTACAATATGTATGACCCACTCAAATTAATCTTTTATCTTTTCTAGAACGTCTTTGCATGAAAGCTAATCACGAAGCTACCATAATTTGAGTATCACCACTTGTGGTAGATACTGTCATGTTTCAAATATTACCATACAACGAATTGGTGAAATTTCAAGCAACTTGATAAAGACAGCAACATCATATGCAAAAAAAGGGGATAAAATTAACATAATTCCAGGTTCGAACCACATACCACACCACCAAAACTTGTGTAAAAGAAGCAAATTCTTTATCTAACAAAATCAAAATCCCCCCAACACAACTGTTTCCGTTGAAAGTACACAACGTGAAGTAATAGCACAACACACTAATCATAAGGAAACAAAACTAGAAGGCCAACTTGGTACCAACCAAACTAAGTTGGCTTTCTCATATTACGCCCAGCACGAATCACTTCATCAACTAGCAGCAACTGAGACGCGATAACAGGCCTGCAAACACAGTATCTCAGATCAGCCAACAATTTACAATTTGATACCAAACTCCGAATATGAATTAACCAATCAATCACTAAAGTTAAAGCTACCTAAAGAATGTGATAAACAGTACTAAATCAATGTAGTAATCCATACCCTGAGTTTAGGATTTGACGCTTCACTATGTAGTTATCAAATATTCCCTCCATCTGTGGGTCAATAGGTTCTCCTGTGTTCTGGTTCAGCCCCACAACATTTCCTCTGTCATGCTCTCCCTGATTAAAGACACCCCCATATTGTTTCAGTTATTATAACTATTCTCTAGACCTCAAATGATATAAACAGAGTGGATTTTTACGTTAGTAGGGTGAATCACATACCGTAAGAGCGATGATCACATCTTGTGTGTCAAGACCCGAGTTCTCGGCAAGTGTTTTAGGTATCACAAGGAGGGCATCGGCAAAAGCTTCAACACCAAGCTGAGCTCTCTGTTCCAAGTTTAACAGAATGGGATACATAAATCAGAGCAAATACTACTACTAAACTATGAAGTCTTGTAATGTGGATGACAGAATTTAATTACCCCTTGAACAGTCTTTTTCACTTCATTTATGAGATATTGTCTAGCTGCAACTTCAAAAGCTCCAGCTCCCTGTACCAAGTGATTAGATTAATTCTTAATCGATGTAAACATAAAGTAATGGCTATTGTTTAAATTGAACAACCTAAAAGCAAAAAAATTATCAAACAAAACTGTAAACCCTCTTCAACAATCAATTTTTTTTTCATAGATACAATCGCACACACTAAGAAACATTACTATATCTAGAATGACAGGAAACTTGAAACTATAACGACTGAAACATAATAAAATAGTAAAATCTTCTTGTAGAAGGAAACATACTAAGACAACAGATTCATCTTCAATGGTATTTTTAACAGCTCTCAGTCCATCCCTTACAGCATCTTTAATCTGGGCAATTGTGTGGTCATTTGGGCCTGCAGAAGTGAAGATAATAAACATTACCATCGAAATGTGTTGACCAGACTTGGTGGCCAGAATTCAATTCAGGATCATCCTTTTGTGAAGCTAACAAAGACAGTACCTTTAATCAAGATTGTGCAAGAGTGAGGATTCTTCACGTTCTCCACGAATGTATATTTCTCCTCCCCAAGGGTATGCTCGTAGACAAGCCCAGCCCAACCAAGGCAATCGGGATTGAGATCATCCACAGAGTTCATGGCTTCCCCTCCACATGCCAAAACCAACCTTTCCATGTTTCTCCTCTTCGCTCTTCTCAGAGCAACTATCTGGAAATTAAACATGTTCATTAGTGAGCAATACGAACTGCTAAGGAGGTTAAAATATAGCATTGTCTGACAATCTATACCACTTTCTTGAATTGTGTCCATCAACATTATCATATCATAGTACAACATTACAACTATGGAACTTTCTCACTGAAGCAAACCTAATGCTTGATAAGACAAGCACGGTTTTCTCAAGAAAGAAGTAGGTGATAAAAATTATCTTTCAAGTAAAAGTCCGTCACTTACCCCTTCTCTTGCAAGAAGATCCAGCGATGGCGGGTCAATTCCCTTTTGATTGATAATAACAAAGTTATTTTCATTACCCGCACACACCTGCATGTAACCAAAGAAAAAAAAATTCATCAATAACATAAGCTTGGCTAAAGCCACGCGAGTATCACAAATAAGTACTGAAAGTGGTACGAAATTAAATATGAAGGAGCACCTGGTTTTTCAATTCGATAACTTTTCTGACTCTTTCATCCACAGAACGCCTTTCAGCAGCAACCATAGCTTCTCTTTGCTCGGCATTGGAGTAGAAAAATCCTGAATTTACTTCGCTGTAAAGGAAACATTTGACTTATGTTATGCTGGTGAACATGGTCCAATCAATTACAGATTAATCGCCAACTTAGGTTTACAAACTTGGAGAGCACTACCAACAAATGTTTTTAATACATTAAACCCTTGTTCCCCATTTTGTGTAATAAAAAACAAAATGTTTTAAAAAACAGTGATAAAGAAGAAATGTCTACCTCTTCTCATACTCCAAAGACACATTCAATGTCAAAATGTAACAGTTCTCTGCACGTCTCTTCATATCTGGATGCCTTGAGCCATGATCAAGAACAAGACCCTCAACCTAAGAAAACAAAATTATTAGCTTCTCGAGAAGGTTACAAAGAAAACCACAACACATTCATATTGTTCAGGGAGACCACAGCATTACTAAATAGTAAAATATAATGGTTAAGCATATTCACATACCAAACGGGTATCCGCGTCGAATTTATGGCGCATATGCATAATCTCCACCATAAACAGATCGATCGGCTCGTCGGGCTTACGAATACACAGAAGCTGCCAAATGATCAAATCACAAACGGTCACCTCTCAAGTGATTGGGGTCGTAACATCAAAGAGATCTCAGACGCTAATAAAGTTGGTGCCTTCTAACACTCACCGCATCAACTACTATGTCTGTCAACTGATCAGCCATTTTCTCATATAGCTGTAGAATAGCACAAACTCATTAGTCTTGATCGGCATAAGTACGCTCAGTAACAAATATTCAACCCCCAAAAATCATACCTTCGTCCTTAGAGTTGTTCTAGCCACCATTTTCAGTATCTCTTTATCGGGTTCATCTCCAATCACTACCTGAGTCTTGAACTTCTCGAGAAACTGGAGAGTTGCCTTTTTGGCAATCTCAAAGCCATCAACAAGTACTCGAGGATGCATCCCTGTTAAAAAAAACAGACAAGAAGATTGATTGCTTATAGGTCTAAATAGCAGAGCTAAACCATAAACTCGAACAGTATCAACAAACGATTTGGCTTACCTTCGTCAATGTATCTTTCGGATCGCTTCATAAGTTCGCCAATGAATATCACAGTGGAAGTAGTTCCGTCTCCACTTATATCATCTTGAGCGACAGCTGTCCTTGCAATCATTACCGCCGTAGGGTTTTGAATTTGCTACCGAAACCATTCAACCACACTCAATATCAATATCTTGAGCAAATCGCATTTCCTAAAAAAAATCAAGATCTAAGTAGAAAACACAAACGCAAACGTAAAGTAGGGTTTACCATTTCTTTAAGAAGAGTATTTCCGTCTTTGGTGAGCTTGATGTCTCCGGCTCCGCCAACAAGCCTGAGTAAAAACGAAATCTCAGCAGATTCACACACACACAATTATATAAACCAAAACGGAAATGGAAATGGAAATGGAAATGAGAAAGAAGGGAGACTATTACATCTTGATAGTTCCTTTGGGGCCGAGGTTGCTCTTGAGAACATCTTGTAGGCCCTTGGCGGCGTTGATGTTCATGTGCAGAGCTGCGGATTTGTTCAAGACCTCCGCGTTGGGGTTCAGTGCTCGGATGGACATGGCTATCGACTCACTGAGTTCGCGACTGAGTGAGTGAGGCTCTCTCTTTCTCTCTACTCTCGAGTTTCGTTTACGTCGTGGGGTTTTAGGGCTTTCTGTCTGTCTCTCTCTCTAAGTAAAGTTCTCGAGTTAGAGCTCTCTGTGATTTCGGCTTCCCCCGAATTCGAAAGAAGGAATAAACTGCTCCTTGATTTCTCTCCTAAACGTGTCGTTTATTTTTGGGCCTAGATGGGCCACTTTTAGTTTAAGAGAAATGAATTAGTGGAAATTACAAACATAACGCTTCTTACTTTAGTGTAACACATTCAAATATTTATTTAAAAATAGACGTTTTTAATACAGTAAACAATTGTTTGAGAGTATTAATTAAATCATAAACAGTAAAGAATGTTAAAATAGAGTCCACACCACTAAACAATATTTAAAAAAATTGTAAACATCAAGAAATAAAAATAAAAAGAAGTGTATGTTTGCGGCTTAATAAGACTCAACAAGCAGTAATTCAACATTGATCGGAATAAATTGACACATAAAACTTCACAGTTATGTCACGTAAATTAGATATATGTATGTTAAGTGTCCATATGAATAAAAATAAATGCAGTTACTAATTTATCATTTCTTTTAATTAATACTGAATATCAAAGGCAAATTATGGTTTTAAGCAACGTGACTGTGACCATTTGTGACGTCCCATGAAAATTGTCTTTGAGGAAGATATCACCAACATAACTGACCAGGCAGTAATATTTTCACCCACTAAGGAAAGCTGCTAAGAAGAAATATCTGAAATTGTCATTCTAAAATATCTACGTATCTTGCTTAAATTTTTAGATTCAAGGTAAATAGTCAACCATCTATGAAAATATTTTTCTACCGGGGGTTAGTTGTTCACGGACTTAGAACTTTTTATAGTGGATACGTTATAATAGTATTATAACGTTTAACATCTTCAATTGATCTTCAAATGCTACGCTATAATAGCGTTCATTGTCTTCCTTGCATAGTGTTGCGCTATTTCTAGCGCACACTGTGCACCTGTTTTTTTTTTTAATTTTTTAATTTTTAGAATTTAATTAATGATCCAAATTTTATATAATTGCTTAATATTTATCCTTAAACTTATATAGATTATTAATATTTAGTATTTTATATAATTTAAAAAACAACAAAAAGTTAAAATGAATGAAAATTGTATATTGCATAAAAATTAAATACCAAACACGATTTTAATAACTTAATACCAAACACGAATACAAACATTAGCAACTTCGAAGAAAATTAATAACGAACCTAAAAAGACATTAAACCACAGAACACAACAAAATATAATTCCAATAGATAAACTAATATTTTGGAAAATTGGTTTCGGATCCCCCGAGACCGGTAAAATATTGAGAATAAGAATCGGAAGTCGGAGGTGGGGCATGGGATTGTTGTTGTTCAAGCCTCTTTTGCATAATTTTTGCTTGTTCCGTTTGAACGTATGCACGGACTTGTGGATCTGTTATTGCACTTAAATCCTTTAACAATATTTTATTTTCTTCCTTAATTTCTTTCAGTTCTAAGTAGCGTTGCCTCATTGCACTTGTCTTCTTCAATTGCTCAAGAAGTTCTTTGTTTACTTCCTCAATGCCACTGATTCGAGACAATAGTCCACCATCTAATTTTTTTAATTTCATTTTCTTCACCCCAATCGACCGCTCGGGAGGAGACGGATGTCTAGCAGATTCCTGAGTGGGATTTTCTGACTCTTGTGGGCAAGATGAACCTCGAGATGTTTGTCTTGCACTTGAGGCTCCATCTTGAATTTTTTCAAAATTCTTAATAATTTTCCACACATGATCAAACTTCCAACCTTTCTTGAATTTTTCATCCTGTGAGAGCAATACTTTTGCTTGATCCATCTGAAATTTGATATAACAATGGTTGAGTAAAAAAAAATTTGTATGAAAACAATAAACTTTAGTACTAACAATATCTTCAGTTGAAGCACCGCTTGGGTGTCTATTCTCAATTTGTAGAATGCATGCATGCATCTTCCTTGTAGCTTTTTCAATCACTTGAATTCGACATTGTATGGATCTCGTTGAACGCGTCTCTGAATCCGGACTTTTGCCGTTGTTGTAAGCAACCGCAACACGAGTCCAAAAATGATCAGATGATTGGTATACACCGATGATCGAGTCTTGAGAAATCTCCATGTAAACTTGACAAAGGAGTTTGTCTTCATCTCGAGAGTAATTAGAAGCTCTCGACATATTTTTTTGTAACGTGGGAGATGTGGTGAAGTTAGAACTTGTGAATGCAATATTTATAACCAAATTCTCACGTTTATCAACTCGACTGACGCGATTTAACAATTCACTTACAAGATTCTCACGCTTATCAACTCGACTGACGCGATTTGACAATTCACTTACAAGATTATCACGTTTATCAACTCGACTGACGCGATTTGATAACTCACTTACAAGATTCTCACGTTTATCAACTCGACTGACGCGATTAGACAACTCACTTACAAAATTCTCACGTTTATCAACTCGACTGACGCGATTTGACAATTCACTTACAACATTCTCACATTTATCAATAACCATTTTCCTATAAAATACCAATTTCATTGTAAATTCCATACACATACTCTCATTGTATCTCCAAAATGAATACTAACTCGTCCTCATCATCTTCAAGCTTGAAAGACGACTTCATTATTAGTTTGGATGAAGAGGATGAGGCCATAACTCGTGCTATCATCAATAACAATATTTTGATCGCTGAACTAATACGTCAACATTCCAACCAAGTAGACGTGGAAGCAGGAGACTCGGTTCCTGGACGTGCTTTCTGTTGGAATAGGTCTAGGGTTAAAGAAAAATTTAACATTAATCAAATTAATGGTGGAATTTTAAAATTTCTTTTTCAAGTAAAACGATTTTACTAACCTAGAAAAAGCATATACATGTTATATATTAAAACATTATTTAATTTACTAGAACACGAACCTTTCTTGGTAGCTTGATCCTGAAGCGTCTTGAGAAAGGTAGATCCTCTTCCTTAGCTCGCTCGTCACCTTCGCACCTAATCTTGAACTCGAGAAACCTAAGATTTCTATTACAAGAGTCTATAGAGGTTTTGGAAGGATTTGTGTGTGGGCACAATTAAACAATATGAACCAAGAACAATTCTTGGATCATAAGCTAATTCTCTAGATCAAGTGTGGATCTAGGTGCAAAATAAGAAGAGTATTTGCTAGAGAGAGAGAGAGAGAGGGTCGGCCACAATAGGGAGAGAGCAAGAAAAAAGCTTAACTTTCACATCTCTATGTGAGGCTCTATTTATAGGAGAAGGAAAAATCTATAAAGGTCAATTATTCATTCATGAATGAATAATGTATTCATGACACAATATTTGATTTTCCCCTCCCCTTTTCCTCTTGGTTTGGCCGACCATATACCTTGCACTAGTGAAGAAATTTGTTTCCTCACTTAGCACATTTGTTACCTTCTTAAGGAAATTCATTTCCCTTTTTCTTTTGGGTAATTATCCTTATAAGAAAAAGGAAATAAAACTCTCTCTTGATGCTATGTTGGCCGAATTCTACCTAAGGAGGGAGCATCTAGATGCTTCCTTATTTCTTTTAAGATAATTCTTAAAATACCCATTATAGAATTATAATTGCACAAATAACGAAATTAATTTCATAATGCCTCAAACGACTTTTCGACTTTAGAAAATAATTTATATTTTCATCAAATAAAAATATTCAAAATCTTATTTTGACATTCACATCATTTTATGTCCTTGTGGACAAAAATACCCTTTAGACATTTTCCAAAAAAAAATCTAGTTCAACACTTGAACTTATTTTGACTTAGCTTCTAGTTTAACAATCATACTCTAATGACCTGTAATAGTGACCTTATGGATCCAAATGAACAAAGCTTGAGCTTCTATACTCGGACTCAAAAGTTCTCAAATCTTTTCCGAGTATTAGCTTAATGTCGACTGACTCCACTACAGAGTCGACACTGAGAATCTCTCGGTTCAAATGAATTTATTTTCTACTCAAGTTCAACTTAATTATATTAAGCGGATCCATTGAATGTTATCTATGTTTACCCTTCATGAATATCATCAACTAGTTGGGATTTATAAAATTACCATTTTACCCTTCTAGTTGTTATTTCATCAACTCCTTTAGTACTTGTGAATAAGTTAGAAACAATGTATTGACGAGGAGCTAACAAGTCACATTGTTTCATCCAAATAAAGTCGCTACTTAAATTTGGACACTGCGCAGTTCATTTATTCACAATCCAAGTAATAAAGCATGAGGTGATATATATTGCATCTCAGCAATCTTGTACATGAATTCCATATCTATGAGAACTTCAAAAAGTTGGTTCATGACATCTTCATAACTTAATATCTCACCAATAGGCCTTGTATAGATCACACGTTGGACCTAGAATTTGACTTTCTCAAATGAGAGTATTAATGTTATGAAATGACATGTCTCATTTCAGGATTTAGGTAAGCATGATGCGATTCATACGTAGTGACCTTGAGATAGAAGATGTTAAATGGTTTGTTCTTCTATTATCTCTAAAGGTGCACTGGTCAATTCAGTATCTTCGAAAGATACACTGGAAGAACTACAGAGTTCCTAGCTCTCTATGCCTCGTAACCAGACATCCTAGATTCTTCCAACAATCATACTGGGATCAATAGTCCGTTGATCTTTAGATTGCGAATATATCGTTTTAGTCAAACCATGATGAGTTTGTTCACGCAAATCTACATTTGTCTCTTCATACATTGTTAGGTTTGATTAAGGACTATAAGACTATTGAATATCTTAAATATTCAATCAAACTAAAAAAGAATGAATGAACGTTTCAACTTTTATTAATTTAATCAGCAAATTACAAAGATTTATATATTACATCAATATGTAAATAAAATAATCTTTCAATAAGGACTTTATAAAGATTTATATATTACATCAATATGTAAATAAACAATCTTCTTGTGGGCATCTCTGCCAACACTTTCATCAACCGTGATCGAGTAAGTGCAGACCGTCGGCTATTCAATAATTACTTTTCAGAAACCCCGATGTATGATGAAGCCATGTTCCATCGGAGATATTGGATGTCTCGCTTATTATTCCTACGCATAAAGGATGTTGTTCAAGATCATGACAACTACTTCGAGCAACAGGTGGATCGGGCTGGAAAACTTGGTTTATCGGCCCTTCAAAAGATAACAGCTGCATTTTGGATGTTGGCATACGGTGTTCCGCAGATGCCACAGACGAGTACATCAGAATAGGAGAGTCAACGGCGGTTGAAAGCATGAAGAAGTTTTGTCGGGCAATAGTTGAGGTATTTTCTGAGCAATATTTAAGATCCCCAAACTCAAATGATGTTACTAGACTTCTACATGTTGGTCAGCAACGTGGTTTTCCAGGAATGTTGGGAAGTTTAGATTGTATGCATTGGAAGTGGAAAAACTATCCTACCGGATGGGCCGGACAATACACAGGTCGTAGTGGAAAGCCTACTATTATCTTAAAAGCAGTAGCAGATTATGATCTTTGGATATGACATGCTTATTTTGGAATGCCAGGAAGCAACAATGATATTAATGTGTTAGAATCATCCCACTTATTTTATGATCTCACTCAAGGTATCGCTCCTCCAGCTCATTATGTCATACAAGGAAAATAGTATAATATGGGTTATTATTTGGCTGATAGTATATATCCAAAATGGTCAACTGTTGTGCAAACTATCCGAGAGCCTCGTGGACCGAAAAAAAATATTTTGCAATGAAACAAGAAGCCTGTAGAAAAGATGTAGAACGTGCCTTCGGAGTTCTCCAACGATTTGCAATTGTTGCAGGTCCGACAAGATTTTGGAGAGAAGAGGTGTTAAAAGATATAATGTCTGCATGCATAATTATGCATAACATGATAATAGAGGATCAACGTGATCTTAGTGCTTCAATTGAAGTCACGAGAGAAACGCCACCTGTGGAAGTTGAAATGGTGGTCGAAGACGAGACGCAATTCGAACAATTTGTAACTCGTTATAGACAAATAAGAGATAGAGATGCACACGTCGCACTTCGGAATGCATTGATTGAACACTTATGGGAAGAGTATAGTCATTCCAATGCATAATTGTGTTTGTATTTATTTTATTTGTATTATGTTGTGTTGTAATTTGCTTTTATTTGTGTTTGTATTATATTTTTATTTTATTCGTGTTGTGCTGTAATTTTTATTTTATTAAATGTGTTTTTTTTAATAATTTGATTAAGATGATCTAATTAGGAATTGATAAATAAACATAAGGTATGTGTGTAAATACAATATAAAAGAGAATAAAAATAGAGTTCGGTTGGAGATAATTTACTGTTTATTGCAAAATAGAGTGAAAAATAAAGTGATCGGTAGGAGATCCGTACTTTTCTTTTATAGATCATTTTTACTTTAATAATAAGAATAAATAGTAATATATCACTTTCAAACATATTAATTGTCATATAGTCAACGTTTGAAAAAAATTGATTAACAGCCATTAATCAAAATAAATCGGTATATATTACCCGAAAAGTAACCTATTAATAGCAGTTATCAACAGTCACGTCACATTAAATGGATATTTACTAAAAAAAAATGGTAAAACAACAATATCAATGTTTGATTTGATTATTTAGAGTAATTTTTGTTAATGATATTCAAATGTTTCTTTTGTTATTTTGGTTTAGCTGTAGACTTTTCCGTCGAAGATGTGTTAACGATTACGTGACAAAATTTTTAAAAAATTACTATTTTGTCATGCTCTTCAATTATAACTATACCCTTTAATATATATTAATAACACTTACCTGAACATATTAATAACTAAATTAATAATTTCTACACTGCATCCTCTTCAAATCTTTCGAACTTGTGAAGATCATCCAGTAATCTCCTCCACGTTCCATCAAAATTTCGCGGCCAAATTCCTTCGGATCATCCTCTTCAAGTTTATGTCCAGACAGCTAATCGGCCAGCCTGACTTTAAGTGTGCCTAGGCCACCATGAGTGACTCGCTTGCTTCCAGGTCGTGCCATTTTACAGGGACCTTCATCTAGGTCTCATCCACGTTCTTACAAAGTTTCATGGAATAATTCCATGAAACGGTATCAGAGCTAGTAAAAGGCATTAAAAATTAGAATTTGTTGACTAGTTTAGAAATTGTTGAGTAGTTTGGTGTTGGCGTTTTTTGTATGATTTGAAATGCGTTATGAACGCTTGTGTGTGTGTTTTGTGGATGGATCCTCATTGTTATGACCGTAGGGCTTTTCCGGTTATTGTCCCGGATTTTTATTTTAAATTTTAAATTTGTGAGCCTCAATTTGCAAGGACAAATTTATGTTGTAGTTATTTAAATTGTCCGGCAACAAGAAGACAAGGAAGACAACACCTCGGGCTTGGCCGCACGTTGGAGAACGTGTAGGGGCTGACCCGAGACATCCGATGACGCGTTACAAGGACTCCTTGGCCGACCACTCAAATTGAAGAATAAATTGTTTATTTTTCAATATTGTTTTGTTATGGGTAGTAATTAGAAATGGGCCATAGGATGAGTTAAATATTTTATGCTTATTTTATTTAATCTCGTAGCATAATCACCTCACATGTCATATAGGATAGAATGCCAACATCACATTAAAATGAATTGTTCATATAGTTTATAATTAATAAAGAGTTATAACAACTGTAAACTGTTTTCCAGAATATGATTTTTTCCAAAAACTAAGTGGGAGGGTTGTTTATCGTTGAACTAACCCACGGTCCCTGACGTGAAATAAAGAGCAATATACATTTCTATAGTATTGATTTTGCAAAAATCAATACTATAGATTTTTGGTTAATACCCAGTTGGAGAAATTAACAAAAAAAATTGGACTATTATACCCTTGACCGATTTATATAAAAGCTAATAAACATGAAACAATAATTTCTTAAATTAACTACATACCCAATAAATGACCGAATTTTTTTTCTCTCTCTCCATTTATATCTCTCCTCTCTCTCTCTCACGCACAAAAAGTGGATCTCTCTCTCGCACAAAAAATGGAGCTACATGGGTCGCTCTCTCTCTCTCTCTCTCTCTCTGAAACACACGTACAAAAAGTGAGAAATACATGGGAAACCGTCTCTTTTTCTCACTTTCGCAATCCCGTCGGCGGAACCAGAGAGGAAGAGATCCCCCGCCGTGGCGACCACCACGTTGATGTGCTTGATGGTGTCGTTGTGGCGGAAGCTGAGGCACGAGATCGTTGTGAGGCTTGTAAATCTCAAATTTTTGGGTTTCCTTTCCAAACCCTAATCTTTTAAGGTACATGTGTATTTAATGCTTTATTAGGAAACAAAATTAACAAAAATTAACTATTATTTTATTTGGACAAGTTTATAAACAAAAATTAACTATTATTTCATCTTTACGAGTTTAAAAACAAAATTAACAAAAATAAACTAGTATTTCATCTAGACGAATTTATAAACGAGATTAACAGAAATTAACTAGTACTTTATCTGCACGAGTTTATAAACAAAATTAACATAAATTAACTAATATCTCATTTACGAGTTTAAATAAAAAATAATTTTAATCCAAATTAGTTGTAGTTAAACATTAATTAATATAAATAACCGAAACATTAATGAAATATATTTAAAATAAAAGTGAAATCAACTTAAAATCGTTAATTATTCAGTTGACTATTTCAAACATTAATTATAAATAGTGATGTGTCACGACTATGAAAGGCGATCAATTACGGTTTCACCTCAGAAAAGTGATTGATCATTGTTGTTCATAATACCATGAATTATTTATCGCTATCCTCACCATATTAGGATTGTTCATGCATATAATTCGAATATGTAGCACATACTAAATTTATTTATTTTATTTAAAATTCAGCAAAATGTCTTTTAATCCACTTCAAACGATTTTGAGTTCGAATAAACTCGAGGTGAGAATTACGTTGATTGGAAACGTAACCTCGACATTGTACGGACGTTGGAAAAGCACAAGTATGTTCTCACAAACCCCATGTCCTCCAGCTCTGAGTAGTGACTCGAGTAAAGAAGACAAGGACTTCTATGATGCATGGAAGAGGCCTGATGAGATTGCTAGATGCTACATCTTAGTATCTATGAGCAATGTGTTGCAACAATCTCACCGGGAGATTGCCACCGCATATGAGATGCTCTACAATCTTCATGACATGTTGGATGTTAGGGCGTTAGGCGAGGTGGCAAGCTATCCGCAGTTTCATGAGCTGCAAAATGAACCCAGGATCTTCAGTTCGGGAACACATGATACAGATCATGGGTCACCTGAATGATATGGAGATTCTCGATTCAGAGATTGACATGATCTTGGACACTCTAACAAAATCTTTTGATAGCTTCTGTCTTAACTACTCCATGGACAAACTCAGCTATGTTGTAACTGAACTCATGAAGGAGTTGCAGACTGCCGATAGACTTCTTCCTAAGAACAAGAAGAAGTCTACTGAAGTCAATGTTGCTGAACATAGGGCTTCGACTTCTGGTTCTAAGAGGTTGATGAAAGGTCCTAAACACGCCAACTGGACGAGTCTCCTTACTCAAGCGTGTTACATCACAAATAAAGAATCACCCTGGATATTAGATTGCGGGGCTTCTGACTGTATTATGTGTAACTTAAATGGTTTCAGGCAAATCAGACGTTTAGATAACGGAGAGTACACGTTCAACTGGGGAAATGGAACGAATGTCGGAGCAATATCAGTCGTGACCTTGAAACTTAAATTTGGGAACGAAAATTTGTTCTTGAATAATGTTTATTATGTTCCGGATTTTAGTTAAAACCTTTTTTCATTTGGTCGTTTTGAAGAACAATTTTTCAAGTTTAAAATCAATAATGGTATTGAATTTTTTCTTGATGATTTGTTTATTACTAAAGCTCATCGTGTGGATTCGATTTATTATCAGTATCCAAATGAGCCGAAAATCTTGGATACCGAAGTGAATATAGATTCACTCAGGAAGCATAAGATGTTTCATAGTGATGAAACTCACGACATATTTCATAGTGATGTTTCTTGAACATATTGGCCTAGATAGGATTAAGAGATTGACAAAGGATGGTCCTTTGAAGTCTCTAAACGTATGGAGTGGTAGAAAATCTGTTTTACACCACGTCCGAATCTGGAGTTGTCCAGCACATGTGCTGAGACAAAAGACTAGCAAGTTGGCAAGTCTTTAGAATTATGCCTTTTCGTGGGATATTCTAAAGAAACAAAAAGGGTACAGCTTCTATAGCCATGCTGATGAGAAAACGTTCATTACCATGAACGTTAGGTTTCTCGAAGCAGACTATATACATAATTATGTATCGAGAACCAGACTTGTGCTGAAGGAGTTGTTGGGTGAAGTAGCTGGTACTACATAAAATAGGACGAGTCCTATACCAACAGTAGAAGAACCACATTCGGAACCAGAGTCTCATGAAATTGTCGCAGTAACAGGATTGTACGACAACCTGATCGATACATGGGTGTCGGAGAGACTTTCACTGCTATCGCATATAAGGAGGAAGATGATCCAGTATCGTTTTCCCAAGCGATGCAAAGTTCCGAAGCAAACCTATGGCAAGAAGCCATGAACGTTGAAATGCATTTGATGTATATCAACGAGGTCTGGAAACTTGTAGATCTACCCGAAGGCATAAAGCATGTTGGGTGTAAATGGATCTACAAAAAGAAGAGAGCACCGGATGGAAATGTTGAGACATTTAAAGCACGACTTGTTGCGAAGGGGTTCACACATAAGGAAGGTATCGACTATGAGTATATATTCTCGCCAGTCGCGATGCTAAAGTCCATCCGTACTCTTCTATCCATAACTGCCGCCCTAGATTATGAAATCTGGCAGATGGATGTCAAGACTGCATTTCTGAATAGAAGTATTGACGAGCACATTTATATGGCTCAACCAGACGGGTTCATGGAGAAAGGCCAATAGGGCAAGATTTGTGAATTGCTGAAGTCCATCTATGGACTGAAGCAAGCATCTAGATCGTGGAATATCAGATTCGACGAGACTGTGAAAGGCTACGGCTTTGATCAGTCAGTAGATGATCCATGCATTTATAAGATGATAAACGATAGCAAAGTGGTTTTTTTACTCCTATATGTGGATGACATACTACTCATTGGGAATGATGTAGGAAAGTTAGCAGAGGTTAAGATCTGGCTGTCAAAACATTTTGAGATGAAGGATCTAGGAGAAGCGGCTCGCATTCTGGGGATTCAGATCTTCAGAAATTGGAAGAACCAAATTTAGCGCTTTCTCAAGTATTTTATATTGATAAGATCATGGATCGCTTCAGTATGCAAGACTCCAAGAAAGGACAGCTACCTTTCAGACATGGAGTGCATCACTCAAGTGAGCAATCTCTCAAGACTCCTCAAGAAGTTGAGGACATGAGACATATTCCATACGCTTCAGCCGTAGGAAGTCTCATGTATGTTATGCTTTGCACGAGCCCATATATTTGCTACACTGTGGGCATGGTGAGTAGGTTTCAGTCAAATCCTGGACCCGAGCAGTGGGTTGATGTCAAGTATATTCTCAAGTATCTCCGGAGAACGAGAAACTATATGCTTACATACTCAGGTTGTGACCCGAATATGACGTGATAAACCGACTCTGATTTCAATCGGATAAGGATTCCAGGAAGTCCAAGTCAGGGTCTGTGTTCACCCTGAATGGTGGATCTGTGATCTCGAAAAGTATATCAAGCAATCTTACGTTACTGACTCGACCATGGAAGCTGGGTATGTGGCAGCTTGTGAAGCTGCAAAGGAGGCTGTGTGGCTTAGGAAATTCCTTATGTACTTGGAAGTAGTTCCAAGTGCAAGCGAGGCTATCACACTTTATTATGATAACAGTGGGGCTGTAGCTAACTGTAAGGAGCCAAGAAGTCACACGCGCTCAAAACACACAGAGCGGAAGTATCACCTGGCACGACACATCAATCACAGAGGAGATCATTTGGATCTTCTTTGAGTCAAGTGGGAGTTTGTTGGGATTGGTGCCCACAAAGGAGATATTAGATATTATAAATACATTTGTATTTAGTTTTGCTGAAACATTAAATAAAATTAAATATTCATTCTTGATTAAGTTTGTGTTTATGTATGTTTGCTATGCTCTGAAACTGTCATCGACAAAATGGGTGCTAAGTACACACTTGACAAGATAGCCCCTTGTGACTAGTTTAAAATATTGGTTCGCAATCTAAAGATCGATAGAGCAAACGATTCTGAGTAATGATTGTTTGAATGAAGTAGGATATCTTATCTTGTGATACAGAGAGTTGTGACTCTGTGTTTCATTCTTGATATCTTACAGAAGATATTGAACATGACTTGTGATACTCTGAAGCTCGAGATAAAATCGTTTAATCACTCGAAACTTCAAGATCACATACGAGTGGTACTTTGGTACTTACCTAAATCCTGAAGTGAATGCATAATCGATGTGACACTTTATGACATTTGATTTGTCAATGGGCAATGGCTAAGTTATAGTTGCATCTGACCCGACGATTTGTGTCATAATGTTGTTATATTGGATTATGTGATTAACAGATACAGAATTCATGTTGAAACAATGCTAATGCATTAGTATCACACTATGCTTTGTTATGAGAGTGCGAATGAATAAAGCATGTCTGGTATTCATCGAATAGAATATTCTTTGATTAAAACATGTGACATGTAAAGACATCTCACTCTATGTTTTTCTCAATCACAAATAACAAAGGAGTTAGTGAAATAATAACTCAGGGGTAAAATGGTAATTTTACATTCCTCTGAGTTACTGATACACATGAAGGGTAATATCGTAAAATACTCTGTGGATCGTGTGAAGAATTTTTTTGTCACATCAAACGAAAAATATACGCATTTGAACTTAGAGAGTTTCAATATTAGTCCTTTAATGGAGTCGACTAATATTAGGAATTAAAAGACGGAAAAAGTTTGTGAACTTTTGAGTCTGATCTTTATTCTAAAGTTTCGTTCATATGGGTCCATAAGGTCTCAGTGATAGACTCTCATACGAGATTTGTTGAACTAGAACGATTGATTTTCTCATTGAATGTAAATCGTGATTTACACTAAAAATATTATTTTCTAAGTAATTAAATAAATCATTGGTTATTTATTATTATATTTATTTAATGAATCGTATTATGTTATTATATTGATAATAATATAATTTGATAATTCAAATAAATATAAGATGAAAGTAAATATTTTCTACTTTCGTACTTGTTTGCATAGTATGAAAAGAATTAATGACTTGTCATTATATTAATGAGATGTTCTAAATTAATATAATATTATTTTAGAAATAAATCAAATATATTTTTTGAGAAAATATAATGATTTGGCCGGCCATAATTAAAAAAATTAGGCCGGGAAATTATTTTAAAACTCATTAAAAGGATTTTTGGGCTTAAGTTTGACTAAAGGGATTTTGACCTAACTGAAGCTCATTCTTAGATATAAAAGGGATTTTGTGACCTCCTCCTTTGTGTGGTTGGCCGAGATTTAGAGAGAAAAATAAAGATCAAGAAAACGTTTCTTGATGATTGATCTTGATACTTTAGGGTTCCCCTTCTCCCGTTGTTCAATCAAAGAGCTCACCCTCTTGATCTCACAAAAACCTGAGAGAATTATCTATGACTCTTCTTATGCTGTTTGAGTTACTTTTTACACGCAAGTATCCGCTCGAAACGCGAAAAAATCGAGCGAAACGCAACGAGGAGTGCCTGATCCACTCGCCACACCCCAGGAGTGCCTGATCCACCACAGGCGAATCACAAGTTTTCTACTCAAGCCCTTTTACAGGGATCTATCCTTAGGTTTCTTCCACGTTCCTGCAAAGTTTCATGACCAAATTCCTCCGAATGAAGCCACAACGTCACATACAAGTTTCTGACCAGAAATCCAACCGGCCAGCCTGACTCCAGGTGTGCCTAGGCCACCACGAGTGACTCGCTTGCTTCCAGGTCGTGCAATTTTAAAAGGACCTTCCTCTAGGTTTCATCCACGTTCCTACAAAGTTTTATGGCATAATTCCACCAGAGGAAATCCCATCGTCGCATGCACAACTCTAGCCGGCCAGACAGCTTCCAATCCGGCGACCCTCGACTTCCAGCCCGGCGAACTCTTGGTGTGGCATTACGGCGATAGCTAGAAACGCACGAGGTTGTTTACAACCTCACATGTAAGTTCCTCTAACGAATTGGATCAGCGACGCAAATTATAAATTTGTTTATAGGTTGTTAGTGTGATCAATATATTGACATGTTAGTAATTTTTAACGCCTAGGTTGTTTAATATGTTAAAATGTTTAATATATTTAGATCTTATAATATAATTCCTCCATATAATGATATGTTATATAATACTATTGGTTAAACGTTAATTAATTTCCAACAAATGGTATCAGAGCTAGTAAAAGGCATTAAAAATTAGGATTTGTTGACTAGTTTAGAAATTGTTGACTAGTTTGGTGTTGGCGTTTTTTGTATGATTTGAAATGCGTTATGAACGCTTGTGTGTGTGTTTTGTGGATGGATCTTCATTATTACGGCCCTAGGGCTTTTCCGGTTATCGTCCCGGGTTTTTATTTTAAATTTGTGGGCCTCAATTTGCGAGGACAAATTTATGTTGTATTTATTTAAATTGTAATCCGGCAACAAGAAGACATGGAAGGCAGATCCTCGAGCTTGGCCACACCATGGAGAACGTGTGGTGGTTGACCCGAGACGTCCGATGACGCGTTACAAGGAGTCCTTGGTCGACCACTCAAATTGAAGAATAAATTGTTTATTTTTCAATATTGTTTTGTTATGGGTTGTAATTAAAATTGGTCATAGGATGAGTTAAATATTTTATGCTTATTTTATTTAATCTCATAGCATAATCACCTCACATGTCATATAAGATAGAACGCCAACATCACATTAAAATGAATCGTTCATATAGTTTATAATTAATAAAGAGTTATAACAATTGTGTTATTTTCCAAAATATGATTTTTTCCAAAAACTAAGTGGGAGGGTTGTTTATCGTTGAAGTAACCCACGGTCCCCGACATGAAATAAAGACCAATATACCCTTCTATAATATTGAGTTTGCAAAATACTCAACTTATTAATAATTTTGGTTAATACCCAGTTGGAGAAATTAACGAAATTTTTTGGACTACTATACTCTTGACCGATTTATATAAAAGCTAATAAACATGAAACAATAACTTCTTAAATTAACTACGTACCCAATAAATGATCGATTTTTTTTTCTCTCTCTCCATTTATATCTCTCCTCTCTCTCTCACAAACACAAAAAGTGGATCTCTCACTCGCACAAAAAATGGAACTACATGGGTCTCTCTCTCTCTCTCACACGCACAAAAAGTGGATCTCTCACTCGCACAAAAAATGGAACTACATGGGTCTCTCTCTCTCTCTCTCTCTCTCTCTCTCTCTCTCTCTCTCTCTCTCTCTCTGAAAAACACGTACAAAAAGTGAAAATTACATGGGAAATCGTCTCTTTTTCTCACTTACATCATCCCGTTGGCGGAACCAGAGAGGACGAGATCCCCCGCTGTGGCGACCACCGCGTAAATTAGTACATATTTATGCTAAGTATCCATATATGAATTTAAGTTACATTCAACTATAATTTATTCAACTTACTTAGCATAAATATGTACTAATTGCAAGCAATTTTAAAGCAACATGTAGCTTCTTTATGTTTTTCGCCATTCCACTGAACATCTTTTTGGACCCAATTTTTTTAATTTAGAAGTGAAATATCATTTTTAAGAATTCAACTTCTAATATATATTTAAAAGCGCATTAGAAGCGAGTGACTTATACACGATTCTCTTCTACATGTAATTTGTAAGCAAGTTTTTACCATAAGAAACAACTATTTAAAGGTCTTTTACAGTTATGTGGACCACACTTGTGGCTCGCGGAGTTTGATCGGACCCTTAGTGACACTATCTAGCCATCTGGGCCTCACTAAAAGTCTACAAAACATGTGGCGAGGCTTGCAAGACCATCACAAAAGTGTTAATAGAGTCTCGTGCCTTTATGCGGGATACATGGCTTCAGGATATTGGACATAAAATAGAATGTGAAATACTCTTAGATATGTTCATAAGGTGGACCCAACTGGGATTTCCACTTTTATTCGTGAGACTTGTATGTTAATATATGAACTTTAGGTGGGGGGCCATAAGGAGCGTGGACTTCAAATTTGAAGAGAGATGATTTGGGCCTTGCTTGTGGCTTACAGGATCCTCTTAGCAACGTGGTCTACCCGCATGAGCCTCGTTGTAAGCCACGTCTTTTCAGGTTAAAACTGAGAGGATGTTGAGCGTAGGCTTGTCTTTGGTTTTTCATTTTTTGCATAACGGTACACTATGCAAGTTTGCTTGTCTCGTTATTTGATTTATGTCTTCTGGCTGTTTAATTAACCGCACAATCACATAGGTAAACCAAAGGCATATTTGGTTGTTTGTTGCTACTGTTCACTCGACAAAATTTAATTATAAAATACTTTTATTAATAGATTTAATCTTATATATATTTATAAAACACCAAATTTCATAAATTAACTTACAATAAATAGATTTAAATAAACATAATTTAAAATATAAAAAATTAAACACATTAAATAAACATAAATACAAAAATATGTTTTTTTTATATTGATTTATTTAAGTTAAATATTTTTTAGTAATTTATTTTATTTTTTATTTAGTTTATCTTTTTTTAAATATTGATAAGTAATAAATAATTTTAATCACTTATATAAAAACACTTATTATAATTTATTATTAATAAAGAACTGTATAATTCTAATAGTATAATATGATGAATATTAGTTTTAGTGTGAAATTTGATATTATGGTTGGAGTAAGAAAAAAAATTTAGTGCTAAATTAACAAATATTTATGTTAAATCAACAATGTGAAAATGCCCAGACATTTTATCACACCATTATTTTGCGTTTTCATACTGGTTGCCAGTTTGAAAAACAAGTAACATCATCTATCATGATTAATGTACACACTCTTTTTCTGGTTAGCGGGTTCTCCCCCTGCTTGTGGAGGTGTATGCAATCCTCTGCCACGTAGTGCTAGCATTTAGCGTCGGCGGCGAAGAGTGGGAATACAGTCTGACTGATTAGAGGTGGTGAGGATGGTAGATGAGAGCTTGACGTCTGCGACGGAGCTGGAAACAATCTTGCACCACATATTCAAGGAGGTGATGGAGTTTAATGAGTTTAGGATTAGACATATTTCTCGTTTGTGTAATGTCGCGGCGTATGATCTAGCGCGCATTGCGGTGAACCATAACTCGAATTTGACTTGGATGAGTTTCATTCCCCCTTGTTCGGAGTAGGTTATTAGAGCCAATGATCATGAGTTGAGATCCCGCACGGCGGGTTAGAGCCTGCTTATTTGAGTTTTAGTTTTATTACTGATGATTCCGGTTTCATTTTTATAACCACGACTTTTCTCCGCTATACGTGAAGGTTTTATATAATATTTTTGTGGTATCGGTCACGCTTCTTAAAAAAATTAATATATTTATATATCCAATCACATATTCATGGATGAAACTTTAGAACAATGTACAATGCTTACCCGTTTCCGTTGGGATTTATCCATATTGGTGTTAAAGCATGATTAGCAAACTAACTGTACTTAAACTAGTAAATTATTACATACTCAATTAGGAACAATGATCATTACATGGTAACATATGAATTAACATTTTTAAAATTTATTTTCTGATTTCGTAAATAATTTTTTAATTAATATGTAGTAACTACTATCTCATGTCTTAATTTATCAAATATTTACTAAAGATTAAATAAATAAAAAACCAAATTTTAATACACTTTCAGCACTCGTACCTAATATCTAGCTACGCGTGAGGTTGATCATGAACTTTAAGGCATCTTTGATGTGATGGCAAAGATTTTGTATCGGATTCTTCATCACTTTTATAGATTGCATGGATGTGTGTGGTCCGCTTGGCCATTGGTCAATTCTCGACGTCCATACAACATGAATAGAATCATTAACGAAGTATTTACTCATGCGATTTGCATATGAATATGATATAACTAGTATTTGCATTAAATTATCGATCCATAACCCATGCGTTATTTGTGCGAGTATTATGCAACTTCCTTGGAATTTCTTGTGAGCGAATTGCCACAAAAGAAGGCATGCGCTAAGTGAAGACGTGCATGTATGCGTAACAGAAATAAATATGCCAAAGGTAAAATAAAAAAACCAATTGTGGTCGGTCGAAATCAACAAAACTACAGGTTTATATCTGCCACTCACCACTATATTGACTATGTAGTGCATCGAAGAAGACAAGAAGGAAATTTTTAGAGAATATTGATTGAATCACATTATCCATATGCGAGTATGGAGTTGGATAAACCACGAAACAGATACCAAATATGTGGAAATTCCATTATGCCTCTCTTTTGAAACTTATCTTAATTAGCACGCAATACATATATTTAAAATTTCATTGTAAATGCAATATTTTCAAGTTATAAACAGCCCCCTTTTCTTGATTTTTTCATATTTGATCTATATGTTTTATTATTATTGTGATTTTTTATTATATAATTACGATTGTCCAAACTTTTATACTAACTTAAATTTTCATGAATACAAGTTAGTTATTTTTTAAATTTTGTAATTGAATCCTTTTTCTATTAAATATTAAATAAGGGTCTTTTAGCTATATACCCACGTAAGCGTTTACCAATTTCAATATATCCAAAAGTTATGTTAATTTTGTGTAAATACCCACCTTAAATTGTTAACGAATTTATTTGGACTATTTTGGACTTATTTTGTAAACAATTTTCGAAATAAATAATGAACCATTTAGGCCCAATTTAATTGTAAACAAACTAATGTGGGTATTTATACAAAATTAACGTAACATTGAATATATTAAAATTAGTAAACTTGAAAATGGCTAAAGAGCTAATTTTTTTATTATTAAATAATCACAAAAAAGTATGCCATCCTATGTATAGCGTACATATATTCAATGTATGCTATTTGGTGTACTTTAATACTCATATATAATAATTAAAAATGAGTAAAAATTATTATTAAATCTTCCTTAGATAATATTATCTATACGAACATGTTTATGTTATCCTATATATAATGTAAAATATGTTTTTATACAACAAATTAAATTATCAGCGACAGAAATACTCAATATATATTTTTAGATAAAAAGTACTCAAAATATGTTTGATTTAGTGCATTTAATATTCAATATTTATAATTATGAGAAAGGTAATCAATTTCAAAATATTTTGTCAATGTTAACCTGAAAGTGTTGGAATAGGTCTAGGATTAAGAAAAAATTATCATTAACACATTAATGGAGAAATATAAAAATTTATTTACAAGTAAAACAATTTTACTAATCTAGGCAAAGTGCATGAACATGTTGTTAGTTAAAAATATTATTTAATTACTTGAATACTAACATTTCGTTTGTAGCTTGATCTTTGATGAGTCTTGGGAAAGATAAATCGTCTCGTCTTGCTCGTCACCTTCACGCCTAGCCTTGAACTCGAGAAACCTAAGGTTTCTATTATAAGAGTCTATAGAGTGTTTGAAGGATTTGTGTGTACGCACAATTAAACACAATAGCTCACGAACAAGTCTATAAGCTAATGAGCTAATTTAAGTATAAGTCTAATGAGGACTTAGGTGCCAAAATATAAGAGATATTTAGAGAGAGAGAAAGAGAGAGAGGAGAATATGGAGATATGAAATTCATGTACAAGATTGCTGAAATGCAATGTATATCACCTCATGCTTTACTACTTGGATTGTGAATAAATGAACCGCGTGGTATCCAAAATTAACTAACGACTTTATTTGGATGAAACAATGTGATTTGTTAGCTCCTCGTCAATACATTGTTTCTAACTTATTCATAAGTATCAAATGAGTTGAGAAAATAACAACTAGAAGGGTAAAATGCTAATTTTATAAATCCCATATAGTTGATAATATTCATGAAAGGTAATCATAAATAACATTCAATGGATCCACTCAATATAATTAAGTTGAATTTGAGTAGAAAATAAATTCATTTGAACCGAGAGATTCTCAGTGTCAACTCTTTAGTGGAGTCAATTGACATTAAATTAATACTTGGAAAAAGTTTGTGAACTTTTGAGTCCGAGTATAGTAGTTCAAGTTTGGTCATTTGGATCCATGAAGTCACTATTATAGGTCATTATAGTAGGATTGTTAAAGTAGAAGCTAAGTCAAAATAAGTTCAAGTGTTGAACTAGACATTTTCTCGGAAAATTTCTAAAGGATATTTTGTCCACAGGGATATAAAATGATGTCAATGTCAAAATAAGATTTTGAATATTTTCATATGATGGAAATATTAATTTAGTTTCTAAAGCCGAGAAGTCGTTCAAGGCATTATCAAATTAATTTCATCATTTGTGCAATATTAATTCTACAATGAGTATTTTAAGAATTGTCTTAAAAGAAATAAGGAAGCATCTAGAAGCTACTCCCTTGTAGATGAAATTCGGCCAAACATCATAGAACAGAGAGAGAAATATCTCTTATTATTTTGTGCATTATTATATATTGGTAATTGCCCAGAAGAAAAGAGGAAATGAATATCTTTGAGAAGGAAACATACTTGCTAAGTGAGGAAACAAATTTCATTCACTATTGCAAGGAGATGGCTGGCCATGTACAAGAGAAAGAAGAGAGGAAATCAAATATTTTGTCATGAATACACTTAGGAAATGGTAATTACCCTTTCTTGTATTTCGTTCTCCTATAAATAGAGCCTCACATAGAGATGTGAAAATAAGTTTTTCCTTTTGTTCTCTCTTGGTTTGGCCGTCCAAATTCCTCTTGTCTCTCTAGATATCTCTTTTATTTTGGCACCTAAGTCCTCATTAGACTTAGATTTTATTTAGCCCTTTAGCTCATATAGTTGTTCTTGAGTTATTGTGTTTAATTGTGCCCACATACAAATCCTTCAAACAATCTATAGACTCTTGTAATAGAAATCTTAGGTTTCTCGAGTTCAAAACTAGGCGTGAAGGTAACGAGCAAGACGGGACGTTCTACCTTTCTCAAGGCTTATCCAAGATCAAGCTACGAAAGAAAGTTAAATAACAAGTAATTAAATAATAATTTTTAAATAACAACATGTTTATGCACTTTGCCTAGGTTAGTAAAATTGTTTTACTAGTAAACAATTTTTTATATTCCGCCATTAATGTGTTAATGATAATTTTTTCTTAACCCTATAACTGTTCTAACAAAATAATAAGAGTTGACCATGTTAACCTTAAAATAGTGGACCTGTATATCAACAACTGGTTAATTGAATAAATAAGAAAGACCGTGGAAGTGTATGTGGACGATATGCTCATTAAGAACATAAAATCTACTAATCACGACGTGAGAGAGATGTTAACAATCATTCACAGCTACAAAATGAAGCTGAATCCCAACAAATGCGTGTTTATTTTTTAATCCAAAATAATTATGAGCTATATCGCAAGTCAAAGCAGGATATAAGTAAATCCAAAAAGGATTAAGGTAATAATTGAAATGAAGTTTCAAAAAGCCTGGCACACTAATTCAATATGATATAAAATAGTTTCAAAGTCATAAGACTCAATAAGATGAGCCATTGAAAATTAAATATTAGCTCGTCAAGGTCGAGGCTCGCTAAAAATGGCTCAAGAACCAAATTCAAGGTTGTTCATGAGCTTGTCGCATGTTCCCTTGGGTGCACGCTCATGTCAGCTCACAAACACAGACACATGTTACCCTTCTTCGTGTGCCCTATGTCATAACATACAAGTACAAATTTACCTAACGCGCCTAACGAAGGGCGCACTGAACCTGGTGCACTCGGAGTTAGCGCATGATTGTACACACATATCCCTTGGTGTTACACATTTCATGTTGAGCGACTGAGGGATTCCTCTATCCAGATAAAGCCTATAAATACCCCTCCAAAAAAGGTCAGGTACATAAGTGTTTACACTTTTCTAAAATATATCTCGTTTAGAGAAAAACTAAATTATCTCTCAAAATCTCACGGTCTAAGAGCTATGAAACATAGATTTTGACCTTCCGCAACTTTTTTCCTCTGTCCGCAGGTTTTTTACTCATCTTTTTAAATATTATACCACGAATATTGTTGACCCACCTCACATAACAATTATATTATTGTTGAGTGTTGGAACACACGTAAAAACACTGCATGTGTAGCCTAGCCCTCTAACTTGATTTATGTTTTTCTTATTGTCAGGTCTCGTGACGAGTGAAAAACACCTTGACCTAGATGAGCGAAAGCTCGTTACTCAAATTTTTAATGAGGTACTTGATCCAGGACTTAATCAAACTTCCCGTAGCATTAAACAGTTTTTCATTTTTGTTCAACTACAATATCCATGTTTTAATATATGTTCAGTAAAATATAAAGGAAGTTACGTAAACATAGAGATTCTTACGTAGTTTTAATATATGTTCAGTAAAATATAAAGGAAGTTATGATTCACACTTTTTCTATAGAGAAATAAATTATTTTCAAGATCACCGGTTCTAAGAGTTTGAAGCATTGTTGATGATCCTCCTAAAAAAAATCTTCGTCCAACACATTTTATATTTTTCGACAATATCGGTCTCTCACCTCACATACTAAGTGCCAAAGGCACTATATATGCACTCCGAACTTGATTTCTCTTGCTATTGGTATCAAACACCTCGAGCTAGATGAGAATTTAACGAGATAGTGCATGTGCTACCACTTTGATCTTGATTTTAGTCGAACCGAGCATAACCTTAAATAGTTTTATTTTTTATTTTTGCAAGAAAAATGTATCTATTTTTTCAACAAAAAATTAGCTGTTTACCCATATATCTATTTTTTCAACAAAAAATTAGTTGTTTACCCATGGTTACGTTTACGAATTTAATTATACCCAACATTTCGTTAATTTTGTGTAAATACCCAATTGAAATTGTGATTATTGCGTCAAAAATACCATTCAAACCGTCAACATAAATGTTTTCCCAGGATTTTTTTTCGATTTGAACACGCTTTCTTTCAATAACTTATTTAATTAATTGTATTTCGTTTACTTAAATTTAAGCGGCAACCACAATCAGGATTCAAAAAGGGAAAAATAGTCCAAAAAATTTCGTAAACAAAATTCAATGGGTATTTACGCAAAATTAACGCAACGTTGGGTACATTGAAATTGGTAAACTTATTTCTGGATATTTAGCTAATAATTTTTAAAATACGTTTAGTAAAATAAAAAGAAAGTAATGCTAACATAGAGATTTTTTTACATATTTTTCTAAAATTATTTATACATAATAAAAATATAACTTACTATTGTATTTTTATCAACATTACTGCTCTAGTAATAATGGTAGTGTAGTTTTTTGACGGTCAGTATTTTTCTCATAATTTTAAGAATTAAATATCGAAAACATAGAGAGTGTTTCTTTTGCTAATAACTTGATATGTATAGAGAAATTTCATTTCTAGACTAAAACATGTTAAATATTTAGATTAAACTCATCATGTTAAATATTCAGATTAAACTCATCTTATTAAAAGTAGCTCAAAATGGACTTTAGGTCCAAAATTGAACAAAAATACTTTTGTACTCAAAATTTCTTAATAGCACCATATCTTGTCGTATATCATCGTATCTCATCGTACAACATCGTATCTCATCATGTCCTATCGTACAAAAAGTTATCGTACGCTATCGTACAACTATTATATTATATTTTAACGTATAGAATCGTACGAGTGAAAACTGATTTTTGAAATTTTTTAGTATAAGGGTATTTTTGTCTTATTTTGTATTTGAAGTCTATTTTCAAATATTTTTGAAAAACATAAGTCTAATATGCATATTTTAAAATTATAAATTGTGCATGCACATGCTATAAAACATGTGGCTAATCAGAATAAAACAAAAGGTTTTATATCTTTGTAAAAAGTTTGTACATAGGGAGGCAGATTTAATGCATGTATCTCTTATACATTTGTAATTTTATAGTTGATTCCCTGGATTCGAACATTTCTTTTTAGTTCTTTCTCTTTTCTTACCGGCCATGTGAAGTATATCTTAGAGGCGGATATTTTTGGTATAAAATCTTCAGAACGGTGACCGATATATCCTAAAATGTTATCCTTGTGGGAAGGACTTGAAAAAAAAAAAACTTTGTATTGTTAAGCATATTAAAGATCATACATTTTAGTAGCTACGATATTCGCTATGATGTGTGAAAGTGTGAACGCATTAACATTTTGTGGGATTAGTTAGACCATCATATGGTTTTTTTTTTGTAAGAATATATATTGCAAATAATATTCAAAATTTATTTATTACATGTTATTATTATATTTTATAAAGTATTTTAGGCTAGTGTTTAATCGTTATAGCGTTATAGCTATATTTCGGATTAATCAACATCTATAGGAGTACATTAATACGGTATATTCACATGATCCGAATAATCAATTAATGAATGACGTTTTCTAATAATATTTCATGCGCAGCATAGCATATAGCCATATACACAATCAAATACACTAGGGGACTACCCAAATATGATTCACTTGATTATTTCTTCTCATAATCCATTAATAAGTCTTTACTCCACTTGTATGGCTTTTCGTTAAAAACAACTTCAATACAAATCTCCAAGACGTGCTGTCATAAAATTGAAATAAAGGCTTATAGCTAATGGAAAATAGGAAAAACATGGTCAAACTTTTTGGAATAATGTCAACACATAGATATTGAAACACAAATCAACAAAATAACCTTTAAATACTAAAAAAAAAACCTTTAAAGTTCACAGTAAAAGAATTTTGTTTATTAAGATTTGAACTGATACAAGGAAAAGTCAACACGCACAAAATGAGATAATATCAACCGACATGGGCCGTTTGCGATGATAAAAGTGACACATTGATTCTACCATCTTCAACTCAATTTGTTTTTTTCACTTTATTATATGACTTGTATCATATTACACAATATTTTATTTATACTCCAAATTTCTATTTCTAAAACTACAAAAAAAAAAATCATATTCCATATTTATCTATTACTTTAATAATTTTAATCTAATTTCTATCTTTTATATCCACTTAAACTCTTAAATAAATAAATATGAACTCTCATAGAAATATATTTTCGTAATATGATTTTTTTGGTAATTCGTTAGTTTTTAATTGAGTCATGCGAATTTTTACTTAGCCAAATTTTATTTGTTATTCTTCTATTTTATTAATTAATAAAATATAATTTTGTTACACGAGTTCATTAAGCTTTGAACAAACTAATAAAATAAAACTGATTTTCATGTTAGAAACATAAATTCAAAATTATTTTAATTCAAAAACACTTTTTCACTTTTTATTCTTGTTTATAGTTCTCGAGAAAATCTGGTTAACCTCCATGATAGTGCGATTAATAAAACAACCATAAGACATAAATCAAATAACCAAATAAGTAAACTTGCATAGTATACCGTTATGCATAAATGAAAAACCAAGGACAAGCCTACGCTCAACATCCTATCATTTTTAACATTGGTCTTCCTATAACATATTTTATATTTCTACAATTTTTTGTGAATTTTTTATTAAATACTTGATGCGGTATTTTTTTGTGCAATTTGTAAAATCAGTTTATATTTTTATGAAATGATGTTAAGGTGGTGAATTATATATAATATGTGTGATAGTAACATAAGTCAACGATTCTTAGGCAAATACAAAGAACAAAATCTGTTCGACATGAGATTTTCACTTGAAAAAATTGCAGGCTGATTCTTTCAACCGACCTGTAGCTATATACGGGTTATATTGGGATTCCAAACGATCGATAATTAAAAATGGTGATAAGAAATATACTTGTGTGTGTTGTTCTGATATGTTCCTTCTTCAATTGAAATGAGTTTAGAGAAAGTTGCTAATTTTTTTGGACTGTGGAAGTATTCCACAACCCTTATTAAGGATTTTGGACTTTCGTTGTGTCTAAGGGTTGTGAAATATTCAACAACCGATCAATTTTTGCACCATATTATGTAATTTTTATTTTTTCGGCGCCGCGGCACCGAGTTTTCACAACGGATCTAATATCCGTTGTGGAAACATTTCATTTTTTTAGGCAGCGCCGCGGCGACAACTTATTGTCGCCGCGGCGCCGTTGTCCAAAGTATTGTTTTTACTCAAAACATGTGAAATGAACCCACATAATCATATAAGACATGTAGAAGGACTTATAACATGTATAAATAATCTAAAAAACTTCCAAAATCTTATATATATATATATATATATATATATATATATATATATATACATTTAAAATTCATCCGAGATTATATACATTCAAAATCACAAAATGTAATTAATCACATTCAATAAATTTGTGTACATAGTTCATCCGCATATTGTGTTGCCGCTTTATCTTCTTGGAGCGGTTATTGACTTGATGTACGTTAATTGCCCGTCACCAAGAGAGTCTTTGTGTTCGAGTTGAAAATTTGAAAACACCCTATAAACGAAAACCATGAGGAATTTTTTAACAAACGCTCAAATTCAAAATACATTCTCAATTTCAACTCAAATTGACTCAAATTCAATCCAGAATTCAAATTATATTTCAAACAAACAAAAATATATGTCACTCTCATCTAAAAATGAATTTGAACCAAATCATATCTATATATATTATCAATTCCTAAAACAAAAGTTATATCGCAATATCAACCTAAACTAAATATCAATTTGAAACACACAAGCTATCAATCAAAATCTCATCTAAACATATTATCATTTCCAAACACCAAAACTATATCTCAATATCAACTTAAACTAAATATCAATTTCAAGCACACAAAATATCAATCAAAATCTCATCAACATATTATCATTATTAAACACAAAAACTATATCTCAATATCAACTTAAACTAAATTTCAATTTCAACCACACAAAATATCAACCAAAATCTCATATAAACATATTATCATTTCCAAATAAACACTTAATAATAATAATAAAAACCAATATGATGAGAAGACGTGAAGGGGCGGTGATAATCTTTTGAGGCATAGATAGAGGGCGGAAGGAAAGAGAATAATAAGTTTCGTGGGTTTTGAGGGATGGATTTCGTGGGTTTGAGGGTGGGTTTCGTGGGTTTTGAGGCGTTAGCATGGGTTTCGTGGGTTTTGAGTGTGAAAAGAAGGAGAGAGAGTGAAAGAGAGGGTGGAGGGAAAGAGATGCTGGAAGGAAAAGAGGGTGGAGGGAAAGAAAGGTTAGAGGAAAAGAGAGAGCTTCATGGATTTTGAGGCGTGAGTTTGTGGTGGTGAAAAGGTCGTCGGAAAACGAGAGTGACGGTGGTCGAATATTTATGAGTCGCCAGAGAAGAGAAAGTATTAAAAGAGAATGGGTTTTGAGAGAGAATGAGTTTTGAGTGAGAATGAAAAATAAAGAAGAAGAAGACGAAATATAGGTTTTGTGCGAAATTTGGGCGGGATTTCAAAAAAAATTGATTTTTTCACGAAGTTTAGACATTCCACAACCCTTATGGGAATGGTTGTGGAAGCGGCGCCGCGGCAACGACAAAATGGGGCCGCGACGCAACCAAACCTAGTTTTTTGGGCCACCAAGAGAGTTACAGAACCTATACATTTTAGGTTTTTCATGGCGCCGCGGCGCCGGCAAAATGGGGCCGCGGTGTCATCAAAATTTCATTAGCCAAACAAGTTTCCACAACCCTTTTGGGATCCGTTGTGGAAGCGGTGCCGCGGCGACGACAAAATGGGGCCGCAACGCCGATTTTTTTTTAACTTTTTTCAAAATAATTTTTTAGACATTCCACAACCCTTGTGGGAAGGGTTGTGGAAGAGGAGCCGCGGCAACGACAAAATGGGGCCGCGGCGCCGTCGTCTTTTTTTTTCTTTTGCACAACGGATCTCTAGATCCGTTGTGGGACGTGGCGCCGCGGCCTTAATTGGTCATCGCCGCAGCGCCTATCCCACAACACATACAATAAAGGTTATGGAATATTTTAAAATAAATAAAATTTTACAACCCTTATAATAAGGGTTGTGAAATGACCTACATTCCACAACGCTTAGGCTAAGGGTTGTAGAATAGGTTACATTTCACAACCCTTAACTCAAACGGTTGTAGAATCAACACATTCCACAACCCTTAGCTACAAAGGTTGTGGAATCTCGGATTTTACAACTTTTACCAATAAAAATTGTGGAAAGTGGGCTGTAGATCCAATATCCTAGTAGTGAATAAGTGGAATCTAAAGGAAGCTGTATAAAAGAATAAAACGGAAAAGAGATAAGGACATTATGGCTTGTGGGATAATTGATGAAAGAATAAAATTGACTAGCTTAGTTAATTTGCCATGGAATTTCAAAGGGTGTCGTTTCTTAATATGGAACTGTGGTTGTCAAAGACATACTAGCGCGTGTCACTCACGGTAGGAACTGCTATGCTAGAGATAAAATAAAATTTGATTGGAGCCTTAGAATTCAAGCATACACCACGTTAGTGTAATGTTTATATTAAACAAGCAAAAATAATTGCGCCGTGGCAAATTGCTTAATATATCTACTTAAAATTGTTATAATTATTAAAAATATTTTTTAATAAAAAAAATGACGCAATAAAAAATTACACAAATTTTTTTATAATATTAATTAATAATATAAGTTTTATTTTTATTGAATTATATCAGTGACGTATCATATGAATAAGCTTTAAAATAAAAAAATTAAAGATACTGAAATAAAATATAATTATTAAATACCTTTAAAAAAATTGTGTTGACTAATAATGCAATTTTATTAACGTATAGGATAATTTTGTAATTTTATTATGTAAATAGTGACAATCATGTAAATTCTAGAGAATTCCACAAAGTTGTGGCATTTTAAGAAAGTTGTGGCATAATTGGTAATTTTAAAAAATTATGTGATTAAATAAATAATTTTCTAATTAATAGTAAAATGTGTTTTAATGAATAGTATTTTTAGATAATTCCACAAAGTTTTGATATTTTAAGAAATTGTGGCATAATTTGTAATTTTAAGAAATTATGTGATTTACTAAATAATTTTCCAATGAATAGTAGAATGTGTCTTAATGGATAGTGTTTTTTAGGTTTCCTTTATATATATATATATATATATAATAATAATATTGTGTAATTTTTACACTACGTAATTTTTTACTATAATATACTATATCTAACACTAAAAAATATTTGATTCATATATAATTCTTGATTAAAATGATTTTAGATTGCCTGTATTAATTTTATTAGTTATTTGTGCTTAAACAACTGTATTTAATTTATTAATTAAAATATTATTTTAAAATATAAATGTAATTATATAATTAAAAAATATTATTTCATAGATAATACAATATTTTTAAGAAAATAAGTACTACACCATTAAAAAACATAAATATAAAAAATTATACATTACGAATTAAATGAATTCATATTCATAAACATATTTTAAAAATGATTAATTAATGAATTAATGCATGACGAATATCTTTATATTTTATTTTCATGTTACTTGGTAGTAGTATATTTTAATTATCGCTTATTTAGATTAAATATTTATTATTATTATTTTTAGGTTGAAATATTTATTATTATTAATTATTGGTTAAGTTTGGTATAATATTTAAAGATTTTTTTTTAATTATGAACAAATTTAACTTATATTGAAGAAGTTATTCAAACTATAATCAAAGTTCCAAAACTTAAAACCATATTGATAAAATTTAAATTAATTAAGAATATACTTTTATTTAAAATTATAAATTAATTAAATTATAATCATGCTCAAACATTTGTTGTAGTCTTTTCACCAAATGAACATCGTTACACTAAATTTGCTAAAGTATTGTTTATTTGACGTGAATTAAAGTCATATCAAATATATGATCATGTCGGATTTCATTCTCAACAATTACATAACAGATAAATATATAGTTTGTAAGATTTATATTTATTAAATGGATATCAGTATGACTTTGTAATAAAAATAATTATTAGTACTTGTTTTAGCATGTTTGCTTTGCCAAATCCTATTGTGCGCCTAGGTGTCTTCGACTAGTTCAGCGAACATCTTTCTGTATTTTGTCTATCTTTGTTTGACGCCATAGTACATACCTCACTGTTCATTCGGCGCTTCTTCTTTGTCAGTTGTGTACTTCAATACAAAGACACTACTACAAAAATGACCTTTAGAAGCGACATGGGGCATTAAAAGCGACTTTTTACCATTAGAAGCGACTAGTCACTTCTAACGTAAACACCTTGATTTTTCCCGAAAAATAAAATTTGTACAATTAGAAGCAACTAGTTGCTTTTAATTGTCCGAATTGACAATTTAGAAGCGACAAGGTCAAAATTATTGGCTCGCACCCTCCGCGCTAAATATTTCAGTATGTTTGGACATTAGCCACTTCTAATGTTCAAATTATTTGGCTCCAAAATTTCTCCACTAAAACTTCACGAAATATAGATTTTTGGGCATTAGAAGCGACTAATCGCTTCTAAATGTCGCTTCTAATGCCCAATTCTTTTTGGCTCCAAAACTCTTCCGCCAAAATTTCTCCTACGGGGACATTAAAAGCGACTAGTCGCTTCTAATGTTCCCACTTACCAAAATGTCGTCGTTTTAATTTTAAAGTACATTAGAAGCGACTAGTCGCTTCTAATGTCCATAAGGCTTTAAAACACCTTCCCCTCCTCTCTCCCATTTCCTCTCCCCTTCACAAAAAACTCATTCCTCCCTCCCCCAGTGCTCTCCTTCGGCCGAGCACCTCCGCCCCTCCGCCACTACGGCGTCTCCTTCCTCCATTTGCCCCTCCGCCCTCCTCCCCTTCTCCGCCCTCCACCCTCCTCCGCCCTCTTCCGCCTCCCTCTCCACCCCCGTCCGCCTCCCCGTCCGCCCTCCCCTTCTCCTGCCTCCTCCCCTCCTCCATTCTCCTCTCCCTCCACCCTCCTCCCTTCTCCTCCCCCTTCGACCTCCTCTTCCCTCCTCCGCCTCCCCTTCCCTCCCCTGGGCCTCCCTTTCCCTCCCCTGCACCGGCCCTCCTCTCCTCATCCTCCCCCCTCCTCCGCCCCTCCACCTCCCCTCCGCCTCCCATCCCATGCGCCGGCCCGCCGCCCCTGCACCGTCCTCCACGCCTGCACCGCCCTCCCTTCCCCCGCCGGCCCACTGCCTCTCCACCGCCCTTCGGCCCTGCGCCGGCCTCCGCCCCACTACCTCTCCTTCGCCAGTAAGTGTTGATTTTTTTTAACTTGGTTTGACTCAATTTGAATCGGTTTTGATCTTGTTGTGTAGTCTCCGACCTCGCGACATTTATTTCCAGCCTCGGTGACTTAGTCCCTCTGTTAGTACTCGTGTCCCTTCGTAATTTTTTTTTAATAATGTTGTAGTAATTAGTTTTGTCAATATATGTCTCGAGTATATGTTGAACAATGTTTTTAATTTCTCGCAGGTCGTTTTGTAATCCGACTCGCAACTCATCTCGTAGTTCGTGTCGCAGCCTCGTTCATTCTCGCAATGTGTCGGCCCGCCGCTTGTTAAGGTATATGTTTGTTTTTAAAAATAATTTTAGTTATATTTTGGTTTATGGTTTTTTATAATTGTTTTATTTTTTTAATTAGATTTTGCCGTTTGTTGTTCGTTGCGTCGCCTCGTTTTTACCTAGTTTGCTCGTCTTGTGCCTACCTGTCTCGTCTCGCTTATAAGGTTGGATATTTATAGTTTATGTTTAATAATTTGAAATAGTAATTTAGGTACGCAATTGAAATAATAATTTGTTATAATTAATTTTGTCATGTATTTAATTTGTTAATTTAGGTATGTAATTGAATATGTTGAATATGTTCTTAAGTATGTTTAGTTGATTTAACATGTCAATATGTTTGTTAATTTGAATGTAATTATGAATTTGAAAAAGTTATATATGTAGTTTTTTGTGTGTAGATTTTTAATTTATTGATCAACATATATTTTATATATATTTTTATATTTTGTACAAATTTCAGGTTTTTGGTTTGTCCATATTTTAGGGGAAACATTGCCCAAATTTTTGTAAATTAAGTAATATCAATCGATCAAACAAATCATTAATTAGTTATATCTAAATTCAACAACTTTGGATATCATATCATCAACAATCAACTCCTATATACTACATATATTATCCAATAGTTCTCAATCTCACAACTTTTCTTATAATTTCAACATTCAGCATCATGTCAAATCCAAGTCGAGCTTGGATAACTGAAAATAATCGATGTAGTCTTGAATTCGAAATGGGCGTGAACGAATTTATTTGAGTTGCACGATTTCAAATGAAAAGCGAGAATAAAATTAAATGTCATTGTCGTCGTTGCAATAATGCGGTAACTCAACAAATTTCAGTGGTTCGAGCGCATCTCATGTTCAAAGGATTTACTCTGTATCACACTAGGTGGTATAATATAACTCAACAAATGGGAGTGTTTGCTCTTTCTTGGTACAATATAACTTTTGCTTAAACTTTGTTAAGATTAAACACATTTTCTACAAAGCGCCGAAAACATCTTTGAAGAAGAGTTTGTTCTCTACGCTTCGCTGTAAAGTTTTAGCTTCTTGAAAGAAAGTTAAACTGTACATTAATGCAATTATGTATGTCCTAAATTCACAAACAATAACTCATGTAGGTGTTAAAATGAAAGGTGAGTCGAGCTCACACCTAGGGGAAGCCTTAGGTTTAGTTATATTTTGGAAAGAAAATGTTAAGTTTAGAAAGTAAAGATTATTTTGTAAACCCTTTATAACTTTGTTTGTCCTACTCTATAGTATAATCTCTCACTGGGATTGATATCCTCCCATATATAAGTAAGAACAGAACTAATCTACTTTATATCAGAAAGAACATTATATAAAAGTGTAAAATTAGTTTCAATAACGAATTATAAATAATAAAAGTGAATAAATAAACAAACTGCGAATAATAATAGTAATATTGAGAAAATAATATAATTCACTTCGACTAAGAGCTTTGGAGAAATAAAGAATAAATAATGAGAATGATGATGTTGTCTTGAACTGATAATATACTTTACATTTACTAGCTTGTAACACGTCTTGCCAAAATTGTAGAAGTCGCTGTTATATCGCATGTCGCCGTTGAAGAAAATATTTAAATTCGTTTCGGATGCAGTTTTCATTAAGATCGAGCTCGTCATGTTTTGAATGGAGTTCGGTGATTTCACTTGCAAGACCCGAAGCTGAAGTGTATTTCAGATATTGGACTTTTATTTAGCCCAATATATTAATGTCTAAAAGAATTAATTTTATACCTCACAATATATAGTTTTAATAAATTTCTTTTATCATAGGAAAGCTTTTACTCTAAAGATACAGGTTTAGAGTATTATATTAGAGATGCTGAAAGACCACGAATTGAAATTCGATCTTTTTTTCTGAGACTCAGATTATTTTTTGGATAATTTTTATTTTCACTTAATTAAAACACACACATGTTCTTTACAACTAAACTAGCCATATATATGTAATTATATATATAAATATATATAATATTGTCCTGCCTATCAACGATGAAAGTTTTTTATTTACATTCACATCTCTTTTTAATTTAATTAATTAGTTTTACGGTGGTATGAATAGAGTTCCAAACATGAAGCTCGCATATTTTAGTCACTATCATACACGCACCGTATGCTCAATATTTCATGTAAAATACTATTTTAATCTTTAATTTATTACATCGTCATTGTCATAAATTCGTCACGAGTCCAGCTGCTTATTTGGATCATTCAATTTTTCATGCCATGTGACGTGTCTAGTTGATGAAGTGACTTCACGTCGAAGGCATAAATATAGTCAACACCACTTGACGTTTTAGATAATTCAAGTATCCCCTTAAACTTTTCCTTGGGGTCTATCTTCACTTGCAAATAAATGTTATCACTGATTTATTTATATAATGAAAGAAAAACCATGGTGCATAATACCCTGCTCCCCGGGCATTTCGAGAATCTAAATATATATTACGTTCAACACACATGCATGGACACGATATGATAAAGTACCATTGACCACACGATATACCTATATTCTCTGGAGAAAAAAAGGAAGAGGACACATGAGATGAGATGAGAATCCAAACTCTGACGATAGTCCACTCGGCATAATAGATGGAAAAGGAAAGGAACCTTCTTCTCAGTTTTGATTCCCCCTTTAACTTCCCAAAACACCACTCTTTCTCCCTTCTCTCCACCTATATAAACACCCACACCTCCACCCCCTTCTCAAACACACACACAAACCATACTTGAAAAGAAAAAGAAAAATCACACACACAAACCATACTTGAAAAGAAAAAGAAAAATCACACACACGCACCTATATAGTTGTGTTGCATGAGATTCAGACAATCCAAAGCAATGGCGACAACCGTAACGGTGGACCCGCGCGTGCACCAGAAGCGCCACCAGCACTACGGAGGCGCGTCGGCGGTGGAGGAGATAAAAGGCGTGATCCGAGTGAGCAGAGAGGGGCAGGTAGAGAGAGGGTGCGTGGTCCCCACGGTGGCGGCGGGGCCCACCGCTCACGACGCGGTCATCGACAGCAAGACCGGGGTGTGGGCCCGGGTCTACGCTCCGGCGGCTGCCTCGTCGAAGCCGCCGCCACCGGTGGTGGTGTACTTCCACGGCGGAGGGTTTTGCGTGGGCTCCGCCGCATGGAAGTGCTACGACGACTTCTTATCTTCTCTTTCCCAAGCCTGCCTCGTCGTCTCCGTCAGCTACCGCCTCGCGCCGGAGAATCGCCTCCCAGCCGCCTACGACGACGGATGCGCCGCCCTCGACTGGCTCCGCCGCCGCAACCTCGCCGCATCCGGCGTCTTCCTCGCCGGCGACAGCGCCGGGGCCAACATCGCCTACCACGTCGCGGCGCGCTACACCGGCGGGGTCCGCATCCGCGGGCTCCTTCTCGTTCAGCCCTTTTTCGGCGGGGAAGCTCGGACTCCGTCGGAGAGGGGCTCGTCGCCGCAGCCTCCGGGCTCGGCGCTTACGGTTCCGGCGGCCGACGCGTACTGGCGGATGGCGCTGCCGCCGGGAGCGGGGCGGGACCATCCCTGGTGTAACCCCCTCGTCGGAGCTTCCGTCAAAGTTGCGGCGGCTAGGATTCCGGAGAGGGTGATGGTTTGTGTTTCGGAGATGGACGTCTTGAGAGACAGGAACGTCGAGTTTGCTGGAGCTTTGGCCGGAGCTGGGAAGAGAGTGGAGACACGCGTTTACAGAGGAGTCGGACACGCCTTTCAGATCCTTCATAACTCGCACTTCGCTAAGGCTCGGACTCAGGAAATGCTGTCTCATATCAAAAACTTCATTGCTCAATAATAGTGTTCCTACCATTCTTCTTCTTCTTCTGTGTTGTGTATGTACTGTGTATAATGGCGTCGTGTTCGACAAGACTCGTAGGGTTGAAGTAAACATTTTTGAAAGTTAAATATGTTAATTTGTATGTTTTATATAGCAATGTTTTTGTCTGTTTTTTTTTCGTTCCGTGTTTTCCTAAAAATAGTAATACTCCTGTTTCTCAATAATCAAACCCGCACTAAGAAAAAATACCCAGAAAGAAAAAAAAATTGTGGGTTTTGTGTGAAGTCCTTATCGATAAATCTCGGGTATATATAGAACAATACGACTATTTAACTATTTTTTAGAAGAAGAAACTCAAGAATATATAAAAAGGGAAAAAAAAAGCTTCGAACAAAAACAATATATAAACTTTTAAAGGCAATAGGTCAATGTCTCGAGAGAATAGAAAGACTAAAAAAATAGAAACTAGAATCGAGGATAGCTAGCTCAAAACCAATGTTCTGGAAAAGAAGATCCCAAAAATTCTCGAAGCCAAACAAATATTCTCAAAGATACTATTGTTCCTGGCCTTTCAAATGCTCCAACAGGCACCAAGGAAAACAAATTAGATCTTGAAACAATTTTTTTTTCCTTCACCTAAAGATGCAAATTGTCGCTCGAAATCTTCGAAAGATGGTTGATCATAGCAAATTATTCTCCGATATCATGTTCCAGATTTTTATATTCTCCAACTTATCAAGGAGAATCGAAACCTCATCAATTTCTCTCGTCGAGAGATTACGAGAAAATTTGAAATCTCAAGAGACTTTTTCAATCTCCGATGAGTTCAAAATGGCGAAAGAGGCAACTTTGTCATGAAGGACTGGGTAGATCCTTGCAAGGAACATGAAGTCAATTTTTAGAGACAAATCGGAAAGTCAATGATCTTTTTAAACTGGACCAACGACCCATCATGGACTCTTCAACTTGCTCTAGAATAAAAAGAACCACTAACCGAGTAGATTGCTTTCCACGGACTGCGAAACGTCGAGAGAGCTGCGATACCTAGATCAGAATTGTTCTCCTTGAGCTCGTGGATCGCCTTGATAGTACGGTACCAAAGATAGTCAGGTTCTTTAGGAAATCTCCATAACCACTTATCGGGAAAGCTAGTGTTCTTGTCTTTAAGTCTACCAATACCAAGTCCACCCTTGTTCAACATAAATCTCACCTCACCGAATGAATAAATTTATCCTCTTCGAAACTGTCGCACAAGTCTTTAGCTCTAGGATTTCCTCCAAGTGGGGCACCAAGATAAATAATCGGCTAACGACCCGTAGAGCAGCCAAATTTTGCAGCCAAGGAAGCCACATAATTGATGGAAAAATTGATACCCATGGACAAACTTTTGAGAGGTTAGCTTTAAGACCGGAAACGTCGAAGAGATTCTCGACCGTCTAATGAAGTTGGTACAATTCTTGCGAGATGGATTGCCAAACACGAGACTATCGTCTGCAAACTAAAGATGAGAGTTTGGCAGCCTATCCCCGCCAACAGAAATATGAATAAAAGGACCCAAATTGCAGTCTCCGGAGATCATTCTAGAGAGAACATCAGCCACTAAATTAGAGAAGAACGAAGAGAGTCGATCCCCTTGTCTCAAACCTCTCAAACAACCAATTTTATAGCGAGGCCTTCCGTTCACAAGAATCGAAACAGAGGAAGAAGAGAGGCAACAATAAATCCATTTCCTTCACGGGGATCATCTCCCCTCTTCTCAAGAACCAAATCGAGAAACTCGCAACTCACTCTATCATAGGCTTTTTTGAGATCGAGTTTGAGGACTATCCCTTCCTCACCCCTTTTTGAAACCGTTTCGACAACTTCTTTAGTGATGAGAATGAGGTCGATCATTTGGCGATCTTCCATAAAAGTTTATTGCTCTACCGCCACCGTTTCCCACATGCTCTCGAATTCTATTGCAAAGAACCTTTGAGATAAGCTTGTAGAAACCCAAAATTAGACTAATCGGGCAAAAATCACTCACATTTCTCAATTCCACTTTTTAAGGAATAAGGAAAATGTGGGTTTCGTTGACGCTGTGATTTATGACTCCTTTATATCAAAAACCCAAAAAATGGACAAGATAGGTCTTCAACACCTCTCACATAACTTGGGCAAAATCCATGGAGAATCCATCCGGACCTAGAGACTTATCACATGCCAAACTCGCCAGCGCAGATTTGATTTCGTTTTCGAAAAAGGGAATAGTCAACTCTTTTTTATTCTTGGCTGAAATGGGACACCATCAGATATCATGATTGTCAAATTCTGACATTGGGTCTGCCCGAAAGAGATCTGAATATTAGGAATTTATTTCTTGGATCCTCGATGACGTTGGCGTCTGATTTTCCAACTTCCAAATCTCATTCTTAACTTCACCGTCTTTGGTCCAAGTGACTTTTAAGGATATGCAGAATATTCTATTTTAGTTAATACTAATCTCTTTAAGAATGTCTTTAATCTCGACTCACTCACGACGGAAGTCCTTGGTCTAAACAGAATCCTTTTCGAGCTTATCAAAATAAATAAGGTGAGATTCCGCAATAAGTTTATTTCCCTCTGAAACTCGTTTATTCTCAGCAGCCCAAGCCCATATGTGGCCTATAAGAATATAAAGTTTTTGGATAATGGCGCGATCTTCCCAACCAATAGAATGAAGACCCGTCTCAGCCCATCGAGACTTTACCATATCTCACAATGAAGGCTCTTCAAGACAGCGGTTATGAAAGCAAAACAGAATTGGACCCCAAGGCGGCAGAGAAGTAGAAAAGAAGATAACTGAGTGATCTGATACTCTATAGAGGAGGGATTCTTGTTCTCCAAACAAAAACATAGATTTCCAGCCACCACCGAGAAGAAAATGGTTGAGGAAAAAACATGTTGGAGAGGCTCAGAAAGAAGACCAAGTGAATACGACGTTCTTGAGGGGAGGATCATCGAGGTTGGAATCGGAAATGAATTCGTTAGCATCGTTAATAACCTGTCTCACACGAGAAGGACTAGATCCCTCTTCTTAAAATCTTGTGACATTGAAATCTCCCGCTAAACACCAACTAATTACCGCAGATTATAGAAAGGCCAACGAGCTCGTCCTAGAAAAGCTGCCTCTCCGAGCCAAATCAAGGCCCGTGGACTCCAGAAAACCACCAAGAATAATTTTAAAAGAGAACCCAGATTGAGATAGAAAACTCGCCGACAAGGTTTTCCAATACCAAAATTCTTCGAGAATCCCAAATGACGAGAAGACCATCAGTCCAGCCAAAAGCTGGAAGGAGAATCCATTCTTTGAAGTGGGAACTCCAAATACTTTCGATAAAACTTCTTGAGACCGCATGTCTTTTAACTTCCTGAAGAACAACTAAATTGGGAGAAACTTTTTCGATGAGAGCATTAATAGCTCTTCTCTTGTCCGTAGACCCGGAACCCCGAATATTCGAAGACAAGATTTTCAATTGATTTTTCTTTTCCCCTTTTGGATATTAATGGAAAATTTCATATTGAATTCTAATTTGTTTAGTTCTCTCTTTTTCTAGGCTCGAGATGGTCTGAGGACTGTTAGAATTTGGGGAAAAGAAATCGCAATCGAGAATTTTTGCAGCACCCTCGAAAGCAATTCTTGGGCTGATAGAGTCATCGGAGCTAGAAGAGAATGATTCTTCCTCTGACAAATTTGCCTCTCGAGAAGAGTCATCATCTAAATTTTTCAATGGTTTATCGTCGTTAGAATCGTCCCCGATGTCAAAAGGTTATTGGATGGGAATTTGGAGGCCCAAGACTTTGTCCGATTTCCGATGGTATTTTTTTTAAACATTTCTTCGTCTCTATGACATTCCGGCTCAAGCGCACTCAAATAACCAGACATGAGGTTTTTTGGTTTTAGAGTTTAATCTGTAGAAATTGACCCATTTTTTTTATTGGACTTAAAGAAAAGTCATATCATTTTTTAGGGTTTTGTTTAGAAAAGACCGAAGATTTTTTTGCTAGAATGGCTTGAGAAGGTGACTTTTACTTCTTTTTTGAGCGCCTAGGAGGGTTATGAATTCTGTTACAAATATTCTGGAATTTTGGCGCATGAGAAAACATGGTCTCTTTGTTAGGCCCAATGTCCAGAGGCCCGTTGATGATTTTGATTTGAGCATAACCTGATACCTCTTTAGGCCCATCCTCCTTTTTCTTAACTCTCATCAATGACATTAATCTGTCAATAATAGGCTCTTCAATGGGGAAGGTTCCATCAACTGTAACATATTTAATAGGAGAAACACTCTCGACAGTTTTCAAGATGTGGGAAATAGAGTTTGCTGATGATGACGTTTAGATCTCCAACGGTGTTGGGACTCGAACATTGTTATTGTCGCTAATCATGGGTACGTTATTCTTCACCAATAAAGCTGATGTAGTATGGATTCCATACGTTTTTCTATGTTTCCCGTGTATGTACAGGCTTTTATGACCTTTAGGTTGCCGAAAAAAACCTTCGTCAAGAATGTTAAAAATCTTGATACATACAGGTTCTCCGTCAATTCTAATGCAGTGAAAAGCGTTTCTCGGAATATAGGTTTTGACTCTGATTTTAGAAAATTTAAGAAATGAGAATCTCCTTGTACAAGCGGCCATTCCCAAAAGCCCGCTTCACCTCTCGAATATGCTTCTCGTACAAAAATCAGGGGAATGCTTGAAATCCCTATCCAGGCTTTAAAACTCCGAATATCTATGTCGTCGGTATGATAGCTAAAGTTCCATGGAGAAAGCAAATTCTTCTTCTTATCATCAATGAAACCTCTTCCTTGTTAAGTAGATTTTACTTTTCGTTGTATCCATGGCACCAAAGAAAATTTTTGTCGTATCCATGGCACCAAAGAAAAGTTTTGTCGTATCCATGACACCAAAGAAAAGTTTTGTCGTATCCATGGCACCAAAGAAAAGGGACATAAGGACAGATATGAGTCAAAGTTCTACCAATTTCTTAGTAGATATCATATATGAGAAGAGACTCTACAAACTGTGACGGCGAGTTTCCAGTTGGGAAGCTGAAAATTCGGAGGTCCCGAGATTTTTCTTCTTGAATTACTTTCTTAAGGAATTGGATTTTTTAGAGGCTAAGAGGAGCTCGACCCTAAGATTTATGGTGGGACCATATATTGAGATCAAACCACCTTTTTGAAGCTTTTAGACGCAAACTTGTGGCCGTTGCTTTCTATTGAACTCGCTCCACAAGTTAAGGATACAACTATAGAGCCAATACTACTTTTGCAGCCCCACATCGACGTCCCTTTGGGGACCAAATCTTGAGGATTATAAGACATCTCCTATGGCTGTTCGCCGGAAAGTCGACGATGAAAAATTTGTTTCATTCGAAAGAACTTGCGTATGAAACTATTAAGTTTGACACATTCTAAAGTTAAGGACAACATATCGCATAACCAAGACGCACCTGTTCTAGAAATTAATTTGTTGTAATAACAGGTACCCATTTTCTTCAATATCTTAACAAATTTTGACCATATTTACTTTAAACTTAAGTTTGGACTTAAAAGTTGAGAAGAGTTGCAAGTTCTTTTGATTTACCATTGCGAGGAAGCAAATTAGAATCGACAAGGAGGGAGTGGAGACATGAGAAAGGAGAGAGCATTTTGTTAAAATATAATATGACTATTTAACTTAAACTTATGTATTTTTTTGTTTTTTTTAAGATATGTATTTTTAATTAATTTTTTTTTGTTCATATAGTTATATTTTCGTTCATTACTAAAATTATGACTTCCAAGTCAAGGCATGAAATTGATTCCAAACATATGTCAACACTACTAAACATTATCTTAGTTCCAGTTATACAAACTTTTTTGTGATTGTTCAAGTTATCACTCGAACTCGAAGAAAATGTGAGAAAAAAAATTGATCAACACTACTAAAAAATCTCAACGTTCAATAAACAGAATATCATTTAAGTTTTAATAACATACACACGCTATTATGTTTAGGTTCTCAAATTTTGTTTGGTAATATTTTTCGTAGTACTTGTTATGTTAAACCTTAAATCAATTTCTATTCATTGGTATTAAAGTCACAATAAATCTTAAGCATGTTGTGATATCATCTTGTAATATTTGATGCCTCCGTCAGTGAGGAAAGCTGTCTTGATTTGATTGAGATACAAATAGAGTTGTAGCCCGAATAGGATTCCATGAAATTAAATAGTTCATGTGCGGACTTGGAGTTGATCTATTGTTTGATCTCTGGGATATGTGATCCAATTCTTAGTACATGATTTGATTAATTTTTTGTAATATATACAAATACGTCACTTCCAATTAGATCTTTGGTTCTACACGTGTCGACGTGGGTCCTGTTGGCGCTGATGCCCACAAGAAAAGTAGTTATTGTAACTTTTATGCATAATGATGTAATGAAGATATCATTTGAGTACTTGTAAATTGCTGGTTTTAATTAATAAAATTAAAACTTTCATTCATTACTTTTTCGTTCGTTTGAAACTTTATGATATGATATAGTCTTATAGTCCTTAATCAAACCTAACAACAAGTGAATAGTCAAATATAGATTTGCATGAACAAACTCTTCATGGTTTACTTAAAACAAAAAATTCAAAATCTAAGGATCAACAAACTATTGATCTTAGTATGATTGTTGGAAGAACATATGATGTCTGGTCATGAGGTATAGAGAGTTGGAGACTCTATAATTCTTCATATGTATCTTCCGAATATATTGAATTGACTATTGCACCTTTAGACACGAAATACGAACAAACCATTTAACATCTTCTGTCTCAAAGTCACTATGTATGAATTGCATCATGCTTATCTAAATCCTGAAATGAGACATGTTGTTTCATAGCTTACATATTCTCATTTGAGAAAGTCAAATTCTAGATCCACTATGTGATTTAGACTAGGCGATTTGGTGAGGTATTAAGTTATGAAAATGTCATGAACAATCTTTGGGAAGTTCTCATAGATATAAAATTCATGTACAAGATTGTTAAGATGCAACGTATATCACCTCATACTTCATTACTTCGATTGAGAATAAATGAACTATTCAGAGTCCAAAACCAGCGACAACAACTTTATTTTGATGAAACAATGTGACTTGTTAGCTCCTCGTCAACACATTATTTCTAACTTATTCACAAGTAGCAAAAGAGTTGAGGAAATAACAGCTAGAATATTAAAGTGGTTATTTTATAAATCACATCTAGTTAATGATATTCATGGTGGGTAAACATATATAATATTCAATGGATTCACTCATCATAATTAAGTTGAATTTTGAGTAGAAAATGAATTCATTTGAACCGAGAGATTTTTAGTGTAAACTCTTTAGTGGAGTCTGTTGACATTAAGCTAAAACTTGGAAAAAATTTGTGAACTTTTGTGTCCAAGTATAATAGCTCAGGTTTTGTTCATTTGAATCCACAAGGTCACTATTAGAGGTTATTAGAGTTGGATTTGTTAAACTAGAAGTTAAATTAAAATAAGTTCAAATGTTGAACTATACGTTTTTCCGTATAATAGTTTGAACATTATTATGTGATGATAATGTAAATTACTTTCTAAGCCGACAAGTCATTTGAGGTATAAATAAAGTAATTTTGTTGTTGGTGGAATTTTATGAGAAAATTCTACAATATTTACGTCTAGAATTGTTTTAGAAATAAATGAGGAATAATCTAGAAGCATTGCTTCATGATAACCCACGTCTAACACCGTAAGGAAGAGAAAATGAGAAATTATTTTTTCCTTTTAAGTATCAAGATACTTGCCAAAAAAAAAGAGGAAACAAATTTCCCTCATGAAGAGAAAGAGAGAAGAAATCAAATATTGTGTCATGAAGATGTGATATTCACTTAATAGGAAAGGGTGGTTATCACTTCTTGATTTTCCTTCTCCTATAAATAAACCTTCACATTTAGATGTGAGAATAAGTTTTTTTTGGGTGTTTATCTCTTCTCTTTACAACCGTCCAACTCCCTATCCCCTCTCTCTAAATTACTCTTTTATTTTGGCACCTAGGTTTGCATTAGATCTAGTTGAATTTTCTCTCTAACTCTAAAACACATTGTTGAGTTATTGCGGTAATTGTGCCCATACACAAAATCTCTTCAATACTCTTTGACTTTTGTGATAGAAACTCTTCTTGTGGTTAATCGGGGTCGATGAAGACACCAAGGAGACGAGCACCGGAGGGAGACGGAGGTTCAACCACCCAAAAATTCTCAAAGTTCAACCTTCAAAGAAAGGTTGATTCCAAGTAAATTAATAAATGAAATGTTTTAATAAATAATATGTTCATGCACTTTGTCTAAGTCGATGTAAAACTGTTTTACTTCTCGATTTTTTTTTATATTCCGCCACTAGCCTGTAGTGATAATTTACTCTTAACTTATATCTATTCCAATATGTCAATGCACATACATATACTCGAAAACCTAGACGAATGTAATGAGCTGAATTTGGATTTCAAGTAAAGGTAGGCGTGTCGACGTTGATCATGTTTTAAATTTTCCTCTTTAGTTGGAAACTTTCGAAAGTTAGAGACCATGATCACATTGAAACTCTTAATACATGGACCGATTGGGGTTGCATGGTATTTCTTGATTGTATCCAATCAAGTGAACTTGTCACATGCAAGTTCCACACATCAGTTTGGAGTATTACTTAGCTGATTGAACGAGGAGTATCTCCTAAAGTTTTCAACTGTTAGGATCTCTTGCCCACGAAAAGGTACTTATGTAAATTTTCGCTGAAATTATTAATAACATAAAGTTTTACATTTATTATCTCTTTAAATTGAAAGAGTTATTTCTTATTTAATGAGATTTATTAAACATTCATCACTTCGTAACCTCCACATTAAACTGAGTCACGTGTTGGGCACCGGAGTTCAGGCGATGAGCTAAAACATGGTCGATGACTGAAATAAGTCTGTAAATCTATATCTAAAGTCATATATGTGGAACACATATGTGAATGTTGATCACTATGTTAGAGCATTCTACACTTGTGGTACGTATACGACTCAGACATGTCTTGGTGTAGATGTGTCGTTTAAGGACCGTTATGACGCACTAACCGAGACCACTTTGATCGTCATAATGAGACTTGATCTAAATCCTGAAGTGATCATGGACACTTGGTTATGTTACTGAGCTCTTTGATTCATCGCTAAAAGGCTAATATGTTAATCACATCTTATGTCTTGGGAGTTTTCTCAGAGCATGATTCGAGTGAGAAGTGATTTACACATACAGAATCCAACCTTCCCGAAAGAAGGTTAATGTTCACTCACCTAAGGGTTTTCCAGAACCGATAGATTTCTAGCACTTTCAAAGTATGTTAATGTTTGTAAGAATCTTTCTCTAGGGAGGCAACAATGCTTATGGCTGATATGTATCAAGAGAAGTATAACGAAAAAATTGACTTCTCTTGACACAGGTTGAACTTGGAGGATCTTAATCACGAACTGACTATATCAGCAGACACTTGTCACGATGAGTAAATATAATTATAGTATCAAAGAAGGGTTTAGTTTTGGATTAGACGGTGGACTATTGATCAAGACTAGACGAATCAATGAAAAAGAGATATGACTATATTGCCTTTTTCATCGGGTTTGTTAAGCTTCTACTAATAGGTGTATAGTCCCCGATTCGGCTCAGATTAAGGCGGATGAGAAATTACATATAATAATGTGTATCATTATTCATCTCACTTACTGTAATGGTGATTTACAACATTAATTCTGGAAAATTGGTATTCATAGAATTAAATAAATAGTTATAGTAAAATTATTTATTTATTATTGGATCAAGTAAATAAATAGTCAATTGGATTTTAAGCAAATGGACCTTCGAATTTTTGGATTATGTTTTGCCTAGGCTTGAGATTTAAAGACTTAGATTAATCTATTAGGAGAGAATATCTCTCAAAATGAGAGAAAATTTTCCATAAATTAACTCCTTTTCTCTGGTATAAATGAAGACAAATGAGAAGATAAAATTTAACCTAATTTCATTTTAGATTATCGGCCTCCCCCTTTCCCTTTGTGGCTGGCTATTCTCTCTCTCTCTCTCTCTCTCTCTCTCTCTCTCTCTCTCTCTCTCCCCTTGGAATTACAAATTCCATTATTATAAAATAAGAGTGAGATCCTGAAACACCTGGTTTCGAGATCTAGTGAGATATCGATTGTGCCTACTCATCTTTCTTATTTATCTAAGAGATTACGTTTCAGAAGGCTACAATTTCATCCTTGAGTACTCAATCAAGACGACGCACGAAGACAAAGCACACATTGGTATCAGAGCATTTTGTAGCTGAGCCAAAATCAATGTAAGTATTCTAAAGGCTTAGCTCGTTGGTTGCTGAATACACTTTCATTAATATTAAATTTGTAAATCTAGATCTTGTTTAGTAATCATAATAATTAATTGTCTATCACTAGCGTAATTAATGTTTTTTCACATTTAATATGGTTGCGAAAGTGAATCAATCACCAACATCAACAAATCGAGACTAATGCAGGTAGTTAATTAGAAATTTTTCCTCCCGTGTTTTGCATTTTATTGGAGTTTTCTTACTTGTTCCTATGGTTATCTTGACGGTGAGAGCGCCATTTATTGCTCATTTTTCCATCAAGGTAATCTCCGACTCCCTTGAAAGTCCTAACTTGAGTCATCAACTTAGCCATGGTGGAAGGATCACGACCAACGTTGGACTTTACAAGTTGTTGTTGCAAAAGCCTTCTCTAATCGCTGAAGTTTCTTCACTGTTATCGATGCTTTCAACATGGTTTGATTCTTCACTGAAACATATTCATAATTCTCTTGCTAGATTGATCATAAGTGTATCTTGGTCTTCTTTTGGACCATAAAAATAGCGAAGCGTGCCAATAATGTGTACTTAAGGTCTTTGTACCATTGAATGTTTCTTGGTCTTAAGTTTATGAACCACTTGAAGCCAGACCATCCCACAAGTATGAGATAAAATGCTTAAAACATGGCCTCGTGAGTCGCACCTTGGATCATCTTCCGTATTTTGCAGGTGGAATCTTATTTCACGTCATACTGTGGGAGATTCAAGAGTTTGAATTTTTCCATGTAGATCTCAACCAATATTTGAGTTGTGAAAGGCGAGGAGTTCTCCTAAACCCCTTGGGCATTTTCACCTACATCGTATTCTTAGAGGTCACACACTTTGTCTCAAAGGTTATGGACCTTAGCGACCACGTCAAGACCGTAAGTGAGAGTAACTTCCTGTTCAAGAGGAGTCACTTGTCACATTTCATTTGAACCTTGGTTCATGCGCTAATTCTTGTTAGTTGGAGATGTAGACTATTATGTCAAGAAATTTGTTGCACAGTTAGGTATTTGCCACCTGTCGTACTTTTAAAAGTGATATGATCCCAATAACTTGGTTCGCAACACGAATTCGCGAGATTTGTCTATGGCGTTTCATCCTTCGTGTACCCCGTCTTTTTACAAGGTTTTTTTTACTTCAACAAGTTTTTCTTGAGCACGATATCGAGACTTTCCTATTGCAAAGTGACATGTGCGTTCCTTTTGTTAGGCAATAGATTTGACAGACATACTTTACTCACGGATAGGAGTCTCCGGTCCTCCACGAGTGAAGTCTCAGGACGTCTACATAATTCTAAATACCTTTATAATTAGGATCATCATGTTGTTCAAAGGCTGTTTCTCAGAAAATCAGCTACAAAACCTCACATTTGTTGATTTAGGTTAGCATATATCATAAAAAATCTCCTGAATATAGATGTTCAACAAGTCGAGCATTATTTGGGGAATGAACATTCTTCGCCATGCGCTCGAGAGCGTAGTAAATATTTCAAACCTCCGACAACTTTATAGAGGATTTTAACTCTTTCAGAATGTGCGAGTTGTTGATTATTAGAGATTTTGGGTTACTTAAGTCAGGAAGTCTCCTCTTTATCGCACCAAAATACTGTTGCACAATAATGAACACATGTTTAGGGCTATCTAGCGGTTGCACTTGCGTTGCCCTTGTGGAACTTAAAGTACATGAGTTTTCGCTCATCTAACTCAATGACATTCTTTGTTTGACGTTGAGATCTAAGGAAAAGTAGCTCTGTTAAATCAAGATTAGATGGGTGCATATGCAGTGCCTTTGGGGTGCAGTCCAACACTCAACATTAATATGATTATTATGTTAGAGTGAAACATTCGTTAGGGAAGATTTGCTCGATAGAGGAAATAAAATGTAAGGGTCCTCTGCATTATTTGAAGAATTTTGTGGTCGAGCGAACTTGAGACATAATTTGTGTTTTCTTCAATAGATAATGTGTATTGTCAAAATGAATGCGTGAGAAAAATGTGTGTCTTTCCCTTCTTCGAGGAAAAATACTTTTAGTGTTTGGGAGATTGATCAATGCCTCTTGAACGTTTAACACAGAGAGCGCGACCCAATTTTGCTCGCACAAACACATAAAGTAAGGTGCACTCAAATGCGCATCAAGACATGTGATGTGAGCGACGCACTTTTATCAAAATTAGGCTGACGAGCCGCACCTGAAAGTGGGTGCGCTGTGCGCACCTCTATATTGAGGCACTATATTTGACATATCTAGTTTGAGGCGCGAGTCGCGCTCCTCTCCTGTGAAGTAGGGGCCGTGCACACTTCTATTTTGTGGCACAGATGATTACAAGCGTTGAACCACTTTTTGTTGAGTTTCAATAATTATTTTTAGCGTTTCTGACCCGAGTTATTTGTAATTGTGTTACGAAATTGCACAAAAATGAAAAGAATTAGAATACAAAAAAATAGGTTTTTTTTAATTTAAAAATAATTTTATCCTTTCTTATGGTTTAATTTATATTTGATAACTCCTCGTATAATTTCAAAACCCAAATCCCTAGATTTTGAGGGACAAATATACGAACGTTCTTCGTAGCCGTGAGTCTCATGCAATCTTGCCGAGAAGGCAAAGAATACGGCGTTAATCTGACTCAGTCAGCCAAGGTGGTCTCTTCCACGTGTCCCACCGAACGTGCTTTACGACACTCTTGCCATCACTTGCTACTAGCTTGCGGTTTCGAGCTGAGAAAAATCCATTTCGTTTGTCTTTTATTTTTATTTTTTTTGGATCCATAAACATTGGGGTTCATACAGTTGTATGAGCTGTTACTTCTTCTTGGCATCGTTGATTCGTAAAGAAGAACACTAATGGCGCGGAATTACGTGAGAGATAACGTTCCGTTGTCGAGATTCGGCGTTCTTGTGGCACAGTTAGAATCCATCGTCGCCTCCGCTGTACAGCAATCGCCGGAGCCTCTTCTCTGCTTCGATCTCCTATCCGATCTCATCGCGGCCATTGACGAAGAGCCTAAGGTCATTCTCATCCTCTCACTTTCTGTTCTCATGTTTATTTCCTCTCCTTCGAAAATATCCAGTACGTCTTTCTGATTTCGATCGGGAGATAGTTGTCACTTAGAATTTTATTACTTAAACTTCATTGGACCTAATGCAATTCATTCCGTATAGAAGTATGAACTGGTGTTTCTGATTAATGCCGTTTTAGGAATCTATCTTGTTGTGGCAAAGGAAGTGCGAAGATGCATTGTATTCCTTGCTCACTCTGGGGGCTCGTAGGCCTGTCAGGCATTTGGCATCGATGGCAATGGCTAGAATTATACTCAAGGGAGATGCCATTTCGATATATTCTAGAGCAAGCACACTCCAAGGGTTTCTGTCTGATGGGAAGAGAAGCGAGCCTCAAAAAGTCGCTGGTTGGTTGCTATTTGAATATGATTCCAATGCAGAGAACCACATTTTCCGCCTTTCTAAAACATTGATTTGTGTTATATATTGCCTTGCAGGCAGAGAACCACATTTGTTTTTTTTCCCTAATTTATTTGTGCACTATGTCATTAATTCAATTGTTCAGGTGCTGCACAGTGCCTGGGAGAGCTCTATCGACATTTTGGAAGAAGAATCACCTCGAGTTTACTAGAAACAACTAGCATTGTGATGAAACTAATCAAATTCAATGAGGTAGTCTGCTCATTAATCAAATTTCTGTGTATACGTTAAATACTTTTTTTTTTACTTAAGGAGAGAAGATGAATCAAGTTTTTGACAGGACTTGTTTAAACTCTAAAGCATTGGGTAAATCGAGATTGTCATTGATCTGTAATGCATTTTCTTATGGGCATTCTGACGTCCTGAAAAAAAGGGATTCTTTCCAGTCTGGATCTGCAGAACCTTCATATATTTTGTGCTCTAGAATTTACATTTCTCTTTGTGAGAAACTTCAACCATCTCCCTCTTTCGGGTTGGAGATGCTTAGCACTGAGCTATCATCCTTTGTCACTTTTTTAGGTCATCATTGTAGATAACGAAATGGTTATTGAGAATATATGGGTTCTAATTGATGTTAAGCATTTATGCTCTTTAGCCTTCTTTTCCATGGGCAATTATTCTGATCACAATTTTTTCACACCCAGGAATTTGTGAGGCAAGAGGCTCTTCACTTGCTTCAGAATGCTCTAGAAGGTTCTGGTGGCGCAGCTGCTTCTCCGGCTTATACTGAATCCTTCCGTCTCATCATGCGATTTGCAGTTGGGGATAAGTCATTTTTAGTGAGAATAGCTGCTGCGAGATGCCTAAAGGCATTTGCCACTGTTGGAGGACCGGGTTTGGGAGTGGGAGATCTTGAGAATTCAGCCTCCTATTGCTTAAAAGTAGGTTCCTTTTTTGACTTTTTTCGCCTGCCATGTTATGGTCGTACATTTTCTTTTCATTGGTTGATAATGTTTATTTTTGTTTCTGTCTTTTATTTTGTTTTTCGTACTGTTTCTTGTAACAGGCCCTTGATGATCCGATTTCCTCTGTTCGGGATGCATTTGCTGAAGCATTGGCTTCCTTGCTTGCCCTTGGAATGAATCCTGATGCTCAGGTGTCATACATACTTCTGTTTTTGTCATTTGTATTTCTCTCTTCACCGATCTTATCTAGCTCCACAAGTCAAGTTTTCATTATAATAATGTTTCTAAATTTTATGAAAATCGAAGTGGAGCTTATTTGCATAGACAAATATGTTCACTGGACAGTCATTTAGGTGTGACATTTTTTCTTAATGAGTATGTTGCTAAATTGGATGTGTGCTTATGCATTAACTTTTGAGAAATTGCCCAAAATACCACCTCCACCGTTGTTCTTTCCCATTTCCTTAAAAAATTGTTTTTCCCAATTTGCTACTAAAAAATAGTTGAAAAGACGATATACCCATTAAATTAAATTTTCTATCACTTTCAGCCATCCTCTTTTTTCTCCTGGTTTATTAAAAATATATTTTTCAATACCCAGTTTCAACCCATCCTCTGTCCCCACTCAATAAAATTGTTTTTTTTTTTGACATTTTCTTAATAAACCGTCAGAAAAAGGGAGGAGGGCTGAAAGTGTTAAAAAATTAGTTTCAAGGGTAAGTCGTCTTTTCAACTATTTTTAGTGGCACATTGGGAAAAAACAAGGGAAATACAGTGGTGCATGGTATTTTGGGCAATTTCACACAAGTTTTTGAAGATTATTGGTTTCTCATAATTCTCCCTACAGTTTCAAGATTAATATATTTATCACTATTAGGTTCGACCGAAGGGAAAGGTTTCTCATCTTCCCGCGAAAAAGATAGAAGGTGGTTTGCAGAGGTATTTAACTTTGCCTTTCATCAAAGGTAATCTCCGACTTGATGTAGTTAGGAATATTTACAGAATAAAATGCGCTGATTTTAGTGGAACAAATATTGCTTAATTAACAACCTAGCGGCGAAAAGTATAATAACATAACTATGAAGTATCCCACAGATTAAGGTTTTTTTTTTAATTGATCTCATTGAATCAGGGGTAACGTTATCCTCTTTTTCAGGAGAAAGATAGTACATATATTAATAAATTGTACTTAAACTAATCCTTATAGTATCTAAATATGGCGTTACCTAACCATGGAAATAACCGAAACCTTAGCGCTAGCTAACTAATTTTCTTAGTTAATTGCCCTTCACAAAGGTCACTCTATCAAGCTACAACTCTTCAAAGGGCTCAATTGTTTTTGCGAAGTCATGGACATTTAATTTTTTGATGTCAGTTGTGTATGAGGTGTACAGTTGCATGCGGATATGTATATATCTCACATGATTGACACATACCTAAATATGTAGAAATATCATGCTATACTTCCAATGCTGAACTGTTTCAACAATTTTTAATATGCAGCAAATGGATCTAGGTCAAAGGAGTTGCGAGTTGGAATTACCTTGTCCTGGGTATTCTTTTTGCAGGTGATTGCCATTCCTTTATCTTTACCCGATAGTTATAATGAAGAACGTCATAAGCAGTTACCGCATTATATAACCAGCTGCAGTTCTTTGTCTCATTTCTGATTTAGTTTAAAAATTGATTTTTCGAAGATTTTCATATTATAAGATTACTGCTAGCTTTAGCCTATGTTTTTTTTTTGTTTTGCTTTTGTTTTTTCACCTTTATTTAGCCATGTTGCTGCAAATTGTGAATCTGTAATAACAGCTAGATCGCTTTTGCATTTCTTGTATGGTTTTTTTATATATTAATGTTTTCTTAATTTTTCCTTTGAATGTATCTTGTAGGCCATTCGTCTAAAGTATTTACAACCAGATAGTGAACTCGAGACCTTTGCTTTGCAAGTCATAGACATGCTTCGTGGTGCTGATGGTTCTGCTGATTCTCATGCTCTGGTATTTTGACAAGTCACATTCTTTTACATTTTTATATTTATATTTTTTTTTTTATTATTTTTATAGTAATAGATGTCATAGGGAACATATTATTACCTAAATACCCATATACTTATATTTATTAGTACCTAAATACCGATATCATAATTTTTTATGTCATCGTCATGGCTCTTTATTTAAATTTACGATATTTAGCAATTGTCTAAGTTTAGGTAACTTAGTTACCAAAGTTTTTAATTTTTACTCGATAGCTTATTTCTGGCTTGTTTACTGGTAATATTACTTTTCCTATATAAATATGATTGTTCTCTTCTGGTTTTTGGATTTTATTCGGCATTGCTGTTTTTAATAAAAGTCAGCTGTTTCGTTAAAAATAAAATAATATATTCACTCTGTATGGATTACAGTGATACAGAATTGGCGTGTGCAATACATTGATTAAGCATATTGGTGATATTCTCCTTGTACCATAAATGACTAATTAATCCTTATTTGTTCAAGGCATGCATTCTCTATATACTTCGTGTTGGCGTGACTGATCAGATGACAGAAACTGCTCAGCGGGATTTTTTAGTGTTTCTTGGAAAACAGGTAATTTCAAGGTTTAAGCTTTCTTGTACGGCCTTGCCTATGTTTCCAAAATCTCGGTACCTGACAGCAGTCTCAAGTCCTGTGGTGCTTTTTCTTTCAACTTGAATGCTTGCAGCTGCAATTGGATGATGCCAATCCTTTCATAAAAGTTGCAGCCTTACGGACTTTGTCATATACCCTGAAAACACTGGGAGAGGTAACTAATCGCTTATACCTGTGTCTCCATCTGCATGGTGATAATATTGAGTTGTGTGCTAAAATACCAGTTCCTTCTAAATAAATTAAAAATAAAGAGGTATTAACATGTGCAATCATCAGGTTCCATCCGAATTCAAGGAGATGCTTGACGACACAGTTGTTGCAGCTGTATCTCATTCTTCACAACATGTTAGCTCTCGATCTACCATTTTGCATTGTTGATTGCATAAAGACAAGGATGATTCCCCCTTTATTTACATTTTACATGTATTTCACTTCGTCAATTAAATCAATTGGGGAATCATCGAGGGATAATCTTAGTCCAGGACGACGAGTAAGAAAATGATTGTCGTCAATACGTATATAAAAGCTTTCTGGTGTTTCGTTCTTGCTCTGTCCCTGGGTTCAGGGCTTAGCTTTTTCGTTGCTACCTTTTTGTATATCTTGGTGTTATGCCTTGATCAATATATATGGTTATTGATATAAAGACATATATATATATATATATATATATATATATATATATATCTGTTATGGCTTAGACGTTTTCAATAAAATGTCCCACTGTTATATAAAATGTCCCAATAATCTTCATGGTTTTTATGCTAAGATTTGGTGGCTGAATGTTGAGTTAAAACCTGTCAGGTGAGAATTGAGGCAGCATTGACTTTGCGTACGCTGGTGGAGGTTGATCCCACCTGTGTTGGGGGCTTAGTTTCTTATGTCGTGACTATGTTAAACGCTTTAAGAGAGAATCTTCCTTTTGTGAAGGTAAGTTTGTTGTGCAACCTAAACCTGATCTTGTGATGGCCAATTGTCATGATGTTTTTATGTTACTCTGATGCCTCTATATCATGATCAAATGCAAGATCTTATACTAGTTCTTCACTCTTTTCTGCTTTTTCTGCAAACCACAATTTTTGTTTCAACTTTAAATTCATTCTTATTGTAATTGAGTATTTTCGACCAAATTTTTCATGTTACCATCTTACCTCATGACGTGTAGGGAGCTTATAACTAAGTGCAGTAGTTCCTTTGTTGTCTTTGTAGGGGAGTAATTTGCAATCTGATTTGAATTCCTTGCACGGCCAAGCTACCGTCTTAGCAGCCTTTGTGTCGATCTCCCCAAACTTACCTCTTGGTTATCCAGCTAGGTGATCATTTGATTTTTTTTAATTTCCTGATATGCTTCTCAATATAGTGGATAGGCTTGTATAAATAAGTCTTCATCTTGGGTGATGCAATGAGATTTCGTGAAGATAAGTTTTAGTTAATTAAATAACTAGTGATGCGAGATTGCGCACACTCTGGTCATTAATTAGGTTTGTATAACTGTTATCTACTACATATACCAGTTAATTTATTGAAGGTGTTCATTCAGTTTCTTGGTTAAACTGTATATGTAGTCTTTATCAATGCTCTTCGTTGAAACAACGGAATTTTGTAGATATAAGTTGAATAATTCATTAACTTGAACGTATGATATTTATATAACAATGCCTAATCTTCATCAATTAAAAAATATAGCTTTTTTAAGAAACAACAGTATGTTTAATGAAACAAGCAGAACAGAAAAAGAGTACAGAACACGTCAAGCGAGGAGTACGCTGAACCCAGAATACACGCTAAATCAACACGCCAGATATCAAACCCAAAAAGATTTATATCTTAAGATAACCCTTACAAGAAAATAAATATATCAAACGAGCGATTCAACTCCAGTACTGTCTCATTAAGAATTTTGTCTGCAGCAGTGAGAAGGAGTATCTTGGATTTAAGCTGAATCCTGTAACCATCTAGTTCTGACCATCATGAAGTATCTTGGATTTTGTAAATGATACTAATTATTATACAAATTCGTCTGCTGTCCCAGATTTCCTAGAACAGTTCTTGAGGTTTCAAAGAAAATGTTGACAGAATCTAGTCGAAACCCTGTTGCTTCCGCAGTTGAACAAGAGGCCGGATGGTATCTTTTATCATCTCTTCTCGCTTCAATGCCAAAAGAGGTAAACAGTTGTTTCCGTTTGATTTTGCCTGATCGTACACCCTTTAGGAAAAGAAAAACATTCATGACTACTTAAAAGCTCCTCATGAACCATGCAGGAAATGGAGGACCAAGTTTTTGACATTCTTTCTCTGTGGGCTGACTGGTTTAGTGGAAATCCTGAACATGAAATCAAACAAACTGGAGATTTGGCATCAAGGATTCGGTTTGTCCTCATTGAGTATTTCTTTCTTTTGTTCTTTATAATGTATTGTTTTAGAAGAAACTGCGGGACCTTTTATTGAAACTTCATTTGTAATGTTTATGAATTATATATATACATATACATATATATTGCTCTAGCATTTTATCTTTCTGATATTTCGACACCCCTTTAAAGCTTTTGAGAGCTGTGATGTGTGGAACAGCATATGGAAGGATTTACTAATCTAGTTTATTTCCATCTTGCTTGTTGTAGCATATGGTCCGCAGCAGTTGATGCTCTTACATCGTTTTTGAAATGCTTTGTTTCTCCTAATTCACCGAACAACGGGATATTACTTCAGCCTGTGCTTGTATATCTGAGTAGGTATGTCTTATTGTTCTGGTGTCACTGTGATTTTCATTATGTACAATGATGCTTGTACATCTTTTGCAGACAACTAATTTATAGTCATTATTGCATGGCTTGAAACAGGGCATTATCCTATATATCAGCCATAGTGGCCAGGGACCAGAGGAATATAAAGCCTGAAACTGACATATTTATCATCAGAACGCTAGTAGCATATCAGTCTCTTCCCAATCCGATGGTATATGAGAGTGATCATGCCCAAATCATACAATTATGCACGGCACCATTCAGGTGATGTTGGTTGCACCTTTCAGGGACATATCACTCTTATGTATTTTGAAGATAATATTGACTAAGTTATTTCGAAAATGGACTCATTTGTTTCCCAGTGCTCTAGGCTGATCATAGTATACAGGTATGAAAATGACGGCGGTTCTAATTCTCCTTTCCTGGTTTCACTTAACAGGGATCCAGCTGGATACCAGGAGAGCTCATGTTTGAGGTCACTGTTAGATAAAAGAGATGCATGGTTGGGTCCATGGGTTCCTGGAAGGTCTCTACTCCTTAAAAATTAGAGGGTTCTATTAACCGCACATGTCAATGTTTGCAACTTATGACAGTGTTGCATGAATTTGATGCCCATGGTAAATAAGTCTCCAGTTTCATATATGATCCAATTTTCATTTCTCTTCAGGGATTGGTTCGAAGATGAGCTTCGTGGTTTTCAAGGTGGAAAGGACGGCCTTATGCCATGTGCTTGGGAAAATGAAGTGTCAAGCTTTCCTCAGGTATTATAGCTGGTTTTAGAGCCCCAGCTCAAAAAGGATGACTTAATCATTATGCATTCATCAAAATAGGATGTATAAATTTGTAATGACTTTCCTGATTCCCCACATTACCGTTGTTGCTCATATGTATAAGGATTCTGTGTTTGGAACTAGGCTCATTAGAATTCAGGTAGCATGTAAGATAGAAGTAGTTGGTAACGGCGATTGTTGGGACCTTGTTAAGTCCCCAATTCGATTCCCCCCAAGCGCAACAATTGGGGTCATTGGGGTCGTCTCTCCATTGATAATGGGGGGGGGGGGGGGGGGGGGTGTTCGTAGATTTTAATCGGGTCTTACCCGTACACCACGGATATTAAAATAAAGTTCAAAGTTTCAAGATAGTGAATAAAAATACTGAAGGTCGAGGAAGAAAAAGGAGTTGCTATTTAGAATTGTGTTAATAGTTCTCGCTATTTGTTGGAGCAGTTAGCACTTCCCCAGTTCTATTACTTATGGTTCCACAATCTACTAATATACCAATCTTATTCTAGAGATTCATTGTTTAAGTGTTTAGTTTTCAACGTATTTATCTTCATAAGCTGAGAGGTGAATTTGAACATGAAGCCTGAGCCAATCAACAAGACCTTGGTCAACCAGATGCTACAATGCTTTGCACTCATGTTTGCTTCTAAGGTAGATCATGTAGTGAACTATTTGCAAACATTTCTGAATTTCTCGTTCTAAATAGATCTCGAATTTCCAGGATAGCAGTGGTATGCTGTCGCTTCTAGGAGTAATAGAGCAATGTCTAAAGGCTGGAAAAAAGCAGCTATGCCGTTCAGCCAGCATCACAAATATATGTGTGGGATTACTTGCAGGACTAAAGGTGTTTACTGTTAGAATAAATCAGAAGTGGAAATTTTATGTTTAGCATCTACTTATAGTTTGTGCTTTTCTATTTTGGATTTTTTATGTTGACTCGCCAGGCTTTGCTTCTTTTAAGGCCCCAACCATTACGAGAGGATATACTAAACTGTGCACAAGCCATATTTCAGGTGCCAAATCTGCACTTCTGAGAAAATTCTCATCATTTAAGAAATTTTCGATTTGGAAAAGTATGACTTGACTCTCGCGTTTGGCATTGCACTTCTGAGAAGAATTTCATCATATAAGAATTTTTTGACTTGGGCAAATATGTCTTGACTGTGGCTTGGCAGAGTATTCTGGGACAAGGAGATATATGTGCTTCACAGCGTAGAGCTTCCTCAGAAGGTCTTGGTCTTTTAGCTCGCCTCGGAAATGATGTCTTTACAGCGAAAATGGTCAGTTATACATCCTTCTCATGGACTTTTTTCCCCTTTTTTCAGTATTTAGTTGGGGGAATGAAGTGTGTTTTCACGAACTCTTCCTCTTTAACCCAGAAAGTACTTCATTAAGTTGCATTATACATTACATGTGTAGAGTTTTACTCGCTATGTTTTATGATAAACAGTCCAGAGTGCTTCTTGGTGACTTAAATGGACCCACAGACTCAAACTATTCTGGTTCAGTAGCCCTTTCCCTCGGTTGTATTCATCGCAGGTGAGTAATTTCATATTTCCTTGATTTCTTCCGGTCCTTCGTGCTCTAAATGTGTCAGTGGTGCCTATTGTATGTGAGGTGTTTTTTTCATTATTCTTGTTTCTTAGCATATGATCTTACATGTTTAGTTTGCAGTGCAGGAGGCATGGCATTATCTACTCTTGTACCGGCAACTGTGAGCTCAATCTCATTGTTAGCTAAGAGTTCTCTACCCGGTTTACAGATCTGGTCTTTGCATGGACTTCTTTTGGCTGTCGAAGCTGCTGGCTTGTCCTTTGTTTCTCACGTGCAGGTAATCGCAATTCCAGTTTCTGTATTTTTCTTTTCTTACAGTTCCTCGTGACTGTTAATGCTGCTTGGCATTTCACCTTAATGCTGCTTGGCATTTCACCAGTGAAAAATTTACGACCCAGGATTTTATCTCAAAACGAGAGACTAAGCTCTTGGTGATTAATTAGTGATTGCTTTTCTCATTTACTTAGGGTCTACCAAAGAGACCAAGGATTACAACTAAATAGGCTGGGCCCAAAATCATAAACCTTGTCACATAATTAGACCCTAATTAAGTTATCTAGTTTCGGAATATAATATACAACTTTGCTTCCGTAATTGAAAACCCATAATATCTTTAATTAATGGATAACTAAATACATTACATAGATGTTTGCTTATACTTTTTGCAGGCAACTCTTGGACTTGCTTTGGATATTCTTTTGTCCGAAGACAATGGATGGGTTGTTCTTCAACAAGGAGTTGGCCGCCTGATAAATGCTATTGTTGCTGTTCTTGGTCCAGAACTTGCCCCAGGAAGTATTTTCTTTTCGCGCTGTAAGGTACATATTGGCATTGTTATGTACCGTGTTGGAGTACGTTTATATATTTAGTAGCTGTATGATTTCGCTAGATTGACAAAATAATCAATCTCGAATAACTGGAAGTTTGTTTCTGTTTTCTTGATAATTGGCTTCACGTGTTCCACTTTTTGTATGCAGTCTGTTATTGCAGAGATAAGTTCTGGGCAGGAAACGGCGACACTGCTCGAGTATGTTCACAAATTACTTTTTCCTTGCATTCTCTTCAACATGCATTTGCTTTAAAAATTATTGAAGATGTTTGATTTGAAGAGCATATTTTAAGTGTTGCTATTTTATCTGTCGGAGTGCTTAAGTGTTATGGTACACTGCCTCGCAGGAATGTCCGATTCACCCAGCAGCTTGTTCTTTTTGCTTCCCGAGCTGTGTCTGTTCACTCTCATGTGAAAACTCTGCTTCCCACACTTTCATCAAAACAGGTTGATTTGCATGGGTCATAGGATAGCTTCCTATATATTTCCACTTCATTTTTTTCAATGGTGCTTCCTTCTCCCTTTTTTTGCAGCCAACTTTAAGACATCTCGCTGTTTCCACTTTACGACATCTCATCGAAAAGGATCCTGTATGCCCTGGTTTCTGCGTAACTCCTATAAACACGATATGATTTGTTGAGGATGATATTTTTTTCTTCTTTCAGGTTTCCATTGTTGATGAGCAAATTGAAGATGAGCTGTTTCATATGCTTGATGAAGAGACTAATTCTGAGTATGTTGAGGAATCTTTTTAATTGTGTTAGTTTTATTCTGTTCTACTTATTGACAATGCCGAAAAGTTCCTATTAGTCTCCAGCTCTGGATGGCACTTTTCACAAACAAAAATATGTTTTTTCATCTAATGACAAAACTCTATGTAATCTGGAAAATTGAAATTTTCACTTTCCGTGACTGTTCCATCTGTATAGTCATCATTAGCTCTTTGGTAAGAGTGGTTAGCTAAGGAGTAATTACCTAAACTTAGATAGAGAGGTTGTGGGTTTGAGTTAGGGACGTGTCTCTTACAAAAAGGTCAATAACTCTGTGCACGCGAACATCATATCCATAAGGAGCAACTAATGCTTTGGGTTTACATTTCTTGTGTTGTTTAGTATTGGAGAACTAGTGCGTGCCACAATTATGCGCCTGCTTTATGCATCTTGCCCGTACTGCCCATCTCATTGGATATCAGTTTGTCGTAGTGTGGTAAATAATTCCCTCCCTCTCCTCATTTTTTCATATGGAGCTATCCATTAAATTCCTAAACTTTGGAATATTCTAATGTAGCCAGACATGTAAAGTAGGGGAGCTTTCATAAACAGGAAAAAACTAAAATAGCAAAAAATATAATAATTATTTTTTAGGAAGCCTGAACCTAAGCACAAAGTGCCATCATCAAAGATATCTTTGAAGTTTGAACCAAATTTTTTTAGTGCCCTGTAGCTTGTATATTGCTTATTCATAGTAGAAGCATTCTTATCTTTGTTTATTAATTTAGTATATTCTAAAACAGATATATACAAAATGTGCATGAAATCTCGCTAAATAATATATTTCTCGGTGTTTCCGTTTTCAATGAAAGGTCATTGTTTCTTTTAAAAACCGAAATTGTAGTAACTTATGTTGTAACCATATGCAAGTTGAAATCCTCACCAGGTTCTTGCCACTTTGACAAGGAGACAAGTTGGAGAAAAATATAATGCAGGAAATGATCTTTCAAATGGTCAAGATGGTGATGCAAATTATGGACATGATGATGAAAACATGGTCTCTAGTTCCGGAGGCAACCTGTCTGAAGCTTCCCATGCACCGAACAGAGATAGACACCTTAGATACAAGACCAGAGTGTTTGCTGCTGAGTATGTGATATTGATTACGCTGCCTTTTTTATTTTCTTAGACATCAAACTTTATTCGTTCCTTTTTACTTGTTCATATCTTGTGCTGTATCATTTGCACGTTGACCTATGAAAATTTATTAGGTGTCTGAGTCATCTTCCTGTAGCTGTTGGGGCTAATCCGGCTCATTTTGATCTCTCTTTAGCAAGGAAACAAACCATTAAGGGACAGGGTTCTGGTGACTGGCTAGTCAGCCATATACAAGAACTAATATCACTCGCTTATCAGGTACAAAGTTGCTTAGTGTCGTTTTCGTAACTGGTTTATATTTGTGGTCAAGTTAGAATTCGCTCCCCCAATGTGTTTTCATAGATAAGCACCATCCAGTTTGAGAGCATGCAGCCGGTTGGCGTGAGACTTCTAAGTACCATTCTTGACAAGGTAAATTTACTTAGTTTTGTTTTCTAAGCGTCAGAGTTCTGACCACTCATTAAGTGCTCGCTTTTAAAAAAAAAACAATAACACCTTTATATTAGCAGAGGCCGAATAGCGTAACTACAAAATAACGGGAGAAAGGGTACGAACACAAAAAATTTCCCACATATGGGGAGTGGAACTTCTAATAAATATAACAAAACATAGAGCATTCCCCAAGCCCTAGCCCCAAAAATTAAATAGCACTCGCCCAATCTCCTTGAAGATCCACCAAGTAAGGCTTGAACTCATTTGCATGAATAATGGAGCCACAGTGGAAGTTGAGAGCTTCATGTAAGGCCAAGTTGTCGACAGCCCTGCTCAGACACCTGTCTTGACCATCTCCTTGCAAAGAGCACTCTCCTGAAGCCAAATGAAGCCAAAAGAAGTTCGCCAGCAGAGTGACCAAGGAAACGGAAATCCAGACCTTCCAAAAGAACTATCTCCATAAACTTGTGGTAGCTGTGTTAACAAACAGATGATGAATGTCCTTGGCCACTCGTCGAAATAAGAGACAACAGCTCGGGGACAGCGCACGAAGTGGGTTCTGTTTTTAAAGGACTTCCACGTGCTAACTCTTCTAACAGCCATTCTCCATGCAAAGATCTGAACTTTTTCCGGTGCAGCAGACTTCCAAATTGCGTCAAATAACGGTGCTGTAGGAGCTAAGACTAAGGCAGGTCTGGTTTGACTAACAACTCTACTGCCTCGTCCAGCCAGCCGTGCAGCCCTCCAGACCTTCCCAAAATGAGACTGATCCTAAAATGTCCAGAAGCGTCGCAAATTCTGAAGCTTCTTTCTTATAAATTCTTTGAGAAACTTTCCCAAGATGTCGTAGCTGGGAGGGACGAAGACGGGGAAACGATATGCACAATGGGGGCCTGTTTAGGGGACTCTATAAATCTCAGGGAATCGCGTCTCAAAACAGTTGTTCCCACACCAATGATCTTCCTAGAATCGGAACTTTGAATCGTTGCGAGCAACCACAAACAACGCTTATAAAATTCTTCGGTGGCCGAGTAAATAGATTTCCACAGGCTCCTTTTAAAGTTCTACCCGATGCATCCTTAAGTACCATCTTATGGCTTGAAATTGTAAATGGAAATGATAACTTTGTGCCGTAGCTCGCTGGACTCTAAAGGAAACCGCAATAACCATTTAGCAAGTAAAGCCCGAGCTAGGCTCTAAAGGAAACCGCAATAACCATTTAGCAAGTAAAGCCTTATTTTTTTGGACTAATACACCAATTCTGAAGCTTCCTGTTCGCTTTTAGTACTTTCATATTGGAAGGAAGAATTAACATAAATAAATAGGGAAAAGTTTGCATTGTGGAGAAGTATTATAAAATTTGCATCGTTGTGAAAAATTTGTGTCATTAACTTATAAGGTTCTATAATTAGATTAAATATGAAAGAAGAAAAATTCGGAATCTGTAAATTTCATTAGGATGAAATATTCTATTTATAAAAATACGATGTAGTAATAATTACTATAGATTATTCTAATTTTAAACTTTTTTATATATTAGACTACTTCTAGTTTTAGATTGTTCTATATAACGCTAAGTTATGTAATGTACTATTTTAATTCTAAATTATTCTATAAAATGATTGACAGCTTAATTGTCGCACCATAACTTCGTGAGTAGAGTAGTTTCGAAGCCTAACTTTGTCAATAATTTATGTATCCATATCATTTCACATGTTTCTTGTGCCATGGTTTTGTCTTCTGATTCACCATTGGATCTTGATACGACATGTTGCTTCTTGCTCTTTCATGAGACTAAGTTTCCTTCGAAAAAACGCAATATCCAGTAGTCCATCGTCTATTTGTCTTGTCCCTTCATAATCTTCATTCGTAAAGCATTCAACCTGAATATGTCTATGATTTGAGTATAGAATCTCTCGTCCAATTGCTCCTTTCAAATAACACAAAATCTGCTCTAATGCTGTCCAATAACTTTTCGAACCATGCACGAAGACTTGTTTCATACCATACAACGCTTTTTCGAAGATGAAGACCACGGCCTATACTCCCCCTGAACAATAAAACTAGGAGGATGCTCTATATACATTTTTTCATGCAAATCGTCGTGCATAAATGCATTCTTGATGTTAAGCGGAGTGAAGATGCCAGTCATGAGTTGCAGTCAAGGAGATGAAAAGTCGGAAGGATGTGAATTTGGGAATCAGAGAGAATGTATTATAATAGTTGACACCGTAAGTTTGGGCAAAATCTTTAGCGACTAAATGGGCCTTAATCGAGCAAGTGTTCCATCTGAATTCATTTTCACTGCGAACCCATTTGCATCCAATTGTTTTTCTTTTCAAAATGAAGAGTAACCAATTTTCAAATACCATTGTCATTTAAGGCATTTATTTCCTCTCTTAATTCCAACCTGGATAATCTAATGCTTCACATACACTTTTAGGAATGGTGATGGAGTCAAGAGATGAAACAAATGCATATGAAGAAAGATTATATAAAATAGATAAAGAGATTGAATAAGTACACCGTCGTTTACCTTTCGGTAACGCGATGGGAAGATCATCGGTCGGAGGTGTATCTGATGATGAAGGACTCAGTGTAGGACATAAATCTGTAGGATCAATGAGCGTGTGTGGTATCGGTTGGACACGACAAGTGTAGACTTTTAAAGGCGGTTTAAAAAGAGAAAGTGGTGCACCACTAAAAAATGTTCGTATGGAATCACACATTGAAGAACAGATGATGCATACGACTGATAAGAAAACATGCAGTTGAGATAGCGTCAACCCAAAAATACTTTGGAACACCTATTCGAAATAGTAAGGCTCGTACAATTTCAAGAAGCCGATTTTTGCGGTCAGCAACTCTATTTTGGGAAGGAGTATCAACACACGTTGTATGGAGCATGGCATTTTGGGTCATTTAATTCTGAAATTGACTGGACATGTATTCTTTTGTATTATCGCTACGAAAGGTGCGAACAAAAACATTAAATTGAGAACGGATTTTAGCACAAAAAGAACAAACCAGTGAGAATAAATATGAACGTTTTTTCATTAAGAATAATCAAGTTAAACAAGGAAAATCGTCCACAAAAGTGATAAAATATAGAAAGCTTGGTTTGGATGCAACATGACAAGGACCCTAGGCATCTGAATGAACTAATTCAAACAGAGCGTTAGATCGCTTACTGACTCTAGGACTAGAACTAAGACGACTGACATGACTCGCAATCTAATGAGAAAAGTGAACTAAACGTAAACAAAGTATTTTAAGAAAATGAAGAGAAGGGTGACCTAGGCGACAATGTTCTTCAAATGTAGATGCGACACTGAGACAAGCTATGAATTTGGATGTATCGAGAATATAAGGACCTTCATATTCATGTTCTTAACCAATAATCCGTTTCGTCGTGAGATCTTGATAAATGCAGTTTGGGCAAGAATGAGATTGAGCAATTTAATGTTTTTGAGTTGGCTAACAAGCAAGAGGTTAAAGACAGTTTGGGTAGATGCAAGACATGTGATAATGACAAATAAGGAGTAGGTCTGATATTAGTTGTTCCAATACCATTTAAAGGAGATCCAATGGTTAAAGTAACTGTAGATGTAAATGTATGAGGTGTAAGAGTGGAAAAAAGTTTTAAAATACTTGTCATGATCTGTGGCACCAAAATGTATGATCACTTGGAAGCTGAGGAAAGGATACACATATTTGATTACCTAATCCAGCAATGGCAGTGACAGAGGATTTAGAAGTCTTTAGTAATTGCTGGTACTCGAAAAATTTGACATACTCATCGGCAGAGACCCAAACAGAGTTTTCAGATGAGGATGCAACTTGAGCTGATTGGTTCTTTTGATTCTTGTACTGGAGCCTTCGACACTCGTGTATAACGTAACCTTGCTTTTTGAAGTAATTACAAGTGATTGTACCCATATCCTTAAGACGAAAATCAAAACTTCATGGGCCTTCAAATTTGTAGTTAACATAGTGGCTGGAGTCGTACTTATTTCAAGAGAATAAGCCTCCAGTGATAGAGTGATAGAGTTAGTAAGGACCCTTCTGTTCAAAGCACACGACTGAATGAGCTTGATATGATTTGGAACCTTATAATTTCAAAATTAGTAGGAAGTCCTGCAAGAAGCTCTAACGGCCATTTGCTCTTGTTGCTGGACTTTCACATTGGGGCTGAATGGTAGAAGCATGTTGGGCTTTTCATATTTTCTTGAATTCCATCTAGTAGGTGGTGAATGAATGGTTTTGCTTCTCAGTCGTGTAGAAGGCTTTCCACACATCAAGCATACGTTATATATTTTTTTTTCCCGGAGTAAAGAAACTCCAAGTAATCAATCAATTCTTTAACAAACTCATAGTGATTGATTGATTATACTTCAATAGAATTACGGATTTGGAGGAAAAGCGAGCATTCTCGCGAAGGCATCCTTTACTCGTCATTCAGAATTGTATCGGTCAGATGAACAAACGGATGGCCTTGCTCCAATCGAGAAAGTTTGAACCTTTCAGCTTATGATCGGTGATCTTCGAGAGTACGAATACCATCTCAAATACACCACCTATTTTTGGTTACCTTTTCAATCATTTGATTGGAACTCTATAAGTTGGTTAAAAGAGATGACTAATTTTGAGAAAAGGGTCTATTTTATTTTTTGAGAAGCATTTGAATTTTTTGATGAAGCTCTGATACTATATTATTAAAGAATATATAAAAGAAAGAGAATTTGTTTCAAAAAATGTATATTGTATTAGAGTGAAAGATTTTTTCTATAAAAATACAAAAATGTAGTAATAATTATATTAAACTATTTTAATGTTAGATAATTCTATATAATCTATATTACATACTAGACTATTCTAGTTTTAAATCGTCTTATATAATATTAGATTGTATAAAATACTATTTTGATTTTAGATTATTCCCTATTTAGTGGTAATGAGTGTGTTTCTTAACATTTATTAAGGTAACTTTAGTTTAATTTAAAAGCTAAAATATTTTTTTGGTGTTTGGTAAAATTACTTTTAAAAGAATTTCTTAAAGCATTTTTGAAAGACACAAGCTAAATTCTAAATTTTCTTAGAAGTTAAAAGTCGTAATTTTTAGATTTTGATTTTTAGCTGCATATAACATTTACTATTTTACACTCATAACCAAGTCAATTAATTACCCTAATAATGAGATTACACGTTCAAGTTTTCATTACACATATTACACGTTTAAACAGTTTAATAAGTTCCCTATAAATTTGCTGGCGACAAATTTTATTGAATATCAAATCTTTCATTAAATTAGCTATCAATATGAAAAACGTAGAACTTTGTACGACTTGTTTAGATAACTTAAGAGATGAGATTGCTGTAAGTTTAATAGAATCGATAAATTAGTTTATATGTTTGTTAATAAAATAAATTATATTTAAATATAAAATTTCATTTTGTTAGTCTAGTTGGTCGAAATTTAAATACTATATCAGCATTAATATGTATGTACATATAAATTAAACACCAAAGTATTAATAATGATTTAAATATTTATCTCCAAAATTATTTTAGTATTTTTATAATTTTGTTCTTTTTATGAAACGCTAAATCAGGTTTTACTTTTACAAAAAATTAAATTAAAAACAGTTTAGCAAACACTAAATAGCTTTTGTACAAAAGTTTTTTTCTAAAACCAATTTTTTTTAAAAAAAGGTAAAGTGTTACCAAACGTAACCAATATGAAGTAACACTTTTTAAATTCATGATCTTTGTGTGCCGCAATTTTTAAGTGATAATTTTTACGAGCTCCAGCGTTTCTTGGGATTTCTCGGATACAAATTAATTTTCTATTTCTTTTTAATACTTTTTCATGCTCTCTACCTTTTTTTTCTTATTAAAATAAATTAAGCATCTTGTGCTGACGTGGACAGTTTGAACGGACACCGGACCCTGAGCTTCCAGAGAAACTTTTACTAGAACAATATCAGGTATATATCTTGCCTTTGTTCATTTTTTTCATTCAGAAATATATGCGCCCTTTATTGCTTTAGAAGAAGTCATTTGTGCAGTTATATTTAAGGTCCGGAATAGTAATTGTGTGAAGTGTCATGTAAAAGTTTCCAGTCGTGTTTCATCAATTTTTGTTAGCCACTAACTACTTGTCTTATTTCAGGCGCAACTAGTATCTGCAATCCGAACTGCATTAGATTCTTCATCAGGCCCTATCTTACTGGAATCAGGCTTGCAGTTGGCTACTAAGGTTCGAAGGCATAAATTATTCTTTACCTATAGTATATGGTTATGATATCATTAATGACATTTGAAACTTTCAGATACTAACAAATGGAATCATCAAGGATGACCAAGGTGCAATTAAGCGCATTTTTTCATTAATTTCACGTCCACTGGATGAGTTTGGGGACCTTTACTATCCCTCATTTGCTGAATGGGTCTCTTGCAAGGTATTTTTCATCCACCCTTTTTTATACTCGAGATAGCAATAGCTAGCCGTATAATTGGGGCTTTTAAGAAGTCAACTTTCCCCCTTAAAATGTGACTTTTGTCTAGATTAGATGTTCTCTAATTTTCTTCCTTTATTAACAGATCAAGATAAGACTGTTAGCTGCACATGCATCTCTTAAATGTTATACATACACATTTGTGAGGAGGTGTCATAGTGGGTCTCCAGAATACCTAACGCTGTTACCACTATTTTCAAAGAGTTCAAGCACTCTTGGAAATTACTGGGTAGGAATTTTGTGCGACTACAGTTATGTCCTACTGAATGTGCATCCCAGGAAAAAGGTAGCTATGTTCTTAAGCTCTTTTTTTTCACTTCTAATCTCGGCTGCTCTGTTCTACTTCTTTAGCTTTGAAGAAATATATCCATCTTACGTAATGCCACCCTTTTATGTGCAGTGGGATTCCTTTCTTACTGGAATTCATTCACCTCTGGTGTCATCAAAACTTCAGACATGTTTAGAAGAAACATGGCCTATAGTTTTGCAAGCACTTGTGCTGGATTCAGTTCCCATAAATCCTCATCAGAGTAGCGATTCCAAGGACGCTAGTGAGAATGTATCAGAAGATAGTTCATTATCTGGGCATAGCATGGTGGAACTAGATTCCAAAACTTATCGATTTATTTGGGGATTTTCTTTACTTGTTTTATTCCGGGGAAAACATTCAACTGCCAGTAAGCTGAAACTCCCAAGGGTTTGTTCAAAAGTTAGCCACGAGGGAGAGTCAACTTTTGAAGAGTTGAGTTCTCCAGGTATAAACTTATATGAGATTGTTTTACCAGTATTTCAATTTCTCTCGACGAAAAGATTTGCCAGTGCAGGTTTTCTTACCGTGGATATATGCAGAGAATTGCTTCAGGTAATAATTCACCTTTATTCCTTGGTTTTTCTTTGGAGATATACTGAGCGACATAAAATTTGCATTGATATTTTTTTCTGACAAAGGCCAGGTATGAAGTCAAACTATTACCTGCGTAGTCAGAGTCACTCATTATATGATTTGTCTCTAATATCTAAATGCTTACATATATGTATATACATATATAGAAATTTAATTATTTTAAACTATAATTATTATCACAAAAGTCATGGCAGAAATCTGGATAAATATCTACACCTAAACACATATGTAATTTGTAATGGTCAAACTGGTTCAGGTTTTTTCGTATTCGATGTACATGGATCATTCATGGGACAGTCTATCAGTGTGTGTAATATCACAGGTAAGCATTTTATACATCCTCTCAAGTAAATTGTTTGATCTGTGTCATACTCATGTCTTCTTATGCTAAGACTTGATAGGGATAGATTGAAAGGTTTATGCGTTACCGATATCGAGTTCCAGTGGTCTTTAGCTTTTGAAAGTGTGTAAGAAATTCCTACACGAGGAATCCACTTTTACGTTCATGATATATTGCATTAGCTAGGATGTAGGGGTTTAGAAAGCATTGGCATGACATAAGTTAATTGTTTTGAATAATAGGTTCATCATAGTTGGTTAAATAATTAGGTTGGTAGTTCAGTTTTTTTGCAATTACATCCGATATGTTGCTTATTTAAATATAGGTCCTGGCAGATATATAGCCATATTTACGTGTATGATTTTCTCTTCAGCCAATCTATAGTAAATATCCATAATTAAAAATATTTACCAAATATATACTAAAGGTTATTTACGAAATTTAATGGACAAACCTGGGTACCATAAATCATCCACATGCTGCCACGTAATCATATGTGGATATTTACCAAATATTTACTAAAGGTTGACTATATAGCACTCTAAAAGTGTAAATATGTCTAGTTTGTTAGTCTATTATCAATTGGAGTCCTTAGCTCATACAAGTTTTTGCAACAGGTTGTGCAGAACTGCCCCAAAAATTTCTTTGAAACTGAACTTTCTTATATGGCCATGGAACTATGTACGGCTTATCTACTTAAAATGTTTAAGAGGTGCATTTTCTTAATGCATATACATTATGTATTTTAAGCTCCCTGGACAAGTAATAATTTACAATATTGATGCAGTATCACATGTTTATTATATATCCCTTTTCCAGTACTGATGTCATATCGCCAGATCACTTAGACAGAGAAGATTCAATTTCTGCTTTATTTGCTGCCGCAGAAATACTAGTGAAATTATTTGAGCCGAAGGTGAGATATTTGTTACCCTAGATGCGTATTTTCAGTTTGCACAATCTTATGTAATTCTATGGTATTTCTGCTTAACAATCCGTCTTTTTGTAAATCAATTTTGCAGAAGCAATTGACTTCAGCAGCATTGGCATTTCTTTTAATTGGCTACAAGTGCGTGAAAGAAGCCTCAACAGACTTACGTTTGTCTAAAGTGATTGGTTTTTTACAGTGCAGCAGCTTCTTAATCAAGAAATTCATTGGTGAGCATGTTTGAACTATGAGTTACCTATTCTTTCCTGTAATAAGCTTTAAGCTTCCATTATTGTGTTTGTTTCCCTTTATGGTGCCTTAGCCAGGAATTACATAGTTTAGTTCGGACATGTTGTTCGTGTTCAGTCTCTGAGCTTTATTAATTTCGGCCATATTTATACGGTGCTTACTGAAGAACCAGAGAATGATTGAAAACATTTTTCTTTTGCTTAATACTGTCGTAAGGTTTTTTTTTTGCTTCCCGATTGTTGTTAGTTGTGTTCATGTGTTTTTTCTTTTGTATATTTCTATATAACTTCCGTATGTGATATCACACAATGATATAGTACTGGCAGAAACATAAGAACTTGATGGAATTATTGCATACATGCTTAAGCATTAGAATGCTTGCATTGGAGGACTTCCGTTTTGTTCGTCTGTTCACACTAACCAGAGTTTTATTGTGCAGATAAATATAAATTTAGTGATGAAGGTGTTCCCCAAATTAGAATGATACTGGGATCTTGTCTCAATTCTCTTGCCAATTTGACAAAAGATTGCACAGAAAGAATGCGTCTATTGGAGCACAAATCTGATCTGCGTGCATTATGGCAGGCAAAGCTTGCCTGTTCACTTGAGCAAACTGTATCATTTGCCAAGTTGGTATACGAAACAGAACGTCTTGGAGAGCACAGTGATGATGACACCGTATACCTTACCACGATAAAAAAATGCGTTTCTTGTTTCCATACTACTGTTACCGACTCAAATACGCGTGTAAGCTTATGATTTCATCATTGTGTATAATTATTTGGACATTATATGACTTTTAAAATAAACTTCATTTCTACAGGTTCAGGCTATTGGATTGCAGGCATTAAAAGGCATGGTTCAGAAGAGTGTAAAGACAGAAGATAATGCTTTTGTACTATTCTTTGCTGGTGAATTTATTACAGACATCTTTGTGATAGTTGAGAAGATAATGAAGGTTTCTCTCCTACCGTCGTGCTTTTTAAAATTTTTTCATGGGAACCATGATTACGTCAAATGTTTTATCTACTCTCACATCTTAAATAATGGTATACTCTCTTGATGACAGAACCCTATGACTCAAGAATCAGCACTTATTGGGGGTGAGTGCTTGAGGTTTCTAGTGCTTCTTCATACAATATCAAAAGACGCCGAACATCAGAGAGGCTTTGTGAATCTATTCTTAGAAGCCACAGTCCTGATCATCATGACCCCGGTGGATGGCCATTCTAAGGTGCTATAGAGATTAAATTTCATAAGAGCGTTCCAGGCTCACCTCTCTGGTTCTTTGGTTGAGTTTTTTTGTTGTTTTTTAATCGCAGGAGTACAATGATCTAAGAATCACAGCTACGAAACTTGTATCTCACGTTGCACAACTTCCTTCCTGGGCAATTCATTTCAGGGACGTGTTATTGTCCATGCCTGTAACTCACCGGCAGCAACTACAGGTATGTGTTTATGTGTGTTAAATACGTTATCCATATTCTTATTTAAATATGTCTCTATCTGAAAATCCTTTAGCAAATCGAAACTTTGACCCATAACGATACTCTATCTGGACCTAGTTGAGGTTTGAAATTGCGGGTATAATTTCACCGCACTAATCTCTTACTATTTATGCCAAACTGTGTTGTTTTAGGGAGTCATCCGTGCTTCCATTTCACAAGATCAAAGTGCAGTGCAGGCAAAATCCACACTCCCGTCCCTTGGGATACGCTTACCACTTCCAACGGTGGAAACTAGAGAGGTCTCAAAACCACCTGTCCAAATATCACTTCCTAACAAGGATGACGTGGCAGAGAGAGAAGAAGTCGGTGACAGCGATGATGAAGACGATGATTGGGATGCTTTCCAGTCCTTCCCAGCTGGTGCGACTGATTCTAAACAAGAAAGTGATTCAGAAGAAATTAGTGTCCCGGTCGAGGAGCATGATGAAGCAGATTCTCGGCTCGCAAAGGTCACAACAGAGATCAGTGAAAATGTTTTCGACGATGCTGAAGGCAAAGCGGTCTGTGACGTTCTCGTCATTTCGAATGAGGTGAACTCGATTCGAAATGAGAAGTTAGACCGTGGAAGCGAGTCGGTTCAATTAGAACCAATTATTTCCGGTCAAGAAATAGCTCCGAAAGAAGCTGATGATGAAGAGTGAGCATATGATGGAATAAACTCCGAGTGTTCTTAAAAACTGATTTTTGTTTTTGTAGCTCTGTTAATAAGATGATTCTTGTGTTACTGGGCGTATTTTTGTTGCAGGTCCTGGAGCTATATTTTTGTTTAATATATTCTTTTTATATTTATACCAATATATGTTGAGCCGAGGTTTCATCTATGTCGTACAGCGCTGACGGCAGTCATGAGACGGTAAAACAGTCAAATGCAAGTTCTTTTTTTCTTCGGGGTGATAGAAATACTCGTCTGATAAACGAGTAGAATTGCTGGACCCGTTACCCACTTGCACGTTTACTATTTGTATTACACAATCAAATGCAAGCCTTTTCCCCTTACGTGGTCAAACACAATTAAAATGCACTGTAAACTTCTACCATGAAATATATGTTTGTCACGATAATACTAATATAACAATTTTTAAATAACGTGCCTTAACATTCTTTTACCACGTTTTCCTTGGAACAGTGTATATCGTATAAATAAGTTTTAAAGATTGCGTCTTATAACTCACTAAAGAAAAATTATTTGTAACAAGATTTGGGTTTATCTACTGAGTTTCGATGAGGTTTGGTTAGATACGATCACCCAAGCCTGATCTGATGAGTTGTAATAAGTCAAATTTCATATATTTTTAAAACAATTAAGTCTAGTTTTGATATTCAGAAAACTAGTGAGCACATGTAGAGACGAGCATTCTTTTAATAACAATGATGTGACAATAATGTATATTCTTTTAATAATAATGTTTGGACATATATATGCATATATTCTTTAATAATACTCAGTTTTTAATTCCAAAAGATGTATATTTTCCTTTCTCTATATTTTGATAAGTTGACAAAATTTATATTTATAATAAGATCTGCACACATCATTTATAACACCTAAAACAGATTTATATGGGGAAAAATTGAACCCCTTCAAAAACTTTGCCGTATTGAGCTCATGAAAGTCCAATACACAAATTACCGAAGTCTTACTGCGGTCAAGGTCCATCTCAACTGACCAATCTATTGGACTCGGCCCAACAAACAATTTATTTCTTCATCAAAAACTTGTGATCTTATGAATAATCGATCTGATAAATCAGCGAAGTAACGTAGCAAGAATCGACCTCGTGACATGCAGAAGATCGTTGATTCAACCTTGAAGATCGGATCGTTGACGAAGACCAAAGTAATTCAAATTTAACGGATAGACGACGTGGCACTCGAAGAGCAAATCAAGTACGATATACCGATCTCTGTTTGTAATTTTGTCGTTTGTCAGTAAAGCTGCGATTACGATCTTGTTATTCTTTTATTACTGTTATTTAGCTCATACTATCTACGATGTCTTCCTGAACCCCATTACAAATAATTTTTTTTATTAAATCCTATTTATTTAAAGTGATTGTTGATTATGTCATCAATAATTTGGCCCGTCTGTGGGAAACTATCAGGAGAACAACCTCGCGAAGTAGGAGCTTTGCTCACTGACCAATTTTTTTATCCTCTTTGACATCATGTCTTCCGTTCCGACTTACTATCCGAACGGAGAGAAAATCCTTGCGGGAATCAGATCCATCCTTGAGATGCTAAACAAAAAAATAGATAACCAGGAGGAATCCAACCAACTTTTAAGGGCTCAGTCGGACGTCCTGACAGCTCCACCGCCTACCCTTCCCGGTCCTCATGCCGGAGGTAGTGGAGTGACTGGCTCTGTCTCGACAAGGGCTCACGCCTCGGCCGCACAGGCAGGTCGAAACGTCCCGCTTGGGATATGTTTGGACTTCTCAGAAGTCCAAATTCCCCCGTCAGGATCAGTAGACAACTTTCTGGACTTCGGGCCGACAGATGCACCGATGCTAGGCGGGAGTTCGGTTTCATCGGCCCAAGCTAATCCGGAACAATATGGATTACATCTTCTCCCGCCGCCCCCGGTGGGCCCACGTCTTGGGTCCCTTAGGGCCAATATGGATTACACTTCTACTCACAACCAAGGCGGGCAGTCTGCTCAAGCTGGTTCCGACCCACCTTCGTCTGCTCGGGGGACGAGCATACAGAATTTGGTCACACCAGCTCAGACAGGTTATCACCCCGTCGCGGCTAACGAACCTGGCTGGACCGAATTCAAGAGATTTAAGCAGTCGATGAGAGCCAAGCTGAGGGCTGTCCATTCAAAAGTCTATAGTGTAACGAGTTCGGCTCCCCAGATCGACAAACTGGTTGCCAAGACCCGCCAAATTCCTTTCACCAAAATAATTACGAGTGTTTTCATCGGGGACGCGGAAAAGGTTCGCCTAAACCACTACGATGAAAACTCTGATCCAAAGGCTCATGTCACATCGTTTCGTATAGAGATGGGGAGAGCCAATCTGCGGGACTATGAACGAGATGCATGCTACTGTCAATTGTTCGCGGAAAATATCTCTGGTTCGGCCTTGGACTGGTTCATCAGACTTAAGGAACGATCTATTGACAGTTTTGCCGAACTATAAGCAGCTTTCCGTAAACATTACTCCATGTTTGTGGAGGATAAAGCATCCATGGCCGATCTGTGGAATATCCAGCAGAATCCCTCAAGGATTACATGACCAGGTTCAAGGGGGTCATAGCTGAAATCCTTGCCATTGACGGTGATTCGGCGTTAACCGCGCTTAGAAATGGGCTATGGAACGATTCTCGTTTTCGTTTGAAAAAGACGGTAAATCGACCACCGCCATCGAAGACGCCCTCCATAAGACCTCTAACTTCGCCAAGGCCGAGGAAGAAATGGTCTCATTGGTGAAGGCCCATAAAAAACCTCCTAATAGCTCGGCTCCTCCCCAGAACCGATATACGAATGATGGAGGTCGCGGGACCGGGAACAGAGGCAACTCCCAGTCCGGCAAAAAGCAAAATGCACCCGCTGGTTTTGTGTTCGGTGTGAATGACAAATCCAACAATGAGAGTCTTAACGGCAAGTGTTGGACTCGAGACCCAGACGCTTACTGTAGGTTTCATCAGGCAGCCGTTCATGCAACCGTAGAATGCGAGACCATGAGAAATTTGTTGGCTTAAAAATACGCTTAGGGGGAGCTGAAGGGGGTCGATTTGGGACTTCCTCCTAAGAAGAAAGATTTTACGAGGTAGCCAATCCGCGGCACGAAGATGCTACCTCATCGACTACCTCCAAAAGGAAGTCGAAAAATAGCAATCAATAGCAATAACGTCTTCGGAAAAACCCGAGAGCTCAAGAGAGGTCGGTGCCGATCCGTCGGAAGAGCGCGACTCTCCATGCACCAAAATGAATGTAGAAGTCCAGATCGATGGAACCGATCAGGAAAAATGTGTGGGCATCGGTGCCGAACTCAAAGGAAAACTCAGGCGAGATCTGATTTGTTTTCTAAAAAGAAATAAATCAACCTTCGCATGGGCTATCGAGGACATGCCTGGGATTGACATTGATGTGACTTTGCACCAACTTAACGTCGACCCTAGCTGCAAATCCGTGAGGCAGAAACGATGAAAGCTCGGTCCTGACCGAGCTAAGGTTATAAATGACGAAGTCGATAGACTCCTGAGTGCAAGATCGATTAGGGAAGTCAAATACCCTAATTGGTTGGAAAATACCGTAGTCGTCAAAAAGAAAAATGAGAAATGACGCGTTTGCATCAATTTTACCGATCTAAACAAAGCATGTCCCAAGGACTGCTTCCCATTGCCCCACCTCGACCAACTCGTGGAGGCAACGGCCAGGCACAAGATGTTATTTTTCATGGATGAATTTTCAGGGTATAACCAAATCCTGATGCATCCCGAGGATCATGAAATAGCAACATTCATAACAGACCGAGGCACTTATTGTTATAAGGTAATACCCTTCGGACTGAAGAATGCTGGAGCGACCTATCAATGATTAGTGAACGAAGTGTTCGCTGAACGGATACGAAACACCATGGAGGTATATATCGACGACATGTTGGTAAAATCACTCCATGAAACTGACCACATTTGGCATTTGGAAGAGTGTTTCGAGGTATTGAACAAGTACAAGATGAATCTAAACTCGAGTAAGTGCTCTTTCGGGGTCTCTTCGGGAAAGTTCCTCGGCTACCTTGTCATTTAATGAGGTATCAAGGCGAACCCCGATCAAATCCATGCCTTACGAGATATGCCATCTCCCAGAAAGAGGAGAGAGGTACAGAGATTAACGGGTAAGATAGTCGCCCTCAATCGCTTTATTTCCAGATCCACGGAATAGTGCCTACCATTCTACAAACTACTTACGGCCAACAGGTCGATGTAGTGGAATGAAGAATGCGAAAAGGCATTTCAAGAACTAAAAATCTATCTGGAAACTCCTCCCGTACTCACAAAGTCGGTTAAAGGGGAGCCCCTCTACCTCTATGTCGTCGTATCATACACGGCGGTAAGCGGAGTACTTGTAAGGGATGATCGCAGCGATCAAAAACCTGTCTTCTACATAAGTAGGTCATTGGTCGACGCGGAGACCAGATACCCAGCTATGGAGAAGTTGGCTTTGGCAGTACTAACAGCAGCCAAGAACCTGCGATCCTACCTCCAATCGTACTCCATAGTCGTGATGACTACTCAACCGCTCATGTATTTCTTACACAACCCTAATCAATCTGGGAGATTGACGAAGTGGGCTATCGAACTGAGCGAATATGATATTGAGTATCGAGCTCGAACATGTGCGAAATTCCAAGTGTTGGCAGATTTCCTGATCGAGCTCCCAAAAGATGACCCAAACGACACCTCGGTTTCAAGGACGTGGACCCTGAAAGTTGACGATGCATCGTCAAAACAAGGGGCCGGGGTCGGAATTCATGCAATTTCCCCCCAGGGCGAGATATTAGAGCAGTCGTTTCGGCTCAACTTCTTCGCCTCCAACAACGAAGCCGAATATGAAGCTCTAATTGTCGAACTACAGCTTGTTAAAGTTGTGGGAGCCATACGCGTACATGCATTTTTTATTAACAACTGGTCGCTTTCCAATACTCTGGTGAATACGAAGCTATGGATGAACAAATGGAGGCTTATCTTAAAGTCGTGAAATCTCTTTCATCCCAGTTTGATGAATTTGAACTGACCAGGATTCCCTGAGGGGAAAACACCTCGGCGGATGCCTTGGCCGCCTTAGCATCCACATCGGATCTCGACCTAAAAAGGATTATTCCAGTAGAAACAATTAAATCTGCTTCTATCACTGCTACAGTTAACACTATAGCAGCAATAGAAATGGGGGATTGGAGAGAAGAGATCTTCAATTATATTTCTAATGGAATAGTCCCACGTGATAAACAAGCAATAAGAAAATTGATGATGAGAAGTTCAAGATTTTGTATTATCGACAACGTCTTGTTCAAGAGAAGCTTCAGTGGTCTATATCTCAAATGTGTCAGCAAGGACGAAACCCAACTCATCCTTTCCGAAATACATGAGGGATACTGCAGTAATCACGCCGGAGGCCGGTCTCTTGCCATAAAAATCAAAAGACAAGGATACTTCTGGCCTACGATGGTAGCTGATAGTGAAACCTACGCAAGGCAATGCGATCATTGCCATCATCATGCGCCAAACATAAAGGAACCGGCCGAGGACATTTCTTCAATCACTACGCCTTATCGATTCATGAAATGGTCCATGGACATCGTTGGACCGATGCTTAAGTCACCAGGAGGACTTCGGTATCTTTTGGTTTTAACGGACTATTTCACAAAGTGGATAGAAGCAGGTGCCTTCGCCCTGATAAAAGATTCCAACGTACGATATTTTATCTGGGTGAACGTCATCTGTCGACATGGAAAGCCACGAGAAATCGTGGCCAACAACGGGTCACAGTTCATATAAAAAGAACTGCGAAGGTTTTGTCTCGACAACAATATCGAACTGAGGACATCAACCCGTCGATATCCTCAGGGAAATGGGTGCGCCGAGGTAGCTAATAAAACCATCGTAGTTTCGATAAAAAAAAGACTTGATGAAAAGAAAGGAAAATGAGCCGAAGAGCTACATGGTGTTTTTTGGGCCATATCTGTGAATCACATGTTTCAACGAAACAATATTATGACACCAACCGTCGGGTCAATGAAACTTCATTTAGCCATTGCCCATTGACAAATCAAATGTCATAAAGTGTTACAAGAATACATGTACTCACTTCAGGATTTAGGTAATTACTAAAATACCCCTCGTATGTGAGTTTGATGTTTTGGGTGATTAAACGGTTTTATCTCGAACTTCAAAACTTCACTGGTCTTGTTCAATATCTTCATTAAGATATCAAGAATGAATTACAGAGTCACAACTCTCCATATCACAAGATAAAATATCGTTTAATTCATTCTAACAATCATTACTAGGAATCGATTGCCCAATCGATCTTTAGATTGCGAACTATTATTTAAACTAGTCATAAGAAGGTATCTTGTCAAGTCTGTACTTAGCACTTCTTTCGTTGATGACAGTTTCAGAGCGTAGACATAAATGCATAAACACAATCTTAAATAAGAATGGATATTCAATCTTTATTTAATTTCAAAGCAGAACAAATACAAAAGTATTTAATATCAGAAATCTCCTTTGTGGGCATAAATGCCAACATTCCTCTGTGAGTCATTGGGACATGAGTTGATACTTAAGTTTGCGTTTTGAAGGTTTTTACCTCATCAAAGCCAAATGGGGAGTTTGTTAGTGTGTCTTGGTCTCGTTGCTTCGTCAAAACCTTGATGTTCCTGCAGATGTTCTGATCATATGTTAAGAACTTGATTCTGCCTTTTTCTGACGCATTGTACCGGCTTCACTATTCCCTTCGGCGCCTTTCCAGTAGGCATAATTTTTCCCATCAAGTAAGGGTGCACGACTTATAGACCCACCTTCTCTGAATGTATCCATTCTAGAATGCACAACACAGTAAGCAAGATAGAATCGTAAACCCAGAAAATCAGGGCTCCGGCTCTGATACCAAATGAAATGAGGGTTAAGCAACTATTTTGTGATGTTATAAACAATGTTCCAGCCAAGAGAGACAACTGAAGGAAATACTGAAATGTAAATAACACAAAGACGTTTGTAACCCAGTTCGGCAACTGCCTACATCTGGGGGGATATTGAATCCCGGTGAATGAGTATACCTATATGATGAAAGAGCAAAGTTACAAAGGTCTTACAAGCGAATAACTTATTTCTTAACCTAACACTTCCTTTCTATCAAAGTAATACTCTTCCTAAGGCTCCCCTTAGGAGTGAGCTTATCTCACTTAATCACCTCTATCTGGACCACGTCCTTGAATGTGTTTTGAACACGGAAGGCAAAGAAAAGATGCACTTACAAAAATATTTATCTTCACAAAGCTGTTCTTTACAATGGAGACGCGCAACAAAAAAAGAACTTCTTGACTATGTAGAGACGACGCCAGAAGAAATGCATAAACCCTAGAAGGGTGCAAGAATGGGTTTATATACTGCACAAACGACGAAGAACCACAACACCCGAGAGCCTTGAAGAAATGGGAAAGGCGCCGAAGGGAACAGTGAAGCAGGTACAATGCGTCTGAAAAAGGCAGAAGGAAGTTCTTAACATATGATCAAAACATCTACAGGAACATCAATGTCTTGACAAAGCAACGAGGCCAAGACACACTAACAAGCTGGATTGGGAAACGAGGAGGGTTGGATTGAGAAATCGTCACCCCAGCAGCAGCCTCGACTGCCTTCTTCAAATCCCTCTTTTGACGAGCTGTAAGTTGTTTGGAGGAAGACATGGTTTCGTCCCTTTGTTCTTAAAATAAAAAACTCAGAAAAAAGAGGGGAGGGGGGGGGGGGGGGGGGGGGGGGGGGGGGGGGGGGGGGGGGGAAGTACATAAAAAAAGAAAGAAATGAGTGTTATCGACCTTCTTGTTGCCGGACTTTCTTGGATGGCCAGAGTCCGGAAGCTTGCAATCGAAGTCCGATGAAATCAGTCAAATTCAGTTTGTCCGAAGACCGAAGTAGTGTAAGCTTGCCTTCAAACTCGGACGATTTGGCAAGTGCCTTTCTTCTTTCAAAAAAGAAAAAGAAAAAGGAAATTAGATCAGTTCTGGAAACAAATTCTTCTGAAGGCTAATCTTATATACAGACCGAAGTGAGTAGCCCATTTTCCATCGTACAAATTGGCGATATCACCCATCGAATTTTCGTTCACTCAAAATAAAAAATAATAGGATCCCCAAAAATTATCCTTTCCAGGAAGCTTGTCGATAACACCTCGGCCTACTGCCTTGCTAAGGTAGAAAGTCTTTGGTTGGTGTTTAAAATTATCCTTAACGACACATAAACGGAGTAGATCCATCACTGAGAGTTCGACCTCTTTCTCCTTAGCCACCTCGATGTGACCGATCACAGTACAAAGAAAGTTAGGTCCCATCTGGGGAAAGGCTCAGTACATCCAAGTATTGAAGAAAGAGCATAGGAATCGGGAACTGGAGTCCACACCTATGAAATAATACTTTGTAGATGCAGCAGTAATCATCTACAATAGTATTGGAGGAAGGATGAGATCTACCTCTGGGGGGATATCATAGAGTTTTCTAAAAACATATAAATCGTATGCGGTGAATTTCGCGGGTTGAAGGAGTTGGGCCTCTGTCTCACCATCCGCCGCCGACGTACTGGGTTCCGATTCCCTAGTCATTATTTTGGGTTCTTAACCTAAGAAATGATTGACCTCGGTACTAGAGAACTGACATAAGTTCTTAAGTTTCTAAGACCGAACTGACATAAAATCGCGTAAAAAGCAAGTCGAACTGACGAGTTTTCTAAGTTCTTAGGAAAATTTAGATACGATATCATGAGAGAGAAATTGAAAGAAAATAGAAGGTGAGAATGAAATGCGTACCTTTTACCTTCTTCGTGATATATAAAAAAATGGAAGTGACCTTTCGGCTACTTTATAATGAGAAGTTGTAACCCATTTCCGAAAGTCAACCCCTTGAAATCCTAGCTGAATGATTTCGTATTCCTTGAAAATCATAACAAATTTGAAGAGTCTTGTCTCTTCAAATTTATTCGCTGACGCATCAAAAATTCGACACATGTACTATCAGTTCCGAAGATCAAGCGCCTAATTCGTAACTGATTCAATGACGTCGATCAATTTCAAACATCACCTCGGCTTTTAAAAGTTTATCTTTATATTTTCCAATATAAAGAAACACTGGGAGCTGATTGTGGGGGGAGAAATTGACCCCTTCAAAAAAACTTTGTCGTATTGAGCCTATGAGGCCCAATACACAAATTACCGAAGTCTTACTGCGGTCAAGGCCCATCTCAACTAACCAATCTATTGGGCTCGGCCCAACAAACATTTCTTTCTTCATCAAAGACCTGTTAATCTTACGATTAATCGATCTGATGACTCAGCGAAGTAACGCAGCAGCAGTCGCCCTGTGACATGCCAAAGATTGTGGATTCAACCTTGAAGATCGGATCGTTGACGAAGACCAAAGTAAATCAAATCTAACGAATAGACGACGTGGTACTCAAAGAGCAAATCAAGGACGATATCGGACAGCACGATCCTCCGTGATTTTAGCTTCGTATTCAGTTATAAATACATTCTCTGAGAGCGAATTCGGCATCTTACCTTTCATTATCGTATACAAATATTATTATCCCAACTCTCATTCAGTTCGGTTTTTATCTTGATAATACCGATCTCTGTTTGTAATTTTGTCGTTTATCAATAAAGCTGCAATTACGATCTTGTTATTCTTTTTATTAATGTTATTTAGCTCATACTATCTATGACTTCTTCCTGAACTCCATTACAAATTAAAACTTTATTAAATCCTATTTATTTAAAATGATTGTTGATGCTGACATCAATAAGTTTACCTAATTTACCTTTTTTGTTTTACTATTTTTTCGTTTTCTTTAAATTTTAATTTACTAAAAAGATTGAAAAGTCATTTTTATCCATTTAGTTTAGTTTTCCAATTGTTGATTTAGAGTAGACATCTGTTGCTTAAAATTTATAATGAAAAATAAATTAAAAGGTAAACGACTTTTCAGGTTTTTTTAATGTGAAAAAATTCAATAGAGAAACATTTGTTAAATTGGAAAATTTCTCTAAATTAAAGAATATGCATTAAGATAAATTATTCAAATTAAACAATTATCGCTATGTGTCTTGACTTGCTTTAATTTGAGTTACTTTGCTAATATTTAATTATTGGGTTATTGTATATAGTAGAGTTATATACGTTTGTCATTTTGAATATTACCAACGTTTTGTAAAACTTAATGTCCAGTAATCAGTTTTACAGAAATAATATTCCAAGTTTGCCAAAAATAACTTCCTGCCCAATCTTATGATTTCTTTAATAAAAAATAATAAACCATTTTTCACGTTAATTATTTCCTAAATAACCGCATAGCATTAACCATATTCATAAATACTGTTCGTATGAGAGAAAAATCATTCAGCCGCATGCAAAATAAAACAAAAAGATTCTCTCGACGATTTCCAAATCCAAAATCCAAAAAGATTAATATTGCCATTTTTGGTCAAAGCTAACTTCACCAGGTTGTTTTCGTAGGGTTGGAACAACGTAAAATGCATGGTGATTAACAGGTAAATCTATTTCTTATCTCTCGTTTTTTCGAAGAATAATGTTTTATCCGACTGTTTTAATCGAATCGGTTTGAACATCACTTTGATGGATTTCTAGTTTTTAAAGATCGTGTTGCTAAGGTTAGTTTTTTAGATTTAGGATTTTGTGATTTCTTTGATTTGTGTTAATGGTGATGAAATTTGTTTAAGAATATATGAGGTTCGTTATTGATGTTGTTTGTGTATGAAAATTTTATTTAAGCCATCTCGTAAAATAAACCGAAACCAATTTATGTTCATTCATGTATTTGATTTTAATGGTATTTGGATTTATTCCGGTTTATGAATCAACATTGATTTAGGTAGTATATAACTAGATATTTGTTGTCGGATCAAAACGTATTAAAAAATGTTATGTAAATTTAATACTAATTCACCATGTTTTGTGAATGTTGTTTTGGTTATGTGATTTTGTAATTAAGTTATACCACTAGTACAAAATTGATAATCTGATATAGATCACTTTCTAATGCGTCTAATCGCATTTAAATGTGTATATAGATGCGACTAGTCGCATCCAACATCAATATTCTGTGAAATATTGTTTTGGAATTGAAAAATATTTGGATGCGACAAGTCGCATCCGAATGTCTCGTATTGCTCATCGGATGCGACATGTCGCATCTAAATGTCATAGAAAATTGAGCAGGCAAAATTTCCCCCTATTTTCATCGTTTATATGATGTGAACTTTTAATTTTTTAATTTTTAGATGCGACCATAGTCGCATCTAAAATTTCTAAAAAGTTGGATAGGCCAAATTTCTCCCCTTCCACGTCTCTTAATTGACGTTGCTTTGAATAATTTTTTTACTGCATATGATACTTGTCGAATCCTAAGGTTTTATCCGATGCAATAAGTACCTTTAAGAGTTTTAGAACGTAAATTGACATGATACATAAGCATTAGGGCCATTTACACGAGTTTTGCGAAGCATTGGACATTTCCAAAATAAGTTCGTAAACTAGGGCCATTACACATAAATTTTGTTGATATTAAACAAAAAATAGGTTGTTCCATGATCCGTGTAAATTACAGGTCAAATTTCAAATTATATAATGATATATGGTTTTCCAGAAATATGATTGAATATAAACAACTTTGGTATTATTTATGGTATTAGAATACTCGAATATGAAGAAGAAAGGAAATATTTTTGCCGGCTAAATTAATTTCCAAAAATGAATTGTACATCTTTAGAAATGACAAATTTTGATTAATTAAATTGTGTTAATGAAGGAAAATTTAATTAACGATAAAAATAAATAGTTTATTTTCCTTTTTTATAGGATCTTCCAATTATAAAAGAAACAAATCAAGTTAATGCTAATAAGACCACCAAATTTGAATTAATTCAACAATTTAACCAAAAAATTACAATATCAAATTCAAAATTCAAACAAATCACAAAAAATTTGAAAATGACATTCACTTAAAATTACTTTGTAAATTGACTTCACATGTAAATATTAGAGCCATTTACAGAATTTTACGAAACGTTGAACGTTTCCAAATTTAATTAGTAAATAATGGTCGTTTCGCCAAAATTTTGTTAATTATTTCGGCGAGACACTTAGAGTAAGACTTAAGTGAAAATAACATTGTGTATATGCCATTTTTTGGTAATGTATTTATACGATAACACTGATAATAAAATAGACTTTTTACCGGTTTAATCTTTTTTCCTTTTGTTAATAATAGACAAATAACTGAACAATGACTAATAGTACTTAGTAGCTTTGACTGATGCATTGCAGTATCCGTATCATCTAAGATGTATGATCATACATGTATGATGACGAGGTTGATATGTTATATAGTATGCCATCATGGCTAGCTATATGTATGGGTTTAAAGGTCCGAGGACGAAGCTGTATCAGTATACGGTCTTGTCGACCTTCCAACACGCAGACTGGTGTTGCTATCTTGCTCAAATGAGTATTCCATGTCAATGCTCTTGTGCTTCATCATTACCTGGAAAGAGCTTGATCTGGAGAAGAACGATATATAAGGACTGCTCAACATCCTTGATTCATCTTCGCTGAGAAATACACCACCAAAAATAAGTGAATATTTCTCAATCGTTCTTTCTTATTAGCAAAATATGCGAATCAATATAGAAAAGAAACACATCGATTAGTCGGACTCGCTGAAGATGGATTATTGATCAGTTGGTTTATGTATATACACCTTAGAAAGCATTTCGTACCTGGCGAGGCATTTTGAGCTTCCATGGAAACTTTTCAAAACAACGATCGAGAACTATTTTTCGTGGTATAAAGAAGCTGGAAGCTCTATATTAAAGAGTAGTTTTGTTTCCTATTTATAGTATTGCATGGGGAATTTCGGAATCTATGTGTCATAGTGGGGGTAATTTTATTTGTATGTGCCTTATAAATAATACCAATTTCTAATACCCACTTTACTAAAATGTCCTTAAAATTTTAAATATCTAAATCTGTCTTTTCTCTCTCTCTCTCTCTCTCCAGCTGCACGAAACTCCCTCCCCCTCACAAAAACGAGCTCTCACTCACGAAAACCTTGTTCACTCGGCCGATACAAGCTTCTCACGAAATCCCATTCATCGCCGCCGCTCCTAAAAGACTCTGCCGTCGCAGATCGGGTCATGGTCGGAGGAGTTTCCTTGGGCCGGTCTTTGTTCTCTCGCCGCGTTGTTCTCTCGCGCGACCTGCGACGACCGTCTTCCGCTCGTGAATCTCTTCACGCACTGTAGTCGCAATATTTTTTCCGTTGTCGTCGCATACTTTCGTCTCTCTTCACGCACTGTGGTCGTAATGTAAGAAGGGGAATTTTGGATTTTGAGATTAGGTTTTGACTTGGGGATTTTAGAGATTTGATGTTTTGGGGATTGTTAAATCGTGTTTAGCTTAGGGATTTCGTGTATTGTTGCATTATTTAGGGTGTTATCTTGTTTTTTATTTGTGTATTATTTTAGGGATTTGATTTCGTGTATTGTTTTAGGGATTTCGTGTATTGCTGGGATCTGATTTGATTTTATTTTGTGTAGGTGTTTGCGTTATCATACTTTGTGTTTGTGTTTTCAGATTCCCGATTGGCTTCATCTGCGGTATGTTGCGGTGACTTGTGGTGTGTAGTAACAACCGAAAAGCAAAAATATGAGTAAGATTTTCGTGATTATATTAAAATTTTATTAGGATTAATTTCTAATTTCTTTAACAAATTATTATGTATTTTGCGGCAGCGATCATTGTATGAATTGCCTCAAGACCGTGGAGCATTTGATGGGTTCAATGTCATTGTTGGATTTCAATGATAGCAAGATGGACTTTTATATAGAGAAATGGGCAATAGACTTTTGGTATTAAAATCTAATGTCATAAATTTTAGAATTTTTGGACTGATTATCATATATTTTGTAAAAACGTTTATGGCTTATTGTTTGGTTGAAACATGTGTATGTATTGTTAAAATTTTTGTGACACATTATCATTTATTTTTAAACATTTTTATGTATTGTTTACAACCTATTGAGTAAGATTTTATGGTTATGTCGTGTTTATGTATTTTGACGTTTATGTAGGCAATACAAAGCGTAATTGCAAATAATACTAAGAGGGTATAGCACATCACCGATTTTGTGAGGAAGTTCGATCTTGATCAAATAGTAACTTATCCACATGAAGTAAATCATATAACGTATCCAATAACTCGTTATACTTTATTTTGTTATCGATTTCAAGAACATACGTAGAACTCTCTCAAAATGCAGCTAGTTCACCAGTTTTTAGAGTCTTAATTCCATCAAACAAAACAATTACACCAGGATAATATGCACAACATGAACAACAATAATTGCGGTACGTTGCGGTCAACTGCGGTAGCTTGTAGAGTTCAATACCAAGTTACCAAAATAAATGACGAAAACATATATAAATTACTGAAGTTGGTTGCAGTATGTTTATAGTGGAAACATGTATACAATGTGCAGTATGTTGATGTTACTTGCGGTTGTATGAAGTACTCTATATCAGATAACAGAAAAAGTCATGCTCAGTAGAGACGACGAGTTATGAGGACTGCGCTAGGAAAATATGCGACGACGACGATGAAAATCTTGCGATCATAGTGCGTGAAGAGAGGTGCGAGAGCAGGATCTTCGTCGCGGGTCGCGCAAGAGAACATGGTCGCGAGATGAGGATGTTTGTCGCGGGTCACGCGAGAGAAGAAGAATGACGACCGGCCCGAGTGAACTTCGACGACGACGACCCGATCAGCGACAACGGAGGACCCTTTTAGACGCGAAACCGATGAGAGAAATTTTGTGAAGAAAGGTGAGAGAACGGGTGAAGAGAGATATGAAGGTGCTTGAGTGAGTGAAGAGAGAGAGTGAGATTTAGGTTTTTGTTTGTTTAAAATTTTAAGAGTATTTTAGTAAATGAGGTGTTAGAAATTGATATTGTTTTATGAGACACATATAAATAGAATTACCTCCTATTACAAATAGATTCCGAATTCCCCTATTGCATCTTGTGTCTATAATAACAATTACCCATCTCAAATTAAATGAACTCGAGTAATACAATCGTTACGATAATTAGTATGGACCAGTGATAATTTCACACCTATTTCAACTGGTGGTCATGAGTTCAATAGCTACCGTGTAATGGATCAACGTCATTTATCATAATTTTGGTTTAAATGACATTCTTTTTAGCTATTTCTTATAAAAAAATAATGTATTCACCGTATGTAAGAATACACATTTAATGAACCGAAAAGAATCACTCCATAGTGTATACCGTGTAAAGCGTTTGTTGCTTATCTGAAGAACAAACATGTGTGTGTATTATCATGATTTTGATTGTTCATGGTTGAAACTCGATAAATATTTTGTGTATAAAATAAAGTAAAAATAAAGGAGAACTCACATATTGGGAAAGCTTGTGCTAAGAATTTACTAGAAGAGATTGAGATAGGGTTCTAAGAAGATTATCAAAATTTGTAATTCAACGTATTTTTATATTTTAACTAGTAAAATTTCATTTTGTTCAAATAACTATTAGCTAAATCCAAACAGTTGCCGAATTGAGTGATCATATTTATGAGTATTTATATAACTCTTATTTTAGTAGCATGAGTAACATCTTAATATACACGTATAACTTTTATTCTTTAGTAATACTTTCTATCTTTTTTATACCACCAAACTAGTTTGCATCAATAACGTTTCGTATTTATAGTTGTTTCTACTGTTAAAATAACACAAACAAAGTACGCAAAACACCATATTCACAAGGTGATTTTAAATGAAAAATACGCAGATCGACTCCAAAGTCTATGCAAAATAAGAAAAAAAAAAGTAGTAAAATATGAAAATAACAAGAAATAAGTTCGGAAAATTCGTTAGTAATAATTCATATATATATAATTAGAAGCACTATTTGTTTTGCAACATTTTACATAAATGTATACACCCGACACTTGCCTATATAAAAAAAATCTAAAATAGGACTAGAGACTCGTTTTATAAAGGGATAAGTAGTAATATATTACTTTGAAACTTATGAATTGCTATATAGTCAAACGTTTTGAAAATATTGGTTAATAGTCATTAATCAAAATAAATATGTATATATTAACTAAAAATGTAACTCATTAACACCAATTACTAACAGTCACGTCACAATAAATGACTATTTACTAAATAAACAAAAAAATGCTAAAATTCATTTGATTATTTAGAGCAATTTTTGTTTTATATGAACTACGCTGCACAGTTATTCATTGCTACTTTTGTCAGTACTCTGAATGTTTTTTTTTGAGGAAGCGTTATCGGTGCCACGAGATATCATAAAAACCCTCACGTATGGCGGATAAAAACCGTGGTTAAAAATATACGAATAAATATAAATCAACGGAAATAAAACAGAAACATGAATAACTTAATCAACAAGGACTCTAAGTGGCCGTGCGGGACCTCAACTCACGATCATCGACTCTAATGGCCTCCTCCTAACAAGGCGGGACTAAACCCAGCCAGGTCGAAGATGAGTGATGGTTAACCGCGTAGCGCGCAAGATTGTGCGCTACAACATTACAAAGACGATATATATGTCTAGTGTTAAAGAAAAAAATCTATAAAGGTCAATTATTCATTCATGAAAGAATAATGTATTCATGACACAATATTTGATTTTCCCTTTCCATTTCTCTCTTAGGATGGCCGGCCATACACAAGGCATTAGTGAGGAAATTTGTTTCCTCACTTAGCACATTTGTTTCCTTCTCAAGGAAATTCATTTCCCTTTTTCTTTTGGGTAATTATCCTTATAATTAAAGGAAAATAAAACTCTCATCTTGATGCTTGTTTGGTCAAAATTCTACCTAGGAGGGAGCTTCTAGATGCTTCCATATTTCTTTTAAGACAATTCTTAAAATACCCATTGTAGAATTATAATTGCCCAAATAACGAAATTAATTTCATAATGCCTTAAACGACTTTTCGGCTTTAGGAATTAATTTATATTTTCATCATATGAAAATATTCAAAATCTTATTTTGACATTCACATCATTTTATGTCCATGTGGACAAAAATACCGTTTAGACATTTTCCGAGAAAAAGTCTAGTTCACTTGAACTTATTTTGACTTAGTTTCTAGTTTAACAATCTTACTCTAATGACCTGTAATAGTGACCGTATGGATCCAAATGAACAAAGCTTGAGCTTCTATACTCGGACTCAAAAGTTCACAAACCTTTTCCGAGTATTAGGTTAATATCAATTGACTCCACTAAAGAGTTGACACTGAGAATCTCTCGGTTCAAATGAATTTATTTTCTACTCAAAATTCAACTTAATTATATCGAGTGGATCCATTGAATGTTATCTATGTTTACCCTTCATGAATATCATCAACTAGTTGGGATTTATAAAATTACCATTTTACCCTTCTAGTTGTTATTTCCTCAACTCCTTTGTTACTTGTGAATAAGTTAGAAACAATGTATTGACGAGGAGCTAACAAGTCACATTGTTTCATCCAAATAAAGTCGCTACTTAAATTTGGACACTGCGCAGTTCATTTATTCACAATCCAAGTAATAAAGCATGAGGTGATATATATTTCATCTCAGCAATCTTGTACATGAATTCCATATCTATGAGAACTTCACAAAGTTGGTTCATGACATCTTCTTAACTTAATATCTCACCAATAGGCCTTGTCTAGATCATGCAATGGACCTAGAATTTAACTTTCTCAAATGAGAGTATTAATGATATGAAATGACATGTCTCATTTCAGGATTTAAGTAAGCATGATGCGATTCATACATAGTGACCTTGAGATAGGAGATGTTAAATGGTTTGTTCTTCTATTGTCTCTAAAGGTGCACTGGTCAATTCAGTATCTTCGAAAGATACACTGGAAGAACTATAGAGTTCCTAACTCTCTATGCCTCGTAACCAGACATCCTAGATTCTTCCAACAATCATACTGGGATCAATAGTGCGTTGATCTTTAGATTGCGAATATCGTTTTAGTCAAACCATGAAGAGTCTGTTCACGCAAATCTACATTTATCTCTTCATACATTGTTAGGTTTGATTAAGGACTATAAGACTATTGAATATCATAAATCTTCAATCAAACTAAAAAGAAATTAATGAACGTTTCAACTTTTATTAATTTAATCAGCAAATTACAATAAGGACTTTACAAAGATTTATATATTACATCATTATGTAAATAAACAATCTTCTTGTGAGCATCTCTGCCAACAAACTCCCACTTGACTCAAAGAAGATGAGAGTAGTCCTTCATGTCTAATACGTCTCGATGTTGGTCGAAGACCTTGTTGGATAGGGCCTTGGTGAAAGGATCTGCAAGATTGTCCACCGATGAGATCTTCTTCACCTCCACGTCTCCGCGCTGCATGATATCTTTAATCAAATGGTATTTCCTCTCAATATGTTTAGAGCGCTTATGGCTTCTAGATTCCTTTGAGTTAGCAACAGCCCCACTATTATCGCAATAAAGTGTCATGGGCTTGTTGACATTTGGAACAACTTCCAAATACTTAAGGAATTTTCTAAGCCATACAGCCTCTTTGGATGCTTCACAAGCACCCACATATTCTGTTTCCATGGTGGAGTTAGCAATGCAAGATTGCTTGATACTCCTCCCAACTACAGATTCACCATTCAGGAGAACACAGATCCTGAAGTGGATTTCCAGGAATCCTTATCCGCCTGAAAGTCCGAATCGGTATACCCCGTCATAGTCAAGTCAATACCTGAATATGTAAGCATCAAGTTCCTAGTTCTCCGAAGATACTTAAGAACATGCTTAACAGCAACCTAGTGCTCGGGTCCAGGATTTGATTGAAAACAGCTAACTACGCAGCCGGTGAAACATATATCCGGTCTAGTGCACAACATAGCATACATGAGACTTCCTACGGCTGAAGCATAGGAAATCTTTCTCATGTCCTCAATCTCTTGTGCAGTCTTGGGAGACTTGTCCTTGTAGAGTGATACTCCATGTCTAAAGGGGTTTAGGCCCTTCTTGGAGTTTTGCATAGCGAAGCGATCCAATACCTTATCTATATAAGATGCCTGGGAGAGCGACAGGGTCCGGTTCTTTCGATCTCGAAAGATCTAAATCCCCAGAATGTACGCAGCTTCCCCTAGATCCTTCATAACAAACTGCTTAGCTAACTAGATTTTAACCTCGGATAATTTGCCTACATCAATACCAATGAGTAGTATATCATCGACATATAGTACCAGAAACACAACCTTGCCCTCGTGTATCAATTTATAGACACAAGGTTCATCTATTGGCTGTTCAAAACCGAAGCCTTTTACAGTTTCATCGAATCTAATATTCCATGATCTAGATGCTTGCTTTAATCCATAAATGGATTTAAGCAATTCACAAACCTTGTGCTCTTGATCACTTTCCATGAAACCGTCTGGTTGAGCCATGAAAATGCGCTCGTCAAGATTGCCATTCAGAAAGGCAGTTTTGACATCCATCTGCCAGATCTCATAATCGAGAGCGGCAGCTATGGATAGAAGTATACGGATGGATTTAAGCATTGCGACTGGCGAGAAGGTTTCTTTATAATTGATACCTTCCTTTTGGGTATAACCCTTAGCCACTAGTCGTGCTTTGAACGTCTCAACATTCCCATTCGGACCCCTTTTCTTCTTATAGATCCACTTACACCCTACATGTTTAACCCCTTCAGGTAGGTCTACAAGTTTCCATACTTTGTTGACATACACCGAATGCATCTCAACTTTCATGGCATCAAGCCAATTTTTTTATTCAGAAGCAGCCATTGCTTGGCTGTAGGAAACAGGATCATCCATGTCAGCGACGGCTACGAGAGTATTGCCATAAGACATGTACCTGTCAGGTTTTTCAGAAATCCTCCCACTACGTCGAAGTACTACTTGACGAGGTTCTGAATTTTAGGTTGCGTTTCAGTTGGGGTAAGAACAGTTCTTACAGATGAGGTAGAAGCATCCTCACCCAACTTTTCTTCAAGCACAATTTTGCTTATAGGTTTCGTATTCTTCATATAGTCCTTCTCAAGGAAACGAGCATTAGTGCTGACAAATGTTTTGTCGTCCTCGGGACTATAGAATGTGAAACCTTTGGTTTCCTTTGGATATCCAACGAACACGCATAATTCTGACCTACTAGCCAACTTGCTAGTCTTTTGCCTTAGCACATGTGCAGGGCAACCCCAAATTCTGATGTGGCTTAAACTAACTTTACGCCCAGTCCATCGTTCATAAGGAGTACCAGGGACCGTCTTAGACGGAGCTTGGTTCAGAATATGTGCGGCAGTTTTGAGGGCATATCCTCAAAAGGAATTAGGGAGTGATGAGTAACTCATCATTGATCTAACCATATCCATCAAAGTTCGATTCCTTCTCTCCGACACTCCGTTTTGTTGTGGTGTGCCAGGTGCTGTAAGCTGAGAAGCGATACCTTCTTCTTTAAGAAAGCCATCGAACTCTTCAGACAAGTACTCACCACCTCGATCAGATCGAAGGGTTTTGATCTGTTTGCCAGTTTGCTTTTCCACTAAAGCCCGAAAGACCTTAAATACGTTAAAGGTTTCGGATTTGTGTTTGAGCAAATAGACAAATCCATATCTTGAGTAATCATCGGTAAAGGCAACAAAATATTCGTATCCTCCCCGTGCCTGAATTCTGAGCGGACCACATACATCAGAATGTATTAGTTCCAGCAGCTCAGTGGCTCTTCGACCTTTATCTGAGAAAGGTCGTTTGGTCATTTTTCCTTCTATACAGGATTCACAAGTCGACAGTGAGCCTATTTAAGAGGCTTTGAGTGGACCATCCCTCACAAGTCTCTTAATCCTATCTAGACTAATATAACCAAGTCTTAAGTGCCAGAGATGAGTTGATTTTATTAGATCAGAGGAGTCATTAAGTTTGATCCTCTTAGGTTCCCTAATTAGATCATTATCTATTTCAGTTTCTAATAGCAAAGGTTGTGCAGGATAAAGATAGTATAAACCATTCTTTAAACATGCATCGGTGACAAATGAATTGGAAGAAGTAATAAAATTCCATTATCAATAAACTTTAAATAATAATTCTGCTCAACAATTTGAGCTACAAATATTAAGTTTTTCCAAAGGAAAAAACAAAATACATATTATTCAAATTTAAAGTTTTGTCTTCAAATGACAATGTCACGGATCCCACAGCCTTAGCAGACACCGAGCTCTCATCACCCCATTTGAAACAGAAGTCGCCATCCTCTAAGCTTTTGCTTTTCCTGAACCTATTCAAGGAACAAAAAATTTGGTTAGTAGCAGTGGAGTCAATAATCCACGATGATACATTATCAGCTACTAAAAAAGCTTCGGTAATCAGTAAAATACTTTTCCCTTTAGTCTTGAAATAGGCAGGACAATTTCTATACTAGAGTCCCTCAGCGGTGTAAACCTCCTTCACCAGCTCGGTAACAGTGTACCCTAGCTTATTGACAGAGTAATTAAGCTTGAAAGTATCGAAAAATTCAGGGAGAGTTTCCAAGATCATATCTATTTTGTTTCTCCATCAATCTCAGATCCAAGGATTTCCATGTCATTGAGATAACTTATGATCAGTATCATGTTTTCTCTAATAGGAGTCCTAACTTTCATACGACAATTCACAAACTGTCGAACCGCTTGTTATCTAGCATGGCGCCTTTGCCTTTCAAACATCTCATAGAGATTGAAGAGCATGGTTTAGGCCGAATCAATATTAAGATGATGTTGTTGCAACATATTGTTCATCGATGCTAAAACATAGCATCTCACAATCTCATCTGATCGGATTCAGGCTGCTAGGGCGCCCTTGTCCTCTTGAGTCGAATCATTATTCGTTTCAGGAGGACATGGGGTGGTGAGTACCTAATTGTGCTTGTCCTTCGAAAGGACGATATCTAGGTTATTTTTCTTATCTAGGTAGTTTTCCGTTCCCGTTAATTCGAGGAAAGGATGATTGAGATAGTGTTTAGAGACATGTTGCTGATTGTTGAAACAATTTATGATTAGTCTTTTGTTTAGGATTTTAAGTTTAATTTTATTTAGACAAGGAAAAATCCAAAGATGTTATGAACAAAATGACACTTTACTCCTTCGAGGGAAGGCCGCAAAGAGTCGCCTTTCATAAGTAAATGACACATCATTAATGCATAGTCATGATGTCAATACATCAGGGTTTGACTAGCCACCTTATAAAAAAGTTTGATCACTCAAAACTTTTCGCAGGGTCTCAAGGGAGGATTACTAGAGTTTGAGTCTAAGTGTGTAACCAACAACTTAGTTCAACAAGATCTACTTTGAAAATAATCCGCTGAGGGGAGGCCTTGTCTCATCGTTTCACTTAAGAACGTAGCTATAAAGGCAATATTAGGAGCAATGCGTCTATGAGTTCTCTTATTTAAGAGAGGGCCAAAAGGGTGACTCTTCGTCCGGCGACACGTGCACTTCACATTAGTGTTGGGGATCGCGGGTTGCAAACAATAAGTACAACCCTCCCACTTAGTTTTTAGGAAAAATAAGGGGATCCTGGATTGCAAACAAGTGCAACCCTCCCACTTAAATTTTGAAAAAAAAGGCACGTCTACTCTTGTACATATAGGAAATATATTTCCATTAGCAAAGAGAGATAGAGTGGATCACTAGAAAAAAGAATCCTAAAATAGATATTTGTGAGGGGAGAGCAGTGTTAATGCACTAAGACACAAGGAACATGATCGGATCTTTTTGTCTATAAATTTATTTTTCCTAAGGAAAGTGTGTGAGATTAATATATCGTCACTTTTGCACTTGAAAGTTTTTGAGATTAAAAATCTCCAAAAACTAATATCTTCATCTTCATGACATCTTCTTTCATAGCTTCTTCATGGTGGTTGAGCGCGAGAACGTCGGAGAACCACAAAAGCATTAAGAAGATGGGAGAAAGCTTGGAGTCGCAAAATCCGGATTAAAAAATCGAGACTCGCGGACTGCCATACACCTCGGACTTAAAAGGTCATAAATAACACATCCGGTATCTGATTGAGCTGAAACCAATTTCATTGGATAGCTAACTTCCGTACCTTTAATTTGGTTCAAGAAACATTAATTTTGAAGGTCCAAGCAAAGAGTTATGCCCGTTTTACTGATCCATAACAATTTGTCCAGAATTTGAAAAACAATTAAAAAGTACGTCGGATCTAGGTGTAAAGAGAAAGAGGTTTATTGAAACATTTTAATTGTATGTTTTGATTTCGATTGTATGTTATATTAAAATATTAATAAATAAACACAATATAAAATTAACAACATAATATAAAACATTCAAAACTAATTTAAACTAGAAGTGCAATAAACTAGTTTAAACTATGTACACAAATTTTCAAACTTGTCGAAAAATTGATTTTGAGTATGCTAAACATAAAATAATTAAAAACTGTTTTTAATGTATTTATATAGCATATTAAACAAGTGGAAAATTAACACACAATTAATTTTAAAGGTCATACCAAAAAATTAAAATTTTGTAAGATCCAGTCATTGAAAAACCATTATTCAAGCAAATTTAGAAAACAATTTTCTTATAATGATTTTAAATAACATGTACATGCTTAACTTTGACCATAGCTCTGATACCATTTGTTGGAATATGCCTAGGGTTAAAGAAGAATTTATCATTAATCATATTAATGGCGGAATATAAAAATTTCTTTTAGAAGTAAAACAATTTTTACTAATCTAGATAAATAGTATATACATGTTATAAATTAAAAGCATTATTAAACCTACTTGAATACGAACCTTTCTTTTAGCTTGATCTTGAAGCATCTTGAGAAAGGTGGATCATCTTCCTTCGCTCGCTCGTCACCTTCACACCTAAAACGTGAAATCGAGAAACCTAAGGTTTCTATTACAAGAGTCTATAGAGGTTTAGAAGGATTTGTGTGTGGGCACAATTAAAACAATATGAACCAAGAACAATTATTAGATCATAACCTAATTCTCTAGATCAAGTATGAATCTAGGTGTAAAATAAAAAGTGTATTTTATAGAGAGAGAGAGAGAGAGAGAGAGAGAGAGAGAGAGAGAGGGTCGGCCAAGAGCAAGAGAGAACAAGGGAAAAGCTTAAGCTTCATATCTCTATGTTAGGCTCTAGTTATAGGAGAAGAAAAAATCTATAAATGTCAATTATTCATTCATGAAAGAATAATGTATTCATGACACAATATTTGATTTTCCCTTTCCATTTCTCTCTTAGGATGGCCGGCCATACAAGGAAATTTGTTTCCTTCTCAAGGAAATTCATTTCCCTTTTTCTTTTGGGTAATTATCCTTATAAGAAAAGGGAAATAAAACTCTCCTCTTGATGCTAGTTTGGCCGAAATTCTACCTAAGGGGGAGCTTCTAGATGCTTCCTTATTTCTTTTAAGACAATTCTTAAAATACCCATTGTAGAATTATAATTGAACAAATAACGAAACTAATTTCATAATGCCTTAAACGACTTTTTGGCCGTAGGAAATAATTTATATTTTCATCATATGAAAATATTCAAAATCTAATTTTGACATTCACATCATTTTATGTCCATGTGGACAAAAATACCCTTTAGACATTTTCCGAGAAAAAGTCTAGTTCAACAATTGAACTTATTTTGACTTAGCTTCTAGTTTAACAATCCTACTATTATGGATCCAAATGAACAAAGCTTGAGCTCTATACTCGGACTCAAAAGTTCACAAACCTTTTTTGAGGATTAGGTTAATATCAATTGACTCCACTAAAGAGTTGACACTGAGAATCTCTCGGTTCAAATGAATTTATTTTCTACTCAAAATTCAACTTAATTATATCGAGTGGATCCATTGAATGTTATCTATGTTTACCCTTCATGAATATCATCAACTAGTTGGGATTTATAAAATTACCATTTTACCCTTCTAGTTGTTATTTCCTCAACTCCTTTGTTACTTGTGAATAAGTTAGAAACAATGTATTGACGAGGAGCTAACAAGTCACATTGTTTCATCCAAATAAAGTCGCTACTTAAATTTGGACACTGCGCAGTTCATCTATTCACAATCCAAGTAATAAAGCATGAGGTGATATATATTGCATCTCAGCAATCTTGTACTTAAATTTCATATCTATGAGAACTTCACAAAGTTGGTTCATGACATCTTCATAACTTAATATCTCACAAATAGGCCTTGTCTAGATCACGCAATGGACCTAGAATTTGACTTTCTCAAATGAGAGTATTAATGCTATGAAATGACATGTCTCATTTCAGGATTTAGGTAAGCATGATGCGATTCATACATATTGACCTTGAGATAGAAGATGTTAAATGGTTTGTTCTTCTATTGTCTCTAAAGGTGCACTGGTCAATTCAGTATCTTCGAAAGATACACTGGAAGAACTATAGAGTTCCTAACTCTCTATGCCTCGTAACCAGACATCCTAGATTATTCTAAAAATCATATTGGGATCAATAGTGCGTTGATCTTTAGATTGCGAATATCGTTTTAGTCAAACCATGAAGAGTCTGTTCACGCAAATCTACATTTGTCTCTTCATACATTGTTAGGTTTGATTAAGAATTAATAGACTATTGAAATATCATAAATCTTCAATCAAACTAAAAAGGAATGGATGAACGTTTTAACTTTTATTAATTTAATCAGCAAATTACAATAAGGACTTTACAAAGATTTATATATTACATCAATATGTAAATAAACAATCTTCTGGTGGGCATTTCTGCCAACACTGGCTCTCTCCATCGCAACGCAGTATCCGCTCTTGACGGAGTACTCTCCGTACGCAGTGAAGTACCAGCGACACACATCAAGGATACCCTCGCCGCCACTCGGGATACTCGGGATCACTGCGGCGTCCTCCTCCCTAAACATCGCAGAAATAAGATTGACGTCCCAACTACCGTCGAGTCTCATAAGCTCGACAACACGCATGTCGGGGGAAATCCAAGGGGGATCAATCCAGGTGGCTGGTCTGTCCCTAGGAACCCAGATTTCGCCCATGACCAACACAGACTCTCTGTCCCCTATCCGCCATCATAAACCGGACTGAATAATCTCACGACCCCAAATAAGACTGCGCTATATGGAAGAGCAGTACGAGCCAGGACGAGCCGTTATAATGTTTTCTTACAATTGCTTCGAGTTTCATATATAATATAAAATACTTGAATGCATTATCAAATATGATGAATATTTGTTACACGATGATCGAAATTATTGCATTAATGTCCTGACATTAACAGTAACCGAGTGAGTCCATACAATGTTGCAATTCGCAACTCAAACGTTATTAGTGGTTCATACTTCATATTTCTAGGTGGTCCTTGGAGATATCAAATGTTTGAATGGAAGTAACTGATCCACGCCTACCCAGCAACTAAAATGCCAAAATTTTGATTGGGACATTGCTTGACTGGTCATCTGCAAATATAGTGGGTCCACTTCACGTGAACACACATGCACTACCACGAGCTTGTCCCTCGTCCTATGTTTTTTTGCAGCCATTAAAGTTTGCCGTTTTCGGACTAACTGTATGGGCTTCTGAAATTGTTTAATTGAGCTCTTCTTATAAAAGAAGCGTGAGGCGGATTCATCGCTTTTCATATTTTTCGGATTTGAACATCTTTAAATTCAATTGGTTGTACAAAGCCTTTTAAAAAAGAAGAGTTTATTTTGAAACCGAAAAGTGATTGAAATAAATTCGAGATGGAAGGTCTAATCGGGGATGTCGACTTTGAGTAACACTGATCGGTGGATTTCAATACACTAGAACTTCAAAGCGCGTGAACCTTGACGTATTATGGAGTACACTAGACTCTTGATTTTAAAACCCTCGGAGATATCTAATTTACCTCTAGTATACACCAATACTTTTTGTAAGGAATATGTGGGTATAATCTTTAAAATTTTAGAAACGACCACGACGATGAATGGAGAGTTACTTTGATACTTTTCGAAGGATGGGAGTACACCATAAAAGTATGTATATGGTGATTTGTGACTCTTTGGTAAAATTCGAGTATTGCTCTAGCCATATCTTGTCGAGGTGGTCTTATTTGGAAACTTCACATTCCGCCTCAGATCCGAATTTTCATTTGAAATGTGATAAAAAAGGTGGCTGCCCATGCATGCAACGTTAGTGAGGAAAGGTATTGAGATTGACCCTTTTTGCCTACAATGCACTAAAAGAAATTAACCAACTTTTCATTTCATTTGGGAGTGTCGAGGGAGTACTGCAGTTTGGAAATCGCGCCGATAATGAAAAATATTCAAGGAAGGTTTCCAAGGTGATTCCATCTTCCAAGGTTGGTTAGATGACTAATGTGAACATCACGAAGAAATTGCAGATTAAAGTCTCACTGTGAATCCTTCTGTAGTGAACACACCGACCACCACGATGGTTGGTCAAATTCATGTGACCTTGAGTCAAGGCTTGATGGAGGCTATGGTCGAGAATGAACTTGTCTGTCTTATCCAACCAATGATCTCAATGACTATGAGCGACTCATATCGATCAAGAAACCTGAGGAGATTACGAGGTTGAACTTTAAGCGTTGAGAGAAAAAGATGTTGTTTTACTTGACCACGCTCAGTCTTGCACGATTCTTGACTAAAGATCCGTCAAATCTTCACGAGGACAAAATTGATCGTGATGCACTAATGTCGTTTGGCGTATGGAAGGATTTCAACTATTGTGTTGGAATTTTGTGATGAATAGTCTCAAAGATTTGTTATACAATGTGTATACCTTCAAACGCTCATTAAAATAGCTTTAGGATTCATTGGACCGAAAATACAAAACCACAGACGGTACTCTAAGAAGTACATCATGGACTACCTCCTCAATCTTAATCCGTGGATACGAAGACCGTGGTGAGTCAAGTTCAAGAGTTTAAACTTATTATCCACGAGATTTATGTCGAATGAATGACCATTAGCGAATCATTTCAAGTTGTATTTGCCATCTCAAAATTACCCACGAGGTGACGGACTTCAAGAACTATCTCAAACACAAACAAAGGGAGATGAATTTTGAAGACTTGGCAGTTTGTCTCGAAATTGAAGATGAACATCATGGACTTAACAAGAGGTTCAAGACCCACTACGAGAAGACTAAATTCATCAAACATGGCAAGAGCTTGAGGGGAAAAAAATTTGCCCACAAGCTTGGTCCAAAGAGAGGTATGTTTTAGAAGAAGAAGTACCAACCAATAATGTGTTGGAAAATCATTCAACTATGACAAAGAAGGTCACCGAGCTGCCAAATATAGGAAGTCATATAAGAGTACAAAGACCAATGTCGTGAAGTCAACCTCAAACGTGCCTGAGTTAAGGAACAATGTGGGGAGGGACCTGACCTCACATGTTGGGAACATTTAGCATTCTTTGATATAAATCTTCATCGTAGTAAATGAAAACTAATTTTTTGCTCTCTACAAATATGCTTATCTAATCTCCTTTTTCTTCTCCTTTTCAATCTTGTGTATACTATATTCATCGAGATTGAAAACCCTGTTTTATCGTCGAAATTCCAATTGTTATTATTTACAAGTATTTCCTACTTCTTTGTCATACATTTCATAAATGAAGTCTATCGAAGATCCACTATAAAAATAACTCGAAGTAACAGATCCAAAATCTATTTAATTCGATCCCGTCGTTATTGCCTTTTGCGGCATGTGACGGTAGCTTTTTGTTTATCGCATAGAGATGTATATGTTCCATCTGCCTATACTTTCTACTAGAAAATTGTGTATATATTACAATGAATTAAATAAGTTAACTACATCTAATTTAGGTAGTATCTTCGTATAACGTATTTTATTTTATTCCTTACTTTTTTAAACTATGGTTTAGACCTTGCTCATTAAACTATGGTTTGATCATCGCTCTTCAACGAACGTTGACCGCCTCATTAGCAAGCACATAAACAAATTAGGCCACGTCAAAGCCAAGTGTTGGAAGTTACACGGCAAGCTAGCGGACTTCCATCCATCACACCGGTCTGCCCATGACAAAATAATTGTCTACAAGACCACTCACAGCTCCAATGAGTCAACAACTCTAGGCACTCCAGCCGAAGAGTCCTTCTTTCAGCAAATAAAACTTAGAACAAGTGTATAAATTATAAATTCTCATAAGTTATCAACTTTTACTTCTACAACTCCATCTTCCTCATTAGTACGAATAGGTACCTTTAAACAAATCATGGATGTTACAATAGGTGAGTCTTACTTTTGGATAAGAGAAATCGATCATATTATAGGATCATCTTATTTGTTCAACTCCTATTTTTCTTATTCTAGTTATGAAAAGGTAAATTTTGCTAATGGCTCTTTCTCGATAATTGTTCGAAGGGCTTTGTCATTGTATCACCATTCATAACCGTAAATAATGTCTTGCATATTCCCAGTCCCTCATTTAACCTTTTATATGTGAGGAAACTTGTATCAAGTTTCTCATACCAATTTACCTTTAACTTTTTTTATTGTACCCTTCAGAATCGATGCTCAGAAACATGATTGGAAAGATTGAGAAAGTAAGAGGAGCTCTTCTATGTGAATTCCAACTTAAGTAAGTTAATTTAGAAATTGTCAACCATCTAGTTTAGAATTCTTATCTGATGAAATAATGTTATGGAATTCGATAAAGAATTAAGAATCCTCATCATAGTTTTGGTTATTTAAAACATTTGTTTCATGTTTTAATTTAGGAAAAAGACTTAAATTTTTTTGCAATGTGAAATTTGCCAACTAGGTAAACGCAAAAAAGATCTATCGTTTGTGCGTTAAACTACATTATCTAATTTTTTCAGATATATATTGATATGTGGGGACCTAAGGGTGAAAATTTGTTAAGAAATAGATAATTCTTCACTTTCATTGATGACCATACTAGGAATATTGTGATTCATTTACTACATGAAAATCAGAGGAAACACTTTTAATTTATTTTACAAGATGATAAAATCAATTTCAAACTAAAATCCAAATTATTAGGAATGATAACAAAAAATAATATTAATACATTTATGGTAGATTTTATAAATTAAAAGGCACAATTCACCATAGTTTGTGTGTTTGATACAATGCAACAAAACAATATTGCCGAAAGAAAAATAGATATCTACTAGAAGTAGATAAAGATTTGATGTTTTCTGTGAATGTTTTTATAAGTGTTTGGGGTGAGGTAATACTTAATGCTGTAAGTAGTAAAATGCCAAGAAAAGTATTGAAGTACAACACACCAATCAAAAGACTAAAATAATATTATCTTCGAAATTGATGTTTTCCACATTTACCTATACAAGTTTTTTGTTGGGTTGTCTTTATTGATATTTGTGATCAGAAAAAAGGATATTTTTTATCTAGAGCGAGCAAGTCTATTATTTAAGATTTTCACCAGCTTAAAAAGGTTTTAAATGTTTTGATACGAGCTCGGGCAGGCTGTTTACTAGAAGTGGAAGTGGCCGTTTGAGACCCGAGCTCTACATCATGCAGAGTTTCGGTTTTGAGGAGAAGCAAGAAGTAGCCATCACTGAGGTGGAACAGTTGAAGAAGGATCTGGGTGTGCGCACTCTGAAACTGAAGGTGTTGATGCTGAAGTCAGACAAGAAATTCATTGAGGTGAGCCACGTTCGTCACATATCTTAGACTTCAAGGTCACTCAATATGATGATGTTGAACTATTTGATGTCGAACTATTTGATTTGATGTAATTTCAGTTTGAGGATGGTGAGAGGACGCTTGTAACTGTTTGCGATAGCTTGGTAGGGGCCTTAGTTAACGTTGCCTTGCTTGAAAAAGAGGTTGATGAGTCACTAGAAGCGACTAATGTCGTATGTAAATAAGCATCCACTGAGATATTTTGGAAGTTAATCAAGTTGTGTCATCGTAATTTCTTGGAGGATAATGCAAGACTTATGACTACTAGCGCGTTCCTTGGCCTTGAGGGTGATCTCATGGAATTTTTTAGATCTCGAACCATTGTTGTTGTGCCAGGTGTTACCGTCATTTCTTTAGCTTGGGGGCTAGTTGTGGCGAAGAAGGTTGTCGATATCTTGATTTTGAATATGAGGATTATAGTTGATCTCGTAGGCTTTTGGTTGGTTGGTTTTGGTACTTTATTTATGCTGATGTAGCTTCTAGTCAGACTCATTCGTTTAAGGGGTCTTTTCTCTTTTGATCAATGCAGTTATCCTATGACTTTTTTAGGGTGGTGCACTCAATTATAGGGATGGTTAATTTGTAGGCATTTATGCCCACAAAGGAGATTTTTGATATTAAATACTTTTGTATTTGTTTTACTTTGAAATTAAATAAAGATTGAATATCCATTCTTATTTAAGATTGTGTTTACGCATTTATGTCTACGCTCTGAAACTGTCATCAACGAAAGAAGTGCTAAGTACAGACTTGACAAGATACCTTCTTATGACTAGTTTAAATAATAGTTCGCAATCTAAAGATCGATTGGGCAATCGAATCCTAGTAATGATTGTTAGAATGAATTAAACGATATCTTATTTTGTGATATGGAGAGTTGTGACTCTGTAATTCATTCTTGATATCTTAATGAAGATATTGAACAAGACCAGTGAAGTTTTGAAGTTCGAGATAAAACCGTTTAATCACTCGAAACCTCAAACTCACATACGAGGGGTATTTTAGTAATTACCTAGATCCTGAAGTGAGTACATGTATTCTTGTAACACTTTATGACATTTGATTTGTCAATGGGCAATGGCTAAATGAAGTTTCATTGACCCGACGGTTGGTGTCATAATACTGTTTCGTTGAAACATGTGATTCACAGATATGGAATTTGTGTTGAAACAATGCTAAGGCATTAGTATCACACCATGCTCTGTTATGAGAGTGTGAGCGAATAAACCAGGCCTGATATTCATCGAATAAAGAATTCTTTGAAATAAAACATGTGACATGTTGAGACATTTCACTTTATGTTTTTCTCGTTCACAAATAACAGAGGACTTGGTGAAATAATAACTCAGGGGTAAAACGGTAATTTTACATTCCTCTGAGTTAATGATACACACAAAGGGTAATATCGTAAAATACACCGTGGACCATGTGAAGAATAGTTTTATCACATCAAACGAAAATATAAACGCATATGAACTTAGAGATGTTCAATATTGGTCCTTTAGTGGAATCGACTAATATTAAGAATTAAAAGTCGGAAAAAGTTTGTGAACTTTTGCGTCCGATCTTTATTCTAAAGCTTCGTTCATATGGGTCCATAAGGTCTCAATGATAGACTCTTGGATGAGATATTAGTGAACAAGAAAAGATCGATTTTCTCATTAAACGTAAATTGTGATTTACACTAAGAAAATTATTTTCTAAGTAATTAAATAAATAATTCGTTATTTATTATTACATTTATTTAACGAATCATATTATGTTATTATATTGATAATAATATAATTTGATGATTCAAATAAATAAAAGATGGAAATAAATATTTTCTCGTTTCGTACTACATTGTTTAGTATAAAAATAATTAATGACTTGTCATTAAATAAATGAGATGTTCTAAATTAATTAAATATTATTTTAGAAATAAATCGAAAATATTTGGGAGATAAATACATAAGATGGCCGGCCACTTAATGCAAATAAGGGGTTGGAAAATTGCTTAAATGATTTATCGGGCTTAAGTTTGATTAATGGGTCATTAATTGTTTTTGACCTAATTAAGCCCATTTTCCCCGAAATAAAAGGAGCTCTTCTCTCTCTCTCTTTTGACCTAGCTCATTCGGCCACTCTCTCTCTCTCTCCCCTCCCATTTGGCCGACTATTTCCTCTCTCCCAAGGAGAAAAATACTTGGCCAAAATCCCTAAAGAATTGAGAGAGCGAACCGTAGAGAGAATCCCCTTTTATTCCTTCTTCCCTTGTTCCTACGAAAGAGCCCACCCTCTTTGTCTCACAAAATCCCTCGAGTATTATCATTGACTCAACTTGTGGTTGTTTGAGTGATTTTTCCTCCCACAGGGCCGGCCATATTTTGGAGCAACGAAGGATCGACGACTTAGAGGATTTGCTTGACGGGCGTGGCGTAGAGGATCGGCCAGCCAGTTTTTCCGAGAGACACCGAGACTTGCTCTCGCAGATCCGAATTATGTAAGTATCCCTCGAACGAATTGGATCTGAATAATATGATGTTTTAGAATAATTATATGTATTTGGATTATTCGTTTGCATGCTTAGATAAATTTATTGATGTGATTGTAAATTTATTGACATGTTAGGTTAGATTTAATGATATGGTTATCGAACATGTTTTAAAACGTTTATAATATGTTAAATTGAATTATGAAATTCCGCCACATATTGATGTGTTTCGTAATTAAATTAGGTTAATTGTTAACTAAATTCCAACATAATTATTCTCTACTCTCTTTTGTGGTATTAATTTGGTAGAATTAGAGAACTATACGTATATTTTCTCCATATATTAGTGTTTGAATTGTGAAGCTTTTTATGCCCACTGCTAGATTTGTTATTTCTTTCTTTGACTTGTGCTCAGGGCCACACAAATGTTATGAGGTTAGTCAAAGATTTGGTACCGCTAGTCCCTTCATCTCGGATCGAAGGAAATTCTAAAAGGTATTTTGGAATTTTGGCATGACAAACCCCCTTTTTTCTTGATTCTTTGAATGCTTTGAATTTGGTAGAGGAGTCGATGGCCCGAGTCTCCTAATCTTTGGTAAAATAAAAGGTGGACCGTTCACGGTTTTGGCGTGGCCAAACACCATTTCTTTATTTTGCTGACACTTTGTGGTCAGTCTGGGAGTCGATGGTACGAGTCTCTTATCTCGGGTTACGCAAAATTATTGGAAGTATATTCGGGGTTTGTGTGGAAATATCATAAAAGCATTCACGTATGACGAAGGAGAACCGTGGTTACAAAAATATGAATAGAACTGAAACCACCGAAAATAAAACGAACCTCAATAAACTCAAACAAGGCGAGACCTCAACGCGCGATCATCGACTCTAATGGCCTCCTCCGAACAAGGCGGGACTGAACCAAACCAGGTCGAAAACGAGTGATGGTTAACCAGATATTGCGCTAGATTATGCGCTCGTACATTACAAAGTCGAGAAATATGCATACCTGAAGCTCCCTCGCCTCTCTGAAAATGCGGTGCAATATCGTCTAGAGCAGGCGTCGCATCCTCACCACCCCCAAGCAGTTAGACGGATCTCCACTCTCATGCCACCGACGCTGAGAACTAACTCTATGCCACGAAGGATAGCATACGTTTTCGCAAGGAAAAGCGTACGCGAGGCGATCAACTATCTGGTGTTCTCTCTAACTATACAACCAACACCGATGCTTCCACGGTCGCGATCTAGTGTCGCGTCAATCAAGAGGATCCCGTCCCTTGGGGGGAGGGTGTCCATCTGGGATTGCAGTCACCTCGTGCTTGTCTGGGTCTCCCAAGCCGTAGCCGCTATGTACTCCTCGAGGAAGCTCACCATCCACTAGACTAGCTAAGGTTGGCTCCAAGCTGATATCCCGGCCAAGACGTTGTTCCTGTGGTTCCAAAGTTCACAAATAATAGTAATGAATAGCTCATGAGAACGAAACTCAAGGATATATGTCGCTCTGAGGATAGCTTCAAACGCGTCACTGTCTCTTAAAGGTGGGAGAATGTGTCCAAAGCCCGCCTCCTTTTAGGCTCTCCTGCTCCACCTACAACCCCAAATCGCGTGGAATACTATATTTTTTGCCTCCTCAGAGACAAGGAAACTGTTGTCAGAGGTGATTCTCTTATTGGCTAAGATTGCTCTATCCAAAATTTGGCCTAAGCAGACTCGCCAACAGAAGAATTTCACGTTAGGAGGAACTCTCAACTTCCAGAACTTCGTGCACCACCTCTCCATCACTGTCGGAACTGAAGAGCTGGGGTATAGAGAACTATGGGACGAAGAACAGGCTCTCTCCATCACAATACGGTAGCCACTCTTGACGGAGTACTCTCCATCCTTGGTGTAGTGGCAGTGACGCACGTCAGGGATACTCTCACCTCCACACGGGATGCTCCAGCTCGCTGTGACGTCCTCCTCCCCAAACATCGCAGTAATAAGATCGACGTCCCTACTATTGTTGAATCTCATATGCTCAGCAACCCGTATATCAGGGGGAATCCAAGGGGCATCATTCCAGATGGATGGTCTATCCCTAGGAACCCAATTGTCGCCCATGACCAACACAGACTCCCTGTCCCTGATCCATCATCTCGAACCAGACTGAATGATATCTCGACCCCATATGAGACTCCGCCAGATGGACGAGCTCCACCGGCGTGAATGAACTGTCATGATATCGTCGTCGGGGAAGTAGCTTTTTCTAAAGACCCGTCCTACCAGACTATCCGGTCTCTTGAGAAGCTTCCAGAAACTCTTAGCCAGAAGGGCCTGGTTGGATTTCTCCAAATCTCTGAATCCCATCTCGCCCTTTGACTTGTGTCTCCTGAGGTCCTCCCACTTGCACCAATGGATCTTCCTAGTCACGTGCCACCCCCCCCCCCCACCAAAATCTGGCAATCGCCGAATGGATGTCCCTAATCAAACGCAACGGGATCTTGTTGCATGAGCCCCCATAGCTGGGGATCGACTGAAGGACGGAATTAATGAGAACCTCTCTACCGTTCCAACTCTTAATCTTTTCCTTAAACAAGGTCTCTCACAAACCCACAAAGCTTCGTCATCCTCTGACCGGTGAACACGGGAAGTTCCAAGTATCACTCATGAAACTCTGTCCTCATAACTCCTAGGATCTGAGCCAAAGCCTCACCCTCATCGTTGCTCACATCTATACCAAAACAGACATCGAACTTTTGCAAGTTCACCATCTGGCTCGAGGCCTCTGAGTAAGTCCATAAAATTTCTGTAACTCTCTCGAACTCGTCAGGTAACGCTCGACATAATACCATGCTATCATCCGCAAAAAGAAGGTGAGACACGTGTAGATCCCGGAATCAGACTCCTGAAATCGCTCTAGCATCATTGCTCGCTCGGAGGAGGCTTAAAAGACCCTCAGAGTAAAAGATGAATAAAAAAGGGGTGATAGGGTCCCCCTGGCGGAGGTCTTTGAAAAGAGTCACACTACCTCGGGTGGAGTTGTTAATGTTGAAAGCGAACCCGACTGAGGTAACGCATCTCATGATAAGGTGCACCCATTGCGTGTTGTACCCTAGTCTCAACATCATCGACTCCAAGTAGACCCACTCAACCCTGTTGAATGCCTTTCCTATGTCGACTTTGAAAGACGCACATTTTTCCATTCCCGAAGCGTTTCCGCTTCATCATATGGAGAACCTCGAATCCAACCATGAAATTATTGAAGATCAATCTACCTCCTACAAACGCGCTCTGAGACTTAGAGATATCATCGTGCATACTAATCTTAAGGTAGTTAACCAAGCACATGGCCACTATGTTATAGATCAAATTGCACAGGCTAATCGGTCTGAAGTCTCTGACTCTTCTCTGGTCCTCTACTTTGGGGATGAGTTTGACCACAGTATTATTAATAGTGGCCACCTCATCCCCGTCGTTAAGAATGCCAAAGCAAGTCTTCAAGACCGACTCGCCAACTATGTCCCAATATCTCTGGTAGAATATCGATGGAAAGCCATCGCTCCCCGGAGCCTTAATCACATCCATCGAGAAAATTTCATTTTTCACCTCCCCTGTCTCAAAAGGACGCTCCAACTCAGCGTTCAAAGCCTCAGATATCCTAGGCTGTACGCCAGTAGTCACTAACTCAATGTTTTGCGAAGAATGTCACGCCGAAGAGATAATGTCCCCAAAGTAACCAGAAACGACCCTTTCAATCTCAGTATCTCTAGTGTGCCAATCGCTGTGCTCGTCCTCTAGTCCTCTGATGGCGTTCCTCTTCATCCTAGTAGAAATATTGTGGTGGAAAAGCATTGTGTTCTTATCCCCACACCCTATCCAGGACACTCTGCTCCTCTGTCTCCAGTAATGCTCCTCTTTCTCTACTAAGATGTCAAGCTGTCTCTCATCTCATTTGAAGGACTCCATAAAAAAGTTCGGGCCTAATCGACCCGCAATCTCGACGATCTTCTTCTGCTTCTAGATCTTGTTTATGGTCTCTCTGTTCCTCTCTAAACCCCAGCGAGAGAAGCTCTATCTGCACTGACTGATTGCATCTGCTAGACCATGTCTATGATCGTCACTTTAGTTGCTCCCCCAGGCTCTCCAGATCTGCTCTTCATACTCTGGCTCTCCTATCCAGGACTCCTCGAAGAAGATTCTCCTTGACCACCTGCTTCGACGTTGGACTCTGTTCCCTGCCGCAAGCAGTAACGGAGGTTAGTGATATAATCTCCAGAATCTCAAGTGTCTAATTGTGGCTGGAGGAAAGATTCACTCCAGTCATGGCTCAAAAGGCATCTATCCAATCTTTCCTATATGCCTCATCTACACCAAGTGAAAGGGACTCCCGCGAATCCTAAGTCGTGAATGTCACAATCCATGATCATCTCTTTGAACGCATCTTACAGACCCGGACCTCTACCTCTAGCTCCTCTGATTTACGAGTTGGAGGCAACCTCGTTCGTATTGCACCCAACCAACCAAGGACCGATGTATGAACCTCGAAGGCGGCGCAGAAGCTCCCAAGTATGTCTCCTCTAGGAACTAACAGGGTCCCCATAGATCCCCACAAATCTCCAACTCTCACCCGACTCGCTTACAAGATCTCCCTCGATGTAATATCTCAAAAATGTCTTGAGTAGGAATCGCACGGGCTCCTTACAAAGTAACATCAAGCTTCCACTCCTACCTAGATAGTCAGCCGTCAAACATCCTTCAAAACGCAGCTGAACTCTCACCTTCTCGGCCTCTTCTTGCCGAAGTCTAGTCTCCTATAAAAAAAAAATTGGGACAATGCTCTCGGGTATGGGCAAGAAGAGCCGAACTCGTCTATGGGTTTCACTGCCCCTTGACGTTCCACATAATGCATGTCATCGCGTCCGACGGCCCTCGCTCTCGATGGACGCCACTCTCTCATCAGTATCTACTAAAGTCGAATCTAACAAACTAGAAACTCCTAGAGTATGTGTAGCATAAAGTAAGTATCTATCTCCTAGATCATCATGAGGTACGTGTGTAGTGGTAAGTATGTCTCTATGTCCTATGTGTGGAATACGAGTCAAAGAGTTACAAACCTGGGCGGGTGACGTGGCGGGTGAGGATGGGCCCTCAAGCTCCAAAAGTGGACTCTTAGAAGATCTGTTCGCCCCGTGGTTCCCCAAGAGCCTTGCCATCTTCTTCAAGTTTCCAATTCTGCTCTGTGTGCTAATCCTCGGTGAACCCTGCCTCTCGCATCCCGAATCAAACATCACCAGGCTAAGGCTAGAATCCTCCAGGTTGGTTTCTTTGGGCTCCACGTTCATATCTTGTTTCCTTTTTTTCTGAGGACCAACCAGGATTTTAGATTTCCTACTCAACCATCCCAAAGACTCCAAGTTTTTATTTATGTATGAATGCTACGCTCTGAAACTGTGATCAATGAAACAGGTGCTAAGTACAGACTTGAAAAGATAGCCCCTTGTGACTAGTTTAAACATTTGTTCTCAATTTTAAGATTGATAGAGCAATCGAATCTAAGTATTGATTGTTAGAATGAATCATGATATCTAACTTGTGATATAGAGAGTTGTGATTCTATGATTCATCCTTGATATCTTATAGAAGATATAGAACAAGACCTGTGATACTTAGAAGCTCGAGATAAAACCGTTTGAACACTCGAAGCTTCAAGATCACATACGAGGGGTACTTTGGTACTTACCTTAATCTTGAAGTGAATATATAATTGATATTACACTTTATGACATTTGATTTTCCAATGGGGAATGACTAAGTTATAGTTTCATCTGCCCGACTGTTGGTGTCATAAGGATGTGATATTGGGTTATATGATTCACAAATATGGAATTCATGTTGATAAAATGCAATACATTAGTATCACACTATGCTTTGTAATGAGAGTGTGAATGTATTAACCTGGTCAGATATTCATCGCATAAGAACATTCTTTGATTAAAACATGTGACGCATATGAACAGAGAGAGTGTCAGTATTGGTCTTTTAGTGGAATCGACCAATATCAAGAATTAAAAGATGTAAAGATTTTGTGAACTTTTGAGTCCAATCTTTATTCTAAAGCTTCGTTCATATGGGTCCATAAGGTCTCAATGATAGACACTTGGAAGAGATTAAATGAACTAGAATTGTTGATTTACTTATTGAATATAAATTGTGATTTATATCGGGAAAGTTATTTTTCTAAGTGACTAAATAAATAATTGGTTATTTATTGTTACATTTATTTATTGAATCATAGAGATTATTATATTGATAATAATACACTTGAGAAATTCAATTAAATAAAAGGAGAAGATAAACACTTTTCCGTTTCGTACTTATTTGGAAAGTATGAAATTATTTTAATGAAATGTCATTAAATAAAATGAGAGTTCTAAATTAATTGAATTTAGAAATAAATCAAAAGTATTTGGAAATGAATTAAATAAATATGGCCGAGTATGTTGGGAGTGTTTTGGCCGAGAATTACAAGTCAACGGGCCATGAGTTTGACTCAACTTAAGCCCACACTAAACTTTTTGTAAGTGAGCTTAAGCAGAAACCCTAGACTTAACCCTAACCCTAATTTCATTCTGCCAAACTCTCCTTGTCTCTCCCTTGGAGTCTCTCGGCCGATTATCCCAAAGAAAGGAGAAAATAAAATTGTTTTCTTATTCTTCATTCAATTCCCGAGTGTTCATGAAAGCTCACCCTTTCAATCTCAATAAATCCTCGTGTTATATTGTTGATTCTTCACTACTGGTGTTTGGTCTGTTTTTCAATTCAGAAAATCATTTTTAAAATTGTTTTTAAAGGTTTTTTGCAAGTTTCCAGCCGGCCGGACACTTTCTGTCCTCTCCAGTCCGGCGAGTCATCCTCAGTCCGGCGAGTCTTTCCCAGTCCGATGAGCCCCTGTCCGGCGAGCTCCTATCCGGCGAACCCGGTCCGGCGAATTCCAGTCTGGCGGTCCTAGGGTCGAAGATTCCAGTCCAGCGAAGGTTCCTGTCCGGCGAAGGTTCCAATCCGGCGAAGGCCCCAATCCGGCAAGTCTTACAAGCAGGTTCCCTGTCCGGTGAGTTCCCTGTCCGGCGAGCATCCTGCACGACGAGAAGTCCTTGTCCGGCGTCCCTATCTTCCCAGTTTGGCGAAGACGCGACCAATCCTGTCTGGCGAGCCTCTTTCATGTTTTGGACTCGGTGTGACCTTCCGGAGATAACTAGCAACGCCGAGATTTTTTACAATCTCAATTGTAAGTTTTCCCTCAACGAATTGGACTGCTAAAAATATATAAATTGTTTATATAGGTTGTTAGTGTGTTTTAATGTTGAGTGACATGTTTTAATAAATTGTTTATGAACATATAAATAAATTTTAATATCTTAGTTTGTTTAAACATATTAAAATAATTTTAATATGATAGATCTAATTATGTTTTTCCGCCACATAGGATGTTTAATATAATTAAGTTATTTAATTTGTTAAATAAATTCCAACATCTCATGCGTAGGCCTATTTGGGAGGCTGGGAGGATGCTTGCATGCTTATAGAAAACGGGTGAGGGTTTCTCATGCGTAGGCCCAATAGTTAGGCCAGAGTTGTTCTTTTAGCTTGAAGGAAGCTTGCAGCTCTTTTGATTGTTGGGCCGACCCATATCAAAGTGAACGGCCTCTTTGGTTGCCATTTGTGCCCTGGCCTCCCCCATTTGGCTGCCAACTTTCATTTTTGTGGGCCCTATTTCCATCCCAGCTTTATTAGGTGACCTACTACCCGCCGCATCATGGGTTTCGTTCTCCGAAGCCACAAAAACTTTCGTAATGACCTCCTCATTTCTCGCGTTCTCCACACTCGCGAGATCTCAAGGATAAACTCTCAGAATCTAGACTTCCAACTCCGTGTTTGAAATAAAAATTTATTTTTGTGCGTAGTCTTGGTTCTCGATGTGGGGGACACGCGCCAAGGGGCGAGTTTTCCCGAGAGGAATACTCTCGTTGGCCCTTCTGTAGGAGAAGGTACGTAGAAATCCGTTAGAGATGGTGAAATTCCTAAAGGCCCCTCCGACTTAGCTGGTTAAGAAACATGTCGTGGCTGAGCTTGTATCTCCACATCATCTCCCGGCTGAGACCTTTCTTTCGAGTATGATGAGCTCATATTTCTGACCACCGGTAATTTCTTCTGAGCCCTTACTGATCCCATTGCATCCACTGGTCTGTTCTTGTTCTGAGCTCTTTCGGAGGATGGGTCATTCCCAGATATGTTCCCAATCTTTTCGGAGTGAATTTTTTGTTCCTCTTGTTTTTGTTTCATTTTCGAGTTTGATTGGTTTCCCTCCTCCTCAGATCTTTGCTTCTGGTATGTCTAAGAAGGTTGCTTCTCTGGCTTGTTAGCAGGTTGCGCCACATGCTTCTTTGCAGGTTCCCTTACAGACCTCAAATTGAAGACATCGAGGCAAGAGATTTGGTCAGTGTCTCCTCGAATCCAAGGGTCAAGGACCTGTTTCGACTTGCCGTTATCATCCTTGATATACAATGGTCTTTTTTGCAGGAACTGTGTGTTGGAATACGTCTAAGGTTAAATTATTTTTTATCATTAACAAGTTCATGGCAGAATATAACAATTTCTTTACAAGTAAAACTATTTTACTAACATAGGCAAAGTGCATGAACATCTAATTATTTAAAACATTATATAATTATATTTTACTTGGGACTAACCTTTCTTGTAGCTTGATCTTTGAGAAGCCTTAGGAAAGGTAAATCGTCTCGTCTTGCTCGCTTCCTTCACACCAGTCGTGAATTTGAGTAACCTAAAGTTTCTATTACAAGAGTCTATAGAGGGTTTGAAGGATTTGTGTGTGGGCAAAATTAAACACAATAACTCAAAAAAAAGGTCTATTAGATAAATAACTAAACTAGGTCTAAAGTCTAATGAGGACTTAGGTGCCAAAATAAAAGAAATTTTTGAGAGAGAGAGAGAGAGAGAGAGAGAGAGAGAGAGAGATAGAGAGAAGTGGTAGACCACAACAAGAAAAACAAGAGTAAGAAACTTATTTTCACATCTCAATGTGAGCCTTTATTTATAGGAGAAGGAAATATAAGAAATGGTAACTACCCTTTCCTATTGTGTATTCATGACACAATATTTGATTTTGTCTCTTCTTTCTCTATGTCATGGCCGGACATACTATTGCATTAGTGAGGAAAATTTGTTTCCTTATCAAAAAAACGCATTTCCTCTTTTCTTTTGGGAAATTACCAATAAACAACAAGCACAAAATAAGAAGAGATATTTCTCTCTCTCCTCTATGATGGTTGGGCGAATTTTATGTGTAGGGAGGAAGCTTCTAGACGCTTCCTTATTTCTTTTAAGACAATTTTTAAAATAGCCCTTGTATAATTAATATTGCACAAATAATGATATTAATTTCAAAATGCCTCAAACAACTTTTAAGCTATAGAAAATAATTTCTATTTCCATCATATGAAAATATTTAAAATCTTATTTTGACATTCACATCATTTTATGTTCATGTGGACAAAAATACCCTTTAGACATTGTTGATTTTCGAAATACAAACTCAACAATCAAGAAATAAACTAGTAAGAGACTTTATTCGATTTTTATTTAAGGGAAAATGGATCTCGGTAAAATGTCGTAAACTTATAATATCGTAATAATAACAAAAAAGATTAGAACGAAATTGATAACAACGATCGACGCAAACTTGCAAAGTCGAACTGAAAATAATATAGATTAAACTTTCGAGATCGAGCAGACAATTATAAAGAACAATAATATGTGAAAGTTGTTTATACAAATAATTCGAATATCCCTCAAGTTCTATGGGAATTCCTATATAGAATCTCCTCCGAAATGGCCATTATCAGCACGTATTTTTTGGATCGGCGGAGGGTTCCCCACGTCATTCTTCTTACTTATCCATGAACCGATTCTTTGAGCGAGACTTACTCTAAGTGCACGACTTCGTCTTCGTGGCTTCGAGATCCAGCAAGTTCGAGATGCTTGACTTTTTTGCTGATGTGACTTTTTTGGCAAAGTGGGCATGTAGTTAATTACTTCAAATGGTCCATAAGTTCATTGGGCTTGCGTAGTTGGCCCAATGTTTACATGAGCTAATTCTCACTCCCACAATTAGTCTCGTGTATTTTTTTAATATTGTATAATAAATATACTTAATTTTAATTCGTCGGTAGTGGGAATTGGTTCAAATTTCAAAATTTTGAAATGATAGTTGAAACGGCGAAAATCAATGAACTAGGGGAGGATCGGAGAGTCTCGTGACGTGGAAAGTGATGACTTTACACGTGTCAAACTCTCGCGAGATCAAAGTTCTAAGGTTTGCAACAGTTGAGATTTCTATGTAATCTCAAAGATAATTATTGCGCTTTGTCAGGTTGATTAGACATGATTTTCTCGAATTGGTTAATGAAGTGACATATATATGTTTATGAAGGGTAATTTTGTTTCATTTATACCGCGTGGTAAAGAATCGTATAAGGTAAAATTTCTTCATTTACCCTTTTACTTAATCTCTCTCTTCGTTTACTCTCTACTTCTCTTCTCTCACGAATCTTGTTTTTTTAGCTCGCTAGTACCAGGACTTCGCCACTCTTTGTTATTTTCTATTTTTGTTATTGGCATCATGTCGAAGTTTACTTCAACTTCTATTTCGGATGTGCTTTGTCCAACTAGGATATTTCCTACTGAGTTCGAGAGCTTTGGGTTTAAATACGATATTTCCCCTAGCCTTTATATGTTTCTTCCTCCTCCAAACGTTGCGATCGATACTGTCATTGCCGGTTTTTGTTACGTTTATGAAGTTTGGTTCGCGTCTTGTGGCCTTAGATTTCCTATGCCACCTCTTTTAATCGACTTCGCCTATCAATTAGGTATTTCTACCCCTCAAATGTTTTGAACAAGGGGTTAGGTTAACCATTTTTAATTTAGTTCGTTAGTTTGTGGTTAAGGCAAACTCAAAACATGATCCAAAATACTTTTATCTATCAGGATTGGGGTCCCATGTTTTTTTTTGTCGAAGTGACTGAAAAATCCTTCAGGGGTTATACCAGCTCGCTTCGAAAGAGTTGGGCGAGCTCAACGAGTAAAGATTTTTAACTTCCTCCCTTTTTTATGTACAAGTTGGCAGGTTTCTTATCGTTGGTTTTTTATATTAGTAAAAATTCGAGTTCCTCCTATCGGGCTGCTCTTCGAAGAGAAGTTTGAGAGACTTCGTTTGGGCTGAACTAATTGGAAGGATTTCATGGACTTCCGTTTTGTTAGCGCAGGGCTTTGGGATAACCCTTTCGTTTTGGAAGACAAAGAAGGTAAGTTGGTCTAAATTTTAAGTTTTAGTATACGTATCGTTCATAACTTATGATAACCTCAGTTTTCAGAGGCAGCGGACAACATGAATACCAAGGTTTCTGCTCGCAGCTCCAGGAGGGAAAGGAAGAAATAGGTTGGCAGCCCTGATGCCTATGCTCCTCCGGTTCCAATCATCAACCTCGACTTTGAGGTGGAGGTTAATGCAGGTACCATCGACCGTGCCATCGTTCCGGCCATCACAGACAAAGTTCCGAGTGAAGCCTTGGCCACAACCAAGGTTGCGACTCCGGCAAAGGTTACTGAACCTCATGACTCGAGGGCCGATCTGATGCCCCGTAAAAGGAATGAGGCTGCTCACATGAACGAGGGAGCTCGGTCTCTTGAGGGCGAAGATGGGAAGAAGAAGAAGAAGAAGAAGAAGAAGAAGAAGAAGAAGAATGGGAAGGAGAAGATGACCAAAATGGAGGTCAAAGAACAAATGAAGGAGAGTCGACTTCGTCTAGGAGCGGCAGTAGGTCGAGATCTCGCCATTCTGCTCCGAGGAGGTATTATCACACTTTTGTCTATAACCAGGACAAAATATTGTGTGAGGACCTGTTCCAATCGGCAAGTCTAGTTTGTCAGCTCGCACGAGACGTTTCCCTTGCCCAAGGTTCCTGAGCTTCTTGAGCCTCTGTCACCTCGATATGTCTTGATTGCATCGGTACTTTATTTAGAAAACAGAATTTATTCTAACTATACATATTTTCATTTGGCCTCTGCGTTGTTCATATCTATGAACACCGAGTTCGATAGTCCGAGGAGAAGGTTGCTCGCCTGGTTGAACTGCAGAGCGGAGCTGAGTCGTTGAAGAGCGAGGTCGAAGGGATGAGGTCCAAACTTGAGCACCTCACCGAGGAGATTCAAGATCGCGATGCTACTATCGCCAAGGCTAAGGCGCGCATCAAGTATTTGGATTTGGAGCTGAATGTCGTCCGATCTGATTATGAGGTCAAGGTCGACAAGTATAAGCATTTGGACAAGCCTCATCATCAACTTGAGGGAGAGGGCGAGCGTCTAAGGGCCGAATTGGAGAAGACTTGCAAGATGTCGAAGGCTGATATTGACCAGTCAATCTACGCCACGAAGAAGCCCACCTCGATGCGATACCGCGGGCACATCCTCATGTATAAACATCAAAAGGTAAATATGGATGAGGCGTGTATTGTGCTTAAGCACCTAGAGAAATTCAAGGGGAATAGAGAGCTGATCTCGGAAGTTATCGGTGGTGAAATGCTTGATTGGTCGAGCAAACTGAGGGACACGGAGGCTGACATCGAGGAATATTTTTCCCAGTATGCGAAAATCGAGATTCCCGCTGTTCACGAGGTCCCCTTCACACCTTACCCGGAGACTTCACCTATCGACCTGCCTGATGAGGAGATCGCCTGCATTCTCGGCAAAGAGCCCGTCATTGAACTTCTTCCTTCGGTTCCCGAGGGTGATGAGGCCGGGCCTCAAGCTTGAGAAGACTGACTCTTTGATTTCCTCTTTCTCCTTCTTTATTTTTTTTGTTTTTCGTTTTAAATAATTGGAACAAATCTTGGGCCCAGTTGTTTTTTGGTGTAATGAGATTATTTTCTAAATATCTGAACTCGAGACCCGTTGTTTTGGACGAGTCGAGTCGAGGAATTTGGTTTTATTTTGTTGGAATGATTGTCTTTTTTATTATTTTTCTAAGTGTTTTAGTTCGCTATTTATCAAATAGCATGGCATTCTTGACAACTTCGTTCGGGTGTTTAAATAAATTGACTCAGGCTGACTTATTCGATGTATGGTAGGAGTATTTCAGCTCCGTTTATATATAAAAAAAATAAACTTGATGTTTTAAATAAATCAATTCGGGTTAGTTTATTTGATATAGGGATCAAGTATTTCAGCTTGGTTGTGAAATAACTTGATGGTTTAAATAAATCAGTTCGGGTTGATTTATTTAATGTAGGGTTCAAGTATTTTAGCTCGGTCGTGAAATAATTTGATAGTTTTAAATAAATCAATTCGGGTTGATTTATCTAGTGTAGGGCTCAAGTATTTCAGCTCGATCGTGAAATAACTTGATGGTTTAAATAAATCAGTTCAGGTTGGTTTATTCAATGCAAGGCTCAAGTATTTAAGCTCAGTCGTGAAATAATTTGATGGTTTTAAATAAATCAATTCGGGTTGATTTATCTAGTGTAGGGCTCAAGTATTACAGCTTGGTTGTGAAATAGCTTGATGGTTTAAATAAATCAGTGTATGGCTCAAGTATTTCGGCTTAGTCGTGAAAAAGCTTGATGGTTTAAATAAATCAGTTCGGGTTGATTTATTTAATGTAGGGCTCAAGTATTTCAGCGCGGTCGTGAATTAGCTTGATGGTTTAAATAAATCAGTTCAAGTTGATTTATTTCACGCATAGTCTAGGTATTTAAATAAACGCATGGGTGAACGATTTTTGTAACTCGGTATGGACCTTCCCACTTGTTCCGAGTTTCCCCGCGTTTGGTTCTGTAATATTTTGGAAGACTTTTCGGAGGGATCGAGTTCGTTTCGGCGAGGGATTACCTCTACCGCGTGGAAAGAATGCCTTATTTTTTGGTGGGGGGCCATTCGCATATTTCTCTGCGAGTACTTTTTGCATGGTTTCGCAATTAATGGTGGCGTGGCCATTACTTTTGTGGAACTTGCAATAGGCCTCGGGGTCTCGAATCCATTTTTTCCTTGAGAACCGGTTCCTTTGTGTTCGTCACCGATCGCAAACGCGAAACTTGGATGATGGTTACTTTGCATTTCGGGGAGCGTACTGGGTCTTTTTAGCGGACCGTTATGTTCTCCGTCGGTTCCTTTCCGAGGGTTTTGGCCGAGTCTTGTCCAGAGGCTAGTCTGGGCAGACTGGGGCCTTCTCGGAGGAAATTTCTTCGACAAAATGCTAATCTCGTCTTCTGCTCAGGCGAAGTTTGTAGCTCGATGGAGTGCGTCTTTAATTGAAGGGGGGCGGTTCACGGTCATTTCCAGGCGGAAACATGAATCATGCCATAATTCGTTCTTTAGGGCGGTCATAGCGGAATTTCAATCGATGTTTGAGATTTTCGAGAGGGTCTCTTTGAAATGGGCCATGAAATTTTTCAATGATTCCGACTCATTTTGTTGTATGCTCCATAGGTTGGCCATGGTCAGCTCGTCATCCACAAACATGGAGTAATGCTTTAGAAAGGTAGTGGCTTGGGCGAAGAAGCTGTCGATCGAATTAACTTCTAGCCTCGAGAACCATTCCAGGGCTGAACATGAGAGCCTTTCTGTGAAGGGTTGACAATGACCAGCGTCCCGTCACAGTCTCTCCATTGAGCTCGCCCCATGGCGATTCTGAAAGACATCAAAAACTCTTTGGGGTTCGACGTTCTGCTATACCTCTGGAGTCTGACTTTGTCGGCGTCTCCGAGATCTTGGTGATATTTTTTGCAAACGGAGTTCGACTTGGTTTGGCAACTAAATAATAGGTCTCTGGTGCCGAGCTCGTGGAATTATGAAATTTTGACCGCACGGCTTTGAATTCTGTGGCCATGGTTTCTTTGAATCTTTCGAGCTTGTTATGGTCGTTGCCGTGTTGTACGCGCGCGAGTCGGGTCGTCATTGGTGTTGAAAAGGGATCGGTATCGCCTATCTTCTCCTTGAAAGGAGAGCTCCGGGAGAGCCTCCAAATTGACCCTGTTCGGATCAACTTGGTAGGTTCCTCGAGGTACGTCCTCCGCAAGCCGGGGAGGCAGTTTGGTCTTATTTTTGCGAGAGGTTTCCCTGAGCTAGTAGATTGGGTATTGATCTCGGCGGATTCGAGGGTTCATTTGGATTCCGGAGAAGTCCAGACGAACCCTGGAGAGATATTCCTGTCCGATATGCGGACGTGCCAAGTATTACGTTATTTCGGGTCATTTTGCTGTTTACGGTGTTTGAACCAGGAACGGGCGAGGGCGTCGAGATTAGCTTATCAATACGAGCTTTGATCTATGTGTTTGCTTCTTCCAACTTCTCGTAGAACTGTTCAAGGATGGTCTAGATGGCCGGGCCGCCTGGTTCCGGGGTCTTGACGGGTGACTGAGGAGAAGACATAGCGAGAACAGGATCGCGATACTATAAAGGATGTTGATCTTACCGATTGTTTCCCATAGACGGCGCCAAATTGTTGATGCCAAAATACGAACTCAAAAATCACGAAATAAAATAGTAAGTGACTTTATTCAATTTTTATTTCACAGAGAAGATTAGAAAGAAATTGATAACAACGATCGACGCGAATTTGCGAAGTCGAACTGAAAATAATATATATTAAACTTCCGAGATCAAGCTGACAATTATAAAGAACAATAATATGTGAAAGCTGTTTATAAAAATAATTCGAATATCCCCCAGGTTCTATGGGAATTCCTATTTATAATCTCCTCCAAACTGGTCGTTATTGGCATGTATTTCCTGGATCAGCGGAGGGTTCGCCACGTCGTTCGTCATTCTTCTTACTTATCCATGGTCCGATTCTTTGGGCGAGACTTACTCTAACTGCACAACTTCGTCTTCGTGGCTTCGAGATCCGGTGGACGAATAGGACAAGATGCTTGATTTTTTGCTTCTAATGTCCCTAGGGCTTTAAAACACTCGACCTCTTCCTCTCTCTCTCAATTTCTCCCGCCCCTCTCTCTCTCTCTTGCCCGTCCTCTCTCTCTTCGGCCGCCCCACCACCCCTCTCACTTTTCTGGCCGCCCTTCTGCCCCTCTCTCTCTCCCGCCCCAACTATCTCTCTCTTCAGCCGCCCCTCCACCCCTCTTTCTCTCCCTCCCCTCCTCTCTTCCGCGCTTCTCTCTCTCCAGTCGCCACTCTGCCCATCTATCTCCGGCCTCCACTCATCTCTCTTTCTCACCCCTAATCTCTCTTGGGCCGCCCCTCTCTCTCTCTCTTTCGCCCCTCCTCTCTCCGGTCGCCCTTCCTCTCTCTCTCCAACCGCCCCTCCGCCCATCTCTCTCTGCCCGCCCCTCCTCTCTCTCTCTCTCTCTCTCTCTCTCTCTCTCTCTCTCTCTCTCTCTCTCTCTCTCTCTCTCTCTCTCTCTCGCCCCTCCGCCGGTCTCTCTCGCCCCTCCGCCGGTATCTCCCACCCCTCCGCCGGTATCTATCACCCCTCCGCCGATATCTCTCGCCCCTTCGCCGGTCTCCCCCGTACCTCCGCCCGCCTCTCCCGCCCCTGCGACGCCAGCTTGCCCTCCCTTTTCAGAGACCCTCGGACGTGATTTATTGAACAGGGACAATTTGATTTTCTCGTATAATTAAATTGTGATTTACACTAAGAAAATATTTTTCTAAGTAATCAAATAAATAATTGGTTGTTTATTATTACATTTATTTAATGAATCATATTATGTTAATATATGGATATTTACATTCCCCTCCAAGTTTGAGTGCTTGGGTTCAATTCCCACCGCAACCAAAGATTGCTTAAATATATATATATATATATATATATATATATATGGATATTAACATATTTAAATGATTCAAATAAATAAAAGATGAAAATAAATATTTTCTCATTTAGTACTATCTAAAATAGTATGAAAATAATCTTTTGTCAATAAATAAATGAGATATTCCAAAATAATTAAATATTATTATGGAAATAAATCAAAATAAATATTTTCGAAATATATAGGATTATACTCGGCCATAATTAATGAATTAGGTCAAAGAATTAATTTTCGAAATTAATTAAAAAAAATAATGGGCTTAAATTTGACCATCGTGGCTTAGGGTTTCTTTTTCTTTTGCAATTTTTTTGAATCAGATGGAGTGAGAGAGAGAGAGAGATAGAGAGCTTATGCGAGGGAGAGAGAAATAAGCGTGAGAAAGAAACAGAGAGAGATAAGGGAGGAAATATAAAGAGGCGGTGGAATTTGAAGGTTTTGGGTAAACTTATTTCTTTTTTTCTTTCTTTTTTTCGCTTGGGCTTTCATTTGGGCTTGAAATTTTTATTTAATTATATTTGGGCTTGAAATTTTTATTTAGCTTTATTTGGGCTTTACACTTTTAATACTTGTGAATAAGTTAGAAATGATGCATTGACGAGGAGCTAACAAGTCATAGTGTTTAATCTATAAGAATTCTCTATTCAATTTGGACACTGGCTCGTACAATAATTCACAATCCAAGTAATAAAGCATGAGGTGATATACATTGCAGTTAAGCAATCTTGTACATGAATTTCATATCTATGAGAACATCACAAAGTATACCCATGTCAACTTCATAACTTAATACATCACTAATAGAGAGCATCTAGTTCACACAGTTTGGATCTAGAGTGTAACTTTCTCAAATGAATATATTGAAATTATGAAATGACATATCTCATTTTAAGATTAAGGTAAGTACAGTGCAATTAATATATAGTGACCTTGAAACATTTTGTTCTTACATTGTTTCTAAAGGTGAACTAGTTAATTCAGTATCTTCGAAAGATACACATAAAGAAATATAGAGTTCTCAACTCTTTATGCCTCATAACTATACATCATAGATTCTTCCAATAATCATACTAGCATCAATAGTCCGATGATCTTTGGATTGTGAATATTTTATTTTAAGCAAACCATGAAGAGTTTGTTCACGCAAATCTACATTTGACTTTTCATACGTTGTTAGGTTTGATTAAGGACTATAAGACTATTGAATATCATAAATCTTCAAACAAACGAAAAAGGAATGAATTTAAGTTTCAACTTTTAATAATTTATCAGCAAATAACACTAAGCACTCGTGAGAGATTTATATTACATCGATATGCAAATAAATAATCTTTTTGTGGGCATCTCTAGCAACAAACTCCTACTTGACTCAAAGAAGATGAGAATAGTCCTTCGTGCCTAATCTGTCTCGGTGTTGGTTGAAGACCTTGTTGGATAAGACCTTGGTGAATGGATTTGACAGGTTCTCCACCGTTGAGATCTTCTTCACTTTCACGTCTTCGCGCTGCACGATCACTCTAATCAAATGGTATTCCTTCTCAATATGCTTATACCGCTTATGGCTTCTAGGTTCCTTTGAGTTAGCATCAACCCCACTATTATCACTATAAAGAGTCATGGGCTCGTTATTGATTGGAACGACTTCCAAGTACTTAAGGACTTTTTTAAGCCATACAGCCTATTTGGATGCTTCAAAAGCATCCACATATTCTGCTTCCATGGTGGAGTCAGAAATGCAAGATTGCTTGATACTCCTCCAAACAACAGATCCACCATTCAAGATGAACACAGATCCCGAAGTGAATTTCTTGGAATCCCTATCCGCCTAAAAGTCAAAATTGGTATAACCCTTCATAGTTAAGTCAGTACCTGAATATGTAAGCATCAAATTCCTAGTTCTACGAAGATACTTAAGAACGTGCTTAGCAGCAATCCAGTGCTCGGGTCAGGGATTGGATTGAAAACGGCTAACTATGCCAACAGTGAAACATATATCTGATATAGTGCATAACATAGCATACATGAGACTTCCTACGGCTGAAGAATAGAGAATCTTTTTCATGACCTCAATATCTTGTGCAGTATAGGGAGACTAGTCCTTAGAGAGTGAGATTCCATGTCTAAAGGGGGTCTGACCCTTCTTAGAGTCTTCCATAGCAAAGAGATCCATCACTTTATCTATATAAGATGGTTGGGAGAGCGACAGGGTCCGGTTTTTTCGATCTCAAATCATCTGAATCCCCAGAATATACGCAGCTTCCCCTAGATCCTTCATATTAAACTTCTTTGCTAACTAGATCTTAACCTCAAATAATTTATCCACGTCAGTACCAATGAGTAATATATAATCGACATACAATACCAGAAACACAACATTGCCCTTGTGTATTAATTTGTAAACACAAGGTTCATCTATTGACTGTTCAAAACTGAAACTCTTCACAGATTTATCAAATCTAATATTCCATGACCTAGATGCTTGCTTTAATCATACGCTGTTAGGTTTGATTAAGGACTATAGACTATTGAATTTCATAAATTTTCAAACAAACAAATAAAAAATGAATGAAAGTTTCAAATTTTATTAATTTAATCAGTAAATAATAAGGACTCGTGATAGATTTATATTACATCGATATCCAAATAAATAATCTTTTTGTGGGCATCTCTCCTACATTTGACAGATCTTGAAATCAAGGAGTCGTACACTGTGAGTCTTCTTCGCTGAATGTAAATGACAACAAAAATCAAGTGGTCCGGAACATGGATGGGCATGTATATTTTCTCAACTTCCGCCCATGTATATGTTCTCAACTTCCGTTGATGGAATTTAAGTAGTTGTAATTCATTGGATCCGCAGATTTGGCCCATGCATTCTTAGCAGCCATCAAAATCTCGAAAAAGTAACAATCGGTGGTCGTTAATTTCTCATACAATTATTTATACTATCTTTCTTCCTGAAGTAGTAGTAAGCAATGTTGATATGCTACAACAATATTTGCACAAAAATAGTAAACAAAATAAAAAATTCATTGGAATAAAAAAAGTAGTTGTTGTCGAACCTCCCCAGTCAGCCATTGTAATCTGTTCCAAAGATTCCAAAACCTCGTCTTCTTCAGTATGATGACCACAATATAGTCAAATATTGGATCCATGTTTTCCTCATCTTCATCGTAGATGAAACTACATGGTCACAAAGAAGATTTTAGCGAAAACTAAGTAAGAAATAATGTTTGATTATGAAAGAACAAAAATATACTTACTCATTTCGATAGAATTTTAAGATCCTATAATGGAGTCAGTCATGGACGCTATTCAAGTCAATCATAGTGGGTGGTACCAGTGGATCGGAAAAGGGAGACGCCATTAGCTTATTTCGTCTTCATAGACATTTCCGAATTAAGGATGGGAGTCTTTTATGATTAACGTCGAAGAAACCATGTAAACAACGTAGTATTACTATTAACATAATCCAAAACAAGGTAAACTATTAACAATAAATGGTTACACATTTCGTGACAAAATTGTCACATAATATGTCTTCGTGACAACTTCGTCATGAACTAATTTTATCGTGAGGATGTTGTCACAAAAACATAATTTTGTGACCATGTTGTCACGAAAACATCATTTCGTGACCAGGTTGTCATGTGTTCAACATTTCGTGACGATATGGTCACGAACGCATTATTTCTTGACGATATTGACACAAAAAGTATAAAATAGGTCCGTGTCAACATCGCCACTGAATAACCATTTCGTGACAATCTCGTCACTGAATGATGTAATCTTAACCATTTTGTGTTTGCGATTTATTAGACTTTCATATTAGTTTCGTGGCGAGATAGTCACAAAACAAGCATCTAAAAAATTTGTTTCATCACATGCATCCATTAAAATTCAGGAAAAACATCTTAATAAACGGGTTTTAACCTTGTCATCAGAATCAGACTGCCCAAAAGATGATTTATAGGACACTTTATGCCTTTTTCAGTTCTCTCCAAAACCTGACGAGAAGTCCTTCCTACAAGGTGCGGTTCTTATGGTTTCGAAACTAGAGACACATTCGTCATCATTGTTTGAACTCAGATACGAGGTGTTTTTCATCATTGAGTTTGTGCGAGGGGAGAAGGTGCAGTTCATAGGTCAAATATCTTCGAAACTAGTGTTTTGGGCGGCAACAAAGAGAGAAGAAGACAGAGGGAAAGATTTTAACGTAAAGAAAGATCAGAGAATAAAATGAAAAGTCAAATTTTTTTAACCAAATCTTGTGTCGAAGAAAGAGAAGAAGATGAAGAGTAGAGGCGAGAGTAGTTAGTCATATAACGTGTCCAAGAAGAGAAGAGCGTGAAAAGTCAAAAGTTGGAAAGATAATCGACGCGACGTCTGATTGGTGTAATTGAGGAGATAAGAGAAAAAGGGAGTTAATGCAGAGAGAGACAGAGAATATACGTTTAATAGCAGTTTATGAGATTTTAAAAAAACTCTTATACCAGTCTATCTATAAAAAAAAACTATTTTTGGACGTAACACTAGGTTGAGAACGTGTTTTGCATGTGGTAGATGGCAGATGTACAGAATATACTTCATGTTTTCATATTTAAACAGATGTGATATTTAAACAGATATGGAGAGTGGCTTTACACATATTGTCAAAATATTAGTCAAGATACATAAACTATTTACAGAAGTTTCCAAAATATGATTCAAACCAAAAAGTATAATAAATAAAGCTGCAGAAAGAGCTTGTTAAAACAAGTTATAACTACATCCCAAAAAAAGGTTTTTAACTACTCATTGTGGTAGACAGTAGACTGTTGTTTCTTACTCCATTTATGTTTCTTTTTCAAGTTTGTGTCTGATTCATGTAGAGTTACTGCTGATTTGTCTTTGATTTCTTCCCGAGGGAAGTCATATGTTGGAATTTATTCAAAAATTTAAATAAAACAATTATATAACATATCATATATGGCGGAATTATATAATAGATCTATACATGTTAAAACAATTTTTAACATGAATAACAACCTATGACATTAAAATCAATTTATTAATTTAATAAGCAATTTATTAAATCATAAAACATTCAACAATTAAACACACTAACAACCTATATGAACAATTCATATATATTTAATTTAGCATTTTAATTTGTTGAAAAAAGACTTACAATTAGGATAATAAATTATCCCGACGTTGCTCGCTATCGTCGGAAGGCCTCGCCAAATCCTCATCGAAAAACAAGCTCGTCGGAATCCCCAAAAAATTCTTCGCCGGAATGGGAGGAACCGGGTCGCCGGAATGGAGCTCGCCGGAATGGACTCGCTGGACTGAACACGCCGGACTGGACTCGCCGGGTGGAGCTCACCAGATTGGGCTCACCGGATTGGATTCACCGCACAGGGGTCGCCGGATTAGACTCGCCGGACTGGGTCTCTGATCCTAGGACCGCCGGACTGGAGAAGACCTCGCCGGACTGGAGAAAACCCGCCGGACTGGGAAGATCTCGCCGGACTGGGATGCTCGCCGGACTGGAGCGCCTCGCCGGACTGGAGAGAATTGCCTGACAGGGAAGAACTCGCCAGACGGAATGCCTTCGCCGGACTAGAGTTCCTGGGCGACCAAAAACACTCTGGGAGAGAGAAAAATTCCCTGAAAAATATAAAAACGTTTTTCAAATTCAATTTTCCAGATCACACAAGTTATCAAACACCATAAGATTGAATCAACAATAATTCACAAGGAGTTTTGATGAGATGGAAATGGTGGGCTTTCAAGAACACAAGAAATTGAATATGGAAACTAGAAAACAATTTTTCTCTTTTCCTTCTCTTTGGGAATTCGGCCGAGACACACACAAGGGGAGAGAGATGAGTGTTTGCCGAAAAAAATAGGGTTAGGGTTAGAGTGATTATGGTTTAGTTTCCTTTTTATAAACATTCCATAACGGGCTTAAGCTTGGTCAAACCCTTAGCCTTGTCACTCTAATTTTCGGCCAAAACACCCTCCTCATACTCGGCCATATACAATTTATTTATTCTCAATTAATTAATTTATTTCTAAATACAAATTATTTAGAATCTCATTTTATTTAATGACATTTCATTAAAATAATTACATACTTTCTAAATGAGTATGAAATGAGAAATTATATGTATTTCTTTCTTTATCTATTTGAATATCACTAGAGTATTATTATCATTATAATAATGCTCTACAATTCAATTAAATAGACGTAACATTAAATAACTAATTATTTAATATGTTACTTTAAAGAAATAATTTTCTCAATATAAATCATGATTTATATTCAATGAGTAAATTAACAATCTTGTTCTTTTGATCTCTTCCAAGTGTCTATTATTGAGACCTTATGGACCCACACAAACGAAGCTTTAGAATAAAGATCGGACACAAAAGTTCACAAACTTTTTCCGTCTTTTAATTCTTAATGTTGGTCGATTCCACTAAAGGACCAACACACATTCTCTCTGTTCGTATGTGCATATTTTATGTTTGATGTGATAAAACTATTTCTCACACGATCCACAGAGTACATTACGACATTACCCTTCATGTGTATCAATAACCAAGAGGAATATAAAATTACTGTTTTACCCCTTGAGTTATTGTTTCACTAACTCCTTTGTTATTTGTGAATGAGAAAAACATAAAGTGAGATGTCTTTACATGTCACATGTTTTAATCAAAGAATGAACTCATTCAATGAATACCTGGCCAAATTTATTCATTCACACTCTCATAACAAAGCATATTGTGATACTAATGCATTTGCAATGTTGTTACATGAATTCCATATCTGTGAATCATGTAACCCAACATCACATCCTTGTGACACCAACAGTCGGGTCAGATGCAACTAAAACTTAGTCATTGCCCATTGACGAATCAAATGTCACAAAGTGTAATGTCAATTACACATTCACTTCAGGATTAAGGTAAGTATCATAATACTCCTTTAGTTGTGAACTTGAAGCTTCGAGTGTGTAAACAATTTTGTCTCGAGCTTCTAAGTGTCACAGGTCTTGTTCAATATCTTTTACAAGATATCAAGTATGAATCATAGAGTCACAACTCTCTATATCACAAGATGAGATATCATGATTCATGCAAACAATCATAACTAAGATTCGATTGCTCTATCGATCTTTAGACTGCGAACAAATGTTTCAAACTTGTCACAAGGGGTTATCTTGTCAAGTCTGTACTTAACACCCTTTTCGTTGAAGACAGTTTCAGAGCATAGCTTTAAACATAACTAAACACAATCTTTAAAAGAATGAACATTTATTAATATCAATGTTTCAGCAAAATTTAAATACATAAAGTATTTCAATGTCTAATATCTCCTTTGTGGGCATCAATCCCAACATCATACACTTCGTGGATAGTGTATTGTGCATCTGAACTTTCTGTTGTAGTTTTTTTTTTTTTGTAGGTAGAAAGTCTTGATAATTTGTTGTTGAGGTTTGAAAATTTCCTGAAGTGCAAGTAGATTTATACCCTGGAAGAAGAAGGTATTAAGTTAAAATGGTGATGTATGTGTATATATTTATACCGAGAGAATATTTATAAAAAATTGGATAAAGTATATAGCTTTCTATTTTTGATTGATCCTGATTCTTGGAAACATGTGGCTGAAAACATTCGTGATATAAAATTTAAGAGTTTGATAACAAGATCAACAACATACTCTTGAAACAGATTATTTCCTTTTTTCTTATACTCGCCGTTCGAGATTATCTTTTTTCCTTTTTAAAATTTTCCAAAACAAACACGGAATACAAACTCCAAAAATAAAACATAAAGAGCTCATGTGCATTTATGGTTTTACCAGTTCCATAATTGTCGTTACGTCTTTAGCGTTGCAAAAAAACAACTTTTCAGCAGTGTGCCCGAAGCAAGTTTCATTAATTGTCTTGTCGTCTGTATCGTTGGTAAGTGTCACTTCAATTCGTAATGTCTATATTTTGTAATGTTGTTTTAGACAGTGAAAATCAAGAATCTGATGTTAAGACAAATACATGTAAGACCCTTACCATGGGATGATTGTATTTCTTGTAGTTTTGCAATGGTAGTAGTCAAAGAAACGATTGCTTTTGATGCGTGTTCCCTTTTTGCAGTTGTTGCAACCATGGTAATAAAAGCCTTTATTATACTTAGTAATTGATGTTTTTGCTTTCACCCAATCGCTGCGAAACTTGATATCTTGAAAAATCAAAATATGTTATGTTATATTAATAATTAATTGATATATCTACCATTGTAATGTTATTCTATCTGCGATATTTTGGTTGAGAGCAAAGTATATTTGTTGTATATGGTTGTAGTTATTGATTATTTTGAAACCGTTGATATTGTGTTGTATTCGAGCAACATAAAATTATATGCGACAACTTAATGAAAAAATTACCCGTGACTTATTAGGTTTATTGAATATGATGAGGTCACGAAAGGCACTTATTTGAGATGTTCATGAAGTGTAATAAAGTTTTTCTTAGGAAGTTTTAGACTTATTGATGACTAGATAATTAATGGGCAGGTGATAATGAACAACACAATTATGATTTCGTAGTTTTGATTCACACCGATGGGATTCAACACGATATTTATTTCTTCATCTCTAGCTGAACTTATCACAATTATACAGTAATCAGCAACAAGAATCTCAGCTTCTAAGATTCTTTAGCCGTATTATTTTATAGACAAATATTTCAGATTATAGGGGTAAAATTATTCGTACATTGCTATGTGCTGTTAATTCTTTTTCTTCGTTCATTAAGTTAGAATAAAATTATATCAATATTCGAATAATGATTCTAATATTGAATAGATTTAAAAGGTGTTGTAATACCTTTTCGCCGAGAGTAATGAATTGAGCTAAACTCATTATCTCAATTTGAGTTGGTTTCGCAAGGGGTTATGTAGATGGTTTTTGTTGTTGTTGGTTGGATTACTCATGCAGAGTTTTTGCATTATTAGTTTTCATGCAAGTAGGGTAAGAGTGATAAACAAAAAGTATAATAAATTTCAGAACAAAGATATATTTGGAAAACCGTACCAGGTCTCTAATTTCTATGCAGCTAAGAAATTAATGTTTAGTATAAACGAACTTGTTGGTCGTGTTGATAGAACGATGTTTCCTAAGAAGTATAAGTAATATAAGTATAGTAAGAAATATGTACATATGTTTGACTTTCGTTCATGTATGTAATAGTACCGCGGTAATTTCTTTCTTGTAAGCCAATGCCAACTATGATAGGGTTCGTGTTTATGATGGCCTTGATAGATCTTGCTTCATTCGTGACAAAGTTATCCAACATTGATAGTTGAATGATATCGTTGTTGCAAAAAGAAATTACAGTTTCAGAAGTTGCGTGGCAGAATAATGAATGAGTTCGGTTATTTGTTACCTTTTATTTATCAATGTTAACTGATGATAATCAGAATTATTTTTGATTTCTTTAAGAGGTGCATGCTCATACCTTAGAAAACATATGTTGAGGAGATATTTGAAATGTAATTATATGTAGACATTTGGTGCCTTAAAATTCAAACATACATCATATTTACTCATTCTAAGTAAATTGTTTATACTGAACTGATGTCTTCATACTCAAATGTAGCTTGGCTTTCTTGTTTTAACTGGAGAGTCCTGAGGTTACCTTGGTAGCAGAACGTTCTTGCATGAACTTGATCTTCAGGCTGGTATTGTCACTAGTCTCAATGGCTCATTGTTTGATGTGGTATAGTACCTTTCTCCTCTTGCTCTCAAACTTGGTGCTCTTGCTAAATTATTCTGCAATTTTAATTAGTCAGGCCAGTTTTAATTAGATTTAGAGCATTATGGTTTTTTCTAAACACCGGGTGACTAATTACCACTCTAAAATCTATCACTACCACCACTAAAATGTCCACACATTGTGGTATTGAATGTGTGTTGTTTAGAAACATCTATTCCATTTTTCTTTATGTATTTATTTTCCTGATGTGCGATGCTGAGAAAATGGATTCGGACAAAAAAATCTGAATATTGTTTTATTGTGTCTATAAAGGTTCTGGAAGTTGGATATGTTGGAAAGAGCTTCAACCAAGGCGCCAATAAGTTTTATGCTCATGACACCGGGGTAAGATTTGGTTCTTTGAACATAAATTTAGTAAGGGTTTGAAAATTTTGAGCGGTATGATTTAATTCAATACTCTCGAGCATGATCTGCTAAAGCTTCTGGATTTACTGGATTCTGAAATCCATCTCGTAAGACACCAGGCTACTTCGTTTTCGGCTTGTATCTCCGCTCTCGTATATTCACCGGTCAAGGTTTCCTTTTAGTTTTTAATAATTCTTTACGTCTATTTTTTTATTGTAGGGTTCATCTGGTACAAAGATATGGCATGCCCTAAAGCATGCTGCACATTCTCTCAAGTCGGAAAATATTTCAGTCTCAACTGCAAGCACTTCAAACCCTGGGATACCTCCTTATTCGTTAATGACTTTTCTCAGAAAGGTAGTTCTTACCATCGGATCTTGATCTTTGCTCAGATATTTTATCTGCAACTGACCTAGTTTTCTCTGTAAGCAGGAAACATTAGTCCCTACTCTTTATTACTTTTGTTTATCAGTAAATGATGTCATTCTTTTTTGTTCTCACCCTAAAAGGAGTAAGTTCTTTATAATATCTTTTTAATTAACAGAATCCTCTAACATCTGATGTCGTACTAAAAGATTTTGACACAGTTTTCCCCAACAAGCTCTATAATAGCCACCTTGATGATTCACTTCTCATACATGAGAAGAAAACCATTAAAGAATTACTAAACGTCTTTTTAATGACCAGCCTTTACTGATTAGTGATCTGTCCGAGTTAATTGATTTTAAATTAGAATGTGATTCTGAAAAGATAGGTCATTTTAAGTATGGGTTAGCGAGTTCACTTTTCACATTATAAATTATTCTATAGTTATGTGTTGGGGGTTATTTATTTATTTATTTCATTTATATAAAGAAAAAATATATATATCCATACCATACACAACCAAATTTGACGAAACTTAATATATTTTTTGTTCCGTAACTTTTTTTTGGGTGAAGATATGACCAAACTTAGATAGTAGTATACATTAAATCTCATCATGTAACTGACAAAATGATAGGCACATATCCCAACAATGGTCCTACAAGAAAAAAAAGGTAGTCTAAACCCTTTATTTATATAATTAGCTAAATATTTTAAGCTAGAAAGAGTAATTCAAAATTACAAAATTCATTTCTTCATTAAGCAATCCAGAGAAATTCAGAGTAATACGAATAGTGTTATGCAAGTTATATTACTAAAAAATCGTGTCAATATTGCTTATGCTACACCGAACAAGTTACTAATTATAGTGAATTATTTTCTTTATTAAATTTTTTTACTACGTATCTTCTATTTGGGTTACTTATTGCAGTTAATAGGAAGAGTGGAGATTAGTACCTTTGTATCAACCAGCACCAGGTTTTGATATTTTTTAGCGGGACTGCTCATCTTCACACTCGGTTTTTCATAAACAACAAGTTTCGACATCCATAGTCTTTCTCGTGGTTGTAACTTCGAGATAAACTTAGTTTGCTGGAGATTCTGAACTGATTGATCGCGATCTTTGGTCGGGGATGAACTAGAAGTAAACAATAAGTTATGGAGTTATGGTGAAGTTGAAGGAGATGCATGCAGTAATGACAAAAATAATTTTACCTATAAGACGAAGACATGATTTTTGTGTTACAGGTTTTGAGCTGTGGTGTTTTTGTTTGTTTTAAAAATGAAGCTACATGACTTATGAGAGGGTGGTAGTGAAAACTGAAAACGAAAAGGCTGTGGAATTAGTTAGTGGAGAGAATTTGTGGAAAGAGACCATGTCGCAGGTGTATGTGTGTATAATTAAGACAACTGTCATTAGCAAGTGATGAAGATGAAATATCAGACGCTGTAATAACATATATTAGCAAGTATAGAATGCATATCACATTTCTAAAGTAACCAAGTTGGTTGAAATACAATATATAATTTGGTAAGACGTTGTAATAACATAATGCATATCACATTTCTAAAGTATGTAATGAATGTACAGCTCAGAAAAAGTAAAGGAAAATAACAATGAGAGAACTTATATTGGATTCCTTGAAAAAGGATGACATACGTAAATGCAAATGCTGCATCCTGGCGAAGTGAAAAAAATATATGTATGATATGATAGAGCATATAAGAAGTCCGGATGTTTTCATTAACTCAAGAAAGAAAGTGAAATAATTGAGATTATTTTAGCAATTTAGGGAATTAAATCTCTAATGGTGAAAAGCACTAATAAATTTCAAATAAATTTTCAAAATCTAGCTAAAACAAATATAAAAAGAAAAGTGAAGTGCTGAATATAAATAAATAAATAAGGCAACGGTACTCGGATGAGTAAAGTTTCATTAAAATGTATATAAATGAAATATAATTGAATCAACGTAGTCCGAGATTAACAGTTGAAATACTGAAGATTCAATACAAGTTAATCAATCTAGTTCAAGATTAAGTTTTGGCATAGAAAATTTAAACAAGGTGAGCTTCTTAACATAAAATTTAAACTAAGATCCTTATTAAACAAAACCTAGAAAACTGAAATGTTAGAAACTAGTTTATTTAAATTTAAAAAAAAATTAAACAGCAAGACATAAAGAAGTTACACCTCCATAACAAACATTCTAACAAAAAGAAACTTCCTTGAACAAAACAACATGCTCAATGCTCGAACAATTAAGGCTAATTGTCACAGAACAAGAGAGAAATTGGAAATGGAACAAGAGATATCATAGCAACGTAGAGTGTATATGCATAGAAAATGAAGGATAGTATGAAGGATTTCAACGCTCACACTGGTTCTTAGGTGTGAATATGAAGGCTAATATTTATATGCATAGAAAATGATTGACTTGGGAGTTGATATTTAACTATTTATTTAGCCAATTACATGCTTGTAGTTTTTCGATTATACAGTCCTCTTTTTTTAGAACTTTTTTTATTGTCAAACTTGGGAAACTAAACTTTATGTAACGGTTTGTTTGGAGGAAAATAGATATGTTTAATATATGTATAGAAAACTGATCGGATATAGAATCAATAGGTCTGTTAATGATTTTTTTTGGACTCTTTTATTGTTAAACTTGGGAAGGTAAACTATTCTTTGAAACTTTAAACGTTTATGTAAATGGAATTACATTTTGTAAGCATTAATATTCCATAAATCTGTGTCACTTTAATGGTCATTTGATTTTGACGCGCGTGTCATATATATATATATATATATATATATATATATATATATATATATATATATATCATGTTTTTAATATGAGTCATGTTTTCATGATAGAGGATATTATATCATGTCTTTAATATATTTTTGTTTTTTAGGAGACCTTGATTCAACTGGTCGAATTCTAGCAGAGAATGGAAATAAATTATATGCGACATTGTTTTTTAGTGAAAAATTAGTTATGCATTGCAATCAATTAATGTGTTTTGGGGTATTATGGAGTTGATTGGTTGATATTTGCAATCAATGTTGTCATCTTTGAAAGTCGTTTTGTTACAACGGTTGTTAACATTAAAAAGATGGTCCAATATTTTTTTATGCGATAAATTTAATTAACTGAAAGATTAAATTTCTATTTTAACTTTCTCTATTGCTCTTGTCATATAAAAAAGACCTGAACAAGGGTTGTTTTATTTGCCAACCTATTTGAATATTTATCAGAATCAGCCTGTGAACCTCCTTTGATTAATAAATTAGTGGTTTCTAGCTCGCTGAGTAAATTCATTGTCTACTGGCATGATGTTTGTTCATGAAGCATGAAATTACGGTAAGCTTTGTGAAACAGAAAATAATGTTTCAATTATACACAATTTATAAAGAATCAAGAGCACCTAACCTTTTGTTGGGTGAAGCTATAACTTATTCCTTGTAGTTTTATAATTGAAAATAAGGGATGAAATCCTATTTTCTCCCTTAATAGTATCTGAGGCAGGTCGTTGATAATATGGTTAAAAAATATATAAATAAAACATCAACGAATCCAAGTTAATGTTCAAAGAAATAAAAGCATGTACCTGATTAGATGCATTTGGTCGAAGAAGATTGTTAAATAATTCAAGGCAATCCTGAGAAAAATTAAATCAAAATATAGGCAATTGGGTTGTAAAAGAAAAAAAGAAGAATGTTAATGGGTTTATGGAGATGGGTCCACTGTGCATCAGTGTGAAGCTTGAGATTTGCGAGGACAGTGGAAAAGTAGATATTGGATTTCGTTTTTGAAATTCATGTGATATTACTATTAATCTATTTTAGCTACCACAATTCCATTATGCTTAAATTAATTGAGTTGATAAAATATTTTTTAGTTGCTTTTAGAAATGAGTGTACTGTTATATTACTGACCCTTATAATTATTAGTTTATGGTGATTAGGCTAATTCTATAAAATTGATAAGTGCCCCTTTTAAAAGTTAGTGTGTAAAAATATAAACATGAAATGCAATAAAACTTGTATGTGAAACATTATTGGGGAAGTTGACGTTCCCTTCAATTTGTGTGTACTTAAAGATTGTTCTGCTTCTACAAAATTTATACACCTTACTTACACGGAGAAGGAAGACAAAGGCCGTCTCTCAGGTTAGCTTATAATCAAAGCCAAACCTTGTAGTCGATTTTTGCACTTTCATTAGAATCTTCCTTCCCAATCGCTTTGCTATCAGATCTTGTGCAACCGTGATGTGCGAAGTTTGTCGTCTTAATGAATTGGTAAGAAAAATTAAAATATGCTTTATTTCACTTTTCAGTTATTATTTATCGACGAAAAATTAGGTATTGACAGTTATCAAGGAATGTCAAAGCAGGAAGAATCTACTAAGAATAATGACAGTTTGTCTTCAGATTTTGCAGAGTGCACCCAAAAAAATAAAAGTACAATTCATACATTAATAAATGAGACCTCTAAATATTTGCAGTGCAAAAGTTATACCTTCCCAAGAGGACACCAAGGACTGAGACAACGACTGAAAGTCCAACTACTCCGATAAAAGTAGCAACTTCGTTCAAGCGCACCTATCACAAAACACCAACGCTTTTGTTACAGAAAGAATCTCATCTAATTAAGATTAAAGATTTGGGTAAAGGAAAACCTGCAATGGTGTTTCTTCACCAGTATCCTCTGTTATGCTAGCCATTAGCAATCCTCATTCAGTGTTGGTTCCAACACCAGTTACCTAAAGACAGATAGCAAAAATAGGATAAAACTGTGATGATTTTTAAGTGAAAACTCTAAGAACTTAGATGAAACTTTGGTGGACACTTTGTAAGGTACATGAAAAAAGAGAATTAATAGTGTAACATCCCTAATCAATTGTATCATAAAAAGCTTAACTGCAATATTACGATCCATAAGCTCCGAGAGTTGGAATAAAATGAATGCACCGTATCTAGATTTTGGATGATAGTGTTCCACTATCTTGGGCTCACATACTTCCGCACCTTTTCGATAGGTGATACAGCAGGCATTCCAAGTCTCACAATCTGCTCCAGCATCACATATAAACAAAAAAAAATAAACTAAGGAAAAGTCTTCAAAATTGAATTCAAATTTCATTTCAACTACCATTCCCCGAATCCCTACGGAACCGCCACGAGTACAAGCTTGATTCATAAACTGATATGTTGCTTCACAAAGATTCAGGAGTTTTTACGTTCGAACATTGATGGGCTCTTCTCAGGAAGATCTCCTTCAATGGAGATCACTGCGTAATGCCTCCTCCAAATGAATTTCCAATAATACTCCAAATGAATTTCTCACAGTAATCAAGTTATAAGTAGGATTCATGCTAATTTTTCCATCGTAACCCACTTGTCTCTTTCAGCAAGAACATATCCCTTTCAGCAAGAACATCAGCAGCGGTCTGTACAGGGAAAACTTGTTGAAAAGAATCAGAAACTTATTCATCATTTATGCACTAAACTAATATCAACGTCTTAATTCATGTGGCAAAGTGATATGAACTTCAATACAATAGATGCCGGATTTTCGAGAGGTCAGTGCTCTCCAAATTGAAATTTCTAGTCAAACGCACCACCGCGACCCCCAAAAACCATAAACAATCAACCGGCCCAAAAGAAGCCATAACAAAACCGAGAAAAAGAGCATTTCTTTTTCTTTACGCCAAATAAATCATTTTTTTGGAATAGACTTCAAGTTCTAATTAATGGGAGATCTACAATAAAATTCTTACCTGTGCAGCAGCTGGAGTGAGACCGGAACCCAATAGATGGCCAGAGAAAGTAACACTTCGTCCTGTTTGACGGACATTGTCAAGATTCTATCGGAGCCGAGATAAACTTAACAACTTATAAACTTAACCAAGATGTTACACTTCGTCTTAAGAAGTGCATTGGGAGTAAGGAATGTTTTACGGTATTTCAGGAAGTGCATTGGTTGTGAATGATCTAATACTTAAACTATGGTATGTGAACATAATGTTCTCATTCAGAAAGGAAAGGAGATGGCATCAGTGCTTTATACATATCGCAGTTGTGTAAACGTATAATTGTGTATCTGCCTAGCAGAATAGTTTGTGTTTCATGGAAATATGATTCGGCTGTTTTAGTCACAAATCGCAAAATATTGGTAACTGAAGTAATTAGAAGCAGTGCATTCATAAGAATCCTATCAGTGCCTGGGAAACTTAGATTACAGTGTTAGACTATTATGAATCAGACTCCAAAGAACATGATGTTATTGTGTTGTTGTAGATATACCCTACAATATTTATTTATATTCAACTAAATACCATGTCAATCATACGATATATTACATTGTGTCTTTTTAAATTAATGACTGTTGATAAGCTAACTCTAGTGCCCACAAAGAACAGAACAAAGATAGGTGAAAAACTAATTGCATTTAATAAGGCGAAGAGTTCTGAATCACAGGCATTGTGATCAGTCAACATCTAGCACTGAGTAACTCATAATTAACATGAACTGATTTGAGTCACTTGGTCGTATAATTTCGATTCCTAATGGAAATATTATAAAAAGATTCGATATGAAGAAAATCGAATACCAACCTCAACTCCATAATAACGTCAACAATTGGAAAAGAACCAAAGAAAATTAATGGGACCTCATAGTTCTAAATTCATCCACAAGAATATACCTTTCATAAGTTTGATCTCTCGACTATGAATGGAATCGCAATATCCCTGGTCTATACACTAACCCAGGAAACCTAATATTTTACGAAATCATAACTTAAACCTAAAAGAACGAAGATACTTAATTTAAGTCTCTACTTCTACGATGGAATAGCGAAAATTATGGAAAAAATAAAGAAAAACTCACGGATTGATCGGCGCCGGCGAGCCAGGTTGATCTTCGTTTGTCGAAGAGAGAATCGGTAATATCCCGTTTTGAAGTTGGGCTTTTTTTATCCAATTTAAACTCAATCAAAGACGTAGATCTCAAAACCCCTAAATCTCAAATCGATTATGTGTGTCTTTTGATTCGTGAAAATCAAGTTGTTCTTGAGATTTACCCACGGTCGAAGACGTTAAATAGAACCGGTGGCCGACGATGGAGTTCTCGACTGTTGCGACGGAGACGGAGACGGATTCCAAACGAGCGACGAGGCGGAGTTGGACAAATAGATTAACGATGGCAAGGACAATATTTTTGGTAGAAAGTCGATGATGATTTAACTAGGCGCTAGAGATAGTGAAAAAGAAATATATCTGAGAAATGAGAAAACGGTAACTCAGGATTGTTACATATATTACTCAGAATGTCAGATATACATATATATGTATATATATATATATATATACGTTTACTGGGCCATATCGCATCGGAATGATTAGGCCCAGCTTGTTCTGAAGCAGACGTGGCCGGCCTTTTCGAAATTGGCCTAGTCCCTTACCTCCCGGCCAGAGCTTAAACGACGGCAATGGCCGACAAAGCTAGGCTCGCGATTCTCTACGCGACTCAGACCGGGAACGCCCTCGACGCGGCGGATCAGGTGGCCCGCGAGGCCAACCGCCGAGGATTTCCGGTCAAGCTCCGATCCCTAGACCAGTATGACGCCGTAAGTAATCGGATTCCCGGTCTTTTTTTCCCACTCACAACGATAGTTTGGCTCCTGCGATAGTCTCAACTTCAACTAAAGGAGGCAATTTTTTCATTCTACTCATTTATGTATATTCGGTTTCTTAGGTTTGCTTGGCCAGCGAGAGGGCTGTGGTTTTTGTTGTCTCCACGACTGGCCAGGGTGATGCACCAGATTCTATGAAGGTCAGTTTAAAATCCTTTCCATTAATTTTCTGGTAATATATTACTTATGAAATGCGAACGTTGATGTATTAATGTGTATATATTAATCTTTGTGCCAGGAGTTTTGGAAGTACCTTTTGCAGAGAAATCTGACGAGGAATTGGCTTGAAGGAGTTCAATATGCTGTGTTTGGCCTGGGTGATTCTGGTTACCAGAAGTACAATGTAAACTATTTCTCCTTGATTTCTCTCATTTTTATGCTTATACTTCGGTGAACGTATTGAAATCATTGTTATCAAATAATGATGTTGGTGGATATAAGCCATTAGACTCTCTCTCTTTCCTATTGAACAAATTTCCTGCACAGCACTGAACACCCGATAAACAGCCATTTCATTACAGCTTTGCTTCTAGTAGTAATACCACATGACTTTCAGTTAGGAGGTCGAAAAATTACAGCTTCGCTTTTTTGTTCTTTTTGTTCTATGTTTTGTGGGTTTAGTTTGTAGCGAAGAAGCTCGATAGGAGGCTTTTTGATCTTGGGGCAGCAGCCATTGTTGAAAGAGGCCTCGGAGATGACCAACACCCGTGCGGGTACGATCTCTACTCTGTCGTTTTTCGAGCTGATATATGCCAACTTGTGGAGCATATATCCATTTGAGTGAATATCCATGTTCCGGTGATAGAAATGTTCAGTTAATCATGCGATACAGCGTCTTTTCAGTTATTATTGGGACTGACAGTTATGTATATAAGTATATGTAATACTTCAGCTTCCTATATTCGAAGCTTACCTCTTGATGGGCTTCCATTTATAGGTATGAAGCTGCTCTTGACCCATGGATGAAGTCTTTATGGAAAAATTTGCATGAAACCGATCCCCACTTTTTTCCGAACGATCCCGACTTCATAATTTCATCTGAACAGTCGATTGGGCAGCCAAAATTCAAAATCACATATCACGATGTGACGGCTTCACAATTTTCTTCAGGAGTAGGTAACTAATGATGCATACTTTTAAACTTAAGGCACTCTAGTGATTTGGTTGAGAATCTTATCGCGTCAATGATTTCTGATTTTCAAGTTAGAAAATGAATAAGTGATTAAGCAAACTAAATGTTTATGGTTATAGTTTCAGATTCAAATTACACGGGTATTCAGATTGGGACAGCTCGTGGAATGTCGCCTGGCAGATTTCCACGAGACAAGTGTAGGCCTAGCTGCTTCCTTAAATTGGTACATTTGCATCATCTCGCTTGCTATATTTAAGCTTATTCATCAAAGTTACGGCTTTGTGATCTTATGTATTTATCTGATTTATTGTAGATTAGAAACCAAAGTTTGACGAAAGGGGGCGGTGGAAGAGACGTTCGCCACTTTGAATTTGAATTTGTTTCATCGGTAAGTGATATCTTCTCGGCCAACTGTCCTCTTTGAATCATTCATTTTTTGAATTTACTATGCAGTAAAAGAAGTTACTTTTATTCACTACGTCCTCTAGTCTTATCCATTTTCCTTTTCCAGACAGTTGAATATGAGGTCGGTGACAACTTAGAAGTGCTTCCTGCTCAGGATCCTACTTTAGTAGAAACATTTATGAAGCGCTGTAATTTAGATCCAGACACATATATCACGGTAAGGAATATACATATGTATACTATATTAGTATTGAAGTTCAATCCATCCACATCATATTAGCCTGAACCAAACTCATCATTATTTCAGGTTCATCCCGTGGAAACGGAGGATGAGCTTGAAGTTCATGTTGAGGCAGCTATGATACCTATGAAATTGAAGTATTTCGTGAATTTGACTATGGATGTTGCATCTGCGTCACCGAGACGTTATTTCTTTGAGGCAAGAATACAGTATGTCTTTTGACCTCTTGTTTCTATCACCGATCTATGTCGATTGTTATTCCATCCATATAATTGAGACTAATTAATGTTCTACCTGTGTGATCAATTTTCTATTGCACAGGTCATGAGTCACTTCGCTGATGCTCCGCACGAAAAGGAAAAGCTTCAGTATTTTTCTTCTCCTGAAGGAAGAGATGACTTGTACCAATACAATCAGAAAGAGCGAAGGACTGTTCTGGAGGTAATTGATCTTGCACAAATTGCATACATTTCCCTTCCTGAGTCTCTACAAAGTTTGGTAATATACCTATTGCTGTAATGTTATTTCAATGCAACTTAGGAGTTAAAACGAGTAGGAAGATCAAATAAACTAGTTTACTATTAGGACTCAAAATGCGAATGAAATAACTAGTTATCTGTTAGGGTAATAAGATAATATTATAAGTCGTAAGGCTATGCATAGAAGTGTGAAACAAATATTGTTCAGGATAATTCATATCTAGTTTAGAAATGCAATAAAAAGGAAGATCTTATTGGATAATATGCTACCACGCTTTGACGAACGATACAGGTCCTAGAAGATTTCCCTTCGGTTCAACTTCCGTTCGAGTGGCTGGTGCAACTGGTTCCGCCGCTCAAAACCAGAGCCTTCTCCATATCTTCATCTCCATCAGCTCACCCAGAGCAAGTCCATTTGACTGTCAGCGTAGTGAAATGGACCACACCCTTCAAGAGGAGCCGCTCGGGTCTCTGCTCCACATGGCTCAGCAAGCTCAATCCCGAGCAAGGTACGTAATAAACACCCTTAAACTTGAATAAACCGGTTAACGAAAGTAAGAATGAAAGTGACATCTAATAAACACTTTTGAACAGGAATAATTACAGTACCGGCTTGGTTCAACAGAGGCTCGCTTCCTCCTCCGCCTCCATCTCTGCCGCTCGTCCTCGTGGGGCCTGGGACCGGCTGCGCCCCATTCCGCGGCTTCATTGCAGAGCGGGCGGCACAATCTGCAGCCGGCGAAGAAACCGCCGCGGTGATGCTCTTCTTCGGGTGCAGGAACGAGAAGAGCGACTTTCTGTATCGCGAATTCTGGCTCTCCCACGCCCAAAGTGATGGGATTCTCTCGGAATCCAAGGGCGGGGGATTCCACGTGGCCTTCTCGAGAGACCAACAGAAGAAGGTCTACGTGCAGCACAAGATACGGGAGAATCGGAGCAGAGTGTGGGATTTGCTGGCCAACGGGGCTTCCGTATATGTTGCTGGGTCTTCGACGAAAATGCCTTCAGACGTGCTCGCGGCCTTCGAAGAGGTTGTTTCGGAGGAAGCTAGGGTTTCGAGGGAAGATGCTTCGAAGTGGGTTAAAAGCTTGGAAAAGGCTGGTAGGTACCACGTTGAAGCCTGGTCTTAAAACTAGAAATTGAAGATATTCGTTGTAGATGGAATTCTCAAAACACATTCATGTGAAGGATACATTATCTTTATATAAGGACAAACTTTGTCATAAAAAAATTTCATCTCAAAGTTTGATTAGTCATACAAAATAAAAGGATAAGACAGCTGGTTATTGCTCTTATTATTTTAACGTGTTTGTTTTTGTTTATTCATTTCTACAAGACAATGTTTACGTTTACTGTCGAGTTTTTTTACGGTTTTTGGAAGTGTTACCCGTTAATAAATTATTTATGAATATTGCATTCAATTACTAGAAGTTCAAAATTTCTGGAAATTAACTGTGCATGTCTTTTTGAAAGTTTATGAAATCCGAATGATTACTTCGTTGACGAGGAAAACTCTCTGAGATTACACACGAATTTAGGAGCGTATAAATATCTAATATATTCCTAATAACAATGCATGATATCGGAACTAATCTATTCTAACTAAAAGTATATACAGAATATTGAGTATACGACAACTCCTAATATACTCGACTAAATAACGGAAGTTAACTAACATATATATCTAACCGATTTCTACGCCCCTCAAGTTGGCAAGTATATATCGTACATGTCTATTTGAAAATCATTTTCTCAAACACCGGTTGAAATAATTCAGTAAGGACGTCGACTGTTTGTTCTGTTGTTCCATCAAATGGAACACAAATGATTCTTGCCTCCAAATTTTTGTTTATAAAATGTCGATCCACCTCAATGTGATTGGTCCGGTCATGTTGGACTGGATTAAACGCAATATTTATATCAGCATTATTATCGCAATACTACTTCATATGTAGATCAATTTGTAGCTTCAACTACACTAGAACTCTTCTTATCCACAACAACTCACACACCATTAGCCATTGATATTTATTCATACTCTGCACTACTTCTTACCACGTTCTATTTCTTACTTCTCCAAGTTACTAGGTTCTCCAGACATATGTGAAATACCTCAAAGTATATCTTCTATCTACGTCAGAGCCTGCATAGTCAGCATCTGTGTAGTCCTCCACTCCTCGACTATCTTCCTTTCTGAACAAGAGGTCTTTTCCAGGACAACTCTTTTAGTAGCAAAGTATTCTGTGAGTTGTTTCAAGATGTTCTTCAAATGCACAGTGCATAAATTGACTCAATATATTTACTGCAAAAGCAATATCAGGTGTTGTATGTGAGAGATAAATCTGTCTCCGTACAAGGCGTTGATATTGTTGAGTGTTGACCAGAACTTCTTTAACATTTATGAGCTTTATATTAGGATCACTAGGAGTGTCTACAGGTTTACATTCGCTCATTCATGTATCATTGAATAGGTCAAGGATATATTTTCGTTGTGAAACTGAAATAACTTTCCTTGATCTAGCCATTTCTATTTCGAGAAAATATCGCGTTTCTCCGGTAAGAATTATATCATTCACATACACAATTAGGATTGACATTTTCTCACCACTTGAGTGTTTTATAAACAAAGTGCTTTGGCTGAGATTCTTTAAAAATTGAGTAACTTGGAGACTGCTTTAGACCATGCAGAGTTTTCTCCAATTTGCAAATCTTAGACCCCAAGCAATCTTCAAAATCCGGAAGTGGATTCATATAAACTTCCTCTTCCAAGTTTCCATTAAGAAAAACATTCTTGGCACCAAGTTGTCTAAGAGACCATTACATGTTCGCAGCAATGGATAAAAAGATTCGTAAAATATTTAATTTCTCAAAAAGAGCAAATGTCTCCATGTAATCAATACCATAAGTCTGTGTGTAGCCTTTTCCTACTAACCTTGATTTGTAGGGTTCTTGACTCTCATCTGCGTTGAACTTCGGTGTGAAAATCCATCTGCATTCAACAATGGGTTTTCCACGAGGCAACGCTTTAAGCTTTCATGTTTGATTCTTTTCAAGTCCATTAATCTCCTCCATAACAACCACCTTCCATTCAGGAGGGCTTCCTCTATAGTTTTAGAGATGGCAATAGAAGAGACATTTGTAGTGAAGGTATTGAATGTTATGGATAATGGGGAATTAGACACATAGGTAAACGTTGGATACTTAGAATTCATAGTACACGTTCTTTTATTTTTCTCAAGGTTATAGGACGTTCAGTTTCTAAATTTTTTACCTTTCTCATTACCAACCTCTGGTTCGGACTCAAGATCAATTTGAGATGCACAAATTTTCTATATTTCCTAATTTCTGGTCTTCCTCGTATAGAACTTGTCAAATGGACTTAAAATCCACTTATTTTTTATTTCCTGGGGTTGTAAGCTTTCAATTCTTTCTTCTATTAGAATGTGAGGTGGCTTATCTTGACAATCATAATCTAGACTCACCTTTTTTCCTATAGGTTTTGATTGATTAATACTAACTATATTATTATCAAGAAAATGATATTCTAGACTCTGTAAATTATTATTATCTTCATCTCAATCTCTAAGAAGACTTCTCGGATTGATGGCGGTAGATGTCTACCAAAATTTTTTTCCTTTACTTCATCGAGATCTCGATTAACACCTGCTAGAAACACATAAACCAGGTTATTCTCCTCATGCTTCTTTTGTCTAGCAATATGCCACATTTTCCCAAGTGTCATCGTTGTATTGATCCATTTCTTGCCACATTAACACCATCTCATTATAGTATGTGGTCACATCTCGACCTTCTTGCCTGGATTGCCATAATTTAGTCTTTAGCTCAAAGACCTGTGAGGCATTCTCACTATCGGAGTAGGTCTCTTCAAGTGATTCCCAGAATTCTTTGGCCGGCTTCATGAACATATGTGGTTTCGTAATCGATGCTTCCATCGAATTGAGCATCTAAGAAACTATCAAATAATTCTTAGATCTCCAAATTGCATAACCCTCATCGGTTAAAAAACCTAATTTTCCTCTTTCATTGATAGCAAGCTTTATAAATTGAGCTTATGAAGTAATTATATCAACCTATGACCAATGATGATCAATGATGAGAAGACTAAAACTGAATGAGAAACATCCATATTTTTGCTTTGGATAATTTAAGAAGAGGTTTTTGGAGTGTTTGATATTTTTGTATCAATCGGATCTTTCACATGTATTGCTCTGATACCATAAAAGTTTATGGAATCGGAATGAATACTTCATTGATGAGGAAAACTCTCTTTAAATAGATATTACACATGAATTTAGGAGAGTATAAAATATCTAATATATTCCTAATAACAATGCATATATATAGGAAGAAATCTATTCTAACTAAAAGTATTTACAAAATATTGAGTATACTAACAGCTCCTAACATGCTCGACTAAATACTAGAAGTTATTAAAAGCTTTCTACAGTCTTCATGCAACCTCCTTTCTGTGAGTAGCTCAAATTTGATTCAATTAAGAAATAGTTCAAGATTTTTAATTACGCACTAAACCTCCGAAGTATCCTAATTTAAAATACAGAAATTGTCCAATCTATCACCATTTACTAATATGTTTTCATAATCCACAAATATTATTTTTTTCCAACTCTATCAATACAAATTACCACTTCTTCTTGAAAATAATTTTTAATACATTTCAATTTCACTAACAAATATCACTGGCTAGTTATTTTTTTAAAAAATCGTATTTAATTTGTTTATTTGTTGGTGAGATAAAAACAAAATTATATTCCGACCGATTTCCAAAACAAACTCAGTGAAAGACTCATAAGCTAGTTGATAATAACACACCACTTTTGAGTTGAAGATCATGAGTTCAATCTCTATTGCAAGTAAATGAAAACTTGCTTTCAAAACAAAAAATCACTCAAATGCCCAAAATTTCTTATTCACAGAAAACACAAAGACAAGAAAAATCTAAAGTATATCACTTGATAGGCACTCGACAGGTAAATTTAAGAAAAAATAGTTAATTAACTTACTCATGATTAATTGGCGCGATTTATTGTTGATGTTAAGTTAATTATTCAAGAATTGGGTAAGATTATGATTTTTATGTACTTCTTGTTAAGTTAGTTAATTAATTAATTGATTGAAATATGTTAATTAATTGACTGATCCATGTTAAGTTAATTGTGTATAATGAATTCAATTTCGTAAAATCTTCTGGTTAGGTTAAATAATTAACTTATTAAATTGGGTCTTTTACCTATATACCCATAAAAACGTTTACTAATTCTAAAATAGTCAAAGTTTTGTAAAATTTGTGTAAATACCCACCTTAAATTGTTTACAGAATTATTTGGACTATTTTAGCCCAAATTTGAAATTGTTTACAAAGTCTGAAGATAATGGTAGTTTGGACTCAATATTCGTGTAAACAAAATCGGATGGGTATTACAAAAAATTTACAAAACGTTTGATATTTTGAAAACACTAAACATAAAAGTGGGTAAAGAGCCATTTTATTTTATTAAATTAAAGATCGAGTTAGGTTATGATTTTTCAGAACTTCTTCTTAGGTTATTATTTCTGAAATTATTATTGTTATCAATATTATTTATTAATAAATTAACTGGCCGAGTTAGATTAAGGTCATTGTGTATAGTTAATTCATTTTCTTTAAATTTTAAAGTTGTTTGTGAGTTGAGAAGTGTGCTTATACAGCAAATACTTGTCTCAAATTTTTTTTATTAACATCCTTGCAATATTCAAAATGTGAACGCGATTCAAGTATTTGGATGTTTAATACGAAAATAAACGCGCACAAAACGTTGGAATACTTTGATCATATCGTGTCGTCAAAGACTGTTCATCATCTCATCATAGGCTTAAATTGTACACAAATCACAACAACAGAAGAACTTGATTTTCTAAATAAGATGAAGTATGTCCCAACTCACATGGTTATATGCAGTAAATTTTAGACCATGTTTCATACACATTAATTTTGGGATACATATTCTAACGTACTATTTGAAATTGAAACATGTAGATTAGATTTCTACTTTTTATAAGAGATTCTTGAGCAACACACCCCAACTTCAGAAGTAGATCTCTTGAACAAGTATATACAAGCTGATTCCAAGAAGACCTCTAATGAATCGTTGAGCATGTTCGCAAATGCATGTGTCACCGAGTTAGTTTTCTTTCCGAAACAACCATATATGAACATAAAGATGATATATGGATGCCTTACGAGTAAAGAGAAACGAATGAAGGACTTTTATGGGCAGTGTTGAACTACATTTCGCGGCATCACTCGATTAGAAAAGCATTGAACATATTTATATCTATGCTGTCCTCAAAACTAATTTTATTAAATAACAAAAGAGGTTTTTTATTATTGCGATAAGCACGTGTTATACGTGATTATTAGATGAACTAAACGAAAAATCGATGTTTATCTTTAAGTGTTGATAATTTTGAAAGTTTTTAGTGTTGATTTCAGGTTTTCCACAATTGGATAGAGATTGGAGAACACGTGCGAAACGGAAGCTAAGAAGAGCAAAAGTCAGTCGGATGGAGTGACTAAACGCCCATTGCATCGTCCTTGACCTTCGAGGCGTTGAGATGAGCCAAAAGAAGAGACGACGAAGAGCATATAATTGCCCATCGCGTCGCGATGTGGCTTGGCCCGTCACGATGGCACCTGGGCGATGGATCTAGTCGCGTCGCGACGGTGTTGTGTCAGCAAATTATTTTAACACGCGGACGATGTTTTTGAACACTCGGATCAGTTTTTGAAGGACAGATCTGTGCGATTTTTGCAGGCTCGACCATCCTATTAGCAGCCACATAAACCACACTTTTCTTTGTTTTTTTGGTTTTTGGAGAGAAAAATCTAAAGAGGTAAAAGAGAATTCTAAACTCAGGTCGTTAGTTTCACTCTAGCGAGGGTTAGCGATAAAATTAAGTGAACAATAATATTGCAAAGTAAAACGTGACAATTGCTTGATATTGGATAAATTCCTAAAGTAGGAGGAAAAAAGTGAAACCACACCCTTATTACACCTCATTTACATTTAATTTCGTTTTCCGTTTAACTAGTCTAGTTAAATTTAGAAATCACCATATTCACAATATATTTTATATTATTTTAGTGACTTGTGCACTTGTAAACGCATATTTCGCAACATATTGATGATTTAAATAAAAACCACAAAAATAAGGAAGATGATCAACAATAGGAGAATTTACATGAGTTGGTATAGTGAAATAATTGTTCGTAGAGATGCCCACAAGAAGATTATTTATTTAAATATTCATTTAATATATAAATCTTTCATAAGTCATTATTGTAATTTGCTGATTAAATTAATAAAAGTTGAAACGTTCGTTCATTCCTTTTTCGATTGATTGACGATTTATGATATTAAATAGTCTTATCGTCCTTAATACAACCGAACAATATATGAAGAGACAAATATAGATTTGCGTGAACAAACTCTTCATGGTTTGATTAAAATGAAATATTCACAATCTAAAGATCAACGGATTATTGATCCCAGTATAATTGTTGGAAGAATCTATGATGTCCGGTTACGAGGCATATAGAGTTAGGAACTCTATAGTTCTTCCATTGTATCTTCCGAAGATACTAAATTGACCAATGCACCTTTAGAGAAAATTTAAGAACAAACTATTTAACCTCTTCTGTCTCAAGGTCACTGTGTATGAATCGCATCATCCTTACCAAAATCCCAAAATGAGAGATGTCATTTCATAGCTTCAATATTCTCGTTTGAGAATGTCAAATTCTAGGTCCACTATGTGATCTAGACTAGACTAATTTGTGAGATATTAAGTTGTGAAGATGTCTTGAACCAGCTTTGTGAAGTTATCATACATATGAAATTCATCTACAAAATTGCTGAAATGTAATGTATTTCACCTCATGCTCTATTACTTGGATTGTGAAAAAATGAATGTGCAGTATCCAAAATTAAGTAGCGACTTTATTTTGATGAAACAATGTGACTAGTTAACTCATTGTCAATACATTGTTTCTAACTTATTCACAAGTAACAAAGGAATTAGGAAATAACAACTAGAAGGGTAAAATGAAAGTTTTATAAATCTTATCTAGTTGATGGTATTCATGAAGGGTAATCATAGATAACATTCAATGGATCCAGCCAACATAATTAAGTTGAATTTGAGTAGAAAATAAATTCATTTGAACCGAGAGATTCTCAGTATCAACTCTTTAGTGGAGTCAACTGACATTAAGCTAATACTCGGAAAACGTTTGTGAACTTTTGAGTCCGAGTATTTTAGCTCAAGCTTTTTCATTTGGATCCATAAGGTCACTGTTACAGGTCATTATAGTAGGATTATTCCACTAGAAGCTAAGTCAAAATAAGTTCAAGTGTTGAACTAGACGTTTTCTCGGAAAATGTCTAAAGGGTATTTTTGTCCACATGGACATAAAATGATGTGAATTTCAAAATATGATTTTGAATATTTTCATATGATGGAAATATAAATTAGTTTCTAAAGCCGAAAAGTTGTTTGAAGAATTCTGAAATTAATTTCATTATTTGTGCAATATTAATTCTACAATAGATATTTTAAGAACTGTCTTGAAAGAAATAAGGAAGCATCTAAATGCCCTTCCCTAGTGTAGAGCTCGGCTAAGATACATCTAGGAGGAGAGAATTATTTGCCTTTAATTATAAAGAATTACCCAAAAGGAAAAGAGGAAGTAAATATGTTTAGTGAGGAAACTAATTTCCTTCACTTGAGCATGGGGATGGCCGGCCATATCAATAGAGAAATGGGAGAGAAAATCAAATATGGTATCATGAATGCATAATAGGAAAGGGTTATTACCCTTTCTTGATTTTCCTTCTCCTATAAATAGAGTCTCACATAGAGATGTGAAAAAAACGTTTTTGGTATTGTTTCTCTTGTTTTTGGCCGACCAATATATATATATATATATATATATATATATATATATATATATCTAAAATACTTCTTTTATATTGGCAACTAAGTTCTCTAATTAGCTCTCTAGCTCATAGATTTGTTCTTGAGCTATTGTGTCTAATGGTGCCCATACACAAATCTTTCAAACCTCTATAGACTATGTAATAGAAACCTTAGGTTTCTCGAGTTGAATCGAGCCAGACAAGAAGATAAACTTTTTTTAAGACTCCTCTAAATCATAGTACAAGAAAGGTTTGCATTCAAGAACTTTAAATAATGTTGTTAAATTTATACATGTTCGTGCACTTTGCTTAGGTTAGTAAAATTGTTTTACTTCTAAAGAAATTTTTATATTCCGCCATTAATGTGTTAATGATAATTTTTTTTAATCCTACACCTATTCCAATAAATGGTATCAGAGTTATGGTCAAATTATAAGCATGTACATGTTATTTAAAATCATTATATGAAAATTGTTTTAAAAAATTTGCTTGAATAATGGTTTTGCCAAATACTAGATCTTACACAATTTTAATTTTTCGGTGCGACTTCTAAAATTAAATTTGTGTTGATTTTTCACTTGTTAAATATGCTATATAAATACTTTAAAATAGTTTAATTATTTTATGTTTAGTATACTCGAAATCAATTTTTTGACAAATTTGAATATTTGTGTACATAGTTTAAATTAGTTTATTGCACTTCTAGTTTAAATTTGTTATTGAATATTTTATAGTATGTTGCTTGTTTTATTTTGTGTAAATTATTAATATGTTAATATAACACACAATTGAAATCCAAACAAACAAATAAAATGTTTCAATAAACCTCTTTTTTCAATACGCCTAGATCCGACGTACTTTTTTTTCAATATCTGGACAAATTGTTATGGCTCAGTAAAATGGGCATAACTGTTTACTCGGAACTTGAAAATTAGTGTTTCTTGAACCAAATTAACGGTACGGAAGTTAGCTATCGAATGCAAATAGTTTCAGCTTAATCGGATACCGGATATGTCATTTATGACCTTTTAAATCCGAGGTGTACGGCAGTCCGCGAGTCCAGGATGTTGAATCCAAATTTGCGACTCCAAGCTTCTTCCCCTCTTCTTGATGCTATCGTGGCTTATCGACGTTCACGTGCTCAACCAACATGAATATGCCTTGAAGGAAATGACATGAAGACAAAAATTTAGTTTTAGGAGATTTTGAATCTCAAAATCTTCCAAGTCCAAAAGTGAAAATTTATTAATCTCACACAGTTTACTTAGGAAAAATAAAATTAATAGAAAAAAAGATCCGAGTATGTTACTTGTGCCTTAGTGTATTAACAAATATAGCATCTCATGTATTATAGGGCTCTTTTTTCTAGTGATTCACTCTATCTTTATTTACTCATGGAAATATATTTTCAAACGTACAAGAGAAGATGTGCCTTATTCCAAAAACTAAGTGGCAGGGTTGTACTTATTGTTTGCAAGTCAAGATCCCCAACACTAATGTTAAGTGCATATGTCGCTAGACTAAAAGTCACCCTCGTGACCCTCTCTTTAATGACGGTACTCAATGTCACATTGCCCTTAACATTGCTTGTAGAGCTATGTTTAAAAATGAAACGATGAGACAAAGCCTCCCCTCGGTGGATTGTTTTCAAAGTAGATCTTCTTGAATTAAGTGATTGACTACACACTTAGACTGAATCTCTAGTAATCCTCCCTCGAGGCCCTGCGAAAAGTTTTGAGTGATCAAACTTCTTTATAAGGTGGCTAGTCAAAGCATTGATGTATTGACATCATGGCTATGCATTAATGATGTGTCATTTACTTATGAAAGGCGATTCTTTGCCGCCTTCCCTCGAAGGAGTAAAGTATCTTTTTGTTCATAACACATTTGGATTTATTATGTCTAAATAAAATTAAACTTAAAATCCTAAACAAAAAGACTAATCATAAATTGTTTCAACTTTTCAGCAATGTCTCTAAACCCCCTCTCTACTATCCTTTCCTCGAATAAACTGGAAGGTGATAACTACATAGATTGGAAACGTAACCTAGATATTGTCCTTACCGTGGACAAGGACAAGTGGGTACTCACTACCCCATGTCCTCCTGAATTGAATGATGATTCGACTCAAGAGGACAAGGACGCCCTTGCCGCCTGGCTCAGATCCGATGAGATTGTGAGATGTTATATTCTAGCATCGATGAACAATGTGTTGCAACAACAACATCGTGATATTGGGTCAGCCTATGAAATGCTCTACAATCTCCAGGATATGTATGGAGGGCAAGGGCGTCAGGCTAGGCAACAAGCGGTACGATAGTTTATGAACTGTCGTATGAAAGCAGGGACTCCCGTTAGAGAACATATGATGCTGATCATAAGTTATCTTAACGAGATGGAAATCCTTGGATCTGAGATTGATGGAGAAACCAAGATAGATATGATCTTGAAACTCTCCCTGAATCTTTTGATACTTTCAAGCTGAATTACTCCATGAATAAGCTAGGGTACACTGTTACCGAGCTAATGAAGGAGTTTCACACCGCTGAGGGACTCTTAAAGGAAAAGAGGGCTGATGAAAAGACTCATGCTACTGAGCACATAGCCTCCACCTATGGATCTTAGAAGAGATCTCATAGAGCCGACAAGAAGAACAATAGTAAGGTTCTAAAGAAGAAGGTGGCGTAATAAGAGTGTTTCTGAAAAATCCGACAGGTATATGTCTTATGGCGATACTCTCGTAGTCTTCTCTGACATGGATGATCATGTTTCCTACAGCCAAACAATGGCTGGTCCTGAATCAAATCTTTGGCTTGATACCATGAAAGTTGAGATGAGAGCTTAGAGACGTTCAACCTGTAGGGTGTAAGTGGATCTATAAAAAGAAAAAGGGGTCCGGATGGGATCTTAGAGACGTTCAAAGCGCGACTAGTGGCTAAGGGTTACACCCAAAGAGAAGGTATCGATTATAAAGAAACCTTCTTGCCTGTCGCAATGTTTAAATCTATTCGTATATTTCTATGCATAGTTGCCGCTCTCGATTACGAGATATAGCAAATGGATGTCAAGACTGCATTTCTTAATGGAAATTTTGACGAGCGCAATTTCATGGCTCAACCAGACGGTGTCGTGGAAGGTGATCATTAAACCAAGGTTTGTGAGTTGCTTAAATCCTTTTATGGATTAAAGCAAGCATCTAGATCATGGAATATTATATTCGATGAAATTGTAAAAAGTTTGATTTTGAATAGTCAACAGATGAACCTTGTGTCTATAAGTTGATACACGAGGGAAAGGTTGTGTTTCTGGTATTATAAGTCGATGATATACTACTCATTGGTAATGATGTAGGTAAATTATCAGAGGTTAAAATTTGGTTAACTAAGCAGTTTGATATGAAGGATCTAGGGGAAGCTGCATACATTCCGGGGATTCGGATCTTTCGAGATCGAAAGAATCGGACAATGTCGCTCTCCCAAGCATCTTATATAGATAAGGTGATGGATCGCTTCGCCATGCAGAACTCCAAGAAGGGCCCAAACCCCTTTAGACATGGAGTTTCACTCTCTAAGAACCAGTCTCACAAGACTGCACAAGAGATTAAAGGACATGGAGTTTCACTCTCTAAGAACCAGTCTCATAAGAGACTGCACAAGTGATAAAGTTTCACTCCCCTGTTAAGCATGTTCTTAAGTATCTTCAGAGGACTAGGAACTTGATGCTTACATATTCAGGTACTGACCTGACTTTGGAGGGGTATACCAATTGCGACTTTCAGGCGGATAGAGATTCAAGGAAATCCACTTCAGGATCTGTGTTCATCATGAATGGTGAATTTGTTGTTTGGAGGAGTATCAAGCAATCTTACATTGCTGACTCCACCATGAAAGCAAAATATGTAGCTGCTTGCGAAGCATCCAAAGAGGCTGTATGGCTTAGAAAATTCTTTTAAGTATTCGGAAGTCGTTCCAAACAACAACGAGCCCATGACACTTTATTCTGATAATAGTGGGGCTGTTGCTAACTTAAAGGAACTTATAAGCCATAACCATTTATTGAGAGTAAATACCATTTGATTAGAGAAATCGTGCAGCGCGGAGACGTGGAGGTGAAGAAGATCTCAACGGTGGACAACCTTGCAGATCCATTCACAAAAGCCCTGTCCACCAAGGTCTTCGGCAAATATCGAGAAAGATTGGGCATGAAGAACTACTCTCATCTTCTTTGATTCAAGTGGGAGTTTGTTGGCAGAGATGCCCACGAGAAGATTATTTATTTACATATTGATGTAATATATAAATCTTTCATAAGTCTTTATTTTAATTTTCTAATTAAATTAATAAAAGTTGAAACGTTCATTCATTCCTTTTTCGATTGATTGAAGATTTATGATATTAAATAGTTTTATAGTCCTTAATCAAACCTAACAATATATGAAGATACAAATGTAGATTTGCGTGAACAAACTCTTCATGATTTTGTTAAAATGATATATTCACAATCTAAAGATCAACAGACTATTCATCCCAGTATGATTGTTGGAAGAATCTATGATGTCTGGTTACGAGGCATAGAGAGTTAGGAACTCTATAATTCTTCCAGTGTATCTTCGGAAGATACTGAATTGACCAGTGCACCTTTAGAGAAAATGTAAGAAGAACCATTTAATATCTTCTGTCTCAAAGTCACTATGTATAAATTGCATCATCCTTACCTAACTTCTTAAATGACACATGTCATTTCATAGCTTCAATATTCTCATTTGAAAAACTCAAATTCTAGGTCCACTATGTGATCTGGACTAGACTAATTGGTGAGATATTAAGTTGTGAAGATGTCATGAACCAACTTTGTGAAGTTCTCATAGATATGGAATTCATCTACAATATTGTTGAAATGCAATGTATAACACCTCATGCTTTATTACTTGGATTGTGAATAAATGAACCAAGCGGTATCCAAAATTAAGTAGCGATTTTATTTGGATGAAACAATGTGACTTGTTAATTCCTCGTCAATACATAGTTTCTAACTTATTCACAAGTAACAACGGAGTTGAAGAAATAGCAACTACAATGGTAATTTTATAAATCTCATTTAGTTGATGATATTCATGAAGGGTAATCATAGATAACATTTAATGGATCCACTCAATATAATTAAGTTGAATTTTAGTAGAAAATAAATTCATTTGAGTCGAGAGATTTTCAGTGTCAATTGTTTAGTGGAGTCAGTTGACATTAAGGTAATACTCGAAAAACGTTTGTGAACTTTTGAGTCTGAGTATTTTAGCTCAAGTTTTTTTCATTTGGATCCATAAGGTCACTATTACATATCATTAGAGTATGATTATTAAACTAGAAACTAAGTCAAAATAAGTTCAAGTGTTAAACTAGACGTTTTCTCGGAAAATGTCTAAAGGGTATTTTTGTCCACATGGACATAAAATGATATGAATGTCAAAATATGATTTTGAATATTTTCATATGATGAAAATATAAATTAGTTTCTAAAGCTGAGAAGTCGTTTGAGGCATTATGAAATTAATTTCATTATTTGTGCAATTATTTAATTTCATCTAATTAATTTCATTATTAGAGAAAATCAAATATTGTATCATGAATGCATATTGTTTCTCCTATAAATAGAGTATCACATAGAGATGTGAATAAAAGTTTTGCTATTGTTTCTTTTGTTTTTGGCCGACCAGTATCTCTCTCTCTAGAATATTTCTTTTATTTTGGTACCTAAGTACTCATTAGACTTAGGCTTAATTAGCTTTCTAGCTCATAAACTTGTTCTTGAGCTATTGTGTTTAATTGTATCCACGTACAAATTCTTCAAACCTCTATAGACTATTGTAATAGAAATTTTTGGTTTCTCGAGTTCAAGACTAGGCGTGAAGGAATCGAACCAGACGAGATGATCAACTTTTCTCAAAACTCCTCTAAACCAAGGTACAAGAAAAGTTTGCATTCAAGAACTTTAAATAATGTTTTTAAATTTATACATGTTCATGTACTTTGCCTAGATTAGTAAAATTGTTTAACTTCTAATTTTTTTTTATAATCCGTCATTAATTTGTTACTGATAATAACGAACGAGAAATTGAAACTTACAAAAACATCGAGATAGGTGTGTTTGTCGTGATGATGAACGTGAAAACTCGGTCGATGATAAACATAAAGCTCGGTGTCCGTCGTGGAGGATACATGGTTCCGTCGAATAAATGTAGATGGTTTCTTTAACAACATAAAATTATATCCCTGCTAACAAATACTTTAGTTATATTTTATAAGTAATAATTTGTCCAATTATTTCTGTAATTTTTTATATATATTAAAATGAAGACAAAACAGACTTAGTTTTGAAATGTTTGCAAAAAAAAAAAAGTTAACAGCAAAAATAGTTAATTTTATGTTTAATTGTACTGTAAGCAGTTTGGCTCTTAAGCAGGTGATAATTTTAACTATTTTTTAAAAATTGTTATCGTATTATAAATTAAAAAAATAATATTTAATTATTAATGTATTATAAACCAAACCTCTAATTAAATTTTAAATATTAATGCCACAAGAAATAAAGTATGCAAGAATGATTAGCATAGCTGAAGTCCGAGGATATAGCCCAATTGAAAGGCCCAAAGTGGAGTTGCCTTATCCAGACAGCAGAGAAAGAGCAAAGATGGCTTACTCACGAAATCCTGATATCATATTCATATGAGAGTGTGTCTGAAGTCTGAACTCATTTCAGATAACAATGGCACTTCAAGCGACCTTGAACGCCACATTCAAGCCATCGTCGACGCCACAGAGCCACTTCCACACTATCTCCACCAAGCCCTTCTTCGCGAAGCCTCTCTGCCGCTCTCTCTCCTCCTCCCGCTTCAGACTCTCCGCCTCCGCCATCGCAGCCGACTCCGACCTCGACGTCGAGGATTTCTCTGACACCGAGGTTTCTCTCCCTCTCTCCTTTAAAATCCATAATTTTTGCTGCTTGGGGTTTCAGGGAAATTTAGTTGACTTGGAGTGGATTATAATGAATTCGGGTTGTTGAGCATTGGGTAATAGTAAAAGACACCAACTTTCTTATACTTGCATCCATATACATGTCTTAAACTTGCTTGAGTCTCATTCGTCTTTGTTAAAAGCTCAAATCATCATATTCGTGGTTGAAGGTTTTTTTCTCCCTTGAATTCTATGGAGATTTAGCTGCTTTGAGTGAGTTTTAGTGAAATTGGTTCAATAAAGATACCAATTTTATTTAACTTGTATCACAGTAAATGTGTTGAACTAGCATTTATCTGTTTGTGTGTGTGTGGGTAATTTAGAGGCTTGGAGTGGTAGTGAAGCCATTGGAGAAACCAAGGCTGGTATTGAAGTTCATATGGATGGAGAAGAACATAGGCATAGCATTGGATCAGATGATACCTGGTCACGGCTCAATCCCTCTCAGTCCCTACTACTTTTGGCCCAGAAAAGATGCCTGGGAAGAGCTCAAGTCCTTGCTTGAGAGCAAGCCATGGATTTCCCAGAAGCAGATGATCATCCTTCTCAATCAGGCCACGGATATCATCAACTTGTGGCAACAGAGTGGAGGCAATATTGCTTGACTTTGCTTTTGTAGAAAATGTTTTTTTTTTTTGTTTTCGCATAAACTCGGTTCTGTAACAAAGTATTGTATTCTGTACTATTATTGTTGCGAGCTTTGGTTTGGCAGAGAGAGAGAGAGAAAAAGATGAAAAGCCGGGTTTTCGTTTCAACCTGTAATTGCTTTATTTCGTTTTAGGCATGGCTTTGTTGTGTTTGTTCATATTCCCATTACTCAAATTAATTTTTTTATGATGGTTTTGAGTCACTTGATACTTCTCTGGAATTTCGTGATGATCGAAGTGTCGGAAAATTGATTAAATGAAGGAGATCGATGACTATACGACTTCGGAGAAGAGAGAATATAAGGCTGTAAGTAAACACATGTCTTATTTTTCCTTGTCTAAATATCCAAATATATAGTATCTTCAGTATAACATGCAAGTCTCACTCTTCAATGCTCTCCTGATAATACTAAATTAACGTTCTATAAAAACCACCCATCAGGGGATTTTATGTACACAAAAATGAATAATAAAGAATATTAATAAAATAAAGCAAATCATATTCCTCAAACTATATGAATCTCAGTCCATGCTCAAAAAACTAGTACTTCCCATGCTCTGCTGCCATCAGATGAGAAGGCCTTTTGGTGGTAATGCACTCAAAATTCCATACAAGACCTTCTTCTCTCTCTCTCTCTCACTTGAAAGATTCAAATGAAAGCTCAAAAACCTCATCTTTCACTGGACCATCAACTTCCTGATCAGCATCTTTACTTGCAAAGGACACTCTCTTCTCATCATCACTCTTCTTCTCACCCTCTATACTTATTTCCACAATTTCCCCACTCTCTTCCTCTTTTTCCATCTCTTCTTCTTCATCTTCTTCCTCTTCCTCTTCCTCTTCCTCTTCTTCTTGATGGGCATGACTAGTCTCATTAGTCTCTCCAACCTCTTCCTCCGAGGCAGCCTCAATCGCCAGAGCTTTAGCACTAGAAGAAAGAATAAGATCATGATCGTGATCGAAAACATGACCGTGATCGTTTTGGATGGCGAGTTCAACGGCGGCCTTGGCAGCGACGGCGGCGTGAGCAGCGGATTCGAAAGCGTCTTGAGCGGCGGCCACCACTCCGGTGTAAGACCTTCTCGCCTTCATCAACTCCGAGAATTCTTCAAAGTCCTTTATGTCCTTAAACAACGTCATGCTCCTAACTGCACTGAGGTCATTTTCGTCTTTTTCGTCGCATCTCTTGATGCCCTCTTCTACTTTCTCCACTTGCAATGACTGCCATTGGTCGAATTAATCCTCAAATTTATTCTTTTTGGTTTTGGATTAGCATTATTTAAGCTAATTGAGTTACACTTACTTTCGGAAGTTATTAGGGAAGTTGTTTCAAATTGTACAGATGTTTTAAGTGGTTTTAAGTTGGTTGGTTTCTAATTCAATAATTATATTCATGCTCTTAAAAAATGCCTAAAATGTTATAAAATTAGTATTAGGAAGACTATTTGTTGAACCATAATGACACGCGCATAATGACTCGAAGACTATTTCAGCAAAAAAAGAAAAACTATGTCCTCCCAAATAATACAGGGCCATAAATGCACAATAAATAACAATAATAATAATACCTTGTCATGGCGAAGAGGAGAATCTTCTTCGAGGCGCAAAGTGAGACCGCAGTCAGAAGCAATTTCCTGTAGAAACTTGGCTTTGGTCTCGAAACAAGCCCGTCTCGCCGAAAACTTGTGAACCATCTAAATAAATCAGAGGTAACTTGTAGTTAAAGTAAAGATAAAAACAAACAAGAACAGGAAAGATGAAAGAGGAAACAGGTAATTCAAATCGATTGAATTTTAGGTACCTTGGGATTCACTCCACAGTTGTTCCGCAACTCGACCGCTTTCGCAGCGAATTCCTTCCCAAATCTGGAAGTCAAAGTCTCCCGAATCCTCTGAAGCTCCGGAAAATCTCCGCATCTCGAAGCTGCGTAGATCAAGCTCGACGTCGCTTCTCCGAGCTCTTCGTGACACTCTCTGCAAACAAATTCACACGTGCGACCGTTTAATATTTGATTACGAAACGAAAAGACACCAAATCGATGAACAAGAAACAGAAGAAACTAACTTGCTCTCTGCGATAAGTTTGACTCGTTCGAGCAAGAGGTTCAAGTAAAAGTCGATCATGTCAAACAAGTCAACCATGTTCTGTTCCTTTATCACATGCTCGATCTGTTATGATCGAAGATTAGTACATCCGCTTAGCGAAAATTGAAAAATAATTTAAAAAAATAATCGATGAATTCGTATATTACTCGGAGCATGGCTCGATCTTGTTGGCCGATCACGAGAAGCTCTTTGACGTCGGAGCGAGCTTGGGACGATCTGACGTGGTGTTGGTTCAACAGAATCGAGCCTCTTGAAATGGCGATCTTCAACAGGCTCTTGAATTTCGATGTTTTGAAGTTCCTTCCCAAAAGAGCATCCAATTTCCTTCCCATTTTGATCTTTCTTCTTCTTCTTCTTCTTCTTTTTTTGGGAGATAAAAGCGCTTTAGGGTTATAATTAATAGAGAGCTCTATAAGACTATATAACTAAGCCTGGTTATATATAATAGCCAAGCAAGCTATCAGGTGTGTGTATGTGAGAGACTATGATGCTTCCAGATTGTTTGATATATACTTTTATATTTTCACACTCACCATGAATAACACACGGGCCTTATTTAGTAATATTAAAAGTAACAAAAGGTGGGTCTCTGAGTTGTTATTGTGTTTGTGAACTTTTTGTAAAGAATGAATCCACGTTATTTTATTTTTATCAATATTTCCACGTTATTACGTAGCTTTGAACAGGAAGCTTTGAAGAAGCTGAGTATTGTGGAGTCAGGTAAGACAGTTTATATGCTTCGATTCAGATGGTCAATGGTCAAGTACAACACGGTAAAGGATATAGCATAAAAAAGTACCACGGAGGACGAAAAAAGTATACAATAATTAAAAATATATATATATAGGGCAATCGAAGTGGGTCCAACAGATCTCATGAAATCGAGCCGATATTAAATTTGGAACGGACGAAAATTGAATTGAAATGCATAGGTTCTCTCAGCGTAAAGTCCCTTTTGCATGATTAAGTCTTGTTTGAAAAGGTAAACATAAGAAAAGAGAACGAATATTATGTATTATATATATATATATATATATATATATATATATATCACACATCACACACGAATATTCATGAAAATAGGAAATTTAGTGTAGTTTGGTACCCACACGGAAACATGTGAACACTTGTTCTTCCAAGTTGTTGACCTTAAGACTTGGTGGTCCTAATTAATCAAACATTATGAAATCCATTTATATTGTAATCATTTTTCTTAATAATTTACTATAAAAACCTTGATCTATACGTACTGAAGAAAGTAAAAAAAAAACATATTTAAAAGAGCCTTGATATATGACGATGAAAAGTAGAAGCGAATTGGGTTGAATTCATCATACACTATTTTTTTCCTCTATAACACAATCTGACTCTAGGCTGGTTTCAGCCTCGGCACCCAAAAGAAGTGAAACTGTCGCTTTCATGAGAGTGTCTTCCGGTGGTCATGTCGCTTTCATGAGAGTGTCTTCCGATGGTCATGAAAGAGGCAGTTTCATAAAACATTTGACTACTATGTGGTGCCAAACATAAATAATATTTCCGTGAGATTTTACATAAATAGTAATTTCTGCATATTTATGATTAAAAAAGTATACATAAATTTAAAAGATAAGTAAAAAAGATTAAAATGTAAAGAAAATTAAAGGGTTAATGTATATAATAGATTATATAGGTTTCTCATTTGGTTTTGTCCAACGCTTAGTAAAACTTTCGTAAATGTCCACACTTTTAATTAACCGAAAATTCGTACTAAAATTACCCCCAAAAAAATCCTGCCCAATAAAATAAATGAAAATTTAAAAAATATTCGGGCGTAAATTAGGCCTAAAAAACCGCACCAAATATTTGTTTCAATATTAAAATTGGGAAAGAAAAGAGAGAATAAATCGTTCGCTCTGAAAATTTGAAAAACCGAATCAGACGTCAGGGGGACCCGCCTCGGGCCTATGCCGGAGGGGCTCGATCCGTTCGTCTGGTCCGGATCTAGCTCGACAAGAGCTGCGATCGATCCGAGATCGACGGTCGAGATTCCTCTTCAGATCAGCGTGTTTTCGCTCGGGGCTTACGATCTCTAGGTTACGTGCTGAGTTGGAATATTTCGCCGTCGAAAGGTAACGTGAATCGCGATGCCGAATCATGCCATGGATATCCATATTACCTCACAGTGCTCCAATCGGTTTAGAGAGTGGTATGTTTTCCATCCATCTAAAAAACGTTTATGATATAGCTTTCAAATGGAATATTTTCTCTGTTTTGTAAATTAGGGCATGAAATTTTGGTAATTTTGTATACCTCTTTAGGAATTTATTGAAAAAGATTAGTGAAGAAGTTTAGATGATTTTTCAACATTCTACACTGGAAAAATAAGGTTGTACAACGACTAGATCTTATAATTATAATTTGAACCCTTGTATTTACAGAACCACATTTTTAATTTTTTAACACAACCTGCTCGAGTTTTTTTAATGCAACAAACCTACTCGATTGAAAACAATTTTTTGTTACCTTGATTTTGTTTCGTTTCCTTTTTTTCTTCGTTTTTGAATGTTTCGTAACGTTCTTCTCTTTTTCTGTTGTTTTCTTCTAGCTAATCTGTTTCTTTTCACTGTTCATTTCGTTTTATGCAACATATTGATCCTCCGGTGGACGTCAGTTTTCCGACATTTCTTTTTCGGTGTATGCCGGTTTGACTCCGGTGGCGGTGCTGCTAACGGTGGAGGTGTCGAAGAAGGCAAAGACGAACTCCGGGCAGTTACGGAGGAGCAACATCACCATTTCGCCGTGGTGCACGTCGAGGCAGCCGGTGTGGGCGGCATCTGTGGAACTTTTCATGGCGAAGAGGATCGTCGTGGTCTTTCGTGGATTTTAAAAGAATTTCATCGTTCTTCGTTCTTTTTCTTCTTTGTGTTTTGATTTTACATTATAAAAACCAATTTACATTGTAAAACTCAACTTCATTTACGTTGTAACAAATCCATTATAGTGTAAATTGAATATCAATTTACGAACATTATCAATGTAAAAATCAATTTACGTTGTAAATCGCAGTACAATTTACTTTGGAAAACAAAATCATTTAAGTGTTAAATGAATATCAACGACAAATAAATAATATCAAATAAAAAACCGGTTAAATATTAAAATTCTCAGAAATAACTGAATAAGATAATCCGCATTAATGAAGGATTTTTATTAATTAATCTGATTATAATTGGTCTATTAAACCGCCCATAATTCTAGGATCTAAAAGGAAATATTCAATTGCCAAAAACTGTTTAAAAAAAATAAATTCAAATGTGAAAATGAAAATTAAAAAACGAAATTAATTCAAAATAAAATTAAAAACCTGAAAGAAACATAAAGGATAAAAATGTAAATTAATAATATTATTGAATATTCATTCATAAGTTTAAAAAGGTTATAAAAAGAAATAGGTCAAAAATCATATTTCATGGATAGTCATGTTTTCAGTTGAACTCAAAGTTATCAACAAGAGTAGTGTCCACAAATAGTTTTTAAGAATGTTATTCGTCTTAATGCCAAGCTTTATAATCAGTTACGCCTTCACCACTTATGGTTACAACATTTGTTTTCGTTCGGCAATAGTTCGACTTGAGCTACTAAATGCAAATATGGAAGAAACTATTAAAATCAGGATCGTATGTAGATCTCATGTCATCTTGGACAATATTGGAAATATACTTTGTGTTCCCTCCACCGTGCTTGCTATCATATTAAGGTTCCTTTGGCTCATAGATGCGAATTATTGAAATTTGTACAATGTGATCTCATCATGTTTAGTTGTATCTTCAACGGTTTTCAGTTGTGACGATGACCTTTGGAGAAGAAATTATGTTGTCTCGACATATTCCACTATTTATTGATGTGTGTCATGGTGGACTCGGCTCATTGGAAGTTGGAATTTTTCTTTGATAGAACCTCAAAAAATGAGTAAAATTCTTCCAAGACTCTAGTATGATCATGTACAATATAATCTTCAGTGTAACACTTTAAAAGTATTGTAAAAATGAAATATAACCACCAAATTTAATATGTGGATCTAGTATGCATCCAAACCCATATAAGTAAGGATTTTTTTGTACTTCCACAATATTTATTAAATTTTGGTTTCATAGATTCAATACACGGTTTGAAAATGAAAAGTTTTCACAATCTTTATGATCGTGCAATGCTTGAAACACTATGAAGTGCTAAATAATATGTGCAAGTGTAAAGTGCAGAAAATTTACATGTTTATAAATTGACTAAAAAACTTAGCTACTACAATATCGTCTGCGATTTTTTATGGCCTCAAACTATGTACACGTACGCCAGCAAAAATTTGTGTATTTTACTAAGAACTCTTTCAACATTAAAAATCTTAGGTTCCACATAATCTTAATATATGTATGAAAGGCTTTATCTTCGAGACATTAATAAGAAACGCATCTTGAACTCATCAACTCTAGGTGTTGAACTATTTAATATACTATACGATAAAAAAAATTATACAATAATGTATGATACTATATGATACCTTGCGAAACGGTATGATATTAGCATGTATCGTTCGTGATTGTACAAAAAAAAAATTGTGTCTGATCATATTGTATTGTACTATTTCATACGTACAACAAAATATAAGGTGTTTATCGTTTTATAAAATTCTAAATCTCAAAATAGGTTTAACATATATATTTTTCTTAATCAATATACGAACAACACTTAATAAGTTTTGACAATAAATTTATTAAAAAAAAATCGATAAAGTGAGAGAAAGAATTACTAAAATATTTAAGTAAATGCCTTACTAATTTTTTTAAAAACTAAGTATTTTTTTATAAGGGCATTTTTGTTCCAAAAGTCCATTATCTGAGAGAAGAGTGAAGATGAACCTAATGTGAATATTTTGACTATTAGAGTTTAGAAAGTGAAATTTTTCTATTATTATTAAGCGAATAAGTACTTGGTCATAAGATTAAAAGAATGACTTTTACCACGTTTTTGGACGAAGTACTCTCCATTTATAACGAACCTTTTCAAACTTATTTATCATTTCATTCCACTAACCATGTTAATTTCTTACTCTTTTTATTCTCTATCATAAAACCTGATTTTTTACTGTGTTTTTTCATACAAAACTACAGTTATTAAATCTATTTATTTATGTGAATTCTTTTCCAGACAGCATACTAAATTTTATTTTATCGGATTTAATCTAAAATCATTAACTTTCCTTTGATAATATTTATGAGAAACAAGTCTAAAGGAGTTTTTGTTTTTCCATAAAATTTAATCTTTAAATTTTGAATTTGTTATCTTATATTTGTTTTCATCGGATCGATGTCTTATGATTAATATTGCACCCGATGTATTCCGATTGAATACGGTTAGTTAATCTTATGAAATGCTCTTCAATAATTAAGTCCAAAATGAAAAATATTGATTTATTTAATGTATCCTTCGATGAAAAAAGTGTATAGACTCAGCTTTGCGGGAGAGAATTGAGAGTGAGAGGGAAAATTGATGGAATGAGATGGAAGTGATATTGAAATGGAGCGTCTATTTTCGTAAGTTAGCTAACTAATAATCCTAAGTACGAATTTTCATAGTAACCGGTCTCAAAAATAAATTTCCAATACACGTATGTCTTTTATGGGAGATATGACTGACAGCGTGCTTGAACATATTGTTATTAACCGCCATATAGGATGGTACATACTACGACTGCTATGTCGTACCAACATGAAGACAAAGTGGTCCACGTTTTGACAAACCAAAAGTCGAACATCGGGACCACCGTACTTTGAAAATCATATACGAATATTGAATTTTATGTCGGATCACTATCTCGTCATTGATTACTTGGTGATTTCTCAATGTTTAATATATAATAATCAGACCAAGAAAAGCTTTTCATGCTACAGTCTAAATGCATACTTATCTTTCTTTTCCAACAGATAGCTATTCAGATTACGTGCTGTGTAGTATTTAGCTAATTTCTCAAACGGCACTCAGAATTTATATATGCAATGAATGCAAAGACTTGGAATATTCGGACACAAGAGGATGATAAATATAAGAGCTTATATGATCAAGGATGCCATATCCAAAGAAAGTAGCTAGTCGGAGCTATAGAGAGCATATAACAAGGACCCTCCTAAATGTTATAACTACCTTTTCAACATCGTCTCAGCAAGAAATGACGAAAATTTCCAGATGAAGTAATGCGTTGGGGAGTAAACTAAGGATTGTCTTCGAACTCGTTCATGTGATCCAAAAGATAGTTGGCAGCCAATTCCTCGTTCTTGTTGCAAGCAAAGTATACTTCCACAACTGTGTTTTTGCTGAATCCCATTGCTTCCAGCTACAAAGACACGAAACCAACATAGATAATCTTCAGACTACACTTCACCTGTGTTAATGATGTACAAGGGAGTAAAAAAGAAACATACCCGGTCCATAGATGCTTGCTGCTCTGGAGTTACAGTCAAATGCCTCAGACCCGTTGGGTTACTGAAAAAAAAATGTCAGCAATGTGACTAATCATTATAAAATTTACGGAAAAGGTACAAGTATAGTAATCTCACTCGTCTGATGGGTCGACAGGGTCATTAATGACGCGTAAAAATTCGGTTTGATTATTTTGAATGAGACGCAAGAGCGCTGGGTTTTGCTTTGCCAGCTCTTGAAGCATCGGCTGCAATAACACATCAGACTGGCTTGTTAAGGATAAGATCACATTTTTATTTATTTACTATTAACTTTTGAAATTGATACTAACCTGCAAAGTTTCGGGGTTCGCTTGGACCATCGCTCTCAACGTTTGGAACTTTAGTTTTAAAAAAAAAGTGTCAAAAAGTTTTAAAAAGCCGAATCACAATCACGCCGCTTTGGGGAAAATTAATTGTGTACCTGAGGATTCTGACTGAGGAGTTCAAAGCTGGCCGGTCCAAAGTTTTCATCCGTATTCGTAATCGGAAGGCCCTGATTTAGGAAGATGATCAGATAATCATCATGTTTAATAAAAAATGAAGGGAGAATAATTCCATGCCAACGATACACACTTGTGGAAATAGATCCAGAGGATTGGCATTAGGACCACCAGGAAGGATTTGCGAAACTTCTGGAACTTGAGCGGCCGCTGGAATTTCTGCCTCTTCCGGAATTCCCTGGTAAAGATATAATCACGCCTTATGTAAGTTTAAAAAACAAGACGTGAATTCGTTTTCCAGTAACTGTAAAGATCTCTGTTTGAAAACACCATAGTTGATATACACAGCCGACCTACAAATATTTAATATATAAGACATGTCTGATATTCAATAGAAGATTAAGAAGAAAAAAACAAATCAGAATACCCATTTGTTTTACATGCTCTGGATAGTTCGCATTTAGAGTTACAATAGATTGAGATAAACACTTGAGCGAGTCCTAAAAGAAGACACCGTCCCAGCCTACAAATATGGGCGCAGAAGAAAGAGGTAAATGGGTGAGGGGAAACAACCCATGGACTTACAGAATATAGATATTCAACAGCTCTTTCAGGGTTATTAAAAGCTGCACGTAAAGCACGGACAACTATGTCCCTGTCCCAACTTCCTCCACCCATGTCAAGAAGTTGCTGAACGGTGGACTCCAAAGTCGTTCCCCCAACAAGATTTGAAGCGGCTTGGCCGTACACATTCTCTCCAGCTCTGCAAAAACAGGATCATGATAAAAATAAATAAATAAATTAGAAAAATACACAAGCAGAGACAAAGACTCACGTAGCAGTAGGAGCAGCTACAGGGGCAGGCTGCGGCCTGAATAATTTGACAAGAGCCATCAAAGAAGGAAAACAGAAGAAGTCAATCAGTCCACATAACAAAGAAGTGAATCAAGAAAAACCGAATAAAAAAGGACTACATATATCGAAATTCAAGCTGGGGGAGAATAACACTCACGGAGCAACAGTTGCGTTGGGAGTTTGAGTTGTTGGAGGCGATGTGGAGGAGGGTGGAGTAACAGTAGCTACAGCCTGTGCAAAAAAAATAGCTTGATAAATGTACTATACTTGAGGAAAGAATACCAATTTTTGCGAAACTTGTTTCCCAAGTAAATGTCTACCACAGATGGCTAAATGATAAAAAAAACATCAGTCCGATCGCGTTATACATGTAGCAAGTGGGAACAAAAACCCACGACCGCAAAATTATATCGGTATCAAAACTGTATCATTTATTAATTATTCTTTCCATCTTGAATCAAAATTTCCATCACATACCTGACTTGCAGCTGGACCAGATGCACTCGAGGATCCACTCGAAGGAGCCTTAGTCTAAAAGTTTGAAAAGTGAACACGTTTAAACAACAAGCCCAAAAATACGAATGATATTTATGAATGTACGATCGAGTATCTTCAATTGAGAAAGAAAACGAGCACCTTAGATGTCATAATGACAATAAAACTGTTTTCGACAACTTCATTCTCTCCGAGAGTCGTGGTGTCCTTCAAGACCTTCCCCTGATAGATAAGCATTTGCTGGGGTGCAGGGTAAACATCACTGCCTTGGACTGACTCTATGTTCAGCTTTACATCAGAGACCTAGTAATGGCAGAGCATCAAACTTAGTGAAATAAGCGTATCATGCAATTATCTGATAAACGAAAACTGTATTCACGTAATTCAGAAGTAGCAACCAAAAGCTGCTGAAGAGAAAAATTGAAACAATAATATAAAGTTTTCAGTATATTTACTCCATATTTATGTGGTGACCTCAATCATCCATAGGAACTCCAAAATTAAGTCTGAATCCAACTAAGTATTATAACAAACCAGTTGCTAATAGTCCTTACTTGATCTTCAATTCAGTAAACACATACACACAAAAAGTTTAGGATGATAAACAATACTAACGTGAATAGACATATACCAGAGATATTAAAACATACATATACAACGATCAATGCGTGACCGAATAGCAATCGAAGTCCCAAACCCTAATTAACCCAAAAATTGGTCCTAAAAAATAAACTGAAAATTGTGTCACTATTTCATCCGCCGCTGGTACTACTGTCTATTAATCCGTTATAATAGAACAGAAGGACGATGACGAAAAAAAAAAGAAAATGGGATTTAAAATATATATTACCGTGTCTTCGGGTTTTACTTCGATCTCAAAGGTCGTACCCTTGAGAGTCTTCACGAAAATCTTCATAGTTTTACTTACAAGCAAACAACTCTGGCGATATTTCGTAGCTCGATTCGCCGGCGGCGTTTAGAACAAGTTTCAGTAATCGATATCGTCACCAAAGCCAAATGGAAGTGTATAGGTCTTGTGCAAAAAGTCCTTTCTCTTGAATATATATATATAACTGTACTGTCCTACGTGTTATGGTTTTGGCAGTGACGAAAATATCATTTCCTTCTCGAGCGATATATATCTAAACAGTGAACCAAAAATTTAATAAAATATTTGGATTTGATTTGTTTCCTAAAAATAATCTAAAAAATTAACTACTCAGATCAAATAAAAGACTTATTCTTTTTAAATTGAAGTCTTGTTAAAAATTTCGACTTTAATTAAGTGCGAGTAAGGGAAATAGCGCCCCGTGATAATATATTACATGTGAGAGCGGAATTTTTCTATTGATAATTATTCCAAAAAAGGTTTGAAAGTAAAGCTCATTTAATCAAATTGTTATTCGTTTCAATTATATTTTTTGGACCCAATTAAAAGAACAACGACGACAATGAAATTTAATTTTGTGTTCGCTGTTCATTTGCAATCGTGCAACTCGAATAAAATCGTTCATGCCCATTTCGAATTCAAGACTACATCAATTATTTTCAATTATCCAATCTCGACTTGGATTTGACATGACGCTGAATGTTGAAATTAGGAAAGTTGTGAGATTAAAAATTGTTGAAAAATATACATAGTATATAGGAGTTTATTGTTGATGATATGATATCGAAAAAATTATTGAATTTAGATATAACTAATTAATGATTTGTTTGATCGATTGGTTACTACAAAAATTACAGAAATTTGGGCAGAGTTTCCCCTAAAATATATACAAACAAAAAACCTGAAATTTGTACAAAACATATATATATACCAACCAAAACTATCTTATTGACAATAAATTAAAAATTTACCCAAAGCAAACTACATATATAACATTTTCAAATTTATAACTACATTCAAATTAACAACATATTAACAACATATTGACTTACTAAATCAACTAAACATACTTATGAACATATTCAACGTATACATATTATTTTATATCTAACATATTCAAACTTTAACGTATTTAACTTATATTCTACATATTCAACTTATAATTAATTTATATTCAACGTATTCAACTTAATATATTCAACGTAACATATTCAACTTATAATTAACTTATATTCAACATATTCAACTTAACATATTTAACTTATAATTAACTTATATGCAACATATTCAAATTAATTCATATCCAACATATTCAAATTAACATATTAAAATTAACTTAAATTCAAGATATTCAACTAAACTTAAATTTAACATATTTAAATTAACATATTCAACTAAAATTTAATTATTTTATTAACATAATAATAAGCCTTGTGAGGCAATGAGAGAGGAAACGAGCAAGGGCGAACGAGACGGCGGTCACTATGAGGCTGCGATCAACTCGACGAACACGCGAAAATCTAAATAAATATTTAAAACCGGATTAAAAACAAATTAACAATTAACGCTATATAAAAACATATTCACAAAAATAAAAAACGATTAACAAACTTAAATTTAACCAAACTAAAAAAATCATACCGATGTCGGGGCAATGAGTGGCGGCCGAAGCAAACATGTGGCGGCCGAAAAATGGCTGACTGGAAAAGGGTTGTTAGGCCGGAAAAGGAAAAACAAAAGAAAATAAAGAAGAAGGAAATGAACTTACCGAAAAAGGGAGGGCAAAGACCGGCGTCGCGGCGGCGGGAGAGGCGGGAGAGAACGGTGGAGGGGCGGGAGAGAGAGAGGGGCGCAGGGGCGGGAGAGAGAGGGGCGGAGGGGCGGGAGAGAGCGGCAGAGAGGCGGGAGAGAGAGAGAGAGGGGCAGAGGGGCGGGAGAGAGAGAGGGGCGGAGGGGCGGGATAGAGAGAGAGGGGCGGAGGGGCGGGAGAGAAAGAGGGGCGGCCAGAGAGAGTGAGAGAGGGGTGGCCGGAGAGAGAGAAGAGGGGCGAGAGAGAGAGAGAGAGAGAGAGAGAGAGAGAGAGAGAGAGAGAGAGAGAGAGAGGCGGAGGGGCGGCCGAAGAGAGAGAGGAGGGGTGGGGAGAGAGAGGGGCGGGATAAAATGAGAGAGAGAGAGAGGAAGAGAGGAAGAGGGTCAAGTGTTTTAAAGCCCTAGGGACATTAGAAGCGACTAATCGCTTCTAATGTCCTCCAAAACAAAACGACGACGTTTTGGTAAGTTGGGACATTAGGAGCGACTAGTCGCTTCTAATGTCCCCGCATGTGAACTTTTGGCAGTTGAGTTTTGGAGCCAAATAATTTGGGCATTAGAAGCAACATTAGAAGTGACTAGTCGCTTCTAATGCCCAAAAATCTATACTTACTGAAATTTTGGCAGACGTTTTGGAGCCAAATAATTTGGGCATTAGAAGCGATATTAGAAACGACTAGTCCCTTATAATGCCCAAACATACTAAATATTTGGCACAGAGGGTGCGAGACAATAAGTTTGGCCTTTAGTAGCGACTTGTCGCTTCTAATATGTCGATTCGGACAATTAGAAGCGACTAATCGCTTCTAAATGTCATAATTTTCATTTTTCAGGAAAAATCAGGGTGTTTACGTTAAAAGCGACTAGTCGCTTCTAATGGTAAAAAGTCGCTTCTAATGCCTCCGTCGCTTCTAAAGGTCATTTTTATAGTAGTGCCATCTGAGTTCGATTCCTTCTCTCTGATACTGCGTTCTGTTGAGGTGTGCCAGATGCTGTAACCTGAGAAGCGAAACCTTCTTCTTTAAGAAAGTTATCAAACTCTTCAGACAAGTACTCACCACCTATATCGGATCAAAGGGTTTGGATCTGTTTGCCAGTTTTCTTTTCCACTAAAGCCCGAAAAACTTTAAATATGTTAAAGGTCTCGGATTTGTGTTTGAGCAAATAGACAAATCCATATCTTGAGTAATCATCAGTAAAGGTAACAAAGTATTTGTATCCTCCACGTGCCTGAATTTTGAGCGGACCACATATAGCATAATGTATTAGTTTCAGCAACTCAACGGCTCTTCAACCTTTATCAGAGAAAGGTCGCGTGGTCATTTTTCCTTCTATACATGATTCACAAGTCGACAGTGAGCCTATTGAAGAGGCTTTGAATGGACTATCCCTCACAAGTCTCTTAATCCTATCTAGACTAATGTGACCAAGTTTTAAGTGCCAAAGATGTGTTGATTTTATTAGCTCTGAGGAATCATTAGTTTTGATCCTATTTGGTTCCCTAACTAGATAATTATCTATTTAAGTGTCTAACAGAAAAGGTTGTGTAGGATAAAAATAGCTCGGTAACAGTGTACCCTAGCTTATTGATGGAGTAGTTCTGGTTGAAAGTATCGAAAGATTCAGGAACAGTTCCCAAGATCATATCTATTTTGGTTTCTCCGTCAATCTCAGATCCAAGGATTTCCATGTTATTGAGATAACATATGATCAGCATCATGTGTTCTCTACCAGGAGTCATAGCTTTCATACGATAGTTCAAAAACTGTCGAACCGCTTGTTATCTAGGCTGACGCCCTTGCCCTCTAAACATCTCATGGAGATTGAAGAGCATGCTATAGGCCGAATCAATATCACGATGTTGTTGTTGCAACACATTATTTGCCGATGCTAAAATATAGCACCTCGCAATCTCATCGGATCGGATCCAGGCCACTATGGCGTCCTTGTCCTTTTGAGTCGAATATTCATTCTTTTCAAGAGGACATAGGGTGGTGAGTACCCATTTGTGCTTGTCCATAGTAAGGAAGATATCTAGGTTACGTTTCTAATCTACGTAGATTTTCAGTTCTAGTTTATTCGAGGAAATGATTATTGAGAAAGTGTTTAGAGACTTGTTACTGATTGTTGAAATAATTTATGAAAAGAATATTGAATAAAATATTGTCCTTTTTAGTCTTTTGTTTAGAATTTTAAGTTTAATATTGAACAGAATAAATTCAAAGGTGTTATGAACAAAATGACAATTTACTCCTTTAAGGGAAGACCGCAAATAGTCGCCTTTCATAAGTAAATGACACATCATTAATGCATAGTCATGATGTCAATACATCATTGTTTTGACTAGCCACCTTATAAAGAAGTTTGATCACTCAAAATTTTTTGCAGGGCCTAGAGGAAGGATTACTATAGATTGAGTCTAAGTGTGTAACCAACCACTTAGT